>CM063514.1:30515312-31129479 GCA_032199755.1 Ambrosia artemisiifolia | reverse complement strand
CACTCCCTCTGATCTTCTTCTACCCCCCAAAGTGAAGCCAAAAAAACCCCAAAAAATGAGTGGTAATCCTAACCTAATGGCGATGAACAAACCGTATGACGACCTACCAGACTTCATCTCAGTTGAAGATTATGAAGTTGTAAAGCGGTTCTTGATGGAAAACCCCCAACCAGTATCGATGATAAGACCTACCCATGGAACAACTAAAGGAAAAGAGAAAGTTGTTGATGAGGCCCCTTTTGCTGTTGATGAGCTTCACTCTGCTGTTGATATAGGTGGGTCGTCTCAAGTGCCGGATCATACCAACCAGGTGGAAGAGGGACTCGGTGACGCCGAAGGTAAAAAAAATTTCTATGTGTGTGTGTGTTTTGTTTTTTCCCTTTTTTTTACATGTCTATGTGTGTGTGTTTATTTTTCAAGTTAGGTTTTTTTTTTCAAATGTGTACAGGGAGTATTTTTAAATAGTTAGGGGCTTTTTATCATTGGATGAAAGGGTCCTCTTCGATTTTATGCATGGATCTTTTTTTTCAAGTTTGTGTTCAGGCATTTTTTTTATAAAAAAAGGATCTAGCAGCGTTTTTTTTTTTGTTTTTGCATGTTTAATGTAACCTAGACATTTATACAGCAACATTTACACCGGTGTACAGTCGAATTTAATATAACCTAGGTTTTGCATGGATCTGTTTTTTTCTTTTTTACAAGATGTATAGGTTTTTGTACACCGGTGTCTAGTCGATTTTTAACACAAACCAAACTGTTTTTTTTTTGTAGATAGTACATGTTCATCCTGGTTTACACCAAATGGGACTCGTTACTGGGCACCAATCGCTCCTGAGTGTGATAAACCAAAAGTGAGGAGTAGTTTTATGCAGTGGGAAGAAGTTGTAGAGTTCTATGAGGCATACGCCAAGAAGTGTGGGTTTTCGACTAGGCTAGGAACTGTGAAGAGGTACAAAGGTATGATCACACATAGGTATATGTTGTGTTCTAAGGCTGGCAAACCCCAAGTAAGGAAGAATTTTGACCCAATGGATGAGACATCTCTCAAGTGTAGGCAGTCAACTTATAAGGTTTGTGATTGCAAGGCGTCTATCAGGGTGAAGTTTTGCGATAAAACCGCTTCCTGGGATATTTTTCACTTTGAGGAATCACATAACCACAGGCTTGTGCCCACTTACAATAGGGACCTTACAAAACTAGGTCGGAGGTTGGATTTTGCGACAAAGGAATTTATTCATAGGGTTAGTATGAACAAAGTAGGGGCAACAGTGGCGCACAAAATCCAGGTTAGTTTAAAAGGGGGGCATCATAATGTGAAAGGTACTCCAGCGGACTTTAAAAACTTTGCAAAGAGTATTCGGCTGTTTATTGGCGAGAGAGATTCACAACTTATGATTGAGAAGCTGAACGACAGAGTGAAGAATTTACCGAATTTCTTTTTCAACTATAGTCTTGTTAACGGCGAAGTTAGGTATCTTTTCTGGGCTGATGAGATATCGAAGATCAATTACAAAGCTTTCGGTGACGTTGTTGCATTTGATGCAACATACCAAACAAACAAGTAACCACCCTTTGAATAAGATCAATAGCAGAAACCTTTTTTTTTCGTTGTTTTTTATGTTCTAACATGTTTTTGTTTTTTCACAAGTACAACATGGTGTTTGTCCCGTTCACTGGTGTAGACAACAACAAACGGTGTGTTACCTTTGGGGCGGGGCTACTATACAGTGAAACGGTGGAGTCGTATTGCTGGTTATTGAATAACTTTCTCGCAGCGCATGGTAAGCAGCCTACACTAGTGTTAACTGACCAGGACCCTGCAATGAAGCAAGCTGTAGCAGCTGTGTTTACTGAATCTCGTCATCGTCTGTGCATGTGGCACATCATGAAGAAACTACCAACCAAGGTATCTGTTTTCTTACTCTATTTTGGTATGTGTGGGTCTTTTTTTTTGGGGTCCCCATAGTGTATAAAGTGTGCCATGTGTTTAACATCTTTCAAAATGTGTCAACAGCTTGCAGGAGTTGGTGTTGATAATTCGGAGGTTCGAGCGGCACTCCATAAGCTAGTATGGAACATATACATCAAACCTACAACCTTTGAAAGTCGCTGGGTGAAGTTGTTGGACAAATATGGGCTCACGGACAATGAGTGGCTTAACGACATGTTTAGCATCAAAGAGCTTTGGGTACCTGCGTATTTCCGCGAGATTCAGATGTCCTGTCTCATGAAAACCACCTCCCGGTGCGAGAGTTCGAATGCATCGTTTAAAATAAACTCAAGCTGGGCCAACACCCTTGTTCAGTTTCTGTTGTGCTTTGATGCAACCATGGATGCACAGAGGTACAACGCGCGTTTGGCGGAGTTCCAAACACAAGACAGGTGCCTCGACTTGAAAACTGGAATGCCAATCGAAAAGCAATGTGCCATGGTGTACTCGCAAGCTATATTCAAGGAAGTCCGCAAAGAAATGCTGAAAGCCTTGCTGTACTGTTTTATCTCGAAACAAGATGAAAGCGACGGATTGCAGGTGTACACCATCACACACCTTGACAAGAACACTGACGTGGTGAACAATTTTACGGTACATGATACACACCTTTTTTGGGAACGACGCTGACAAGACCACTGACTTTTTGGAAAATGTATGGTTTTCTAATTTTGGTTTTTCTCCTTTGTTGCCAGGTGAAAATTTGGCGGCGTCTATATGGTGGTGACACTGGCAAAATGAGGCGGTAGTGGTGAAGGAGATGGTGGCGGTGGTGAGGGGGATGCGGTGATTTTGTTTAGATAGGGACACGATTTTTGTGTGTTACAGAATAAAGATTACAGGATGGATGGGTGAATCCACTAAAGAAACGTAGGCACAGATTACAGAATACAAGTCGTGGACAAGGTATGATGTTTTTGTTTTGGGGTGTGATTTTTGTTGTTTTACATTGGTGTAAGGTTGTTAGTGGTAATATTTGTACACCAAATTTACCATATTATCTTTTGTAATGTGAATGGAATTTATTATTCAGAATGTTATCTTTTGGAATGTGATTTTTGTTGTTTTACATTGGTGTAATATTATCAAATTTACCATATTATCAAACGTAAGCACAGAATATTTGTACACCAAATTTTACCATATTCTTTTATTCTACTTGTTTACATTAATCTTAATGTGTAAACTGTGTTTTACAGGTGTAAGCTGTATTTTAGGAACAAGGGATATGGGACAAAAGAGCTGTGTAATTGGCTGTGAGCAAAAAGAAGCACCCCCGCCAATGCAAAACCTGCTATGAATATGTAACCGACCATGACTCAAGGAACTGCTCGCTGACGAAGCAAGACATAGAAGAGTAGGTGCATGCATGTGGAAAGTTTACCCCTACCCCTTCGGATACTATATTCTTTTGTCGTTTTTTGTTGGTTTGTGGTGTATGGTTAAAACGTTTGGGTCTTACATCAGTGTAAAAGCTAAGTAAAGTATGGTACCCGCACCAAAAAAACGCGATATGTATTTGTGTGTTTTACGCTACATTGAAGCTGCAAAAGGTTGAATTTTTGGATAAGGTTGACTGATTAACTAATGATAAAATCTTACATCAGTGTAAAAGCACAGCTCGGTTAATTTTGGGGCCACCATACACCAGTGTAATAACAAACACAAGTTAATTACATGAGTCATTTTGTACCCGAATATTGAAGTAAAAAAACATAAACTAGATCAGGGACCAAAAACACCAGTGTAAAATAACATTCAAGGTAAACAGTTCCAAAAACACATCATATGTACACAGCAGGATTTTTTAAGTATATTAAGTACACAGTAGGTTTTTTAAGTATACGTTGACCGAAAAAAATAGATCTGTTTCTTACGTGATATTGCATCTTATTTTCTGTCTTCGACACACTTTTTGTTGATACGTCGATGCTAAGGAAAAAAATGGGAAGGAGGGAAAAGGTATTGCATCCATACCTTTTTTTTGCTGTTCAAACACACACATATCGTCATAAAATATAAGCACATGGTTTACGTCGGTGTAAAAACACCCCTATACCATTGGTTTCTAACACACAATACATAAGGTATACGGAGATAGACAGTAGATGTTTTTTTAAACCAAAAGCACCATCACAAACAGCAACCCCCCTAGCCAGAACATATTATCCACAACTGCAAACTTGTTTTTTCCCAATGGTCTCCTCCTTTCTATTCACGCCCTTCACCCCTGATGTATCCACCTTTGTTCCCACGACGCGACCTTTCACCAGCTTTTCAATCTGTTTTATTATCTGCTTCACCGGTGACTGTAGCTTTTTTCAACCCCAATGCTCAAATCCGTTGTCGCATTTCCAACACTACATTTGTGCACCTGTAGGCGCAAACTTAGTGAAAGACAGCTGCCCTCCTCCTTCGACTCGGATGTATCGTCACTGGTGTTGCGCCCCGCACCCCCCAATGCAACAACCTGCCCATCTGGGGTCACAGACACACATTAGTGTAAAACAGTTAACTTAAAAACGTCACAACACAAAAAATAACCGATTTTTTTGTACCCGCGTTATCATCAGCTGAACGCGCGCCACTGTTCCCCACATTCAACTAAGCCAAGACATCATCCCCACATTCGCATACTCATCATTCAAATGTACGACGTGAACATCGGCGGGATACTTCAACGCCAACATACGCAAACTTTTCTGAACCACAACCTTCAGACGTTTTAATTCAGCCACAGTCTCTCAAGCAGCTTGCAGATCCCCATGTGCGCATAAAAAAATAGATGACACAATGAAGTAACTAAACCACTTGAAAAAAATATCCAATTCAAGCAAGGTATGTAATATGGCTTACCTTGACGTCATCAGGCTCACACCTATCGCCACCCACAATACCAATTGTTAGTGCCTTCTTTTTGGGCCCAGGCCGAACCCGCCATTTTGTTAATCTCATGTTCCTTCATCTAAGCTAACAACTCCAATTATGAGTAATGCGTTGCCGTCACTTCAGCTTTGGTATTTTATCCCTTCTACTGCAATGCTGTCTACTTATAGCAACTGTTAAATTTTTAAAAAACACGGGGGGTCAACAGAAATGTTTAAAACAAAGTCAATAAAAAAAAATAATCTAATTTTCTGTACGCGTAGCGTGAACAAGTCAACGGCCCTACAAAGGCAGAACTGGGGCTCATTTTCTTCGCCATTTTGTTTTGAACATCTGCGTAACGATTTTGAGCATTTTGGGTCATACCAACAAAAACAACATGCAATGGCGCAAAAAACAGGGACAATTACATGTTACAAAAATTCAAACATATTATATAATATCTCATACCGAATTTTGCATCTTGCCACCCCTCGTACCTGGCGTTTCAACACCTGCGTAACGATTGAGCATTTGGGTCATATGAACAAAACAACATGTAATGGCGTAAAAACCAGGGGCAATTACACGCTACAAAAATTCAAACATATTATATAATATCTCATACCGGAGAATACGCTCAATGCATCAGCAACGCCCGAAAGTGATATATGCTTCCTCTTTGAACTTCTGGAACAGCAACCATGCTTTAAATCAATTACACATGTGTAAAAAAAAGGAAAATTAATAGATATTAACAATAACTACAACAAAAAAGACCCCAAATACAGTATCTAACAAAATATTTACACGGTTGTAACAAACCTAATCACCAAAATCCCAAGCAGGACACCCCTCTCTCACCCCCCCCCCCCAATCCAGAAAAAAACAATGCCCCCCATGAAAAATCACAAAAATTGGAACCATATACAGTAAAACACAATATAATCTACCCCCACCTGAAATCAACAAAAAAAAGACACATGTTAATGGGGAGGCCAAACCCCTATGTAAATCAATCATAGCATACAAAAAATGAAGATAAGGATGGGCGATCAACTATATTAACCGACTTGAGGCAAACATCAATAAAAATACAAAACAAAAACAATCGAAACATAGATGATATAAACAAGAATTAGGGTACAAAAAACCGCCACTTACATTTTCTCTTCTTCCAATTCGTGTTTGTAGACGTATTTTGTTGTTGTAAAATCAATCGATCCTCAACTGGTTTTTGTAGATTATCAAAGGACAGAGAGAGGAGGATGTGTAATCGGTTTTTGAGTATGTGTGTGTGTGTGTTTTATTCTTAAACATGTCTGGTTGTTTGGGGAGAGAGAGAAAAAAGGAAATTGATGTGGGAGATGGATGTCAGGGATGAAGGAAAATGGATGAGAGAGGGTGAGTAGTAGATTACAATAATACCCCTTGTAGTGTATTTTAATATTATCTATATAATATAATATAGCAAGTGGTGCAAGATGACAAAAAATGATTTGGCACAATAATATCCATTAGATCATCAAAGATCAATGGATAGAAATGGTTCCCGGTGTTCTTTTACGAAAAGTATGTTCTCATTTTACCCTAACCCTATATATATATATATATATATATATATATATATATATAGGGGAAGGTTCAATAGAGAACTCATAGTTAGGGAGAGAACTCGAGAACTCCTTAAATATGGGGGTATTTTCGTAAAGTTGCATAAAAAACAATTATATGAGATGTACTATCCATTCAATCTATAATCTCAACCCAAAATCTTACCATAGATCTACATATCTCCTTCCATATTCAAGCAGATGATGTAATATATCGATTACGTGACCTTCGAAGATTATTTACAACGATTTTAGCCTTTGTCAACGCATAAACGAGTTCGTATTTCATCTTTCTCAATCGATCATCATGTCAATCGATGGTTTAGTTTTCATGATTTTAAATCTATAGCTTTAATCTCAATCGATTCAATATATGTTGTTTTTTTGTGTTGATTTGTTAAGTTATTATGTTTTGTTGTTATTAAATCGATTAGATACATAATCTTATTCAAGTCCAAACATTGTTGTGATGATCACAGATCTACATAAGATTTGATGTTAATTGAGGAAAAAACGTACATTGGTAGATGATTATGCAGATACAAGCTCGATTAAACCTGCCTCTTCGATTTCTGTTACTCCTTCATCTGATAACTTGAAATTTTGCTGGAGTTGAACCTTGAGGTATATAATTTGCTTAATATGTTCATAAATATTACACGTATGTATTACATTACAATATTATGTTGTATATGTGACATTGCATCAATAATGTTTGAACATGTTTATGATGTTATTATGTTGTATATTACTTGTTGTTTTAAACAACATATAGGTTTGTGTTTTTTTTAGTTACGTACTGCACATGTGCAATACATCCGGATTGTTACTACTCTATTTTTTCAAACATAGATATATTTGTTAAAAACTTATGTATTGCGTATGTGCACTACATTCATTATGGCCTTCATATTTCATACACTGCATGTTTTATATTTTGTGCACATGTTCACTTTATATAATATTAATAATATTAACGATACGCATATTGTTTTTAAGTGCAGGCTGTGTATCCAGTCATGTTTATAAATATGGATTCTTCATCACATACAAAAAAGTTAAATGAGGAAAACAACCTATCGTGGTAGACGATAATGCAGAATCGACATCAAACGTTGTTGAATCCGCTTCAGATGATACAAAGCTTTGTGCTATTGAACATAGAGGTACTTATTCTTAAATTTTCGTACTGCACATGTGCACTGAATTCGGTTTGTGTTTACATAATGTTTTACACAACCTAGATGTATGAGTTTTTTTTTAATTTACGTATTGCACATGTGCACTATATTCCAATTGTATTTGCTGTATTCTTTTACACAATATGTACGCGTTTTTAAATTTACGTATTGCACATGTGCAGTACATTCAGTTTGTTTCTGCTGTATTTTTTAACACATCATAGATACACGTGTTCAAAATTTAAGTATCACACATGTGCACCACATTCATTTTGCGTTTACTGGAATTTTTACACTACATGTTTTATAATTCATGCACATGTTCCCTATATAATAATAATATTTTAAACGCAGGTCGTGTATCCGGCTATGTCTATATAACTCCTGGTGGAACCACCTATTGGGTACTAAAGTATTGGATTCGGATGATGTTGTAACATGTGACAAGTGTGGTCATGGAGACCACAATAGGAGAAATTGCAAGGGGCAGTCGCAATAGAATGGGGGTGGTCAATAATAATATGCTATGAACATGTCTTTTGGATGATTTATGTTATGAACATGTCTTTTGGGTTATGTTTGTTATGAACATGATATTATGGTATTAGGTTAAGAACTTGTCTTTTTGGTATGTAATCAACTTGATGGTTTTGTGTTATGGTATTTATTACTGATGTAATGTTGTTTGTTTTGGTATGTGTTACAAATTACAACAAAAAAAAGTGTCGAACCGTGTTAAAAGCTGCAACCAAGAAATTGCCGAAATGTGTTAAAAACTGCAACAAAATTGTGTCATAAAGTGCAGCCAAAATGGGTCATAAACTGGAAAAAACTGCAAAAAAATGTGCCGAAATGGTTCAAAACTTGCGCCAAAAAAACTGCAACAAAAATATGCCGAAATGCATAAAAATTGCAGCCAATAAAGTGCCAAAATGTGTCATTATGCAACCAAAAATGCCGCTCAAGTTTAAACAACCAAACTGATATATTAACATGCCATTCATTCATCCTTTAACTTGATACATACATATATTCAAAACACATATCCATTACTTTATACATCCAAACTTAGTACATAGGTTAATTCTTGTAAAACATATACATGATGAAAATGACCCAACTATAAATTATCAATCCTTTATTCTTCAATGCCATACTTCTAGCTCGTTCTTCATGTCGCCTAATCCGTGATTTCCTTATCCTAGCTTGATAGTCATAGTTGTTAATCGATCTCAATAGACCTGGTATCACTTCATCAGCTCCTCTACACAATGGAGTCTCGGCCAAACCCACAGCTCATTCCCTGTAGCATTACACTATGTGAAATAATGTTCACATTTAACATTCGATATAAAAGTCGCATTACACATGTGAAATACAGTTACATCAATAACATATGGCAACACATGACAAACAACACATTATATCACTTTAACATTAACTATCACAAATTAAATTATCACACATGTTTAATACATTATACATTTATAACACAAGTACAGTACATTGCATACAAAGCCTATTCACACTAAACATTAACTAAAACAAGACTACCACACATATGAAGTACAATTACATATAATTCAAATGTGCAACACATGACAAGCGCATCAATCCTTAACACTAACTATCACAAATAATAGTATCACACATGTGTAATACATGGAAAAATTATCACACGTGTAATGCATGTCATACAATGCTTGTCCACGGTTAACATAAGCTACACCAAGCATATTACACATGTGCATTACAGTTACATCTATAACATATGTGCAACACATGACAAAAAAAACATAATCTCAATAAACATTATCACAAATTATCACATGTGTAAAATATTACTATTTATAACACGTGTGTGGAACATGACATACAAATAGTGTTCATAATTTACACTAGCTATAACAATCGCATTACACATATGAATACATTTACATCTATAACATATGGCAGCACATGACAATCAAAACAACATATCATTTTAACATTAACCTGTCACAAATTAAATTATCACACATGTGTAATACATTACACATTTGTAACACATGTGTAGTGCATTGCATACAAAGCCTATTCACATTTAACATCAACTAAAACAATCGTACTACACATGTGAAATACAAATACAGATATCATATATGTGCAACATATGACAAACAAATAAGTCTAACTTAACACTATCACAAATTATATTATCACGCATGTGTAATACTTTTTTACGATTATCACACATGTGTAATACATGGCATACCAGTTAATATTGCACATGTCAGTCATATAACTATAACAGTCGTGCAATACATATCATACAGTTCACTTAAATATAACTATAACAGCTGTGCAATACATATGTATTACACATGACAAAACACAATATCCTTTGAAACTACCATTTAACTTATTGCACATACAATACATTGAAACATCAGTTAATGGTTTGGTGTTTTTTTACACAAACACCTAATTATTCGATGTAATACGAGTATAAATCGTCTTGGTGCGTGTGCGACACGGATAATACGAATAAGATGACGATACCTGGTGTTAACGATCAATTGCTTGATGCATTCGTACATTTGATGCATATGATCGATTGTTCACTTATGTTGACGATTGATTGTTTGTATAAACCCTAGGTTTTCATGGTTTGGAGCAATGTATAGAGAGAGGGAAAGTGAATGGTTTTCTTCTTGTGAAAGTTTTCAACTGATGAAAGGTTTAATAAAATGTTTTTATAGTTCCCCAAAATACCCTTCCTTGTTAAAATCTTATATATTTGTTGTTGTTTTTATTTCATTAAATCACAACCATTGATCTACTAAGATCAATGGTTATTATTTAGTTCTCAAGTTCTCTCAATAAAATGAGTTTTCTATTGAACCATCCCATATATATATATATATATCAAAGGGCTAAATCCTACATGACACTCATATAGCCATTCTCCCCTTGAGAGTGTCATGTAGGATGCCATGCGGCATTGTGTGATTTTAGAAAAAAAATAATTTAAAAACAAAATTGGATTTTTCTCTCTCATGTTTTCTCCCATAATTTTAAACATTAATATCTTTTATATACGAGATTTTTTTAAAGAAAAAAGTTACACCAAATTAACGCGTGTTTTATTATCTTTCCAACGAGTACCATAGTGCTATATAAAAACGGAGAAAAAACGACTATTTGTTTGTGGGGTTTTGTTCATACAGGAAAAAAAACACAAAGTGTTCAGGTTGTTAATTAATCATGTATAGACAATTCATTAATTATGTTCAAACTAGTAAATATGAATTCTATTTACAACAGGTGTTAGCATTGGAGTTGTAAATTGTTTTAAGTTAGGTTTTAATATTAGAGTTATACATTGTTTAATGTTAGGCGTTAACATTGGAGATACATTGTTAATTGTTTTAGGTTAGGTGCTACCCGAAGCTTTCTTGCATGTAACTGTAAAGCACATTAGTCTATTTCATATATAAAATTGATATGTCATATTAGATTTCTCAACCCCAGGATGCTCCCGGGAAATAATCTAGTTACCTAATATCTCAAATATACAAACACATGCAACTGCAAACCCTATAATAGTTTATTCAACAAACTGTTCCCTATAATAGTTTATTCAACAAACTGTTGTTTCAAAATTTTGTTCTCGCTTGTACGTGTTGAGCTTACTTGACGATTGTTTGACGATTTCAAGTTATTTCGAGTGGGGATTAAACAAAGACTTGAAGTTTAGATTGGATCTTTGTTTTTTGAGTTAATTGCTAATTTACTCCCTGAGGTTTGTCAAAAATTGTCACTTTCATCCAAATTTTTTTTGTCATTTTAGTCCCTGTGGTTTATTTTTTTGTCATTTTAGTCCCTGTGGACTAACAAGATTTGGATGAAAGTGATAATTTTTGACAAACCTTAGGGACTAAAACGACAAAAAAATGAAACCACAGGGACTAAATTGACAAAAAAAAGATTTGGATGAAAGTAGGAATTTTTTGACAAACCTCATGGACTAAATTGGCAATTAACTCTTGTTTTTTTGTTACACTAGTTTATGTTACTGTTGTTTATCAAGATTATGGTAAATACTCAAGTATGTTTGGATAATTAGGTTGATATATTTTAGGTGGATCTATTTAATGTCTGCGACGCCGATTTTATTCAATTTAATATATGTTCATTTATGTTCATGAACTTTTGTTTGTTTTCGTGTGTGTCCGTTTGTGTTCGTTAATTAAAATTAACAAACGAACACAAATGAACAAGAACTAGTTCATTTCAATAACAAACGAATACGAACAGAAAATCTCGTTATTAAGTGTACATGAAATCTTTTTAAACACATTTATTTCGTCAACAACGATTTGTGTTTGTTCGGTTCGTTTGCAGCTTTAGGGTATGTTTGGCAAGTAGCTTTTAAGAGCTTTTAGGAGCATCAAGCTTTTAAGAAAAAGCTCCTACTTAATAAAAAGCCTTGTTTGGTTGAAGGAGCTGGAAGCTTTTAGGTTAGAAAAAAAACTCTATAGTGAAAAGCTACTAGTACAATTTTAAGAAGAAGCTCTACTAGCTAGAAGCTTTTAATTTGTAAATAACACAAATACCAATTCTATTTTAAAAATAAAATAAAAACCTTTTTTACAAACTTTTAATTATGCCTATTTTGTAAATTTTATACATTTTATTAAAAGCTCCCAAAATATATTTAAAAAACTTCCAGCTACAACTACCAACTACCAATCACTAGTCACCGGTCACCAGCTAGTTAACATCGCAACTATAAAGCCTTTCTTCAACCCATTAGAAAAAGGCTTGACGCCAGAAACACCGAGAACATACCTCTGCTGTAGACTGCGCAGTCTCTCTCTCTCTCTCTCTGTCAGGAGGATGGCTAGGGTTCCGAATAAGCACGATCGCGATCATAACCTGGTAAATATCCTTCTCTTCTCTTCTCTTCTTATCTTTTACTTGAATTTCATCTACTTAAATACGTTAGAAGAATTAGGTTCCATTATATAATGACCAATTCCAGCTGCTACCTTTAATATCCTGAGTCAGACCTTGGTACATACTTACTTATACAGCATTCAAACTAACCTATACCTTACTCTTCCTCTTATTCTTTACTTAATTAATTTTTATCCTTACTCTTTCAAAAATTGCTGCAAATTTTCATTCTTACTTACATTATGTAGTATTCAGCTTAATATTAATCGATTGGTTGCTTCAAGTATTCTCTCAATATTTGGATTTCATTTACCGGTACATTGTTAAGTCGTTTACAATCCATCTTCTTCGCACAATTTTCAACATATATGATTTTTTTTTAAATTTGCATACGAGTTTTGAATAAAAGTGTGATGTATTTGCAACTGTAGAGCTTATGTTGTTTCTGTGACCTTAGAGCATTAGGGAAAACTGTATAGTTTTGTGTATTTAATTTAATGTTGTACATAGGAGCCTCTAAAATGAAGAAAACATTTACAGTGCCAAGGAAAAACAATAAAATAAGTGTTTGTGGGTAAGATAGAGAATTAGAGATAGATATAGAATGTCGGATGTTAGAGATTTTTAGAAATTAAACAAAGTTTAGAGAAAAAGGTGTATTTTAGTTATAAATTATATAGACGGAGATAGAGATTCTGATGTCAATGCTCTTTACATAGTTGTAGAGCGAGTAGCGGGAAAAAAGTTACTTTAGATTTGTAATAAGTTATACCTCTTTGTGTTATTTAGCGGGAAAAAAAGTTACTTTGTGTTACATTAAGTTTTCAGCTAAAAGTTTATTATTTATATTTCGTTTGTTTAAAAAATTGGATATGATGCATTGAGTTGTGGGATAAACAATTAAACATGATTAACAATGTTTTTTAAAGTATATAAATAGCAAATGCATCAATTGGTTGTTTGAAGTATTCCCATTTCCCAAGATTTGAATCTCATTTATCGATACATCATTGTTGGGTGTTTAGATTCCCCTCTCCGCACAATGTTTGAACTTTGAACATATATGATGTTTGTAACTTGCATTGACTGTTTCTGTTGCCAGGATTTCGAGGGATTTTTGAATAACTTGCAGGATTGGGAACTTTCACTTAAAGATAAAGACAAGAAGCTCAAATCACAACCTGACGTCGAGAAGATGGTAATCCGGACAAACTTACATATCTTTATCTTGGTTATATAAATATATATTTATTTCATAGTGCCTGACACTTCATAGTTTTTGATTGCTTTCTATCCTTGATATATATCTACATGTTTCAACCTTTTGAGTATGTATAGAGATCTTGCTATTTTACCTTCATGCAGACATAGGGGCAATGTTGCAGAAGGCGCTAGGCGGGCGGTGAGGTCCAGCCTAGGGACTAGGCAAAATTAGGCGTTTTGGTGTTCTAATACGTATTATACACACACACACACACACAAATTTAGGTGTTTTTTTGAAAATATGTTAAGATATATACACAAAATACTTAGAAATACTTAGATATATACACCTAATACTTAGAAATTAAAAAAAAATTAAAATAAAATAAAAAACCACCGCCTAGGCCCGCGTAATGGCCAAAACGCCCAGAACTTCGACTAGCCCCTTATCCGATATAGAAGGCCGACTAGGGACTAGGCGGCGCCTAGGCGACCTCCTAGCCCGCCTTTTACAACACTGCATAGGGGTTTTTTATATGCTTTTGAATTTTGATATATCACATGAAGTGGTCATCTAATGCCATTAAGTTGTTCCATAATTCCTCTGCTCATCATCGGTAGAGTATTGTGTCTGCTAGGCCTCTCTTTGTCTTTCATTTTTAGTCATCTTGTCATCGATATTTTTTTGTCACAAATCATGAATAAATATCATGAGTATTTGTGGTAATTCGCCGTGTATTGCATGGAACAATTTACATTCCACTTGCATCATCTCGATTATTTTGGTGTTTATGAATACCGTCAGTCATTTAGTTTGTAAATATGATTTTTGCCTTGTCATTTCTTTATCTCTAGGAACCTATAAAGCTGAAAAATGCTTCAAGTAATTCATCCACCCTTAGAGTTAGTGGAAGATCACGCAAAACAGAAGAGCTTGGAAGTGGAAATTCACAGGTAACTAATTTCTATGTATAAGGGTTTTAAAAGTACTTTTGAATCTTGCAAAACTCACTGATTTGATGTATATCTCAGAAGATTGGAGTGGTTGGTGTTGATAGAAGTAATATGGATAAATGTACATCTGTAAATCACCCAAGTACACGCATAGTCAGAGACGAGAATTACCTGAAAAAATATGATGCAGTTAGCCAGTTATCCAGTGGTTTCATGGCAGATGAGAGTTCTGTAGATGCTAATTCAGAGAAAGAGCTGGTATGGATTGTTGTGGAAAATAATTTGTATCTATTATTTAGTTGTCTTATGTCATTTTTTTCCCCTAGGCAAGAGTCATGTGCTAACCTCATTACTATTTAACAGAAGTTAATGAACATTTTAGGTTCGACTAAAGAGTAAATTTGATATTGTTTTTAGTATAGAGCGCAAAATGAGAATTCAATGCGTGAATGATTATAATTGATATGAATCCAATAGTGGGTCAGGGTTAAACTGGGTTGGGTCAGACCCAGTTGGTGCAGTGTGGCAGGGCGGGGATTGCTGGAAAGAAAGCAAGATAATCACGAATTTGGGGGGGGGGGGGGGGGGGGGGGGATTCTAGAATTCAGAAGGTGAAGGAGTGGGGGCAAACTATTGTGTTTGTCTTTGTTTTTATCTAATCAGAATTTCAGTATCTATATATATTAAACGTGTTTGTCTATATAGATACTGAAATTTTCTTAAGATAAGATAAAAACAAAGACAAGCGTGAAAGTTGCCCCGATTGGAGAAGGGCTGGTCTCCTAAATTTTGATCAACGATCACAATACAAATAAAATAATCCAAGCACCCTAAAAAAACTAAACAAGACATGAATGTAAAGATCCTATATCTAATTGGTAGTTTTGCCCCACTCCTCCACCTGAATTGTAAGATCTTTCCCCCAATTCCTGATTACTTTGCTTTCTTTCCTGCCACAGAACCAACTGGGTCTGACCTGACCCTGACCCATTATTGGGTTCATATCAATAATCCATGGGTACTTTTCATTATTTTCTCTTGATTTGTTTTTCTTTTTGTATTATCACCCAGGGTAATGATTTCTTCAAGCAGAGAAAATATAAAGAAGCAATTGAGTGCTATTCTAGGAGTCTTGCTCTCTCACCAACTGCAGTAGCTTATGCAAATAGGGCAATGGCATATCTTAAACTAAAGAGGCATGTTGTTTTCTTCCGCTTCTTATGCTCATTATATCACATATCATTTGATGTTTACTAAATGCGCATCGTCTTTCAAATTTGTCATCTTAGTAAAGCAAATTATCTATTTTATCCTAACTAAAGTGGCTTTTCTACTATATTTTTACTTGATTCTTAAATTTATAAAGACTTATTTTTCATTGCTCACCATCTAATCTATAAATGCTACTTGTAAGGTTGTGACTATAGGTTGTGGGATGGACATGTTGGGTATCAGGTCCGGTCACACCATCTTTTAGTAAGGAGGATTTGCCCACTTTCAATAAGCAATTAACACACTAATTACGATAAAGATTATATTACTGTTAAATGTTAATCGATTAAATCTTTGAACAAGGTTGTAGAAGGCACTAGGCGCTAGGCAGGTGGTGAGGTCTAGCCTAGGACCGCCTAATGCCCAAAACGCCTAGGATTCCGCCTAGGTCCTTATTCCGATATGGAGGTCTGACTAGGGCCTAGGCGACCGCCTAGAGCGATTTTTACAACACTGTCTTACATAGTTGTTAATAGCAACGGTAGCGCCCGCGATCTCGAATAGCGTCGCGTATCGGCTTACCGTCGCTATGTGGTGTTTAGCGGCCCGATAACGTGAATATAGCGAGGATTCCGGCGACGGGGAGGCTTCCGGCGACGATTCCGGCTGCCAGAACCAAGGAGGAAGATGAAGGAAGAAGATGAAGGAAGATGAATGAAAGATAATGACGGCTGTGTATTCTTTTGAAAGGTTTTAGGGTTAAAACTTTACCTATTTTCACATATAACCCCTCTATCTTTCATTTGTTTACATATATTGTCTAAAACTTTTAAATTTTATATATAAAGTATAAAATTAGTTTATGTATATGAACATTTGGTCCTTATACTTATAAATTTTTACATAAAAATATTTTTAAATATTTTAATACCTTACCGCTATTTACGAAATAGCGGGCGCTACGAGCGTCGCTATCGCTACGTAGCATATCGGTAGCTCATCGCTATTTACCGCTATTCGCTATCGATAACTATGCTGTCTTAGAATAAAACAATTTAGGAAGTTGCTATGCGCCAAGGATAAACTTTGGGCGATTTCCAATCTGTTTGATCAGTTTCCCCTTCAGCTAATTTTTGTGATTTGATTTGAGATTGTACGGAACCCATATTGATTTGTTCCTAAATAAATGGGTTAAAATTGCCCATGTGTAGTAATGATTTGATTTGTTCACCTTTGCTATCATAGCAAATTGTCGACATCTTGCTGAGTTGCTGGTGATTATTAAGGCATGATGGAATCGTAACATGCAATTCAACTTTGAAAACAACATATGCATGCACCAGATAGGCATATCATCTATTTAACTGATAACCTGCCAATGCTGGATATGATTAAATATTTATCCCTACATCTTCTATTCTTTTTGTTTCCTTATTTGCAATTCACTAGATTCCAGGAAGCTGAAGACGATTGCACGGAAGCTTTAAATTTAGATGACCGGTACATTAAAGCGTACTCAAGACGTTCAACAGCTAGAAAAGAACTTGGTAAACTTAAAGATTCCAAGGAAGGTAGTTTTCATACCTTGAATACCTTAGTATGTATGAGTCCACAGAAAAAATACACATATAACCTTTTATAAGCCCTATTGTATTGAGTTTTAGCCAAATGCAGATGCAGATTTTGCTTTGAGGTTGGAGCCAAATAACCAAGAGATAAAAAAACAGTATGCAGAGGCAAAATCTTTGTATGATAAGGTACATGTTCTGATTCTTTTTCTTCTTTTAATCAGTGTCCTAAAACTTGTATGTTTTTGCTTTCTGGTTCTTGTCTTATCCTGTTATTCATTAATAACGTGTTCAAATTTCGAGGAACTTCTTAAGAAGGTATCTGCATCGTTGAAAGGACCAACACAAGGGGAACTCAAGGAATTGAAGTTAGATAACAGTACAAAATCTACACCAAAAATTTCTGAAACCACAAGAGTCACCGCAACTAAAATAGAGAGCCCAGAGGTAACCAGATAATACTTGACTATTTGCTTGCTGTACATGCTCCTGTTATATGCTTGAAATTGACACAAAAAGTTCAAAACATCGAAAATAGAGGCGCAGTTTTTGTTGCCGCCTCAGCTCTATGAGGCGCACGTACAAAATAATAGCCTGAGGCGCCGCCTCAGATTCATTTTCTTACAGAATCGTCTCGAGGCCCACGCCTCACCTGTTTTTTTTTTAAACCATGTTTCCATATTTGATGTCTTACTGGATGCATAATACAATTTATATATTAGGCGTTTTTTTAACTTTTTTTATAAATATGTTGCACCCCTCCTTTATGTCTGGACTATGGGCACATATCTTTGTCATTATGTATAGGATACTTGTAACTTGCTCCATCCCATAATAAATGCAACATTGGGTTGGGAACACATCATCATATGGAGGTAGAGGTGGAAAAATCTGGTGGTTTGGGTAACGGGTCGATATGTCAAATTGGGTAATTCCTAATACGGCTCAAAACGTTTCAGGTTGGGTTTACAAGAAAGTTGCAACATTTTATGAATATGCATCTTCTGTTTCTATCTTTGAAATTCTATAAATAATTACTGCATTTGATGTGATTACCAAACTATATTATCAAAGTACCAATCTAGTCTTTTAATCTTGCCAGAGGAATCAGAATGTTAGCAAGAAAGTTGCAAAAGAGTCAGTTCAACAACTTGCTGCTCGGGCAGCATCTCTTGCTACCACTGAAGCGGCAAAAAATATTGTCCCTCCAACCTCGGCTTATCAGTTTGAAGCTTCTTGGCGAGGATTCTCTGGTGATCCTACTCTACAGGCCCGTCTCTTAAAGGTAAGGACTTGGGGCCTCAGTTTGAACAACACGAATATAAAACTATTTGGTATAAAGTTTGAAAATAGAACATTTCTGATATACATGTTTGATTCTTGTACCTGACCAAAGTGAGAACATGCATTGTTATTGTTAGAATCTTTGTTTCTGTGCTGAGAAATTTTTAAAACTTGGCAAGTTTGGATCCTTATATAAGTATCTGTTTTTTAAGAATTAGCTAATAAAATTGAAAGCGGGTTGACTTTACCCAAAGTTTATTTTTAATGTTTATGCATGGATCATGCTATATACTTTTTATTAAAAAGTAATCATATCATATTATCATTGAAAGAATTGTACTAGAAGTTTTTCTGTTGACTTTACCCAATCCCTGCCCATCTTGACTCGGACTAAAGTTACCCGTTCTGACCCGCCCACTTTTCCACCTAGAGTCTTTTGTAATCATTATACTTTTCCTAGCTTGTTTGTCATCTTATTTTCAGTTACCTTTTGTTAATTTTTTTTATTTTTTTCTTGTCCAACTAGGCCACGAATCCTGTTGCCTTACCACAGATCTTTAAAAATGCTTTGTCAGCATCGCTCTTAATTGATATCATTAGATGCGTTGCCACCTTTTTCACGTAAGTAATTAAATTCTTTACTTGTAAAGTCTTAATTTGATATTTGTGAAGTAAGCTATGACTTGGTGTTGTTGTTATTCGACAGTGATGAAACTGAGCTGGCAGTCAGATATTTAGAAAACATGACGAAGGTGTCGAGATTCAACACCATCATCATGTGTCTTTCACCTGCAGACAAATCAGGTATGTCTGACAATCAGTATTTTGATGATTCAACAAGACATCATAATGACATATGTTTATGTTGTGGATAGATCTCCAAAGAATTTGGGATGAGGTGTTTTGTAATAAGGAAGTTGCACCAGAGATTCTTCAACAGCTACGCTCAAAATACTGCTGTTAGATCACGTAACACCCACCAAAATTTTCCATAATCTGTATTATTAAGATCCTATACAATGCTGCATGCATGCCATTGTGGTGTGTTCAAAGTCCGGTTTGCATAAATGTGTTTAATTTGAAACGGTTGGTTTGAGGCTGAACAAATTTTTTTCCAGTTGTATTTGTTTCTTCTTTTGGCATGGAAGGGGGGCTTGGGAGGGTGGCCTTAGGCCCTTTGAAATGCGGACTGTCTTGGTTTAATGTAGTGAATTCTTAGGTAAATTGCACTTCCGTGCGTACGACCGATCACAATAAACATCTGCCGCTTTTGTTATTTGTCATCCGATCTGTTGATTCATGTCAATAGTCAGAGCCTGTTACCGTTAATTTTGTATGAACTGAATAAAACTGTTATATTGTATGAATTGATTTAAGAAAATAAAAAGATCCAAAATTTGAACCCGTTTACCATTCTAAATTTAAGTCCACAAGGCATGTCCTTCGAGTAAACGCTTTTATAGCCTTATAAAAGGTTAGCTAGTTTTTGTAGACGATTTGAGTTTTTTTTTTTTGGGTTCCAAGGGTTCAAAGCTTTTGAGGTTTGTTATTAACATTTTGTTTTTACAAAAAAATTCAGTATCTTAAAATTGTTTTGCAAACATTTCAGTTCTGCAAAACTTCATTTTAATTTCAAGGACTTTCTATTAATAATAAATTTCACTTTATAAAACATCGTTTAAAATTTTGTATAATGTCTTGTCATATGATGTATTATTTTCGTATCATTTCAACGATTACTGATGTTGCAATTTGTTGCTTGCTATTGGTCTTTCAAATATGGTTATGTTGAATTTGTTAAATGGCTTGCAAGATTGGAGTTCCTACAATCTAAGTTTGTCACACTCTAACTGCACACAGATCTGAGTGTGGTTATGTACCATGTCTTGATTCCGGTTTTTTCTTCGACTTTGTTAAATAAATAGCTCAATTCCAAAATCAATCAACAACCGATCCTTACATAGACTGTCAATCTTATTATGTTTATGACTTCGCCTATACCTTTTTTGCTTTTCTTACATAACACTTTTACATTAAATTTTAATATTTCTATCGTAAAAGTAAATTTACGGGTAAATATGTCATTTTATACAAAACTACCCCATTTGAATAAATATTTTTTCAACTATAGTTCATCAAATATATGGAAAATTAATTATAAAAATGTTACCTAATTTAACGAATATTAAGGGCCCACTTGTATAGTTTTTGATACTTCCATTTATTATTGCAGAAGACCCGCCAACTAAACCAGCCTTCTTCCTCAATCCCTTCAAACTCTGTTTGTCCACCAGATCGATCGATCGATCACTACTCGTTGCAACCATTCTTGTCTAGGTAATTTCATTTTCGCATCATAAGTTTCTTCCTAGCTAGCTTGATTTCTTTTAGATATATTTTTGTAACTGATCATTCTTAATCCATTATTGAATTTGTCCCGTCTTGTTTTATTCGATGAGATTCACGACACTTGATCATCATTCTAATCAATTTTGCGGATCTTATCATTCGGTAAAAGCAATAGAAACATGTCACATATCCAAAAATGTTTTTTGTTTAATTTGTATAGAATGTTAGTCTCCAGCTTTTCTTTAGCGAATCATGTCGAATTTACGTAATAATGTACATGGTTTATGGTTTATAACTTTATATGGATGATGATGAATATAATTGATGATCATATAAAAGATTTTTATTATGGGTTTTAATGTGTATTTTTGGGATTCTTCAAGTAATCACACATTAGCTCTTTTTGCCCATTCTTGGTAATTGTTGCATAGTAATTATATAAGATATTAAAGCTTACCATGACTTCAATCAGGGGCGTGAATTTCTTATACGATATGGAAAACCAACATGAATCTAAAACATACATCATGGTTAGGGTAGTCTAAATGGTTTTTTGGTCAGACTAAATGGGTCGTGTTTGGGCTAAGCCGGTGGTGTGCTGGTTGACCTATTATAATTTAACACGTACATCTTTCTCATTTAAAAAATGCATTATGGTGAAATTTGAAAAATTGAAAAGAAATGGACATGAGGTTTGATGATTCAAACGTAGCTACTTTTTTTTTACATATTTATTGTATGTTTATTACTTTAGAGTATTACAACGCACAAGAAAATTTTCAAATTTTTAGGTTAAACAATTTTGTGTTTGTGCTGAGGTGTTGGACATGTTTTTTGTGTTTTTGTATGAGCCCATGTTAATTGGGGTCTTCCAACCCCGTAAAAACAACCTGTTTGCCACTCATCCCTAAAATGTTTAGCTTCCTTTTCTTTGGAAGACTAAGGAAATTTCATAAACCCAAAGAGGTATAGTTTTAATAATAGTAATTAATAGTGAAATGCTGTATGTATATGATTAGTAACATCTAGCTGTTGATCACATGATCATAGTCTTAAGTTATTTTCCAACATGTGGAGCGCGTCATATTTCACATTCTATCATAATTTTCATCAAAAGGAGCTAGTAGTTTTAGATTTTTGATAGATGTTGATGCTAATGTGCACAGATATATACAGTAAGAAAAGAAAAGAAAAATGGCTGGAGCTCCACCAGGGACTGCAAAGATGATCATCAAGGAAATTGTTTATGCCTCTATCTTAGGTTTCATTTGTGCAGGTGCCTGGAAATACACCTACCATCACAACCTCACTAAAAGGACCAAGTCCTTCTATAGCATGCTCGATAAAGATGAGATCAGCGTTGTCGTTTCTGAAGATTGAATGCCTGCCTCATAACACACTTAGTGTTTTCTTTTAATAAGTAAGATATTGCTTGTTTGCATCATTTTAACAGCTTCACACTTGTCTCTAACTGAAAAGTGTAAATAAAAGCACGGCCTTCAATTGGTCGCTAGCGAACTATTATTTATTGTGAGATCTGATTATGCTTTCTAAGGGTACGTTATTAGGTCTGCAAACAAACTGAACTTTCAGCGAACCGTTGGACGGTAAGTTCGTTTGTGTTCGTTCGTTTAATAAATGAATGAACACGAACAAAATTTTGTTCGTTTAGTTAAACGAACGAACATGAACAGAGGCTACGTTCGTTTGTTTATGTTCGTGAACGTTCGGTAACATGTTCGTTTGCATTCAACAGTTTAATAGGGTTTTTAATTTTTGTAATTTTTTATTTTTATTTATTTTACACAAATGAATAATATATGCGAGGTAAATATATGACTATATAAGATAACAAACCTATATCCATGCTCATTATATGTCTCCACCTTCCAGCGTCGACGTCCTCCGCCATGCACCTCTGACGCTCTCCTCCATTCACCTTCGATAAAAACTTAGTTTTTTGAGAGACTCCTTTATATACTTAATAATATCTTAATGTAGATGAATTATATGTATCATATAAAACAGGAACACTTGAATAGTGCCACGCCCATTTACAAAAATGCCCTTTTCTAATTGACAAAATACCAACTTGCTTTTTTTGTTTGACACCTGCCTAACTTTTATGTTAACTTTATTTTCTTCCAATTTGACCACCAAACTTAGACCACTAAACTTTTAGTTTTTAAGATTTAAAATTTTGGTCACTAACTTTTAGCTTAACTTTATTTTCTTCTAATATGACCAACAAACTTAGACCACCAAACTTTTAACTTTTAGGATTTAAAACTTTGCCCACCAAACTTTTAGCTTTTAGGATTTTAAATTTTGACCACCCAACTTTTTTAAACATGCATTGTACTTTGGCCAAACTTTTAGCTTTTAAGATTTCAAACTTTGACCACCAAACTTTTAGCTTTTAGCCGCGAGTATTTTTTTGAAGCCTACGCGAGAATAACAGTCACTTAATATTATCTTTTATGTCCACGAAACCCTCCACGCAACAGGAGCTTCCACAGCGACGCGCGATCTTTAACATCCACGCAACAGGAGCTCCCGCCGCGAAACGCGGGGCAATAGAATGCTAGTTATATCTTATTCGAAAGTTAATATGTATCCACTTGTGTTTGTTTCCGTTCATGAACACTTCTTTGTGTTCATTTGTGTTCACAAACACTTGTTTTTGTTCATTAATGTTTGTTTGTGTTCGTGTGCGTTCATGAACAAAATTAACAAACGAACACGAACACAAGTGTTTTCTTAACAAATGAACACAAACAGAAAATCTCGTTCGATAAGTGTTTAATGAGCTATTCGTAAACGCATAATTTCCTTAACAAACAAATACGAACAAAGCCTTGTTCGTATTTGTTTGGTTCGATTGCAGCTCTATACGTTATCATGCCAATTGAGTCCGTTCTTGGTTGGTTTCACACGAACTCGTCACTAAAAGAGTTTTAGTTTCCTAAAAAAAAAACACAATAAACCATGTTTATTGTGACTAATAATAATTACCAAGAGATTTATCCTATAAAATAGACAAAACAAATTTCTAAGAATGTTTTTATAAAAGTTTTTATTTCTTAAATAATATTTAATACTATATAAAATATATGGATTCACTTGCGAGACCAAGCTTTTGTCAATCATATCGGGCACATTGGGTGGTATGGTTTTTATCACACCCATTACACTATCACACCCAATCAGATTCTGTTACCTTATTTTATCACATTCAATCACATTCCATCACTAAACCCATGTGATGATGTTCACATCCATCACATTTCATCACTAAACCTTTTTTTTTAAATAAACTAAAAACATTACATTTTTATTAATAAAAAAATTTAAATATTTAAAAAAATTATTTAAATATTTAAAAAAAAAATTATTATTCAAACGGCTACTTTTCTAACACTATAAATACAAGACCAAATCCTCCTTCTCATTCACAATTATCACTCAAACCAATGAAAGATATGGGTGGCGGTTATCCTTACGAAGCTGCCGGACCTTCCGATCTTCGGCGATACTCTCGCGCGAAGACGTCGTGTACCAATGTTCTCTTCTCCTACTCCTCAACCAATGTTCTCTCCTCCTGCTCCTCATCCTTCTCAACCAATGTTTTCACCTGCTCCTCTTCCTCAACCAATGTCTTCTCCTTCTCCTCCTCCTCAACCAATGTTTTCTTCTCCTCCTCCTCCTCAACTAGTCTCCAACCCCATCCCATCCGTTCTTCCTTTACCTACACTCGCCCAACACCAGATGTTGAGCCAACTAATGAGGAATGCATCTGGGCTTTGGAGTATACTATGGCTGAGTTGGGAATGGGGCAGCTACGGTTGGTGGAGAACCAACCGAACCCCAACCCCATCCCCACCCCAAACCCTCTTGCTCGGGAGCCCACCGAGGAGGAGTACGAAGCAGCTAGGGCTGCTAAGGATGAGGAACGATACTATTAATCCACTCCTGAGTATTGCCGCATCCGTTGGGACGGCAAGTCCGACGGTCGTGATAGTGATCGTTCCGTGTCCTCGCCGCAGCACACACTCGAGAACTAAGATAATTACTCTCCGTAGTGGGGGTTTAGGTTTAATTATGTTAATGGTTTTATTTATGTAATGTTTTTATTTAATTTGCCAAATTTATAAAAAAAATAAATATATAAACTACAAACATTACATTAAAAAAATAAAAATATTAAATTAAAATAAAAACACACAACTACAAATAAAAGAAAAACTTAAAAAAATAACACACTACTACAAATAAAATAAAAACTACTAAAAAATTACAAACACTTAAAAACCTAATAAAGTTTAGGGCGTAACATAAGCCACGCCGAAACATGTTGAAAATCAACCCCGAACTCAGCCGCGTGGTCGATTTGAGCAAAGCCAACTTGCACATCTTCGGTTTCGTTGGGGTTTTTATTCACCGTTTTTTAAATAAATTTTCGAAGTTTTGACACTTCGATTGGAGGTCCGCGTGTTTATGAGAGATTGAATCACACGAACGGTTAGTTCCCCCGACAAGTTGACTAAACTCGGATAAAATTTTTGTCCAGTTCGGATTGCTCCGTCCACGAACATGACCACGACCCGTGCTAGTTGATGCGTCATTGGGGTGTACGGTATCGTACGCGATCACTAACGCAATTTCCTCCTCTTGCGTCCAAGTAACCATGATGAGGATGATGAGTTGAATTTGGTGAATTAGTTTTGAGTACAGAAGAAGATCGATTGGTGATTGTGAGTTTGAATAGGTAAATTTGTGAGTATGCATATATATATAGGGGAAGTATATGGAAGAAACCCACTTTAGATGAAAAACCCCCAAAAACCCATTGAGTGGACTATATTCATCCACATAGATTTCATAATATTATATTAAGAAGGGTAACTTAGTCATTTCCACTACCCCTCTTCTCTCTCTCCCTATATATATTGTTTCCCTCCTCTCTCTCCTCATTTTATTTTCAAATTCAAATACCCAATTTTTTCTCTGCCCTCTCTCTCTATACTCTGCCCTCTCTCTGTCTCTCTCTAGAACCACCACCACCACCACCTTCCACAACCACCATTGCCACCTCCGGTCACCACCTCGCCACTCCGGTCACCACGTCCCACTAACAATTGCCTGTGGTACAACGAGCTGTTGATATTCAAGAAGAAAGAAAACGCAGGCTTGTTAGTATTCTTTATTATCATTCAATCTGGAATTGTCTCAGGTGACATAACTTTCTTTCATTGTAGTTTTTTTTATATATTTAATTTTTTATACGTTGTATTGCAAACCACATGAAACAAACTGTAATTTTTTTTCTTATTTTGTTAACCAACTATACATTAGACTCAACATAGGAAAAGAACATACAATTTATTACCAATTTTAGCAACCAAGCTACATTTTATCATCTAATCTTGAACCGTTATTGTTAGGGCTGTCCAAAAAGCTCATGTCTCGGAGCTCGCTCGATGCTCGCTCGGATTTAGCTCGAAAAAAGCTCGCTCGATATGGCTCGGTTTGAAACTGAGCCGAGTCGGCTCGGATCGGTTAGAAAGTGAGCCTAGCTCGGCTCGGTTCGTAATGAGCCGAGCTAGCTCGGTTTGGCTCGGATAGTTCTAATATTGAATATATTTTGTTATATACATATAGTATACTATAAAAATATGTTAAAAAAGTTGGAGAATATGTTACATGTTTAATATTTGTTAATAGCAGCATGGAGATTGTGTGATTGGGATTAGAGTTACAACTAATCAAGTTATTTAAATAAACCACAGCATAATGATAATTGTCCAAATAGTCAAGTTATCAAACTCAATATTGCTTTTGATTTCAAATAGGTCAGTATTTAAGAGTTCAATCAGACATCTATTGCATATTTAGGGGGATATATCGTATGCTGATGAACTTATATTGTATTCCTTTGAAATTTAAGACTTATTTTGTATTTTTTGAACTTGATTATAGCTTGTAATGTATTAGGTTGAACTTATTTTAAATGTATTATTTTTAACTATTGAATAATATTTTAGATTATTGAATTTTGAAAGCCAATTTGTTTTTAAATTCGAGCCAAACAAAGGCGAGCCGAGTGGCTCGGTTTAAAACCAAGCCGAGCTTGAGCTTTGATTTTCAGCTTGGTTTTAAATCCGAGCCGAGCCGAGCCGGCTCGGTTTAAAACCAAGCCGAGCGCGAGCTTGACCTGGCTCGGCTCGGTTCGGCTCATGAACAACCCTAGTTATTGTGCACAGAGGAGTTGAGTAACAGGGGACATGAGTATGAACCGAGGTCAGAAGACCATACCGAAGAGAAGATCTCCAATGGCCATTAAATCAAATTATTTGCCACGTTGGAAATTCCGAGGATGGTTGTAGGATTTCACAACTATCTCTAGTCTGTATTAATGTAGTTTTTTTTCAAATCTACTAATAGGATGGTTGTAGGATACTTATAGTGGTATTTTATTAGGTTTTGGGTTTTGTTAGAATAATAATAATAGTTTTGGGGATAGTTTTTGTTCGCACACCAAGTGTTCGATCAAATGCTTGAATGAAAAAAAAAAAAACTTATGTTAACCTTTTTTTATTTTTTTATTATTATTATTATTTTGTTTATGTTATATTTTTATTAGATTGAGGACATGAGGTTGATAGATCACATGTGATTGATGAATAAATTTGTAGTCTTTTTTATGTTAGTATATGCTAACACAGGTTAGTGATGCCCTATTATGTGTTTGAGGATCCCAAACTAACATGTGTATCTGTTCTAGTGTTGGTTTTTCACGAGTAGGCTATTGGAAGAAGGCGGCGTTGGTGATGTGGCTGTGGTAAGTGATGTTTTTTATAAAGATTATAAATTTTTAATCTTTTGGTGAATAGGGTGTTTAAATAATTTTTGTATTCTGTTTAATAAATTTTTTGCAAGTGAAATTGTTATGAACTCGTATAGGGTACATGTCTATTTTTTGCGGTCCGAGTCTTGTATGCTCACACACGTTAGTGATGCTAACACATGCTAGTATATACCCAACTAACAGGTGTTAGGGTCTATATGACATACGTTATTTTCAGTAAAACATATGTTTTAGAATATGCTAACACATGCTACTGATGTATTGTTGGATTTCAAACCATATTAATCGTATTTGAGTAGTTGTATTAACATAGTTGTAAAAATCGTGTTTAGTGGTGTTTATACACATGTTTGAGTATTATACACTTGGCACTTCAAATTGAGTACGATACACATGGCATTGCATATTTGGTATTTGTTTATACACATGTTAGTGATGCTAACACATGCTAATATATACCCTAACTAACAGGTGTTAGGGTTCATATGACATACGTAGTATATGACTAACTAACGTGTGTTAGGGTTCATATGACATACGTTATTTCAGTAAAACATATGTTTTTAGAATATACTACACATGTTAGTGATGTCTCATTATATGTTTCGGGGAGCCCAACTAACACGTTATCTTTTTTTGTAGGTGAAGAGATGTTTTGTGTTAAAGATGAAGATGGGTATCAAGAACGAAGCATAGCTAGATCTTTTTTATGTTGTTATGATAGTTTTTTTATCATTCACAAATAATTATGTATGTATGAAAACTTTTTTGATACATTTTTAGTATTGATTGTAATGATCGTTTTTATCATTTATTAAATAAATACACATTTTATGTGATCTTTTATTATGTTCTTTTAGTATATGCCTGGTAACACATGTTAGCGATGTCTCACACGAGGGCAGAATTTTGCATCACAACACTAACGTATGTTAATTTTTCGTGCTGGAGAATGTGCCATAAAGTAGGAGAGAGGTGACTTGACAAGTGTCAAATCAACCTTTTTGAACCTAGGATTTAGAAAATTAAATTGACCCACTTGCTTTAATGACTCATTTGCCCTTGATCTCATTACAACCACACAAATGCAAGTGGCTTTCTATTATTATAAACAATTAATTAAGGACCATTGATCAAGTTTGATCAATGGTCACTATAGAGTTTAAAGGGTTTTTCATGAAGATGAGGTTTCCTCTTTATCCATCCCCCATATATATATATATATATATATAGGTAAAAAATGTTCTTTTTTTTTAAATTTGATCAAAATGACCGTTAGCCGGCCAACGGTTGTGAAATATATCACGAAATTAATTTCTTGCGGCCGTAATTGAATGGGAGGGGCGGTGTTTCGTAGCCATCAAGCTATCACGGGGTGGCCATCACGGACCACCCCGTGTGCCCTCATATACTGTATATATAACTAGTGTGTGAAATGGATATACGAGTCGATTTCAATGCTATATTCTTCTAGCTTTTTTAAATAATCATACCAGAATAAAAATTGGGGACTATTTCTGGCTTTTTCTGCAATTGAATGTCCACGGGATAAAAAATGTTCCTTTTGACGGACTTATGTGATTACGCTTTTTTATCAACAATTTTATGATAAATGAATAATATCGTAAATGAATATTTTCTTTTTTGATAAACAAGTAAGGGCTAATATTCTTTGACAACTAAATAAATAAACAATATCATCATCATCATCAATGAATATTTTTTGATCAATAAATAAGGGCTAATATTTTTTCACAAATAAATAATACCGTAAATGAATCTTTATTGATTTATATATATATATACACACACACACGATTTATACCCGGAAGCGTCCCGGGTTAAGATATCTAATATGACGTATCAATTTTACATATGAAATAAACTGATGCGCTTTACAGTTACATGCAGAAAAGTTTCGAGTATCACCTAACCTAAAACAAATAAAATGCATCTCCAATGTTAACGTCTAACCTTATACAATGTATAACTCTAAAATTAAAATCTAACCTAAAACAATGTACAACTTCCAATGCTAACACCTACATAACTAATGACTTGCCTATAATCGTTTTTTTTCTCAGTTTTTTTATTTAGCACTATGGTACCCATTGGAAAAATAATAAAACGCTTGTTAATTTGGTCGTTTTTTTCTCCGTTTTTTATACCACTATGGTACTCGTTGAAAAGATAATAAAACGCTCGTTAATTTGGTGTAATTTTTTTCTTTAAAAAATCTCGTATATAAAAGATATTAACGTTTAAAAATTATAGGAGGAAAGATGAGAGAAATAAATCTAATTTTGTTTTTAAATTATTTTTTTCCTAAAATATCTCAATGCTACATGCACTCTCAAGGGAGAGAATGGCTATATGAGTGCCATGTAGGATTTAGCCATTTGAAATATATATATATATATATACTAGGTGAAATCCCGTGTGATACACACGAGAGACCGAGTCCCAAAATTAAGCCCTGTTTAGTAAATGACAACATTAAGAACCATTTGTCTGCTCCGAAGAACACTTGTTTAGTACCGTCTGTTTATTTCTTATAAAACAGAAACACAACAACTGTTATGGTCTGTTTAGTAAAAGCCAAATTAATCAACGATCTATTGTTGAAAAGAAAAAGTGTATTTCGTAAGGTCTATTCTTTCATGATACCAATTAATAATACTGATCAGATGTTTAATAACTGCAACTGTTACAAGAACCCAAACATAAATCTACAGACGGATTAAACCTTTGTTGAGATAACACAAATAATTATACAGACGAACTAAAGGTCTGTTTAATAGAATACAAAACTTAATACGATTCAATTTACCATCACAAAACATAAAAAATCATATATAATATTTAAAGACAGAGAAAACTAAAAACATAAATAAATACAATCAAACGTTAAACATCAAAATACATAGCTAGTTAAAGGAATTAATAAACTTAAGCTTCAATTAGCTTCAAGTTGTGCATGTAGATCTTTCAATTTTCCCAAAAAATCTACGTCTTTACTCCCGGCTTCTGAATTGTACAACAACGTTAAATCACGAATAGCAGTTGGAGGCATAACCTTCAAAATCCTTTGCACATCATCTCTGTGACACCCGGCAAACTCAGGTTGATAACATTGGTTAAGTTAAAGTCTACCTTAGCGAGTCATGCGTATATTATACTTAACTGGGTCGGTTGAGTCGTGTTATGGTTCGGGAGTCGTTACTACGGTCTAGAGGGTCGTTAGGTGTCGGTCCATAACCAGGGGAACAAGGATTTGCGATTCGTAGAATCGCCGGACCTTAGTAAACACACAAGTCTCGAGTCCCGGGGATTGGTGAACGGGTGTGAACGTGTTTGCTTTCATGAATTATGTATTTATAATCTTTATGTGACTTGTCGGTATGTGAATACGTGTTTACATGTGTTAAAACGGTGATTACCCGTGATTGCATGACATTATAGGTGATTGCGCAGTACTGAGGGCGATTAGGACATGCCTGAAGGCGATTAGCCTTGTAATCGCCTGATGTGAGGGCGATTAGGGGGAAGATGAGGGCGATTAGGCCCTAATCGCCTATAGCTATAGGCGATTAGGAGCCCTAATCGCATGACACTGCTGCGTAATCGCCTGACGTGTTTTAAACGACTAGAAACGCCTATAAATACCACCCTTGACCTCTAAAACACCATTTGTGCAACCCTAGCCGTCCCATAACCTATCCCAACTCTCAAACACCCTCTGTAGCACGTTTTTGCATCAAAACACACATTTCCAAGCCTTACACCTCATTTCTTTACAAATCTAAGGTGTGTTCTTCATCCTTAAACCTTTGAATATTGTTGTTTTGTTCCCTAAAGGTCCAGACCTGATTTCTAAACTATTGTGTCTTTGAAAATCTATTAAAAACCGTTTCTAAACAAACCCAAACCGTTATGCTTGTTATATGTATTGTATTTGAATAAAGGTAGGATTTTTATGATTGAAACATGGTTATTCTTGTGTTATGAGTGTATTTCTGACTTAAATGGATTATGATAATGTTAGTTTAGGAGTTTGGAGATCCATGGTTGTGTATTGTTGATGTTTGGTATTTTGACCCATTTGAATGGTTTTGAATGATTAAGGATGATATGATGTGTCTTGTTAGTTATATGATGTTAGGGTTTGCTTTAGGATGATGCTAGAACGATAGGATAGTGTTAAACGACGTAGATACGGAATGAAATCTGGATTGTTGCTATTTAGGGTAAGTTTTGCATGTTGAAGTGATGTTTACATGTAGATTATAGTATTTTGGGAAAACACGTGCATTCGGGACTGTTAGAATGATGATAACTTAGGGGTTTTGCTTAGAATATGTTTGATAATGTTTTGTGATTGATATTTGGTGTTTCCACACGTTCCGGATTTGATTTGGAGGGTTAAACGCGTGAAAAATCGGAACAGCAATGCTGAAGGCGATTAGGGAGCCTAATCGCCTATAGGGAGGGCGATTGGGGGCCTAATCGCCTTCACTAAGGGCGATTACGTTCCTAATCACTAGTTAAACCCTGAATTGCATGTCTTATAGCCCTAATCGCCTATAGGACACCAGAATAGGTCTAATCGCCTATAGTTGAGGGCGATTAGAGCCTAATCGCCTTCACTGAAGGCGATTACACCTCCTAATTGCTAGTTGACTTTCCTAATTGCTAGTTGACTTTTCCTAATCGCATGAACTGCTGCTGTAAGTGCATTTTGGCATTCCGAGACCCGATTTGACACCTAGGAACCCCGTAACATACCTAGTAACATGGTGACACGTGCTCGAACTCGTTTATGCACTGATTGAACTATATGTTAGACTTGTTGAACTTTAACACGTGTTAAGTATTGTTTGCATGAATTGCATGTTATAGTGTATGAGGTTAACACGTGGGGTGTTGGGTCACCAATGGGATGTCGAGTCTTGTCCAAATGGTCGGTTAAGCAGTCAACACGTTTTCAAATGAACTTGGTTATGGTCTGGACATATAGGGACTAGTTAACCTACGGGTTATTAGTCTAAGTACTTATAACTATCATATGTTAGGTCGCCACTATACGGGGCTAGCATAGCTTGCTGATTTTAATTACTTACAAGTAACGCAACCTAAGGTGATTTCACGGCCCCACTTTCTTTGGTTTTACTTTTGGGGGAGAAAACATGCGTCGAACTATGTTTTGGGAACTATTGTCATACTATGGGTTATTACGGGTTACTATGTGATCTTTTAAAGTCCCGGGGGAAGCCATGAATGTGCAGGGCACAACGGGGGAAATGTGGATAGATCTATTGGGTCTGACAAACCCCACTCGACGGCTTGTAGGGCCGGGCGGGTGCATATTGTCTCGAACTGGTAGCATTGGTAACATTGCGGAACATACTCGGGCTGAACATTTGGTAACAGTCTAGTAATGGTTTTCCAATCGTAGTAGTAACAAAACATACGCCTAGCTAGCGTACTCTGGTTGAACATATCATAGTATGGACAGATTGAACTTGGTACACTTTTGGAACTTGGTAACTTTTATTAAAACCTGTGAACTCACCGGCATTTTGTGCTGACATACTTTTGGCATGTTTTTCTCAGGTCGCTAAGGTAGCATCCCAGGGCTTAGGCGCACGCGTCTGCACGGTGTCTAGTTTAGGGTTCATGGTTTTGAAATGTCGAACAAGTTTGAATACTTTTGGATTTCTAGTTGTAAAACAATGCTTCCGCTATTATGTCATGGTTTAAACTTGTGTTTTTAAATTTACATATGTTCATATAGTGTTGTTTATTGTGACCGTTGACTTGGATCCTGGTTTGTCACGCGCCTCGCGGTAAAACTCCGCAAGTGGAATTTGAGGGTGTGATAGATTGGTATCAGAGCCAATGGTTATAGTGAACTAGGACTGCATGTAGAGTCTAGTCTATAGCCGAGTCACACACACTAGACGGTCACATGGTACAAGTCGACATAGTGGGTTATATACGGGCTTGTCGGGGTGTCTTTAAATCATCAAACTCTTTGCGTTACATCATCCGCTCTCCTGTATGTTGGGTTATTGATTTCCAAGGTAGTGTCGTATATTGGAGTGATTTGTGTACTCTTGAGATCTGTCCAAGGTTCGGACATCTCCCCTTCGTACTCCAATAAACACACTCGCCCATACTGTACCTTGGCATTTATGTCATTACGGTGTACGTCTAGGTGTTCGTGTCCGGTGACTTGAACTTTAAACTAGGAGGACACTTGGAGGACCATGTAGAGCAGTTTATCATTTCGGGTGCACACGAAATCATAAACTGAAATGCATGAAAGTCCTAGTGAACTCCAGGTTTGAATGGATAGTCCTGGATTTGGACCTAGCTTTGATTTTATGGACGCTAGTGGTTGCCACTAGCTGTAAATATGAAATTCCTCGTTCTTGATGTCAGAATCATGTCTGGAGTTCGTGGAGGACGTAGAGGTGGCCGCACTGGTGGACGTGATGGTGGCGGTGGTCGTGGAGGTGTTAACCTATCTCAGGAAGATCTGAACAACCTGTTGCAAGCTGCCTTCCAGGCAGGACACAATGCTCACGGCGGTAAGTTGATTCTATCAGCTTTGCCTCATTATGAGTATGGTATCTTTATCTTGTGGTTTTCTTATGTGTTTCATTTCAGGTGGTGTTGTTAACCCACCTCCAGCTATGTGCACATACAAGATGTTTCGGGATTGTAAGCCCTATGATTTCTCTGGCACTGAAGGGGCAGTGGGGTTGCTCAGGTGGCTGGAGAAGGTGGAATCGGTATTCTTGATGTGTAACTGCCTTCCTGAAGATCGGGTTAAGTATGCTGCCGCACTCTTCCAGGGTCCTGCTTTGACCTGGTGGAACTCTACTTCGCGGAACATGGGTTTGGGAGAAGCTTATGCTATGCCGTGGGAGGACTTCGTCCAGATCTTGAAGAGGGAATACTATCCCAGGGAAGAGATCCAGAAGTTGGAACATGAGGTTTGGAACCTCAAGATGGTTGGGTCAGAGATAGAGGAGTACACTGTGAGGCGCAATGAGTTGGCGGTGCTGTGTCCTGATTTGCATGCACCAGAGTATAGGATGATTGAGCACTATGTTTCAGGGCTAGTACCAGAGATAGCGGGGTTCGTGGCTGCAGGAAACCTTCCTACTTATGCGGATGTGGTTCGATCGGCTCATAGGTTAACTAACCTAAAGGTGAATGAGGGTATTTTGCCTGCTCATGGTTCGACTGTCAAGGTTCCTGAAAGCAACAAGCGCAAATGGGATAGTGTGGGAAAGGGTTCTGTACCAGCTCCATCTCAGCAGGGTAAGAAGTTTGATGTTGGGGGTTCTTCTTCTTCGGGGTCGAAGCAGGGTGGTTATGTTGGGAAACACCCGAAGTGCAACAAGTGTGGGTTTCATCATCCGGGGAGCTGTGATAAGGCACGTTGTCACAGTTGTCAGCAGTTGGAGCATTATGCTAAGGTGTGTAGGGTGAATCTTTCGTCTTCGCAGGGTCGTACTGTTGTCCCTACTCCTGCTGCTCAGGGGACTTCGGGGAAGCAGGGTTGTTTTAACTGTGGTGAGGTTGGGCATTTCAAGAAGGATTGTCCGAAGCTGAAACCGGGCGAGGATGTGAAGGGCAGGAACGGTAGCGGGAACAATGGAGGCAGTGGCAGGAATGCACGCGCCTTTGTCATTGGAGCCGTGGAGGCTAAACAGGATCCTGACACAGTTACCGGTACGTTCCTTCTCAATAATCGCCCTGTTACTGTTTTGTTTGATTCCGGTGCCGATAGAAGTTTCATATCTTTGGAAGTTAGCCGATTGCTAGATATAGTGCCCATTCCTTTATAGGCTAAGTATTTGATCGAGTTGGCTGACGGTAAAAAGATTGAAGCGACTTGTGTCCTTCGGGGGTGTCACTTAGAGTTGTCGGGTTTGTCTTTCCCCATCGACCTTATGCCTGTACCCTTGGGTAGCTTTGATGTCGTTGTAGGCATGGATTGGTTATCGTTGTATCGTGCGGAGATCGTTTGTTTTGATAAGGTTATTCGGATTCCTCTACCGGATGGAGAGTTTCTTTCTGTGCACGGTGAGAAGGGCGGTGCTCCGCTGAATCTCATCTCCAGTATGAAAGCCCTCAAGTACCTTCGGAAGGGTTATTCGGCCGTTTTGGCACTTCTTTCTGTTTCTTCTACCGATGAGAAGAAGATCGAGGATATCCCCGTGGTTCGCGACTTTCCTGATGTTTTTCCTGACGATTTGCCTGGTCTTCCTCCCCATCGTCAGGTTGAGTTCGGTATTGATCTTGTACCAGGAGCCGCTCCTATTGCTCGAGCCCCCTACCGTCTTGCACCTCCTGAGATGCAGGAATTATCTACTCAGTTGCAGGAGCTCTTGGATAAGGGTTTTATCAGACCAAGTTCTTCCCCTTGGGGAGCCCCGATTTTGTTCGTAAAGAAGAAGGATGGAAGCCTACGGATGTGTGTTGATTACAGGGAGTTGAACAAAGTGACCATCAAGAACCGTTATCCTCTCCCTCGCATAGATGATCTCTTTGACCAACTCCAGGGCTCTAGCTACTATTCGAAGATTGATTTGAGGTCTGGGTACCACCAGTTATGCGTGCAGGAATCTGACATTGCGAAGACTGCCTTTCATACACGTTATGGCCATTTTGAGTTCTTGGTCATGCCTTTTGGCCTCACTAACGCACCGGCAGTTTTCATGGACTTGATGAACCGCATTTGTAAACCCTATCTTGATAAGTTCGTCATCGTGTTTATTGACGACATCCTGGTTTACTCCAAGAGCAGAGCAGAACATGAGGAGCACTTGCGTTTAGTTTTGGAACTTCTGTGGCAGGAACAACTTTATGCTAAATTCTCAAAGTGTGAGTTCTGGTTACGTGAAGTCCAATTCCTAGGGCATGTGGTTAATGAACTAGGGATTCATGTCGATCCGGCTAAGATCGAAGCAATCAAAGACTGGGAAGCACCGAAGACGCCATCCGAGGTGCGAAAATTCCTGGGTCTTGCGGGTTACTACCGCCGTTTCATTCAGGGGTTTTCGAAGATCGCTCAACCCCTCACTTCCCTCACTCAGAAAGACCGAAAGTTCGACTGGGGTGAACCGCAAGAATCAACATTTCAAATGCTGAAGTCTAAACTTTGTTCTGCTCCTATTCTGTCTTTACTAGAGGGTACTGATGATTTTGTGGTATATTGTGACGCTTCTATTCGGGGTCTTGGTTGCGTGTTGATGCAACGCGAGAAGGTGATTGCCTACGCTTCTCGTCAACTCAAGGTTCACGAGAGGAACTATACCACCCATGACTTGGAATTGGGTGCATTAGTGTTTGCGTTGAAAATTTGGAGGCATTACTTGTACGGTACCAAATGCACCATCTACACCGATCACAAGAGTCTCCAGCACATTTTCGACCAACAACACCTGAACATGCGACAACGCCGCTGGGTTGTACTCCTGAAGGATTATGACTGCGCCATTAAGTATCATCCTGGCAAGGCGAATGTTGTAGCAGACGCCTTGAGCAGGAAGGAATCCGCAAACCCTCGTCGCGTTAGGGCTTTGAAACTCACCATCCATTCCTCTCTGCCTGATCGAATCCGTTTTGCGCAACTAGAAGCTTTGAAGGAGGAAAACCTTAAAGCTGAAACCATGCAGGGTGCTGACAAGCATCTTCAATGTAGGTCTGACGGCCTACACTACTTCGCAGAACGTGTATGGGTTCTTTTATTCGGGGGATTACGGGAGCTTGTCTTGGATGAGGCTCACAAATCCCGGTATTCTGTTCATCCTAGCTCGGACAAGATGTACCAAGACCTAAAGGTACTCTACTGGTGGCCAAACATGAAGGCGGATATAGCCTCTTACGTGAGCAAATGCTTGACCTGTGCTAAGGTCAAGGTGGTGTATCAGAAGCCTTCTGGTCTCCTGCAGCAACCTGAAATTCCTGAATGGAAGTGGGAACGGATCACAATTGATTTTGTCACGAAACTACCTAAGTCACCAAGTGGGTGTGATATGATTTGGGTGATTGTCGATCGGTTGACAAAATCGGTCCATTTCCTACCTATTAAGGAAACGGACGGACTTGAGCGGTTGGCTCGTATTTACCTTAAGGAGGTAGTCTCCCGTCACGGGGTGCCTGTTTCCATCATCTCGGATCAGGACTCTCGCTTCACTTCGCACTTCTGGAAGGCTTTGCAGAAGGCCTTGGGTACCCAGTTGGATATGAGTACAGCTTACCACCCACAAACTGACGGTCAGAGTGAGCGTACGATTCAAATCTTAGAAGACATGCTTCGGGCATGTGTGATTGATTTTGGCAAGAGTTGGGAGGCTCATCTACCGTTAGTGGAGTTTTCCTACAACAATAGTTACCATGCGAGCATCAAGGCATTTCCGTTCGAGGCTCTTTACGGGCGGAAATGCCGATCTCCTCTTTGTTGGGCCGAGGTGGGTGAGAGTCAACTCACTGGGCCGGAGCTGGTGTACGAAACTTCGGAGAAGATCGTACAAATTCGTAACCGTTTGGCAGCGGCACGGGATTGGCAGAAGAGTTATGCCGATCGACGGCGCAAACCATTAGAGTTCTAGGTTGGGGACAGGGTACTTCTGAAAGTTTCACCATGGAAGGGCGTCATACGCTTCGGGAATCGTGGCAAACTTAACCCTCGATATGTTGGACTGTTTGCAATCCTGGAACGGATTGGACAGGTGGCGTATCTACTTGATTTACCGGCGGAGCTCGGTAGTGTACACAACGTCTTCCATGTGTCTAACTTGAAGAAATGCCTGGCTGACGAATCTCTTATTGTTCCACTGGAAGAGATCAAGGTTGACGATCGTCTTCGCATTGTGGAGGAACCTGTTGAGATCCTTGATTACAAGATTTGTAGCCTTCGTCGGAGTAAAATCCGTATTGTTAAGGTTCGCTGGAACTCTAACCGTGGACCGGAATACACTTGGGAACGGGAGGACCAGATGAAGTCTAAATATCCTCACCTCTTTCCTAAGCGTGCTTTTGAATCAAGACATGTTACCAGTGCAGCTGAATGAATCTCGAGGCGAGATTCCTTCCAACGTGGGGATGATGTGACAACTCGGGTAAATTTTCTCTCCTTTTGTTTCTATCTCTTTGTCGTTTTCTTTTTGGAACTTGTGCAATTTTCGGGGCGAAAATTCTTTTAACGTGGGGATGATGTGACACCCGGCAAACTCAGGTTGATAACATTGGTTAAGTTAAAGTCTACCTTAGCGAGTCATGCGTATATTATACTTAACTGGGTCAGTTGAGTCGTGTTATGGTTCGGGAGTCGTTACTACGGTCTAGAGGGTCGTTAGGTGTCGGTCCATAACCAGGGGAACAAGGATTTGCGATTTGTAGAATCGCCAGACCTTAGTAAACACACAAGTCTCGAGTCCCGGGGATTGGTGAACGGGTGTGAACGTGTTTGCTTTCATGAATTATGTTAATCTTTATGTGACTTGTCGGTATGTGAATACGTGTTTACATGTGTTAAAACGGTGATTACGGGTGATTGCATGACATTATAGGTGATTGCACAGTACTGAGGGCGATTAGGACATGCCTGAAGGCGATTAGCCTTGTAATCGCCTGATGTGAGGGCGATTAGGGGGAAGATGAGGGCGATTAGGCCCTAATCGCCTATAGCTATAGGCGATTAGGAGCCCTAATTGCATGACACTGCTGCGTAATCGCCTGACGTGTTTTAAACGACTAGAAACGCCTATAAATACCACCCTTGACCTCTAAAACACCATTTGTGCAACCCTAGCCGTCCCATAACCTATCACAACTCTCAAACACCCTCTGTAGTACGTTTTTGCATCAAAACACACATTTCCAAGCCTTACACCTCATTTCTTTACAAATCTAAGTTGTGTTCTTCATCCTTAAACCTTTGAATATTGTTGTTTTGTTCCCTAAAGGTCCAGACCTGATTTCTAAACTATTGTGTCTTTGAAAATCTATTAAAAACCGATCCTAAACAAACCCAAACCGTTATGCATGTTATATGTATTGTATTTGAATAAAGGTAGGATTTTTATGATTGAAACATGGTTATTCTTGTGTTATGAGTTTATTTCTGACTTAAATGGATTATGATAATGTTAGCTTAGGAGTTTGGAGATCCATGGTTGTGTATTGTTGATGTTTGGTATTTTGACCCATTTGAATTGTTTTGAATGATTAAGGATGATATGATGTGTCTTGTTAGTTATATGATGTTAGGGTTTGCTTTAGGATGATGCTAGAACGATAGGATAGTGTTAAACGACGTAGATACGGAATGAAATCTGGATTGTTGCTATTTAGGGTAAGTTTTGCATGTTGAAGTGATGTTTACATGTAGATTATACTATTTTGGGAAAACACGTGCATTCGGGACTGTTAGAATGATGATAACTTAGGGGTTTTGCTTAAAATATGTTTGATAATGTTTTGTGATTGATATTTGGTGTTTCCACACGTTCCGGATCTGATTTGGAGGGTTAAACGCGCGAAAAATCGGAACAGCAATGCTCAAGGCGATTAGGGAGCCTAATCGCCTGGGCTGAAGGCAATTAGGAGCCTAATCGCCTATAGGGAGGGCGATTGGGGGCCTAATCGCCTTCACTGAGGGCGATTACGTTCCTAATCACTAGTTAAACCCTGAATTGCATGTCTTATAGCCCTAATCGCCTATAGGACACCAGAATAGGTCTAATCGCCTATAGTTGAGGGCGATTAGAGCCTAATCGCCTTCACTGAAGGCGATTACACCTCCTAATTGCTAGTTGACTTTCCTAATTGCTAGTTGACTTTTCCTAATCGCATGAACTGCTGCTGTAAGTGAATTTTGGCATTCCGAGACCCGATTTGACACCTAGGAACATGCTAGGAACCCCGTAACATACCTAGTAACATGGTGACACGTGCTCGGACTCATTTATGCACTGATTGAACTATATGTTAGACTTGTTGAACTTTAACACGTGTTAAGTATTGTTTGCATGAATTGCATGTTATAGTGTATGAGGTTAACACGTGGGGTGTTGGCTCACCAATGGGATGTCGAGTCTTGTCCAAATGGTCGGTTAAGCAGTCAACACGTTTTCAAATGAACTTGGTTATAGTCTGGATATATAGGGACTAGTTAACCTACGGGTTATTAGTCTAAGTACTTATAACTATCATATGTTAGGTCGCCACTATACGGGGCTAGCATAGCTTGCTGATTTTAATTACTTACAAGTAACGCAACCTAAGGTGAGTTCACGGCCCCACTTTCTTTTGTTTTACTTTTGGGGGAGAAAACATGCGTCGAATTATGTTTTGGGAACTATTGTCATACTATGGGTTATTACGGGTTACTATGCGATCTTTTAAAGTCCCGGGGGAAACCATGAATTTGCAGGGCACAACGGGGGAAATGTGGATAGATCTATTGGGTCTGACAAACCCCACTCGACGGCTTGTAGGGCCGGGCGGGTGCATATTGTCTCGAACTGGTAGCATTGGTAACATTGCGGAACATACTCGGGCTGAACATTTGGTAACAGTCTAGTAATGGTTTTCCAATCGTAGTAGTAACAAAACATACGCCTAGCTAGCGTACTCTGGTTGAACATATCATAGTATGGACAGATTGAACTTGGTACACTTTTGGAACTTGGTAACTTTTATTAAAACCTGTGAACTCACCGGCATTTTGTGCTGACATACTTTTGGCATGTTTTTCTCAGGTCGCTAAGGTAGCATCCCAGGGCTTAGGCGCACGCGTCTGCACGGTGTCTAGTTTAGGGTTCATGGTTTTGAAATGTCGAACAAGTTTGAATACTTTTGGATTTCTAGTTGTAAAACAATGCTTCCGCTATTATGTCATGGTTTAAACTTGTGTTTTTAAATTTACATATGTTCATATAGTGTTGTTTATTGTGACCGTTGACTTGGATCCTGGTTTGTCACGCGCCTCGCGGTAAAACTCCGCAAGTGGAATTTGAGGGTGTGACAATCTCGCTCAATCGTGCCCAAGTGCAAACTATCAAAACAAATCTTCAAATCTCTTGTAGTCTTCAAATCTTGATAGTACTGTGCTCTAATTTGACTAACAACAAATTCAATAATTTCATGTTCTTGGTTATTAGTTAGGGCAGCCATTGATGCTATTGATGAAGACTGAAATGTAAATCTTAAGATGGTTTATTATGAAATTCGTGATTTGTTTACTAATTTATACATTTAAAAACTTTTAGAGTATCTGAACAGTGTTTACAACTTGGGAAACTAACAGACAAAATAATAAATTATCAGTTGTGCAAATGGAAGATTTAAATAATTATATCAAATATCGGGTGAAATTAATTATGTTTTTTTTTGTTTCAAGATAGATAAATAAATAATTCTTACAAGTAGGAGGCGGGTAAACGGGCTACAACTTGCGCCGCTACCCCCCTTTGTTCATAAACAGGCTACTATATTAAAAATAAATAAGTTCATATCCATCTTAAAATTTATCAATAAGCAAATCGTCTATTAAAAAGAACATATGTTTATTACATGCTGTTTGTTTCTTTAAAACAATTACTTTATCGTCTGTTAACTAAAACCAAGATTACGAGGTCAATAGTATGCTGTAAAGAAAATCTGTTTACTAACATCTGTTTCGTTCTTTAAATGAATTACTACTGAATTTAAAAAAACGTAAACAGTCCAACTGTTATACTCTGTTGGTAAAAACCAAATTAAAGAGATGAAACTAGTGTTAAAAAAACTGTATTTTGTAACGTCTGTTTCTTCACAATACCAGTTAATAATATTGATCACATGTTTAATAATTGAAGTTATTACAATCACGGAAACATAAATCTACACAGAAATTAAAGCGTTGTTTAGATAACACATATTAAAACAAAAAAAGAGGATGAGAAATTTGAACATGTGATGTTTTACGGTATTCAGCTGTTTAACTTATGTCTTATGTAAATCGAAAATGAAAACCTTGTTTAAGTTCGTTTCGAAAATACCTGTTGTAAAAACAGATATTAGAAACAAACAATTAATCTTAATTTGAAAGGAAATTTCATAACACTGTTTAATCAAATCTTTTAGATGTCATCAAAAAATATGGGAAACAGCAATTAACGATTCAACCCTATTATTACAATTCCATATTTTGAGTTATACATTGAATTTAAAAGAAATAAATACAAAAAGGAAGAGTTATAAAATAACAAATACAAACATCTCTAAAAAAGTACTCTAATAACAACAGAATTACAATATGTGACTTTACAAACTACATAAAAATACAACGAAACATAAAAAAAGCCTACTAACAACCAAACCTTAAAGAACGATCTTTGTTCCCAGCATTATCCAAAAATAGCGAAAACGAAAACAATGGAAAGCAGTACACGACAGTAGGTCGTATCTAAATATCAGCAGGATGCAACAACCCCTATCATGGAAAATAAGTAGGGGATGTATATATGTAATAATGAATTGATGTTTTCCTTTGATTGGAAGAATCATCAAAAAACATCAATTCGAAGTTGTTAACCAACTAACTGTTGGTAACATATTTTCCTTTGATTGAAAGAATCTTTCGTAAAATTTGTGAAAACAAATTTGAATGTAATATCATAATGCATATTGGATGGAGAGATGTAAAGTGAGAATGGAGAAATGAAAATTGGCAATTCATCCCCTTTTATAGGCTGAAATATAATAACTATGCATAAAAATTGGTTTTCAACTTTATTAGTTGGATTTCAAGTAAATATAATCTTGGAAGTTATTTTTGAAAATTTTAATTTATTTCTTACAGAATGAAAGACAATTGCAACACAACAATCTTAATAAAATAATAAAGTAATTTCAAAATCCTAATAATTATTTTTGGGACTTTTTATAACATCTGTTGCTATGTGTAATAAATGATGAATTACGTTACTTTACAATTAAAAGAACTCTTGAAATTTTATTTTATTTTTATTTAACAATCAAATTGTCTAAGAAACACAAATACTATTTAGTAAAATTTGTACAAATATGAACATGTCATGTTTTACATTTTTTTTATTGTATAATGAGTGTTTAACTTCTGTTTTATCTAAATTGACGTCAAAAGTTTTTTTTTTGTTATATAAGTGAGTAAAGATAATAAATATAAATATATAATTAGTGTACATGGATTATTAATTTTATTTTAATTGAAAAATATTGAATTGTTAAACTTTAGTATATTTGCGACATACAAATAAACACATAGCAAGTTAATACTTTTAAGATCATCAATATTGAATTTTTACACAAGTCACTCATTTTCAATCCTTTGGACGTTATAAAAGTTAAACATCTCCTAATTGCAAACCTATAAAGTTAGAATATAAGAGTGTTATTTATATTATTAAAATTAAATGCAAATTTAATTATTTATTTGATATATTTTTACTAATTTAAATTACAACTATAAATTCATTTAAGTACTATTAAATCAATAAAAGTTAAGAAGAATTTCTTAATCTTATGTTTTATTTATTTTCTAATCATGTGTTCCAGTCAACATATTTGCCTTAAATCTCTGTTGACTCAAACAGAATATCAATTAACTTTTTTTTACAACAGATGTTAGTCATTGTAAAATGTGTTGACTTTCTATAGAGTTATAACAAATTTTTTTTTTCAATAAAATAAGACTATGTTTAAGTACTTTTAGAGAATACTTAACCACAATGCATTTTTTAATCATATTATTTATACGTTTTCTAGACATCTGTTCGACAAAACAGATTTTACAAAGATCTGATAAAATAATCATACGTCAGTAGTTTAAATATCTGCTGACGTTTATAATCATTTTTGACGTAAATATCATTTTTTAAAAATAATACTTCCTAATCGAGTACGTATCGAATATGTTTGGATTCATTTGTGTTGAATGTACCTATTATACAAATAACATAAACAAAACACTAATATTTTATTTAAATATTACGATATATTACATCAAGATCTGATACATTACCATAAACATATAAAAAATAAGATAATAAACATAACATTGAAAACGAATGTAAAACTTCAACTTCAACTTGATAGACAACTTAAGTGACTTTACAATATCAAATATTATTTCCAACTGTTCCAGATCAGTTTTCATAGAATCGATGTAAATGGCTACATCAATATCACGAATTGTTGATGGAGATAAACTCTTCAATTTCCACACTACCTTAGCTTTTTTATCAAAACACTTTGAATACGCGTCAAAGTCTGCTTCAACACATCTTTATACAATAGAACTTTTCATATTGAATAAGAAAGAACTTGTCTTATAAAATCGATTTTCAAATCCACGGAAAGTACTGCTAGTGAAAATGATGATCCATAACTTGAAAAAACAAATAAAAAGTAATCTATATACAATCTATTTAGTAGAAATTTTCAGTAAAAGATATGCATATTTATAAGCCGATAGTTGAAATAATAAAGCAAACTTACCAATTTCGTATTAACTAACAAAATTTAATACTATAAATGCGGTACATGAAAAATCATATTTACATGTGCCAATTGTAAAATGTAAAGACTTTCAATTTAAACGTCACTGCGTAACGTGTAAAAGACGTGTACATACCGTCTTTAAAGTTATTTTCTATTCACACCATTGTATATATACAAAACACTATATTACAATCCACATCTAACTTTCCAATAACCAAACACTTACATTACGTAACATAAAAACATGTTATCCTTTGAAAATTACCAAACCACTGTACAACAGACAGCCCTTGAAATTCTTATTAAGTATTTCAAAAAAGAATCTTTTGAAGAAGAAACAATAAGAAACTCATGTGGAATGCTTACATCTCTACTTGTTACGGATGTAAGGAAAAACGGCAAAACCATGATTGATATGGTTGAAATTCCGGAATCAATTGAACGAAATCTAGCTCTACAATATCTAGCGGATCAAATCAAACTAAACGACAACATTTCCAAGAAGATGAAAGGCATTACTGATAGTATTATTTCCATCAGCAAGGAAAGGAAGCAACATCGTGAAGAAATTATCAAGAATCATCAATAGTAACTGTAATTTGTCACAACAATGTAATTTTGGATTAAAAATCCTTGAAAAATGTAAATCTTATTTATCTATATATACATATGTTATGCTGTTTATATTATATTGAATTTTAAATAAACATAGAGAAAATCAAATAGAAATTAAATAGATGATAAAAACATTTATTTCACAAAACACATTTTATAAACAAACTGTGATAAAATAATGATATAATTTTCAATATCATAATAATTAATAGTATTTCCATGTAATTATAATTTTTATTGACGACTTATAAAGTCTAATAGTATTTCATTACAAACTTGTTTAACAAAATTACGTGAAATTTACTCATTGTAAACCTGACAGAAAATACAGCGGCAATTAATGCCAAATGTACTTATTTTTACTATGCTTAAACAAAAAAAAAAAGTTACAATAACAATTCTTAAAAAATGAAGACATATTTTATAGAAATAAAAAATCTTTAAAAAAATCAGTATTATTAAAATGTGTAATAATAATTTTTATTCACAACGTATTATGTTTTAAATTATTATTATAAATATTATCATTACTTTTAATTACATGCTAATAAACTTTCATATTGAAACTTATTCTAACTTCAAAGCTATACAACATTTGACAACTTCTAATATAGGTTTTAAAACAACTATGATCCATCACAATTTTCAACTGAAGGATGATGTAACCAGATTTTTAAAACAGATTTTGTCACACCCTCAAATTTCCACAAGCGGAGTTCCACCGCGAGGCGTTTGACACACCAGGATCCAAGTCAACGGTCACAATAAACGACGTCTAAATGTAAAAACATACGTAAATAAAACCATGCATAAGATTTAAAACCAACATCCGAAAGTGCGGAAACATTCAAAGTTTACAAGTCATGAGTAAATAAACACATGAGTTCAAAAGTTAATCATCAAAAGACATGCATGAACGACCCTAGACGCGAGTACGACTCCAGTGCGACTCCGTGCGCCTAGCTGACAGCTGCTACCTTAGCGACCTGAGAAAACATGCTAAAAGAGTCAACATATAATGCGGGTGAGTTCACAGGTTTTATTTAAACATTTAAAACAATCCTTTGAAAACCATTACCGTTGCTGTTACTACTATGCTTATGAGAACGCTAGCTAGGCGTTATGTGATATTACTACTACGGGTGAAACCACTGCTGACTGTGTTGTTACTGCGTAACTGTGTGACCCTTAATTCCGGACTACCGTCATCCCCGGTAGGCCCTGTGTGTTTAGAGACAATATGCACCCGCCCGGCCTCCAGCCGTCGAGTGGGGTTTGTCAGTTCCCAATAGCGCTATCCACATTTCCCCGCCATATACCCATGTTAGTGGTTTCTAAGGGATTTAAGATGAACCGTATAGTAATAAGATGTGAGCCATAGTATAACATGAAAATGTGTGATAAAAGAGTTTGAGCATGTTTCTCCCCCGAAAACGAAAACAGTAAAGTGTGGGGCCGTGAACTCACCTTAGGTTGCGTCTTCCGTTAATGAGTAAACCGTTATGTGATATGATAGCCCCAACTAGTGGCGACCTATCATAAGATGTGTGTAAGGTTAGACTAATAACCCGTTGGGTTCATTAGTCCCTAATGTCCAGTCCATGACCATTATGTGTTTGAAAAATGCGTTTGACTGACAACTAGACTACATGAGACAAGACTCGGCATCCCATTGGTGACCCGACATCCCACGTGTTCATTTCATACACTAAAGCATACAATTCATGCAACCAATACTTAACACGTGTTAAAGTTCAACAAGACTAACATATAGTTCAAATAACGCACAAATAAGTCCGAGCACGTGTTACTATGTTACTAGGCATGTTACGGGATTTCTAGCATGTTCCTACGTGTCAAATCGGGTCTCGGAATGCCAAAATACACTTACAACAGCAGTACATGCGATTAGGAAAAGTCAACTAGTGATTAGGAAAGTCAACTGGTGATTAGGAAGGCTAATCGCCTTCCCTGAAGGCAATTTAGGCTCTTATCGCCCTCAAGCATAGGCGATTAGGCCTATTCTAGTATACTATAGGCGATTAGGGCTATAAGACATGCAATTCAGGGTTTAACTAGTGATTAGGATCGTAATCACCCTCAGTGAAGGTGATTAGGCCCCCAATCGCCCTCCCTATAGGCGATTAGGACCCTAATTGCCTTCAGCATAAGCGATTGGGCTCCCCAATCGCCTTCAGTGTTGCTGTTCCGATTTTTCGCGCGTTTAACCCTCCAAATCAGATCCGGAACGTGTGAAAACACCAAATATCAATCATAACACATTAACAAACATATTTCAGGCAAAACCCCTAAGTCATCATCGTTCTAACAGTCCCGAATGCGAGCGTTTTCCCAAAATAGCACACTTAACATGTAAACATCACATCAAAATGCAAAAACTTACCCTAAATAGCAAATATCCAGATTTCATCACGTAACAACGTTGTCCGATAATATCCTACTATTCTAGCATCATCCTAAAGCAAACCCTAACATCATATGATCAACAAAACACCTCATATCACCCTTAATCATTCAAACTATTCAAATGGGTCAAAATATCAAATATCAACAATACACAACCATGGACCTCCAAACTCCTAAGTTAACATTATCATAACCCATCTAAGTCAGAAACACATTCATAACACAAGAATAACCATGTTTCAATCATAAAAATCCTATCTTTATTCATATACAACACATATAACATGCATAAAGGTTTGGGTTTGTTTAAAAACGGTTTTTAATAGATTTTCAAAGACACAATAGTTTAGAAACCAGGTCTAGACCTTTAGGGAACAAAACATAATCATATAAAGGTTTGGGAATGAAGAACACACCTTGGATTTAGGAGAAAATGATGTGTAAAGCTTGGAAATGTGTGTTCTGATGCAAAAACGTGTTCCAGAGGGTGTTTGTGAGTTGGGATAGGTTATGGGACGGCTAGGGTTGCACAAATGGTGTTTTAGAGGTCAAGGGTGGTATTTATAGGCGTTTCTAGTCGTCACATACAATATAGGCGATTACGCAGAAGGCGATTAGGGCTGCTAATCGCTAGTAACTACTAGCGATTAGCCCCCAATCGCCCTCAGGGTCCCCCTACTCGCCCCCTTATAGGTGATCAGGGCTATCCCTGCTGGCCTAATCGCCTATAGCTGCTGTGTCTGGGTTTTCGGCGCGTTAAACCTTATTTTAACATATATAAACACGTTTTCACATACCGACAAGTCACATAATGATTATAAACACATATTTTATGAAAACAAACACGTTCACACTCGTTCACCAATTCCCGGGACTCGAGACTTGTGTGTGTTAAAACCCCAATGATGCACGACTCGACTCGACTGACCCTGTCATGTGTAATGTATGCACGACTCGCTAAGGTAGACTTACTGAGTTTTCAAAAAGTTAATAACCGGAGTTTGCCGGGTGTCACAGATTTTGTAAAACCTAACTTCTAATCAATATCTAACGAAATAAGTCTTTTCAAACTCATAATTACAAACAGTGGACACAGCCCTAAAAGTCTTTAATGGCCAGTGTGGAGATGAAGGATCTATATCAAATCATAACATAAATTTACACATTATTCTTTTTATATTAATTAAACAATTAAAAATATTGTTCTTATAAATGATTTGAAGTCTTTTATTGTTCCTATAACTTTAAAAGATGAAAATATATTTTATAGATATAAAATTCTAAAAAAAAATATCAGCATTTCTTACAAATGATTTAAGCCTTTTATTGTTCCTATAAATTTAAAAGGAGGAAAATATATATTATAACAATAAAATTGTACAAAAATATCAGCATTTGTTACAAATTATTTGAAGTCTTTTATTGTTCATATAACTTTAAAAGATTCAAATATATTTTATAGCTATAAAATTCTACAAAAAAATCAACATTTCTTACGAATGATTTGAAGTCTTTTAATGTTCCTATAACTTTAATAGTTTTTATTAGTATTACCATTATGTGTAGTAATTAGTTTCAACATCCTAATAATAAAGTTTCATATACAAACATATTCTAAATTAAAATTAATAAAATATTTGATGACTTGTGAAAAGATGTTGACAAACAACTGTGAACCATTATAATTATACAGTGAAAAATAGTAATATAACCACATTTTTAAAACACACTTTCTAATAAATATCTAACGAAATAAGTATAAATTTAAATTAAACCAGTCTTTTCAAATTCATAATTAGTAACAGTTGGTACAGCCCTAAAAATCTTTGATGGCCAATGCACAGAAGAACGATCTAGATGCAACCTGACAGAAAATACACCAGCAATTAATGCTAGATGTACTTATTTTTACTATTATTAAACAACAAAAAAAGCTAACCATAAAAATTCTTAAAAAATTAAGACATATTTTATAGATATAAAAACTCTTTAAAAAAAATCACAACTGTTAAAATGTGTAATAATAATTTTTATTCATAATGTAATATGAATTAAATTATTAGTATGAATATAATCATTAGTTTAAAATTACATAGAAATATCCTTTCATATTTAAACCTATTGTAAGTTGAAAGGTATACAAAACTTGACAATTTGCCAACCGATGTTTACACACAACTGTGATCCATTACAATTTTCAACTGAACGATGATGTAACCAGATATGTAAAACAGAATTTGTAAAACATAACTTGTAAGTAATATCTAACGAAATCAGTCTTTTCAAATTCAGAATTACAAACAGTCGACGCAGCCCTAAAAGTCTTTGATGGCCACTGTGGAGATGAAGGATCTAGATGAAAAACATAACATAAATCTACACAAGTTAAACAAATAAAAATATTGTTCTTACAAATGATTTGAAGTCTTAAAAAATTATTAGTATTACAAACCTATTCTAGTATTACCATTATACATAGTAATTAGTTTCAACATCCTAATAATAAAGTTTCATATACAAACCTATTCTAAGTTAAAATTAATAAAATATTTTGTGACTTGTGAACAGATGTTGACAAACAACTGTGATACATTACAATTATCCACTCAAGAATAATATAACCACATTTTTAAACAGACTTTGTAATGAATATCAAACGAAATAACAATAAAATTAAATTAAACCAGTCTTTTCAATTTCAAAATTAGTAACAGTCGCTACAGCCATAAAAAGTCTTTGGTGGCTAATGCACAGATGAATGATTAGATGCAACCTGACAGAAAATACAGCAGCAATTAATGCTAAATGTACTTATTTTTACAATTCTTTAACAACAAAAAAAGGTTACCATAAAAAGTCTTCAAAAATTAACATATATTTTATATATATAAAAATTCTACAATAATATTAGCGTCTATAAAAATTCTACAATAATATTTCTACAATAGTATTTCCTTGAAAAACTTTAGTTGTTTAATTAATATAAAAATAATAATGTGTAAATTTATGTTATATTTTTATCTAGATCCTTCATCTCTGCAGTGTCCATCAAAGACATTTAGGCCTGTGCGGACCAGTTAATAATACTAGTCAGAAGTTTAATAACTGGATCTGTTATAAGAAAAGAAAATATAAATCTACAGACGGATTAAAGCGCTGTTGAGATAACGCAGTATAAATCTACATACGGCTTAAAGCTGTGTTGAATAACACATAAAACTTAATACGAGTTAATAATACTGATCACATGTTTAATAACTGAAACTAATACAACGACGCCAACATAAATCTACAAACAAATTAATCCTCTCTTCAGATAGCACATATTAAAACAAAAGTAGGAGTTTATTTAGCAGAATTTTTAAAACACTATGTTTAAAACACTGTTGAATAAAACAAATGTGAATTCAACTGTCTAGATAATTTTCCCATTGAAACAACTCTTCAAATTGTTTATTTTTTAAAATACAAATTTCAATGTGAACACATACACTATTTAACAATATTTGTAGAAATAAGATATAATATATAGTTACCGTTTATTATTATTATTCGGTTCGTTCGCGAGTCAAAACTATTTTATGAATATTAATGTATTTATTTATATACATATATATATAAATATAATATCCACAACAATAAACAAATACGAATTAAGGTATACCGATTCGTACGCGCGTAACCCGAAGCCACCTCGAACTACGTGTAGACCGGAACCAAAGTTTGACCAGCTTTGACCGCGTGTTGACCGAGGCTTGACCATCCAGATCTGACCCGAACAAGACCCGTACCGAAACTGATCTCGCACCGAATCTGACCCGAACACCAAAACCACCAAACTTTGACCCGAACCCAGATCCAACCCGCTGACCCGAGACCAAACGAACATGAACTTGACTTGACCCGAGATCTAAACCGAACCACCAAACGAGCCAGAAGCCAAGGCTGACCAGATCTGAACCGGAACTCGAGACCCGAGCAGATCTGACCTGAGACACACACGAACAGATCGGACCTAACCCAAATCGGACCAACTGACCTGTGACCAAATCATCGTTGAACCCAGGCCCTGACACGATACTCACCCAAGCCGAACCAGCAACGAACCAATCCAAACCCACCTGACCCGAGTTGAATCCGAACCCAAACCAAAGAACTCGGGTCTGACCTGGTACCCGATGAAAACCAACTATGCAACCACCACCATCGAGCCTTCAACCTTGAGCATAACCATCATCGAGCCATCCGAAACACCCTGATCTGAACAATCAACCATAACCATAACCAGCGCCGCCCCCACCCCTCTGAACTCGAACCCATCTAAACACCCACAACCCGTCACCATCAAACCACCACCATAAAAATGCCGCCGCCCCCTCCCCCTGCTTCTGCCCCTTGGTTCCAGCAACAACACGCCGCCGCCACCATAGGAGGTGGTCGGCCGGCTTCTGCTACAGGTAAGAGAGAGAGAGAGACGAGCGGGTGAGAGAGAGAGTAGAGTAGAGAGAGTTGCGAGAGATGAGAGAGAGGGCAGAGAGATTAGAGAGAGAGTTGAGGGATTTTGGGATTTGAGATCTCTTCTTGTTGGCTGCCAATTAATAGAGGAAGAAGATGATAAAGTTAGGTAGGGGTAGGTGAGAGTATACCGCGTACACGAACCCGTTTTAAACGTAAACGTCTCGGTTTCGATTTAAGCTCGATAATTAATTATAAAAATTAGTCGGTTTTATTCGAAATTAGAAATATAACTAAACCTAGCAAATATAATTTTTATTTTCGTCGTCTGACAGGCGCGTTCGACGCACGCGTTTAAATCGCGTTAATTAATTCGGTCACGTTTCCTTCATCTAAACAATCAGTAAACTTCCGAAACTTAATAATTAGAAATATTTGAAATAAATATTTATTTTTAAATCATAAAAATCACGTCAGTGTAGATCGGAAGTTGCCGGGTGTCACAATTTGCCACTCCACTCTGTTAATGTTCAAAATCGTAAACACGATTCCCTATGATAATTTAAAACTTTCCCTCTTAAAAATTCAAAACTTAAAGCTTATTTGTCTACATAATGGGAGGATCTGTTTTACAACATCTGTTGACATGTCAACACATGTTCTGAATACGCCTGTCATCCAATACAACTTCAGATGTAATGAAAAAACTGTCATTCAAAAAAGAGTTTCACTTACAATTTGGAATACCCCACGTAAATGATATACTTGATTAACAATAACAACAATAACAATATTTGCACTCAAAACAGCTGTCTTCGAATACAAACTTTAGATATAAAGACACAATTGTAATACAATCTTCAGAAAAATTGGACAGATCTTCACAAAACAACTGTCTTCAAATACAACTTCAAATTATACTACAGAATATTTACAAACATATTTTGAACGTAGACAGACATTACAAAAAACTACTAACAGAATGAAAATAATTCTTTTACTAATCTTCAGAAAACTTGACACGGACGTAGCTAATAGATTCAAATCAACTTTTAATATAACATGTCTTTATACACCCATTAGTCTTCAACACATATTTGTTTCTTTGACTAGAAAGAATCTCCATTCAACATACTCAAGGTACTTCCTCACATACTCTGCTTCCTAACAGAATAGAAAAAAAACAGTCACGGCTATACTTCAACCACAACCCTTGAAAAACAAACTAAAGAAATAAGAATTTCAACAAACATACCCGTTGACAAGCACAAACAGCGGGAACAACAAAAGCGGAAGTAGACGAAGATGGCTTCCTCAAAAGATAAGCGTAGTGGCGTAAAAGCATAATTCCAATCAATGTCTTGCCTAATGCCATCTGGAAAGACTCTCGAGTGCTTAAGCTAACGACTCTATCTGTTAATTGTCAAATATTCACAAAAATACTAAATCAAGCATTACTCAAAGTAATCAAACACACATATTGAACAGAAAAAAATTAACACGCATTAAACACTCGCATACATGGCTTTTAAAAAGTAAAGACATACCCTTCTTGAGTTTGACGCTGCCAATCTACAAACCTTGGTTATCGTATAACGAATATTTTCCTTTGATTGTAAGAATCTTCCAAACAGGAAACCTTTTTCAACGTAAATACTGTGGTTGCTGATTAAGGACACAAAAGATTGAGTGTTACTGAAAACCAAAACAGAATAATTTTATTCTTATTGATATGATTGGTTAGAATTAGGTTACCTGATACTCGAATCCTTCAACACGAACATGAACGTGAGAGAAGTAGTTGTTACGGTTTCAAAATTATTGGAGAGATTTAAAAATTATCTGAGAGAAAGAGAGGGACATGATGCCTTTATATAGTTGTGTAATGGGGTATCGAATTTGAAATTTCAATTTCAATTTGGGGCTCAAATTTAAAACCAACAGTCCTTCAAAACTCTGTTGAAGAAAGTGGCAATATTTAATTAATGTATTAACATCAGCTGTTCAGGCAAGTGGGATTCTTACCACCGTTCAGGCAAGTGGCATTATTTAATTATTTAATTTGCTGGTCACTGACGTCAGTTTTTGCAACACGCAGGCATTGGTGGCTTATCTAGGGTGTTGACACATCAGCTTTCTGACGTCACTCACGACTCTCCTATTATTGAAAGTATAGATATATAGATATATGTATAGGTTCCTATACAAAGTGCATTTTTCGTACAAAGTGTGAGAAGTCTATGTAGTCATTGTGTTTTAAATTTTGGCTATGATTCTAGACATAAAATTTAAAACACACTGATTACTCTCTTCGCATGGTGTTTTAGATTACATGTCGAGAAATACATTGATTAATGTTTTAAATTGTTACATTTTGTGTTTTTCTATATAATGCTATGCTAAAAGAATATAAAACATCATGCCTAAAATTTAAAACACAATGCCTATATAGACTTCTCACACTTTGTACAAAAAATGCACTTTGTACACGAACCTCACCCTATATATATATATACATGAAATTTAAAACACACTGATTATGTTCTTCGTATGGTGTTTTAGATTGCATGTCGAGAATAGATTCATTAGTGTTTTAAATTGTTATGATTTGTGTTTTTCTATATTATACTATGCAAAAAGAATATAAAACATCATGCTTTAAATTTAAAACACAATGTCTATATAGATTTCTCATACTTTGTACAAAAAATGCATTTTGTACAGGAACCCCATATATATATACATATATATATATATGGGAATTCTAAATAGGAAACAACATTCACTTTAGAAAACCATGTAAACCCCATCTTGTGGTCATTCATGCTTCCACGTCTACCATCCTAAAGATTGAAAAGGGGGTATTATAGACATTACACATCCCTCTCTTTTCTCTAGAAACTGACACATACATAACCCTTTTAAGATCCCATCTCTGTCTCTCTCTCTCTCTCTTTAAAACACTCTCCCGCTTCACCCCTCTTTACTCTCTCACCCTCATCTCTCTCTATATACACAAATACCTCACATTCTCTCTCTACTCTCTCACCCTCATCTCTCTCTCTCTATACATACACATAACCCTCACGTAAACTAGTTCTTGGCTGTGATGACAGATCCGACAGAACGACATAGCCAGATATATTCTTTATATATTGTTATGTGGGGTTCCTCCATTTTGAGCAGGTATTACTATGAACACCAGATATGTTTGATTGGATTTTGTGATCTGATGCTAATATTTTTTTCTTTGTTTGTTTGATAATAGAAACCGAACAAAGTGTTGCTTTAGTAATTCTTCGAGGCGTTATTGATTTCAAGAGGGAACCATGGTTTCAAATTTCTGAAAGTGATAAAAGTCTTGTTAAATAGATGTTAGAACCCGGTCCCAAGTAGCGATTAACCGCCCATCAAGTTCTTGGTAAGTTTTAAGTATTGTCTTTTGACTTTTCTAGTCAAATTTTAACATCACTCGAGCATAAATTGTTTTGATTTTACTCGAGTCCTTGATGAACATTTTCATAATGATAACAATTGTAGTAAAAATGTATAGTTGTCTGATACTTCTCTAGAAATTTTGAAATCATGTTTGGTAATGATGTTATGCGAACAAAGGAGAGGATTTGATGCAGTTTTCATAGATTGAAGATGAAGAAGCCATCGAGCAGAGGATTCGTCATTTTTTCTTGTCTCTCAAAGTTTTGTTTTCATCTACAAACATACGTTTTTTTGATTTATAATTCAAATTTTTTAGTGAGATAATATGTGAAACATATGTTTTTGCTGTTGGGCTATAATTTATTATATGTTTTTGGTGAGATAAGTATGTGAAAACATATATTTTTGTTATTGGGTTATAATTTTATATGTTTTTTGTGAGATAAGTAGGTGAAAACATATGTTTTTATTATTGGGATATAATTTATTATATGTTTTTGCTTAGATAAGCATGTGAAAACATATGTTTTTGTTGTTGGTTATAATTTTATATGTTTTTGTGAGATAAGTATGTGAAAACATATGTTTTTGTTGTTGATTTATAATTATTATATGTTTTTTTGTGAGATAAGTATGTGAAAACAAATGTTTTTGTTGTTAGATTATAATTTTATATGTTTTTTGTCAAATAAGTAGGTGAAAACATATAAAATACTATCCCAAGGCTTCTTTGAAATAACACAGAGAGAAGAGAGAGGAGAGAGGAAAGTAATTTTTTGTTAGACCATACTACACTTTTGTCATTAAATGTGTATCTTTATTTTTGATCAAAAGTAAGAAACAATCTGTTAGTGCATAATGTGCGACTAATGCTTTGGATTGCAATTACAAAGTTGTTTTGTGTTGATCGAGGGGGCGAATGTAAGTTTTTGTAGGGTCGAATGTAAAGAAGATAGGGCGAACGTGGAACTAGAGGACGAACCTGGAAAGACTGAAGATTATATGCTGATTCGAACTGCTTTAAGGGTCGAACGAAGCAAAGTGTGCACATTCGACCTAGCGATAGGGGCGAATGTGCAACACTATATAAGCTTGATTTTTATTTTGCTTTGCAACTTTTGCCATTTTGAGTCTTGTGTTCAATCTAGGTTTTCTCTCTAGGTTGTGATCAGTGTTAAAGTGTTTTATTAACTTCTAAACTCAATTGTAAATATCTTATCAAAGTTAATTAATGAAAATGGAGATTGAAAAGGTGAATTTGATTGTTTGATTCGTTGACTATTATTTTGTAACTGATCTAGGGTTTCCGCACCTAGATGGATAGACTTGTATGATCATCTAATTTGTTTTTGATAAAACGATCCTCTACAAAGTGGTATCAGAGCCTATACAGATCATACAACTACAATTTGATAGTTTTTGAACTGATTTGGACCCAAATTTGATCAAAATTTTTCTGTTTTCAATGAACAATGGTTTTTGATGAAAATTGAATGATTTGGATTAGATTTCTGGATAAAATCAAGTTTTCCATTTATTAAAGTTGTTCCAAATAAATTCCGAAGCAAAACCTGATTAACATCATCAAAATTCATCAACTTTTGAAAAATTGGGATCAAAATAACTGATTTTCAAAGAATAACTGTTTTTCAAATGGGTCAGGTTGAATCTAGAGAGAAAGGGTCGAACGTGTGAATTTGTGGGTCGAACCTAGCATTTTTTTGGTCGAAAGTGGGTTCGTTTAGGTCGAACCTAGGATTTCAGTGTGTTGTGTTTTCTCATTCGACATAGTTGTTTACATTCGACCTTACGTGAGGTCGAACGTGGAGTTTATTGGTCGAAAGTGAATCAGGGTCTTTGCATTTTCTACATTCGTGTCAGATTTTAATGACGAACCTGGGGTAATTCCACATTCGTACCCCCGTCACCTCAGAAAAGGACGAACGTAGAACCTGTTAACAAATTTTTCTAAGTGTTTCGTATTTTCAACTTCAAAGACGATATGTGGGGATTTGCGACAACACCGAGGCCTGGTACAACACAACAACAACACGTTACCATGGACCCTTGGACTGTAGCTGCTCAAAAGTCGAACACTCAACCATCACAGCCAATCAATTATCTCGCGATGAGTAGTTCGATTCCACAGAATGTTGCTCCACCTCCACAACAACCAATGACAGATTATTGGGGTGTAGCAGCAGCAGTGGTACACTCTCAAACTACAAATGCTATATCTACTCTAATAAATGACTAGTCTTCAGGTAGTGGAAACAGACCACCGAAGCTGATGGAGATGCAAGAGTACAATCAATGGCAGAAAAAGTTCAAGATTCATTTGGATGGGATGAGACTTGAAGGTATTGAGGCATGGCAGATGATTGCTAAGGGATACGTTGCACCAGTGTTGGAGAATACCGGTGAACCAATTCCACTTGAGAGCTTAGTTGAGGATGAAAAGAAGAAGTTTGCGGTGGAGAAAAAGGCGTTCTCTCAACTATCACAGGCTATTACAACCTATCTTCTACATTAGTTTGGTTCATGTACTACTTCAAAGCAGCTGTGGGATATGTTGAAGAATCGTCATGATGGGAATGAGAAAACCAGAAGGTTGCGGATAGAAGAATTGAAGAAGGAATTTGAGAACTTCAGTTATGTGGGGAATGAGACTTTGAAGGAACTTGTTCCCAGATACTGTCATTTGTTAACCGAATTATCCAACTATGAGATTCAGATATCGATGTCAGATTTGGTAGACAAATTTGCTGATTCTCTACTATCGTATTGGGATCAACATATTGAGGTTTTAAAGGAGAAAGATGCTTATAAATACTGGACCATAAATGAGTTGATTCAGAAATTAGAGAACATAGAGCTAGAAGAGAAGAGGAAAGCAAAGAGATCACAATTTCCTCAAAACCCAGAATTTTATCATGCTGGTACATCTTCTACTGTGGCAAGCTCAAGTGTTAGTGGTACAGTTGCTCCACATATTGCTTGTGTTTCAAGTGTTATGGAACCACCCAAAAACCCAATCAATTACCTTGCTCAAACTTCATCCTACACACCACCATCATACACACCACCGCCATCGCACACAAATTCTTTCGTTTCACCTTTTTCGCCAATGCAACATGCAGCTTGTTACACGGCAAGCATGAGTCAAGGTCAACAACAATCTTATATTCCTCAGATGAATCAAAACCATTCAGGACAAAGTCCAATAGTGTTGGAGACATCCAATATGAACAATGTCACATTAGAGGTTGCTCAGCAGCACGTTGCTTTGGTTTCAGCAATGGTTGCTTCTTATAACGGATTGGTGGCTAGTCAGATTGGGAACAACAAGCTAACCCAGGAAGACTATGCTCAGATTGATAAAGAAGAGATGGAGCTTATTGATATCCAATGGGCTTTTGCGAGTGTTATGAGACGAGCAACCGAGTTCGTTGAGAAAACGGGGAGAACTGATCTGACCACATCACCAAACACCACATATGGCTTCAACAAAGATAAAGTCACTTGTTTCAATTGTGGTGGTAAAGGTCATTTCAAGAGGGAATGCACACAGCCAGGTCAACAAGGTAACTGAAATCCATTTAATTCAAATTACCAAAACCGTCAATTTCAAAACCATGTCACCTATCAAAGTCAAAATAATTACCAAAACCGACAAAACACCTCAAAGAACAATTCTGCCAGACAAACAACTACACCTAACCAGACTCAAACTCAAACACCACATAATCCAACCAGAACTATCATTCCTATCTCAACACCAGATAGCCAACAACAGACAGAAACTCAAAATCAGGCGTTGGTGATTCAAAAAGATGAAGGATATGACTGGACGGGGATGCAATTAGAGACTAAGAGTGCTTCTGAAGAAGAGATTGAGGAGTTAGTTGAAGAAGTGAATGTTTCTGTTGTTGATCCAATTGAAGAACCACATGATGAGAAGACTTCGGGAATTGTTATTGATTCAGTTACCGATATTCCTGAAGAGAATGATTCAGTTTATTCAAACTCGGAGAGTGAAACAGATTCGAAAGCAAGTGTGAACTCATTAGATAATGAGATTGACCAACTCTTGGCCGAAGCTGATTTTCTTATGACTCGGAAGTCATGTATTGTGGATGATGCCTTCACCAGAATTGACTACTCAAAGTTCTTTGCTGGAAAGGAAGCTCATTTTGCACTCATGGCCATGACTGATCCTCTGAAGGAGGTAAGTTCTGAATCCACAACTGATATAAATAGTGAGAAGTACTGTGGTACTTGTGATAGGTTGACAGAGGAAAACAAGCAACTCAAGGTTCAACTTGAGAGTGCAATACTCAACTGTCAATCTTATCGCAAGGAAGCCAAAGAGTTCAACAAAGTACTTGATGGTTATAAAAAGGACATTTCTGATTTAAAGAAAACTCTTTCTTTAAAACAACTTGCAATAAACAGCTATATAAATGAACTTGAAGAAACAAAATTAGAAATGGCTACCATCAAGTGCTTTGCAGAAAAGGTCAACAAAAAGCTTGAAAGTTATAACCACATTGCATATGTGGTTGACCATATCATTGAAGAGCCATGACAACCCGGTAATGCAAATTACAAGGCTGTTCCATCACCAGTGTTATTTGAGAATCACAATTGCTACTCAGTAACACCGGAGAGTTCAGTCAAATCTGACTCTGCATCGGATGATGAATCTAACACTTCTAGTGTTGGAGATCTAAATTCTGATGTACGACCGATTTTGGGGTTGAATGATGAAGGGGTAACTGCTGTGACTGATGATTCTAACACAGAAAATGAGGAATCTGAGAAAGTGAGTGATATTCCTAAGGAAAATCACATTATCACCATTGAACCAGTATCACCTTCTCAGATTTCACATCCGATGGCAAATGCACATCGTGTGAATCAATCAGTAAAGAAAGAAGTGAAAAATGAATCAGTTGACAAACCCATCAAAGTATTTTATCGGATGGAAGGATCCGATAAGATTATCTCTGACGAGGAGTATCCTATAAAATTTGCCAATTATTCTACAATCGAAAAGATCTGGCTAGAAAGTACAATCTGGTTTCCTAAACACGAAAGGACAAATGATGTACCACCTGAAATTTTAAAGAAACTCTATCTGGATACTCCAAAAGAACCTAAGGTTCACGTCACTGAATTCATCAAGCCTAAAGAAAAGGCCAATGGTTTTCTTGAGCCGGCTTACTCAAAGGACCCTGCTCCTGAGAGTTTAAGACGCAAATGCGTGGATGATTAATATCCAATCGATTCATTGGCTAAGCCACATGCTCTAAATGTTTTTGAGGAATACCGTGCGTGTTTCAAGTGCGGGGAGAGAGGGCATTTACTTGCTCACTGCCCATACGTGAGACATAAGAGACACGAAGTTTAGATGAGGCAATCTTTTAGAAAGCCGGTCGATAATCATAGTTATCCTCAAAGACGATTTGTTCCTCAACCAGCACCGTTTTATAATCAAAGCAATTTTTATCAAAGAAGGGATAATCGTCAATTCACCTATGATCGTCGAAACCGGATTGCTATGGAAAAACCCTTGAAGAAACCTATGGTGAACACAATTGTTGATAAATAAAAGGTTCCACCAAAACCAGCTGTTAAATCGACAGTTGGACCTGTCTCTGTTAAATCAGAGAAGGTAACTAAGAAAGTTTCATTTAAGAACGATACTAAGAAACTGGTTGAAACTCCAAAATCTTAGATCAGGATTCTAAAACGTTCGGAACAATCTTGGTCACCTAAGGGTTCTCCGGGTGCTTCTACCTCAAAGTCAAATGAGAAACTTCAAAATGAGAAAGCTTTCATAGATCCGAAAAAGGTCGATTCAAAGCCTAATGTTTCTGTGAATGAATCTTTGAAAACTGATGTTCAAAGACCCAAGACCAAGCAGGCTTGGGTCCCCCGAAAGAACTAATGATTTTCTTTGATATGTGCAGGGAGCTCTAGCTGGCCATATTAGCAGTCTCTGGATTGATGATAGTGGAGCTTCAGGCCATATGACTGGTGATTTAGCGCTGTTATTTGATGTAAAGAATATCAATGGAGGCTATGTAGCGTTTGCTAGAAATAAAGGAGGTTACATCACTATGGAGGGAAGTGTGAGTAACGGGATAGGGAACCACAACGTGTTAGTATAATACACCTAAATCGTATCATTTTAAAGCACTGCATAATAGTCTGCATGTGAGCTTATGTGGACAACAATATCAGCAGTTGCCGGGTCACATACTGTTTCTAATGATAATATAAAAGTTTAGATCAACGCTGTGATCAGATTTCTCAAACAACTGATATGATCCTCTTACCGGACATCACAAAACATTTACTGCTTTATTTTACTTTTGTGCATTTTAGTTTGTTTTTCTAAAAGATACAAATCTCAAAAAGATTTTAGGTGTGTTTTAATATAAATTTCAGAAAAACCAAAAGTTTTACATTTCTGCGTTATTTTTAGATAACCGACGGTGTTTGATGGTCATTTTCTGAGATTTGATGAAACAATCTGAGCTTTATATCATTCTAAACTGAATTAATGCATGTTTGAGACTTAATGTGTTGGAAAATGTTTGAACGGGATTCGATTTCGTGATTTGGTAAAAATTTCAAAATTTTCCAACACACATTCGCCCCTTAAATGGGTCGAATGTGGAAAATTTTTCACTTTCGAACCTTTATCCTTGGACGAAGGTGGATTTTTAATAAAGCATTTCACTTTCGGGTCATATTTTTACATTCGTGCCATTAGTTTGGGACGAATGTGGAAATTTCTCACATTCGTCCAACGATAACAGGCGAAAGTGGCTATATATATATATATACCTAACCAGGTTCGAACCATCATTCAGAAATTTCTCAAAATTTTTCAAAGTGTCAGAACCTTGTTGCCCTGTTTCTTTTCAATCAAGAATATTATTCCCTATACATTTCTCATCAGTTTGATACTATTTTTACAGGTAATGACTGAGAAATCAAGCCAGAATTGGGGTTTCTTTGTTCGAACCCTAGACTTAACAAAATCAATAAACCATGAATAAACAATGAAATTGATGGTTGCATAGGCTTAGTCGGTCGTTTTAGACCATGTTTGAATCAAAATCATAGTTTAAAACACATCAGAAAAGTATTTTCAAATTTTGGGGATTTATTAGTCACATTCGTACCATATAAAACGGGCGAATGTGAAATTCAAATGGGCGAAAGTGTTCAAGGACGGACGAACGTGGAATAAAAGGGACGAATGTGAAATTTATTTTACATTCGTACTAAAAATATCACATTCGTGCTAATTTTCTCACTTTCGAGCTTAAATTTTCTTACATTCGTACCTACTAAAAGGGGCGAATGTGGAAATGGTTAAAACTCAAAAATTTTCTAACTTTGTCGTTTTTCATTATTTTGATGTATTTTTGTGTTTCTATGTTTCAGATGGCAGAACAACCAGAAAATGTGGAAATTCCTGTGGAGGATGTGATTGTTCAAGATCCAGTGCCGGAAGCTTTAGAAGAGAATGCACCGAAAGTGTGGTCGTTCGGACCTCCACATAACTGTTGTGCTTATGTTGGCGAAGTAATGAAGAACACAGAGTTTTCTGGAATTGTGGATTTTCTTAGAAGGAGTAGAATCATACATGCTATTGCAACACCAGCAATCATATACAAAGACATCGTTGAAGATTTCTGGATGAATGCACGTTATGATTTCTGGGAGGGAAAAACTGCCATTGTCAGCAAGATACAAGGAATGGAGATGCTGATTACTGAAGAAGACATTCGGGAGGCACTCAGAATTAAAGATGAAGAGTGTACTGATCCTAGAGAGTTGTCATGGACTGAGCAGAGAGTTTGTTTCTTGAGAATGAAATACAAAGGTCCGATCACAGATGGAGCTTTACACAAGGGGAAGCTCAGTGTGCAGTTCAAGTATTTTGCACATGTGATTATTCATGTCTTTGGTTGCGTTAGTGGTGGTTACGACGTGATGAGAAAGAGTTTAAGTTCGTTAATGGTTGCGTTGACACTCAACAAACCATTTAACATTGCTGGGATGATCTTAGATCACATGCAGGAGATGTTAAAGGGATTAAAGTCTAAGAAGTTCTTGTTGTATCCCAGATTCCTGATGATGATCTTTGATAATAAATACCCTAACTTGAGGAAGGATCCAACGATGGTGTTGGGACAAGATCACATGAACATCCGAACATTGGTGAGGATGAAAGGGTATAAGGGTATTCTAGATAATGAGAAGCCACCATACAAGCGTTTGTTTGGATGTTTGGTGAATCCGGGTTACACTGACCCAGGATTGAATAAAGCGAGACATGAGAAGAGTGATTCTGATAACGATGATCCTTTAGTACATGCTGATGCAAGTACTAAAAGGAAAAGACAGGTTAAGAACGCTGGAGCCAAAGGGAAGGGCAAGGCGGAAGCATATGAGAGTGAATCTGGAAAGAAACAGAAGGGTAGAAAGAAAAGTACTGCGAAGAAGGGTACTAGTTTGGTTGATGAGGACTCAGTGGATTCAGAGGAGACTGAGGAAGAGGAGCAGTGGGATTCTGAGATTGAGTTGGTGAGAAAGTCTTCCAAACGCAAGGCCACTGCTGTTGGGGAGTCTGAATCACTCAACAAATCAGTGGAAGAGATGTTACAGAAAGAACCAATTGATGTTGAAGGTGAGTTAGGTGTGGATACTGAAGATTTTGGTGGATCGACAGTTGTAGTTAATCTGAAAAAGCCAAAGCACAAGTCGATGGCTAAGAAGGTTAGTACGAAGATGTTGAGAGAGAAAGAAATAGAAATATTGCTGAAAGGAAAGAAAGTTCCTGAGGCTGGTACATCATCTAAAGTTTCTTCACCTGCTGCAAAGAAACAGAAAAAGGCTAAAGACTTCTGTGATTGAATCTTCCAAATCATCAAAGGTCACTGTTTCAGATGATGTGATGAAACAGGTGAACAAGAAGATGGAAGAAATGATGAGAATGATAGTTGCTCAACAAGCAGAGATAGAAAAGTTCAAGAAAAATGAGGAAAAGATGTTACAAATAGTTGTTGCTTCCAAGTCGAATCAAGATGAACTTGATAAGAAGTTAAAACAACTAGAGGATGAGAAGAAAGAGATTGATGAGAAATGTAACAGGAATAGGAGAATGATTAAGGTTGTAAAGATAGAAAACAAGGAGTTGAAGAAAGAGAATAAAAGGATGAGTGATCTACTTGACAAACTATACGGTGAAGCTCCCAAACTGAAAGAGGGAGAAGAAGACAAAGAGAAAGACGAGGAGCAAGTAGATTACGAAGAATCTGATAAAGAAGATGAAGAAGAGGAATCAGACGATGAATCTGATGATGATGATGATGATAAGGATGATAATGCTGAGGGTGGATCGGGTAATAAAAGCAATGATGATGAGAGTAGTAGTAGTGATGATGATGATGGTGATGACTCGAGCAAGTTTACATTTGAACAACGACAGACCAAGAAAGGCAGTACAGGTCAGTCGAGCTCAAAGAAATCAGGAGAGAACGTTGAGTCTGATGAAAGCATTTTCTGGAATGAAAAAGTTAGAGCTTTATCAGATGACCCTAAAGACGTTTATCGGGAGATGTTAGAGAAGAGAGAATGGACTATAGAGTTCACTGGGAAGTTTGCTGAGATCTTTCAAACAGAGGATATGAGATACGAATTAGAGTACAATGATCCTGATTTGGAAGACGGTGAGGTGTCTGCTGCTGTGACTAAAGATGTAGAGGATGTGATTTGACACGAAAACAGGATTATATGATCATACAAGTTACTAAACCAGGTGCGGAAACCCTAGCTTAGAACAAACTGAAGTAAACTCAATTCAAAACACAATCAAAGTCATTTTAAAAGCTTTTCATAGATTAACTCTTTCAAATACTTGATTACAACTCAGTTACAGTTAATCTAGTACACACATAAACTCTCTCAGACCTCTCTGGAACACACCTCAAAAACACACACACTAAATGACTCACTTAAACTTACAAAATCACAAAATCTATATATAGGACCTGCACGTTCGCCCCTTTCATCTGGTCGAACGTGGGTCATTTCCACATTCGCCCACTGCAAGTGGTCGAATGTGTCTTCTTGAGTTATCCAGTTCCAGATTCGTCCAAGACATGTTACCTTCGCCCACTTCTTAATCACCTTCGCCCAAACAGTCTTCCTTCGCCCCTTCAGCCTCTTCTAACACATGTTAACATATCTAATCACTAGTCGCAAAACGCATCTACAAACTCCCCCTCGACTATTGATTAGATCGTTTTCTGTCTTCGTCCATGGCTTTGTTCAGCAACATAATCCTGAGCTGTTTCTTCTGCTCTGTCGTCATCTCAGGCTCTAATTTTCTCTTCACCGGTTTTGACACATTTGCCATCTTCACCATCTTGCCAAGCTTTCCTTCCAAATTACTACCAGCATTAATGTCATAAGCAAAGCAAACACCAACAACTTGTGTGTATTTCTTTGCTTGATCTGCATCGTTCGGCTCATGATGAATCGGATTATAAAAGAGCATGATGATGTCTTCGAAGGTGCAATTGATCAACCACATAGGATCAAATACATGAACATGCTTGTATTTGTCCTTTCCATCTCTCAACACGATCACCGCTTCTGCCTTCCTCCAATCATAATACCAGAAAATGAAGTCAGCACTGAAGTGTTGAGGCATAGGCATCAAAGGTATCTTTCTCATCACTTCAGGTGCCTTATAAATCAAGGTAACCCGTTTCAACTTGGTTCTGGGATCAATATCCCTGTGAACTTTCCTCCGGGGATATTGTGGTTTAAATCTGTTCCATTTAGTTCTACTTTCCCAAACCAACTTATCTGCACACCAACCGACATGTGAATTATTCACTGAAGCACCCGACATTTGGAATCTGCATAAATCTCTAACCGCCCAATATGGTAGAGTCAGCAAGTCAATGAATCTGTAAAAGTACAAGATTCCAGATTCCCACTTAGCAGCTAAACACTTCAGCCTGCCTAAGTATGTCCACCCGAGAGCTCTGCCTCTGAACTTCGCATTGTGAAACCTGTAAAAGTTTCCTTGAGCTTCAGGCTTCGGTCGGTTTTCATCCATCAATCTTAATTTCTTCAAATACTCCTTCAATTCATCAGTCTTATTTGAAGATTCTGGCAAATCAGCTCCAAGTACTTTCTCTACAAACTCAGCACTCCTCTTCTTTGCCTTTCTTTTTGCAGACGTATTAGGAATCTCAGTAAAATCAGGAAACACCAAGTCTTCATCAGTTTGTCTGAAGTACTGTGGGTATTCCTCATGTGTGATATCCTCTATTTCAACTTCTTCAAATTCAGGGGTGTCTTTGTCATCAGAGTGACTACCAATATCCTTTTCAGGAATATGTGGAATCGACTCATCAACAATGAACTCTTCAAACGTTTTCCCTACCCTCTGTGCAAGTCCATCTAAAATCTCCTTTGCCACAGATGCAGGTACTTCCCCTTCTTCCAAATCAGGATCGTTATATTCCAATTCATATCGCATGTCATCAGTTTGGAATATTTCGGCAAAACGACCTGTGAATTCAATTGTCCATTCTCTTCTTTCTAACATGTCCTTGTATACTTGTTTAGCATCGTCAGACAAGGACCTCACCTTCTCATTCCAAAACACAGTCTCATCAGAATCAACATTCTCACTCTTCTTCTTTGAACTTGACTCACCTGTGTCTTTCTTCTTCTTTGAAGGTGGTCTTTTCTCAAATGTAAACTTTGAAGTATCATCTCCTCCATCATTATCATCACTACTACTACTCTCATCCTCCTTTTGACTTCCCGAACCTTCAGCATCATCATCATCATCTTTATCATCATCTCCATCATCACTCTTTTCTGATTCTTCATCCTCATCATCCTCATCTTCCTCTTTGTCAGATTCAGATGGTTCAAAGTCAACCTGTTCAACTTCTTTCTCTTTATCTTCCTCACCCTCTTTCAGCTTGGGTGCAACATTGTACAGATTGTCAATCAGCTCACTAAGGCGTTTGTTTTCAGCCTTCAACTCTTTATTATCTTCTTTAATCGCCTTGTATCTGTTTTTGTTTCTCAGACACTTTCCTTCAAGCTTCTTATTCTTTGCTTCTAGCTTCTTCACCTTCTCGTCTATCTCATCTTGATTAGACTTAGAAGCTACTACAATCTGAAGCATCTTCTCCTCATTCAGCTTGAACTTGGCAATTTCAGCTTGCTGAGCCACTAACATCTTCATCATGTCGTCCATCTTTTTATTCACCTGCTTCATCACTTCGTCATCCACAGTGACTTTCTTTGACTTGGACTTTGACTTTGATGGCTCAATTTTAGTTTCTTTTTCTTTCTGAGGCTTTGTAAACATGTTAAGAACATTATCCAGTGCAATATTGAATTGATCCACTGGTAATTTCGTTGCCTCCACAGTCTTTTGTTTCTTAGTGGCTGGTGAAGATTGTTTAGATGACGTACCAGCTTCAGGTAATCTTTTCCCTCTCAAAAGTTGGCTCAATTCTTTCTCTCTGAGTTGCTTTGTACTTGTTTTCTTGGCCATGGTTTTGTGTTTGGGCTTGGGCAAGTTAACTACTACGGTTTCACCTTCATTCAACTCGTCCAAATTAACCGTTAACCCTTCATCTTCAGCACCAACAGACTGCTTGCTCTTCTTAGCTTCTTCAATCGATCTGTTCAGTGATTCAGACTCACCAACCAAAGTGGCCTTTTGTTTGGTAGTCCGGACATTTTCAGCATCCGAATCCCACTGTTCTTCAGTCTCAGTCTCCTCTGAATCTACAGACTCTTCATCTACCAAACTAGTACCCTTCTTTGCAGTAGATTTCTTTCTCACAGCTTGTTGTTTTGAACTCCCCTGCTCAGTCTTTCCTTTGCCCTTCCCTTTGGCTCCAGGATTGACTACTTGCCTTTTCCTTTTAGTACTTGCATCAGCGTATACTAAAGGATCATCATTGTCACTATCACTATCCGGATGCCTTGCTGTGTTCTTCCCTGGATCATTGTAATCCTCTCTAGCCAAGGCTCCAAACAACCTCCTGTAAGGTGGTCTTTCATTATCAGGCACACCTTTGTAACCTTTCATTCTAGCCAAAGTTCTAATGTTCATGTGATCCATAGCTAGTATCTGTGTTGGATCTTTCTTCAGGTGTGGATACTTGTGATCAAAAATCATCATAAGGAATCTAGGATAAAGCATGAACTTCTTAAGCTTCAACCCTTTCAACATCTCTAACATATGATCTAAAATCATCCCAGCAACGTTAAATGGTTTGTTGAGAGTCAACGCAACCATTAACGAGCTCAAACTCTTCCTCATCACGTCGTATCCTCCACTAACACATCCAAACACGTGTATAATGACATGAGCAAAATACTTAAACTGTACTCCCAGTTTCCCTTTGTACATAGAACCATCAGTGATCGGTCCTTTGTATTTCATCCTAAGGAAACAGGCTTTCTGCTCAGTCCATGATAGTTCTCTTGGATCTTCACTGGTTTCAAACTTGATCTGGAGAGCTTCTCTGATATCTGCTTCAGTAATAAACATCTCCATTCCTTGAATCTTGCTCTTAATGATCGTCTGATTGTCAAAGTAATCATACTTAGCGTTGTTGTAGAAATCCTCAACTATATCCTTGTAGATGATAGTTGGTGTAGCCAAAGCATAAACTACTCTGCATCTCTTCAGAAACTTGATAATGTCTGTAAACTCCACATTCTTCTCCACATCTCCCAGATACGCGCAACAGTTGTGATTCTTCTCAAACGGCCATTTATTACCGCTTGAAGATTCACCTTCTTGTACAGTTTCTGGAACAGGATCAGTAACTGCAGTCTCAACAGGAATATCTATATTTGCTTGTTCTTCAGCCATCTGAAACATAAAATCAAAACAAACGTCAAAACACGAAATCGTCAAAACTTGAAAATTTTAGAATTTTGGAATTCCACATTCGCCCAAAATAAACTGGTCGAATGTAGGTTATTGTGGCCGAAGATGCAAAATACTGGTCGAATGTAAAATGATTTTGAATAAAAATATACATTCGCCCGTTTTGAGTTTCCTTCGTCCACTCAGTTTCACCTTCGTCCAAAACGACAGACCGAAGGTGGAATTGTTCTTGCCCAAAATTTGAAAAATTTTCAATCATGTTTTTAACCCTTAATTTTGATTAATACTCATTCTAAAATGGCCGATTAGCCTTCGTGTACTATCAATTGTCCCTAATTTTCATTTTATATCAGTTTTTATACAAAATTAGGGTTATAAACTGTTTAAACAATCAAACAGACCCTAAACAATGTTAATACCCTAATTCAGTTACATCTCTCCCCCTAAAACTGATATGAAATGAATTTTTAACAAAAACAAGCATTAAGAACTCTGAAAATTCCTAAACCCCTAAACCCTAGGTTCGGTTTAGAAAACCAACGATTCCGGCTTCAATCTGTCACCATTACCTGTAAAATTGATATGAAAATGATCAGAATTATCTAGGGAACAAAATGCACAAGCAAGAGATTCAAAATCAACAAGGTCTGGTTATGGATGAAATTTTGAAAAATTTTCGCCCAGTTATAAACTGCCCGAAGGTGGAAAAGTTTCCACATTCGTCCCATTTAAGGGCGAATGTAAAATGGAAAACTTGAAAAATTTTGCCAAATTACAAATTCGAATCCCGTTCAACATTTTTCAATCCGTTAAGCGTCCAAAACACAAATTATCACTTTTAGAATGATACAAAGCCCAGATGGTGTTGTCAAATCTCAGAAATTGACTATCAAGCATCCCCGGTTATCAAAAATAAAGCAGAAATGCAAAAATTTTGGATTTTTCTGAAATTTATCAAAACACACCTAAAATCTTTTTGGATTTTGTATCTTTTTGACAATAAAAGTAAATTGCAACAAAATAAAATGCATCAAAGTAAATGAAAGCAGTAAACATTTTGTGAAATCCGGTCAGAGGATCATATCAGTTTTCTGAGAAATCTGATCACAGCGTTGATCTTTATGTTTAATATTATCATTAGAAACAGTATGTGACACGGCAATTGCTGATATTGTGGTCCACGTAAGCTCACATGCAGACAATTACGCAATGCTTTAAAATGATACGAGTTAGGTGTATTAGACTAACACGATGTGGTGCCCACACACACGACATACTCCCGTATCAAGTAATTGCACAAAGCTTCGTCGTAACGCGTGATTATGCCAGAGTTATCCGTAAAAGTTACAAAGTATATAGCACAGAGGTGTACAGGTCAGCAATTGAATGCAGCAGAGTAACATGTGCGTATACACTAGGTTGAGGCTGATATTAATCACTAATTTGCATCAGATGATCAATACGATGTAATAATGATCTATGATCAATTAAAACATAAAGTTCCTCAATTCGGTAACTTCCGGTTTTGGCAATTAAGCTCTTTTAGCAAATATTCTGATAAAACTAGGTCCGTAAATCAATACGACAAAAGTTTATCAGAATATCCCGGATAACCATAACATAACGACCCGAAACCTCAGATTTTGGCAATCCTATCAAACGAAATTACGGTACTAAGACCATATGCCCATGAGGTGTTCAGCCACGAACGCGTAGTTCGTTATGTTTGTATCACTAATGCACGCAATATTTAGTCTACGAAGCCTATCAGCATATCACACGTAATCAACACACGCCTCATTATACTATACAATTCTTTAGCCTGTGTCAGATCCCCACTGATGTACTATCATTTCCTCTGTTTTACCAGGAAATCATTTTTGATTTTCTAATTTTTAGGTCTTTTTGAATTTTATAATGTTTTTGGTTTTTCTGATAAAATGGCTCCCCCTAAAATAAAGAACATATTTTTGGGATTTTTGATTTTTCTGAAAAATAAAAAAAAAAAAAAAATTTGAAAGAAACAATCCACTCGAAAGCATCAACTTCTTTGAGGATTAAACAATCCCCTCGAAAGCATCAACTTCTTTGAGGATTACGATAGTAAAGAGAAATTCCCAATTAGCAAAGAGAAATTCCCAATTAGCAAAATATAAAAACTAAAAAACTAAAAAGCGATAAACCGAGGTGCCGATTAGTCCTGTTTTTCCTTTATATTGTTTACTTTTAAAAGATATTCAAAGCGTGAACGGTCAAAAGCTTTAGTAAACAGGTCTGCACGTTGGTAGTCAGTATGAATTTTGATCATATCGATCAATTCCTTAGCATAACAATCACGGATAAAATGATATTTGATCCGGATGTGTTTCGCTTTAGAATGATTTTCCGAATTTTTAGTTAATGCAATTGCGGCTTCGTTGTCACAGTAAATAGGAGTTTTAAGAAACTGCAAACCGTAATCCACCATTTGTTGTTGAATCCAGAGTACTTGTGAACAGCAACTCGAGGCTGCAATGTACTCGGCTTCACAGGTAGATTGTGCTACGGAAGTCTGTTTCTTGCATTGCCAGGTGATTAACCTGCTCCCGAAAAACTGGCAACCAGCTGTAGTAGATTTGCTATCTTTGTCACAGCCGCCCCAATCTGCATCACTAAAAGATATGAAATCAAAATTATCATCATTAGGGTACCAAAGTCCTTTTGAGGGACAACCCTTCAGATATCTAAGGATACGCTTGACCGCCGTCAGATGACTTTGTTTCGGCTTCGATTGATAACGGGCACAGAGACACGTTGCATACATAATATCTGGTCGAGACGCCGTCAAATACATCAGAGATCCGATGATTGCTCTGTATGTAAAAGGATCCGTCAGCTCCCCCTTAGCGTCCACTCCAATCCCGTGATTGGGTTGAATCGGGGTATCCATCGGCTTTGAGTCCTCCATCTGGAACCGGCTCAAGATGTCGGAGACATATTTCGTCTGGTGAATGAAGATCCCGTCGGGTCTTTGGTCCACCTGCAAGCCTAGGAAAAACTGCATCTCCCCCATTGCGCTCATTTCGAACTTTTCCTGCATGACAGTTTCGAACTCCCTGCATAAAAGCTCGTTAGTTGAACCAAATATTATATCATCAACGTATATCTGCACTAGAAGCAAATCATCTCCCGTCTTTTTCGTAAAGAGGGTGCAATCGACGAGGCCGCGCTTAAATCCTTTGGAGATGAGGTATGTACTTAGCTCCTCGTACCACTGTCTCGGAGCCTGGTGCAAGCCATATAGAGCTTTGTTCAGCACGTAGACCTTATCCCGGTGAATTGGGTCCTCAAAGCCTGGTGGCTGCCCGACATACACCTCTTCCTTGACTTTCCCGTACAGAAATGCGCTTTTCACGTCCATTTGATAAACTTTGAATTTCTTATAAGAAGCAAACGCGAGGAACATCCGAATAGCTTCGATTCGTGCTACCGGTGCATAGATTTCGTTATAATCAATCCCTTCGATTTGATGGAAACCCTGCACGACCAATCTGGCTTTGTTACGAACAATTACCCCACGATCATCCTTCTTACACTTAAACACCCATTTGGTGCCAATCTTCTTCCTATCCGGCGGCAAATCCGTGAGCGTCCAAACTCCCAATTTCTGGAATTGTAATAACTCCTCCTGCATAGCTTCCACCCAGGCATCATCCTTCAAAGCGTCCTTGTATGTCCTTGGCTCTACCTGCGACACATAACACGCAAACGACCAATCATTTTGACTACCAGATTGTTGAATTTTGGCATATAAAGCTAAAGCACCAAAACTCTCTGGCGAATTAACGCTTTTAAGCTGCCCTCTGGTCATAACGCTGCTTCCAGGATCACCGATTACTTGCTCCAGCGGGTGAATACGATGAATCCGAGATTCCGGATAATCAGGTACTTGTACTCCTGTCTGAACAGTCAAGTTCTCTACAGCATCCAGATCATAACCCGTATTTGATGATGAAGCCACATCTGAAGTTGGAGTTGGGTTCACTGGCGGTGCCTCTGGTTCTTCAGCTTGATCAAGAATAGCTTCTTCAAATTGTTCATCTTCAGATTCTGAAGTGTCTAATGAAGTTGAAGCCTCTTGAAATACTTCTTCCTCTTGTATAGGAGCATTGGTATCATTAGAAGCTGGTAGGGGGTTCACAGTGATCGGACGCACCAACGGTGAAGTTGTTGCATTTTCACACTCGTAAAGTAATCGAATAACAGCTTCTTCAACCAAGCTATCTAGATTGAATGATTCAAAGAAATCTTTGTAATCAAACATCCAATCAGGACCCGTGCCTTGAATATTTTGAGTATATCGTTGAACTTCCACGTTAGCCCAGTCTTCCACACGACGAGTTCGCTTGTTGTATACCCGTTTGAGCGGGGTTGCATATCCAACAAAGTAACCCTCCTCGGCTTTAGGACTAAACTTCTCGCTTGGATTCAACATAGTGCAAGGCGCCCCAAAAGGTTCTAGATACTCTAAGTTCGGCTTCCTTCGGTGTAACAGCTCATAAGATGTTTTACCAAACTTCTTCACTGTTAGAACCCGATTTAATGTGTAATTTGCTGCATAAATCGCCTCATTCCAGAACATTACTGGAAGATTTGAGTCAGCAAGCATTGTTCTAGCCGCTTCAATTAGAGTCCTATTCTTTCGTTCAGCAACACCGTTCTGTTGAGGGGTGTACGGAGCCGAATATTCATGATGTATTCCTTTGTTTTCACAAAGTTCATCCATCTTGGCATTTTTGAACTCCGTCCCATTGTCACTCCGAATTCTCTTTATCTTCACATTGTAGAGATTCTCCAATCGAGTGAACAGAACTTTTAGATTGATAAAAGTGTCGCTTTTATTCTGCAAACACATCACCCATGAAAATCTTGAGTAATCGTCAGTGACGATTAAACAATAAAGCTCTCCAAGATGACTTTTGCGCTTGACTGGTCCGAAAAGATCCATGTGCAGTCGCTCAAGTGGCATCTCAACAGAGTTAACCTTTTTCACTTTGTGGGACTGTTTGTGTTGCTTCCCCTTTTTACAACTCACACACTTGTCATTCAGATGGAAATGTTTCACGTTTACTCCATCGACAAGTCCATTTCTCACAAGTTGATTCATTTTCTTCAGATGAATGTGCCCCATTCTTCGGTGCCACATTATCGATTCTTTCTCTGTCGCCTTGGACAAAAAGCATGTTATCTGCCCCTGTGATGTCATCGCCTTAGACATATCAAGAATGTATAGATTGTTGACGCGAGGTGCCTTCAACATTATCCACTCTTTAGGAATTGTAAAGCCCGGTTTCAGAATATAGCAGGATTTGTCATCAAAATGCACAGTAAATTGCTTGTCACATATTTGACTGACACTCAACAGATTGTAGTCTATCTGCTTCACATACGAAATCCGCTCGAAACTCACTATCCCATTGCTCACACTTCCTTCCATTGTGATATATCCACCTTTGTTTCCTGCGAAAGCTACATACCCTCCATTGATGTTCTTCACGTCGAACAGCAACGCAAGATCCCCTGTCATGTGGCCTGAAGCTCCACTATCAACAATCCAAAGACTGCTAATAGGGCCAGCTGAAGCTCCCTGCACACAAAAATTAAATCAGTTAGTTCTTTCGGGGGACCCAAGCCTGAGTCTTGGGTCTTGGAACATCAGGTTTCAAAGTAATATTCTCACAATCATTTTCAACAACTTTTTGATCAATCTTTTTCTGATTGTTCAAAACAGTTTCCTTTCTCTCATTAACCCTTGAAGTTGAGGCTCCTGGAGTGCCATTGGGTGTCCAAGATTGTTCAGACCTTTTCAAAATACGAATCTGAGACTTTGGGTTCTCAGTTGGTTTCTGAACATGGTTAGCAAATGTAACTCTCTTGGTAACCTTATCTGATTTAACAGACTTAGGTCCAACATTTGATTTGACAATCGGTTTTGGTGGAACCTTTTGCCTATCAACTGTTGCGTTCACCACAGGCTTCCTCCATGAGTGTTCCATAGCAATTCGATTTCTTCTATCATAGTGCATTGGACGAGTGTTCCTCATTTGAAAATTGTTATGATTATAAAATGGTTGTGGTTGTTGAGGAACAACTCTCCTATGTGGTGGCACATAATGATCAATCGGTTTTCTCATGGAATTCCTCACTTCCACCTCGTGCCTCTTATGCCTTACATATGGGCACTGAGCAAGTAAATGCCCTCGTTCCCCACATTTAAGGCACGCACGGTACTCTTCAAAAACATTCGGAGCATTTGGTTGAGCAAATGATCTAACAGGATATTGATCATTGTACTGTTGCTTCCTTAAACTCTCAGGGAGTGGCCCTTTTGAGTAAGTAGGCTCATTAAAACCATTAGCTCTGTTTTTGGGTCTAACAAACTCTGTGACATGGACCTTTGGTTCTTGAGGAATATCCAAATACAACTTCTTTAATAAAGCTGGTGGAATCTCATTTGTTCTCTCATGTTTTGGAAACCAAATGGTACTTTCTTGCCAGATCTTTTCTATTTTAGCATAATTGGCATTTTTTATTGGAAAGTCCTCGTCAGAGATGATCTTATCGGATCCTTCCATCCGATAGAACACTTTGACAGGTTTGTCACATTGTTCGTTATTATCATTCTTTTCAAGATCTTTCTTCACCACATTAAGATCTTTCTTCATTACATTCTTTTCAGACTTCTTTTCACAATGAATCTTTTTCATTGGAATCACAATTTGAGATGATGAAACTGGTTCATTTGTAATGATGTGATTTTCTTTTGGAATTTCACATGCATTAACAGTTTGGTTACAACCAGTATCCTCACTCTCTGAGTCTGAATCTACACTCTCAGCAGTAACACCCTCATCATTGATTCCCAAAATTGGTCTAACATCGGAATTTGGATCACCAATACTTGAAGTATTAGATTCATTTTCCGATGCTGAATCAGATTTTACCGAACTCTCCGGTGTCACTTGGTGACAATTATGGTTTTCAAAGAGAACCGGAGATGGTACAGACCGATAATTGGTTGTTTTATCATCAATGATATGGTCTACCACATAAGCAATATGCTTATAGCTTTCCAGCTTTTTGTTTACTTTTTCAGCAAAGCATTTGATGGCTGCCATTTCCGACTTGGTGTTTTCAATTTCATTGATATAGTTATTAATTGCCAATTGTTTTAAAGACAAAGTGTTTTTCAAGTCGGAAATGTCCTTTTTGTAGCCATCTAATACTTTGTTAAAAGCATTCAACTCTTTGCGAGTAGATTGACTGTTCATGATAGCACTATCACGTTGAACACGGAGTTGTTTAATCTCCTCAGTCAATCTATCACATGTACCACAATATTTTTCACTTGTATTATCAGTACTACATGCAGAACTTACAGGTTTTGGCGGATCAGTCATGGCCATCAATGCGAAATGAGCTTCCTTTCCTGCAAAGAATCTGGAATAATCAATCTTTGTGAAAGCATCATCTGCAATGCACGACTTCCTTGTCATTAGAAAATCCGCTTCTGCAAGCAACTGATCGATATCTTCATCAAGAGAATTAACACTTGCTTCCGTATCCGATTCACTGTCTGAATCAGAATAAACCGATTCACACTCCTCGGGAATATCAGAAACAGTATCAATCACAACTCCAGAATTTGTCTCTTCAGTTTGAACTTCAACATCAACCTCAGCATTAACCTTAACAGGTTCAAATTCCCCATCCATCTCAGCCTCAGACTCATCACTTTCAACCTCAGTTTCTTCCTTCTCCTCCATTGTCACTGAATCTTCAATATCAACCTGATATGCAACACAAGCCACATTGCCCCCAGTAGTGATTTCCTCAACACCTATCTGAATACTCGACCAGTCAAACCTCTCATCTTGTTGAGTAACCAATGCTTGATTGGTATTCTGTTGTTCATTTGGTGTAGTGATTGGTATGACTGTTCGGTTAGTATTGTTTGGTGTTTGGGTTTGTGTCTGGTTTGGTGTGTTTGGTTGTCTATTTTGGTTGTTATTAAAGTTGTTTTGACGATTTTGGTAGTTGTTGTTGTTGTTTTGGGAAGAAACTTGGTTTTGGTTTTGTTGTTGACGGTTCTGATAGGTGGCATTGAATGGATTCCTATTGCCTTGTTTTGGTGGCTGGTTGCATTCTCTTTTAAAGTGACCTTTCCCTCCACAGTTAAAACAAGTCACTTTCTCCTTATTGAACCCGTAGGTTGTGTTAGGAGAAGTTCCCAAGTCTGTTCTACCTGTCTTCTCGATAAACTCCGTTGCTCTTCTCATTATGCTTGCAAAGGCCCATTGAATATCAATGAGTTCCATCTCTTCCTTGTCAATTTGTGCGTAGTCTTCATTGGTCAAGTTGTTATTACCAATTTGACTAGCAACTAATCCATTGTAGGATGAGACCATTGCAGAGACTAATGCAATGTGTTGCTGAGCAACTTCAACTGTCACATTTCCAAGGTTAGAAGTCTCCAAAACCACCGTTTGTTGATTAGGTTGGTTCATTGGTTGTTGTTGAGATTGACTAGCAGTGTAGAAAGCTGCTTGTTGCTTTGGGGAGAATGGTGGAATGTATGAATATTGGTATGGTACTTGTGGTTGTGGTTGTGATAAAGATGAAGTTTGTTGATGGTAGTTAATGGTAGGTGATTCCACCACATTGGATATACATGCAACATGTGGTGTAACTAGCCCTCCTGAGCTTGTACTCGCTGGAACTGAAGATCCTCCAAAGTATAAGTTTGGATTCTGAGGAATCTGTGCTCTCCTAGCCTTCCTCTTCTCTTCCAATTCTTTGTTTTCCAGCTTCTCAATGAACTCCTGAAGAGACCAGTATTGATAAGCATCCTTCTCCTTCAGAACATCCACATGCTGATCCCAGTTTGGTGGTAATGCATCTGCAAACTTGTCCACCTGCTTTGCCATAGGAATCTGTATACCATAGCTAGACAATTCAGATATCAAATGATTATATCTAGGAGTTAGTTCTTTCAAAGTTTCATTTCCAACATAAGAAAAATTCTCAAACTCCTTTATAAGTTCTTCCGTCCTCAAACTTCGAGTCTTCTCATTTCCATCATGCTTCCTTTTAAGCATATCCCATAGTGCCTTAGAAGTTGTGCAAGTCCCAAATTGATGCAAAAGATCATTTGTGATTGCCTGTGTCAATTGAGAAAACGCCTTCTTTTCCACAGCAAACTTCTTTTTCTCATCCTCAGCCATGCTCTCCAATGGCACTGGTTCACCTGTGTTCTCCAAAACTGGTGGGGTGTAACCTTTAGCAATCATGTTCCATGCTTCAGCACCTTCCACTCCCATGCCTTCCAAATGTATTTTGAACTTTTTCTGCCACTGATTGTATTCTTGAATCTCCATGAGCTTTGGTGGCCGAGTCCCACTACCTGAAGACAAATCATTAATCAGTGTGGAAATAGCATTTGTAGTTTGAGTGTTTACCACCGCTGCTGCTACTCCCCAGTAGTCAGACTGTGGTGCTGGAGGTGCACTTTGAGTCATGTAGTTAACCGGCTGCGAAGACTGTGTGCTCGTCTTCTGTGCTGCCACTGTCCATGGGTCCATCACCTGCTGTTGTGGTTGTGTAGTTGCTGGTGTAGGAGTAGTCTGAAAACGCCACATGATCACGAACTTCGAGAAATTCAACACTTAGAAAAATTTTCCAAAAACTAGTCTAGGTTCGCCCAAAATGACTTCAGGTTCGTCCCTTTTGATCTCAGGTTCGCCCAAAAATTCTTTCCCGAAGGTAAAATCTCAGCAGAAAGTAAAAACACACTAACACTTTCCACGTTCGCCCAAATCTACTCCAGGTTCGCCCGTTTTGATTCTACGTTCGTACCCCCGATCAGCCGAATGTGAAAAATGATACCCGAATGTGAAAAATTCAACTGAAAAATTCTACGTTCGTCCAGAAATCCCTAGGTTCGCCCAGAAAACCACTCACCTTCGACCAAAAACTCACACCTTCGACCAAAACACTCCAGGTTCGCCCATATTGACTTTTGAAAAACGGTTACACTTTGAAAAACGGTTATTTTGATCTCTGATTTTCAAAAGTTTGTGAATTTGAATGATCTTGATTAGGTTTTGCTTCGGAGATGATTTGGAACAACTTTAATACTTGGAATTTTGAATTTTATCCACAAAATCAACTCTAATTCTTTCAAAAACACTTAAAAACCATTTTTATGTGAAAACAGATGTGAATTGATGAAAATAATGTCCAAATCAGCTCTGAGTTTATCAATTTGTTGTTGTATGATCCTCTACGCTCTGATACCACTTTGTAGAGGATGTGATTTGACACGAAAACAGGATTATATGATCATACAAGTTACTAAACCAGGTGCGGAAACCCTAGCTTAGAACAAACTGAAGTAAACTCAATTCAAAACACAATCAAAGTCATTTTAAAAGCTTTTCATAGATTAACTCTTTCAAATACTTGATTACAACTCAGTTACAGTTAATCTAGTACACACATAAACTCTCTCAGACCTCTCTGGAACACACCTCAAAAACACACACACTAAATGACTCACTTAAACTTACAAAATCACAAAATCTATATATAGGACCTGCACGTTCGCCCCTTTCATCTGGTCGAACGTGGGTCATTTCCACATTCGCCCACTGCAAGTGGTCGAATGTGTCTTCTTGAGTTATCCAGTTCCAGATTCGTCCAAGATATGTTACCTTCGCCCACTTCTTAATCACCTTCGCCCAAACAGTCTTCCTTCGCCCCTTCAGCCTCTTCTAACACATGTTAACATATCTAATCACTAGTCGCAAAACGCATCTACAAAAGAGATTCTAGAAGGAATAGCACAGGGAGTGGGAAAGACACTGGAGGAAATTATGGCAGATCAAATGATTCCAAATATTCCTGAAAAGGATATTGGAAATCATTCTGATGATAAGCAAACACCAGAGATGGAGGAAATTGAGATAGAAGATATTACTCATGAAGAGTATCCTCAATACTTCAGAACAAATGATGAAAATGAAGTATTCCCAGATTTTACTGAAACACATCAGAGGGAAGCAAAGAAGAAAGCTGAGAAAAGAAGTGAAGAGTTTGTTGAGAAAGTGTTTGGTGAAGATAAACAGAAATCATCAGAACAAAGTGACGACTTGAAGACTTTGTTAAAGAAGCTGAAAGAAACTGATGATAAGAGGCTGAAACCGGAAGCACAGGGCGGATTCTACAGATATCACAACCAAAAGTTTAAAGGCAGAGCTCTTGGTTGGAAATATCTTAGAAGTCTGAAATGCATCGCAGTCAAGTGGGAAACAGGAATTCTGTACTTCTACAGATTCTATGACTTACTAACTCGACCGTACTGGGCGGTTAGAGATATTTGCAGATTTAGAATGACTGGTGCATCTGTGAACAACACGGCGGTTGGATGGTTTGCTGACAGATTGATTTGGGCAAGCAGGTGAAGGTGGCTGATGTACCGAAGCGATCGACGAAGAGAAAACTTGAACCGGAGATGACTAAAGATCAATAGAAACAGTTGAGGATCAAGTTAATGAACAAAGAGATGGATGAAGCCAGAAGGCAATCCGAGCAATAGTCGAGGGGGAGTTTGTAGATGCACTTCATGCGACTAATGCTTCGGATTGTAATAATTAACATGTGTTAGAGATTAATGGAGGTCGAAGGTGGACTCAGGAAGGTCGAAGGTGGTTATGTAGAGGTCGAAGGTAGAAGATGGTGGGCGAATGTGGAAGGCTATCAGAAGAAGTTGTATGTTCGTACCATGTTATAGGGCGAATGTGGACAAAGTCCACATTCGTACTCTTGAATGGGGCGAATGTGCAGCACCTATAAAAGGGTTTAGCTTGTTTTGTAAGTTAGAATAGTTGGTTATTGAGTGTGTCAAGGTCAGGTTGTTGCTCTCTAGATTAAGTTTGTGTGAAGGTCAATAGATTATCTTGTAAAGCGTTTATATTGAACATTTTGAATCAAGTAATCTATAATATGATGTTTGAAAAGGTAATTCGTGTGTTGTGATTCGTGTATTATCATTTTGTTCTGTTCTAGGGTTTCCGCACCTGGAATAGTGCCTTGTATGATCAGATTTCCTGTCTATAGCTAAAATTATTCAATTACACAGTTAACAGTTGAACACGAAACTTTGCAAGTCAGATGCTAAGTCACAAGACATCAGATTACAAGCAGTTACACTAAACCATGTATGCCAAATCATCACATAACCATCCAAAAAATATAGCAACACAATCTGCCAGAATCTGTGTTTTCAGTGTCGGTTTTTAGAGCACAGAAACCATTTTTTTTAAATAGCAACCCTCAACTTTACATCTTATAAAAATTACAGTAGCTAGCCTCATGTTTAAGGATTTCAGGGATATTTTTATTTTGCCCAAAAACCTTACCAATTAATCATGAAAAATCATTTTGTTCAGTCCATTCTGATGATAAATCTCATCAGAGTCAGTTTACAAGAAAATTCACAATAAATCGTACCCACGTCCAATTTAAGTGAATCCAGTGGGAAAAGTTCCAAAAACACCCATATATATTTACTGACAAAGTTTCACACTTAGATACCTTGCAGAACTCGAGATATGACTCGTGAAAGTCGACACACTGATTCTGTTAGAAAACTCTGATCAGACCTTCAGTGGCGTAAAATTGAAAAGAAATACCAAACGGACTCCAAATCATGCAAATAAGCACTCTTTGAAAAGCTCACACATAAACCTAGCCGCAAATATAGAAATCACATGATTTTAACAAACATATTTTGATATATCAAGTCACAAAGTTTTTGTTACGAATCTGCAGTTTCCAAAACATGTTTAAACCAACAATCTACAAACCCTAATTCAAATATCATACATGAATCATTGAAAAATCATATCCATAAGTTAATTACAGCTGTTTAACATTCAATTATTCCAAAATCATCAACAAGATTCAACCTTTAACAATCAAGGACGCATCAACCACAATAATGAGTGATTCTAACATGTAACCTAATCATAACTCATTCAATCATTCATCAAACATGTTTAAATTGATTCCTTTTATATAATCTCAGATAAATTTATCATAATTAATCATTAACAAAGAGGATTGGTGTGCAATACATAAGAATAAGCATCAAGAACATGGAAAACTAACCTTCTTGCAAATCAATCTCATAACCTTGAATCTCGTAGGCTAGATTTGATGGTTTTTGATGTAAGAATAGTTTGGGAGAGTGCTAGGGTTGGCTAGGGGATGTAGTGGGTGATTAGGGTTGATGTAAGTGTGTTTAAATAGTCTAAACAAACTTAATTTCCAAGAAAAAGGCAAAGGAACCGTCAGACCTACTTTTGCGTACCACGAATATTCAGCCTATAGGGTCCGCGTACCGCTAAATACTTAGCGCACCGCATGACTTGTTCCTCCCCACACGAGTACCGCGAATATCCAAAATGGACCGGCACATAGGTCTAGTGCGTCTTGGGCCATTGGGTTTGGTTTTAACCACCATTAAAGTCCGTTTAGGCTCAAAAGGGTCATACTTTGGGCTTGCTAAATATCCACATGAATTAGACACGTAAATCACATAAATCACATAGCACGTAATCACAGTTTCATGAAATTATCCATTTCTGTTTAATTGAATCACCAACGGTTTGGGTATCTGGTTTATGTAATTGTGCGGGGTGTCACAGTAATGCTTCGTTCATTGTACACTAAAGACAATGTATATGTATAGTAGAATACTAACACTCCTTTGTATGTAACCGGTTAGAGCGACTAACCAAGAGTGGGGGTGTCAACCCAACCCAATAGATCTATTAAAGTGTTCCATGGCTTTTGATAGCTAATGGTTACAGTAAATGTAATACGAGAACTAGTGAGCTCATGAATCAAATGTCTCATGTTCCACATGGCAGTCATGATAGAATTCACACTACCATTGTAACTTGAACTAGTGTTGTAGCATGTTTATCCCCCGAAAATGTCAAAATAGTAAAATGGGGCCGTGAAACTCACCTGATAGTGTCACGTGTGGTCTAGTGAAGCCGGAATCCGGACAATAGTTCCCTATTATTTTTAAGAACATGGTAAATTGTATGTTCTTGTCATTTGTCATACAAGTGGTCCACCCGACCTTTGTGACCCTGGTTTATAAAAAAACAGGTATTTTAACGTATGTTTAGACCTTTAATACACCAAGTTAATGCTAACATGCGTTTGAGCCTCATTTAACGTGTGTTAATATGTATTAGCCGAAACTAATCCTTGACATGGCTTCGAGAATTGATCATTTAAAGGATTAAAATCGATTGATCTTTGCTTAACAAGGTATCATTGAGGCCTTACAATGTGTTTAAGTGTATGCTTAATGGTAACCGATTGTAATTCCCTTCCATATACACCTTAGCATAGAATGTTCATAAACCGATTATTAGTGTGGTTAATCAAACCGTGTTTAAATGTTAAAACATTGCTCGAGTTAGGGATACATTTATTTAGCCGATTGTTAACATAAAGAGGTGAAAAACCTTAACAATTACTATTATACTATGTCTATAAGGCTTTGTATATGCAAACATGCTATTCTTGTGATTGATTTATGTAGATGCACTATATGTGTGGTCGTCGCCGTCGAATAGACTAGGGTTGAGTCGTGTATTGTATAACATGAGATTGTGGTGATCCATAAGGGTATTTTATGGATCTGACGCATTTGTTTAAGGTTGACCTTGTTGGTTCGAACCATCATGAGATCAAACCAGATATAAAAGGTTCGAACCAACACATTATGTGTTGGTTCATGCTTTACACAAGTGGAACCATTCATTCGACATTCAGTAAGGGTCGAACGAGCTGGGACTATAAATAGCAATCTCATGTGTGTGTTTTCATTAAGATTTTGTGTTTGTGCTTAGGATGCTCTCAAGGGGGAGGTCATGCCCGACCTCCCCCGGCTCCGAGATAGATGTTTATCCTACTGATGACAGTGTCTGTAACCGTTTCTGATGTAATACGACTATCGCTTTGGATTGACAAAATAGCGTTTATATGAAGTTTTTGTGTTGATGAAGAACCCATTCGACCCAGTCGGGGGATCGAAGGAAGTTTATAGAGGTCGAAGGAAGCCTAGAATTGTTTATCAGTTGATTCGAGCTATTGTTAGGGTTGAAGGACTCATTAGACCAAGACGGGGGGTCGAATGAGCAGTATATAAATAGTTTAAGTTTTATTTTGTGATAAGTAGTTGGTCATTTTGATAGAGGTATAGTCTGTGTGTTCTCTCTAAGTTCTTGAAGTGTCTGAGTTGATCTTTTTCATTGTAAACCTAATTTAATCAAGTAATATCAAGTTGTTTATTAATGAAATGATTATTGGAATGGAATTAACTGTTTTCTTATTTGTTTTCTATCATATTGCATACAATCTAGGGTTTCCGCACCTCGATTATTCTACTTGTATGATTATCTCGTTGTTTTCTATAAAACCGATCCTTTACAATTTCGAAAACAACGGTATAGTTTAGTGATAATATCGTCACATTGATGTGTTAGACCGATTCAAACAAGATTAAAAGGGACCTGGGTCGGGTTAATCATTAGGTAGAGGGGTAGTGGACAAAAATCAAGCTTGTAGATGATAACTTACCTAGTATAATGCAATGGTGGATCGGTCCTAGAAGCCTCGTGTATCTCCCCTTGAGCTAGAGCCTTCCAATGTAGCTTGTAAGTGGTTAGTTTTGTGTGCAAGAAAGGGTTGGGTGTTGGAGGATTGCTTCGGCCAAGTGAAGTGAGGAAGAGAGGAATGTTGTGAGGTGTTGGTGCAAGGATTAAGCTCAATCAAGACCTCCTTTTATAGTGCAATTCATGGTACATTCTCTTGATCTTTGCATCTTGCAAGTGCATTCCAAACTAATATAAAGAGTTGACATGAGGTGAAAGGGACTTGAGCTTCTTGTGTTTGTGGAGTTTGACCGAGTTCAAGGAAACAAAGAGGATCCTTCATGCTTTGGGATAATATCAAGCCTATAGTTGTTCCTAATGAGGCCTATTATGGTGTAAGTAGAGGTGTACTTTGTCTCCAAGTGCAAGGGATGTGGACAAAAAGGTTAGAGAGTTGTCAATGGTTGTCTTTAGTTGATTGTCTTCTTCTTGTTCCTCCTAGGCTTCGGCCGACTTCTATCTATCATGGAATGGGTATATTATCTTGTTTAGGGATCATAACTAGATAAGTACATTTCCAAATGGAAGTATGATAGTGACAACACAAGATAACAAAGATTGTTTAGTTGATAGCGATGGCTCCATGCTTCCTTTTGGCCGATTTGGGTGATAAAAATTAGGGAAATTATTGTGTGAAGGAATGGATGGTTGACCATGCCATTTAGGTGAAAGATGTTGACAAGGACATGTGATGGTTCCCTTGGTGATTTCGGCCGAAAAGAACAAGGACAAAGGGTTTCTTGTTTGGGTAAGTTATAGCTTATATGTGATGATTTAGTGTAGGTTATAGGCTACTAATATGATATAATATTGGTTGTTACTCTTGTCCCTATTGAGCTCCATTATTTGCGGCCCAAGGAAGACAAAACAAAAGGTGAATGTGATGCATTGATTTTGACAATCAATGTGTTATCAATCTTAGTTGTAATCGGCTAGGAGTAAGACAAGTGTGGTGAGATATTGGTCTAGTCTTGATTAATACATAGATTAGATTAGGGTAGAGTTTTGTGATAAAGACTTATCTTTGTGTTTCTTGTGGTGTTGGCCGACTATATGCAAGCATGTATGTATAGATTACAAGTCTCAACGTATGTGATCATGTGATGTATAAATGTATACGTATGTATGGTGTATAGAACTAGGCTTTGGCTCAATGAAATCCATTGGTATAGGTAATAGTTTTAGGAACAATGTGTATGTTAAATGAGATATTAGTCTGTAATAACTATTGTCGATCACTTGCATAGGAATGCAATATGATTTTGTTTAATTAGTGAGGTGCTTGATGACGATATTAACATGTATTTTGTGAACCATAAATCATTCAATTGTTACTATGTTCACATATGTTAATAAGAAGTTATCATATGTTAATGTGTGATAACCTTATTGGATACTCGTTTGGTGATTGTCTGGGTGTTGTATGACTATACAGGTGTTCTTTGTTGAGTTTCCTGAATAACTCATACTTCACTAGACTAGGGGGTATTGTGTGTGCAAAATGTCTAAATATGCACATATAATGATAATAGTAAATAAAAACGTACAGATGTTGACCTGGATGTTGACTGTTGTCACACAATGGCAGTTCTAGCGCTGTCAAGTTGGTATTTTAAATCCTTGATCTCGCCTTCGAGTCTATCACATGAACCACAATATTTTTCATTATTAGAAGGATTAGAGTTAGAACTTACCGATTTCTAAGCTTCTGTCATAGCCATTAATGCAAAGTGAGCTTCCTTTCATGCAAAAAAACTGGAATAGTCTACTTTCGAGAAAGCATCATCAACCATGCAAGATCTTTTGGTCATAAGAAAATCAGCTTCTACCAATAGTTGCTCCACGTCATCATCAAGTGAATTAACACTTGATTCAGAATACACAGAAACATGATCATCAGAAGAATCTGGAACATCTTCTTCAGTCATGGAGTCCTCTACCTTCTCGGAATCTGCCTCGTCATTCACATTTTTCTTTTCCTTATCTTCAACTATCACCGGCTTCTCCTCACACACCATTTCCTGACAAAACAAGCAACATTGCTACTAGTAGTCTCTTCAACACCCAATTGCATTGTGTTCCAATCAAAACCTTCATCCTTCTAAATCACCAATGCTTGATTATCATTCTGTTCTTGAGTGTTTTGTCGGTTTTGATAGTTGTTATTTTTGTTTTGAAATGTGACTTGATTTTGTGATTGACGGTTTTGATAGTTTGAGTTAAATGGGTTATGGTTACCTTGTTATTTTGGTTGGGTACACTCTCTAGCAAAATGACCTTTGGTTCCACAATTGAAACAAGTTACTTTAGCTTTGTTGAAACCATAGGTTGTGTTAGGTGTAGTGGCAAGATCTGTTCTCCCAGTCTTCTCAATAAACTCAGTGGCTCTTCTCATAACACTTTCAAACGCCCACTAGATATGAATTAATTCCATCTCCTCTTTGTCAATTTCGGCATAATCTTCATTGGTTAGGTTGTTATTCCCAATTTGACTTGCCACCGGTCCATTGTATGATGCTATTAATGCAGAAACCAATGCAACATGCTGTTTTGCTACCTCAACGGTTACATTGTTCATGTTTGAAGTTTCTAACACAACTGAACCTGAACTTGTTGTGGCTTGGCTTACAATTGGTGCTTGTGGTTGTGGCGTAGTCATTGATGATGTTCCAAAGTAGTTAGGAACTTGAAAGTTTGATGGAGGTGGTGTGTAAGATGGTGTTGCAAAATAATTCGGAGGTTCAACATTTGAAACAAAAGCAGTTTGTGGTGCTGGTGCAACACCCACACCTCCACTTGGAATGGAAGTTGTTGTAGAAGTAGTAGCAAAATAGAGTTCCGGATTCTGTGGAATCATGGCTCTGTTTTCCTTTCTTTTACCTTCCATCTCCTTGTTTTCCAGCATTTGAATAAACTCACTGATTGTCCAATACTTGTAAGCATCTTTTTCTCTTTATACTTCAGTGTGCTGATTCCAATACGGTGGTAAAGCATTAGTGAACTTATCCACAATCTCTGTCATAGGATAAGAAACTTGATAGTTGGACAACTCAGTCAACAAGTGAAAGAACCTTGGAATTATTTCCTTCAATGTTTCATTCATGATGTAAGTAAAGTTATCAAACTCCTTATTCAACTTTTCAGTTCTCAACTTTCAAGTTATTTCATTCCCATCATGTCTACTTTTTAGCACATCCCATAATTGCTTAGAAGTAGTACATGTTCCAAAATGATGTTGCAAATCTGTGTTTAATTCTCGAGAAAGCTGTGAGAATGCTTTCTTCTCTGCTGCAAACGTTTTCTTCTCATCATCAGCTTGGTCTCCAAGTGCTAGCGGTGTTGTAGAGTTCTTAATGGTAGGTGCCACATATCCCTTTTCGATCATCTTCCACGCTTCCCCATCATACCTTCCAAATGGATCTTGAACTTCCTTTGCCATGAGTAGTATTCATTCTTGTCGAGCAACTTTGGTGGTCTTGTCCCATTTCCTGAGGATAGATCATTCACCAATGTTGTGATGGCATTGGTAGTCTGACTTTGGTTTGCTGTTGCAGCTGCTACTCCCCAAAAGTCAGGCATTGGTTGTGAAGGAGGTTTAGAAACTAATTGGGGTGGTGTGGAAACGGCCCAGTTATTCATTGGTTGTGTAGGTTGTGTGGTTGCTCTTTCCGTTGCTGCAACTACCCAAGGGTTCATTGGTATTGGCTATTGTTGTGTCATAGCAGGTCTCGGTGTCATCGGAAATCCCCAAATGTTATCCATGACGTTTTGAATGACAACACTTAGAAAAATTTGAAATTTGATTTCTGGTTCTACCTATACAACTCACACGGGGGGTTTGAATGAAAGAAAAATGACTGGTTCGACCCCTTAGATGAACTCAGAAGAAAAACTAACACACTCAAACCTGATTAGACCCTGGAATGATACTGATTCGACCCCACGTAAGGTTGAATGAAACAATTTTGGTCGAATGAAACAACACAACATTCTGAATGAAGAACAAACACAGGTTCAACCCTAAAACTCACTTGGTTCGACCTGAAAACACTTGGTTCGACCTAGAAACCACACTCGTTCGACTTAAACACCACTGCTTTGACCTGACCCATTTCAAAATCAATTTTTCTTAAAAAATCACTCAATTTGATCTGAATTTTTCAAAAGTTGATGGATTTCAATGATCTTTAGCAGGTTTTGCTTTAGATTTGTAGGAGATTACCTTTTGTGAAAGAATTTTTATTTTATCCGTAAAAACAAGTTGAAATCAATCAATCTCCATGTTCATGCAAAATAGATAATATTTTGATGATTTTTGGTAAAAATCTAATGAAAAACTATCAAATTGTAGTTGTGTGATTGAGCAAAGCTCTGATACCACTTTGTAAAGGATCGGTTTTATAGAAAACAAAGAATTTATCACACAAGTGGAACAATCCAGGTACGGAAACCCTAGATCGTATGCAAGATGATAATCAATCAATCAGAACACAATAATATCCATTTTCATAATCATTTCATTAATAATCAATCAGGTTTAACTTTAAAGTGCTTTGATTACAATGATAAACACTCTAGAAACTTCTAAAACTCTCTCCTGAAAACACACACCAAATGACACAACTTACTAACTTGCAAAACAAACTTAACCTATTTATAGACACTGCACATTCGACCCTTACCTAGGTCGAATGAGCTCCTTCGACTAATGCAGAGCTCGAACCAACATAATAACATAACAAAATCTACGTTCGACCTTCTATAAAACTCATTCAACCCCACGATGGGTCGAATGGCCATTGTAATCTTCCATTCTTCAAAACTAAACGCTGTTTATTGTAGAATCCAAAGCGATAGCCACACTAATGTATCAACACCTTAATCACAAGACACTAGAATGTTTAAGTGAGATCACATCAGAAACCCCCACGTGATACTTGGTGTTGTCACTAACCACTTGATAAGACCTCCTAGTTAGTTGTGATGATTTACCAAAGATGGCAAGATCTCATAAACCCCAAAGATCCATAAAAGATCTCCTAGCTAAACATGGTTAACACTTGACCCTTCCTTGTTCCTTCCCAAACCGTCGACCCCCCTACCTATACTAATCTTTATTTTAATTAGGTCAAACCCTATTAATCACATATTGGAAAAAAGCCACAAGATAATCTATTGTGTTGTCACATTGCTTGATACTCATCCAACATAATCATATGTTTTGTCAATGTCGTTAGATCTGCTTAGATTGCAAATCCATTTTGATTTGAAGTAAGCTTTTGAGAGACAAAACACATTCAAGGAAAGATTCCATGACCACTTACATTGATAATTGTTGACTTGCTACAATTATAAATCACCTCACTTTTCCTTTCCCTTTCCTCTATATCTCTCTCAGCTCTCTCTATCTCTCTCTCTGTCTCTCTCTCTCTCTCTCCCTCTTTCGGCCTCTCTCTCTCTCTCTCTCTCTCTCCCCCTTTTCCTCTATCAATAGGAGCCTTGGATGAACATTTATACATTCACACCACCCACTAACTCACTCACTAAACACATAAGTATCTCTTTAGTTCCAAGCTTCCTTAGTTCAAGCCACAAGTAAGGTATGAACCTTCACTTATTTCTTTTGTTCCTATAGTTATTATTATTCCTCATACACTAGTGTTCAACCAAGAGGCTAATCCTCTTAAAAATCATGTATGTAATCAATTAAAAACATAGTAATATGAAAATGTAGGAATTTTACCTTGTATGTATGTGCGTAGGTGTAGTATGCATACATAGGTGTATTTTTGCCTCAAATATAAATGTATGCGTGTGTATGTGTATAAGTGTATGAGTAACTTAAGTTTTGGTGTTTGTATGTCCTGAATAAGAGTATGTGTATAAGTGAAGATCTATGTGTGTGTATTTATGTATGTACGTGCATGTGTATATGGTATGTATGTATGTGTATAATAAATACCTATGGTTATGCAATGAAATTCACATACACACACACACACACATATATATATATATGTGTGTGTGTGTGTGTGTGCGTGCGTGTATATGTATGTGAATACACATATATATGAACTTGAGTGTACGTATAATAAAGGTCATTATGATCTATATATAAATATAAACTCATTTTTGTACATGTGTTTTATAACTTATAACACGTGTTAGAGGTTAAGATTATAAAAAGAAGTTTTCTATTGATAAAACAATGACCTAGATGTGTTTTATAAAAGTGTTTGACCAGGTTTGACTTAGTTTTACCAAGTTTGACTCTCCAACCCATTGGTGACCCGTAAATGTTTCCTGCTTGTTCATTTCCAATAAACCTAAAATTACATTATTTACACTAATCATGCAATTCCTAGCATTTACGATGTTGATTATCACATAATGTGTCTCCTATAACATACACTCATAGGTACAAGTTCACGCATGTATCCTAACATAAGCATGTCACAATTCACAACCAATGATACAACACATTCCATGCATCCTACAACTTGTATCTCATGCAATCTTTCCATATTTAGTAATGTATGAACACCAAGAACATGTAACATACAAAAAGTTTCCATTTTTAGCAAGTCTATGATTCTAGTTTGATTTCCGAAACGGGTGTTCTAACACTCTTGCTAAAAATTCCGATATGAAAAATACCAAAACAAAGTCTATCTCCTAAATATGGTAACGGATAATTACATTAATCATATACAAATCTTTAACATAGATACGCTATGCTATTGCTTTCTTCCGAAGATTTTACTTAAGTTTGTTCCAAAGATTTTGCACAAAGGAAATAATAGAGACGTTTTTATTTGTGTCTAGTAGATAAAGAATTTTATTTGGTGTTGGATTTTGATAATTCAAAATTTGAATCACACACACCTCAATTTATAGAGGGGGAATGTTTGTTTGAAAGAACAATGGAAATTATGTCACATAAAACATTTGTCGTTGTAACCTAATTTATTCAAATACATAAAGCATAACAATGAAACGCAAATACAACTTTATTTAACATATATAGAGGATGTGATGGACCCAGGAATGCTTTGCATGGTGATCGAACAATAAAATACAATAATAAACGCGGACTGAAATTATCAGGGTGGTTAATTTTGCCTGACGGGCACAAGCAAAAGTGGTGTTTTCTTAGCACTTATAATACTGCCTTCCTCTTCGTCATCTAAGTCTTGGTACGTCGTTCCTGGAGGAAGTTTCCAATCAATCTTGTTAAAAAGGTTTGCTATCACAACTTCTGTAGTTGTGGTGGCAAAGTTATAACCTGGGCAAGATCTTCGCCCCCCGCCAAACGGGGCCATTTCGAATTGTTCCACCACACGTTTTTCAAAGCGCTCAGGATAGAACTCGTTTGCATTCTCTGTCCAGATTTTTGGATCCCTTGCAAGCGCCCATGCACTGATAAACACTTTTGTATCAGGGAGGATGTCATACCCTCCGATTTGAATACGACTTTCACATGTTCGGTTAAACAATATTGGTAAAGGCCCATGGATTCTTAGTGTCTCTTTTATCACATATTTCAAATATGTCATCTTTGCAGTATCTGATTCATCTAGTCGGTCTTTGCCTCCTGCGTGGCTACGAATTTCGTCTTGTAACTTGTGCATAATTCTTGGATTCCTAATAATCTCAAACATTGCCCACACCAATGTCAGACTGCTTGTGTCGATTGTTCCATTTAACACAGTCTGAAATGAATGTTTATCAATGCACAACATTAGCAAAGAGGATCCACAGTAGATGTTTTTGGGAGACGTTTTAGGTATTTGTCACAACACCTTGTTTTTGCTATTGTGGAACTTTTATTTTTACGAAGTAAAACAAATGTTATGATCCTTAGATTAGTGGATTATTCTTGTCACTCCACCTTTGTTGAAGGACATTTGGAGAGAGAATGACTGGTACAAACATAAAAAGATGGTGATAACGTGACAATATGTTTGGATGTTTTTTGGTTTACATATTATACACGTTTTTTTACAATACGTTTTTTGTGTTTTTTTGGGGGATTTTTTTTTGATGTTCCAAGTGTTTTCATAAACAACAAAAAATATATGTACTAAATAATGAATGCAAGTAAATGATTTTTACCGACATAAGGCTTTTCATTTCTTTCCTTGACACAGATGATTGACATACATCAATCAAATCTTTTGGATCCTCACTTGTGTTCTCAATATGTTCATCTAGCATTAGTTCGAGCAAGCCATTAAAACTAGCTATGTGTTTGTCTAGCCTGCGAGTCCATCCAGATAAATCCTCCAAAATCCAACCATATTTTGGAAAAAACAACGAAAAGGAACCTTTGAACACATCTAACATTTCTTCAAGCATAGCTTTAACTGTTGTACCCATAATCGGCACATTTCTATAACTCTTACCTGCTACGAGTTTACACGTAAAATCAACTTCAAAATTTATGAAAAGTTCGTTTAGGTTTACCACGGTACCATATGGAATGGAATCAAGCACGCTCTTCAACTCCATATCCAACACCTTTCTATTTAATTTACTCATCTTCGAACTTAAAAAACCCGATAATAAAATCTTTCTCATTCTCTTCCAATGATCGTCATATGGAGCGAAAGCAATGTCTGTGAAGTAGTTCATTTGCTTTTCCTGGGTCCTTGAGTGTGCACGGTGAGAAAGTACATGATCATGAGTTTCAAATGCTTGTGCTGCCAATTCAGTAGAGGAGATTATAACGATTGGTTGCGAACCCAAATGGAGAAGGATAATGGGTCCGTACTTTTGGGACATCTTCCATATGAATTTATGGAAGGGTTCGCTGATAACTTGATGCAAGTTACCGATTATCGGAAGTCTTGATGGCCCCGGGGGAAGGTTAGGACCAGAGGCATCAAGGGATAACCTCTTCCATATCATGATGAAAGAAAAGAAGAGAACTAAAACAGTTGCAAGAAGCCATTCCATTTTTTCTTGTGTTTTAGTTTCATGCATAGACCAGAATATATAAGATCACTGTCTTTTTCAAGTTTACATTTTGTCAACAAAATCATGTATATTTATTACTCAAAAATTTCTAATAACATTCGCTAATTAAGTTTTTTTGTGTTAACCTTTTCCAAATATACATGCTAATCAATATGCTTTAATTAATGAGAATTAGTTGTCAACAATATCAGCTATATATTTTGAGTAGGCTAAATGCATTCCCTTTTTTACTTTTCATACACCCTGTTTAAAAATAGTGTTTAAAACTTTTTAACTTCAACCCCTTTATAAATCTTTGTTCTTATATAATTGACCCTCCATTTTATCGAGATTAAGTTGAAACATAGCTTCTGCAAACCACCCAAACCCTTCATAATTTTCTTCTCTTTCTAAATTGATTTTTCATTTTCTTATCTTCTCAATAACCTGCACATAATTTTCAAAAATAGTTTTTCCGTTGTTTTCCTCAATAATTGGCAGTGAGCTAGTACAGTCAAATCATATCATAATATATTAAAATTACTTTCCACCATTCTAATATATTCAAATCATATTTTCTTGGAAACATGCCTTAAAATACTTCAGATTCAATATATCATTAATATTATATCGTATTGTTTACAATTTTGTTGTGATAGCAAGTTTAACAACACTAGTTTATTGCTGGATGGTTCTTCTCAATACGATTATGTTGAGATAAATTGTTTCTTCAAAACTCTGGTAATCACTTTTCAATGTATAGATGCAGTAAATTCCTTTATGAAAATTGGTGGTATGTATGATATATATATTTAAAATCAAGTTATGGGAAGTAAAAAAGTCCTTAGAAAAATCAGTGATGTTTCCTAATGCAGTTGTTAAAAGATTAGAAAATGTAAGGCTTGATTGTGTTTATTTAAAATCTTCAGGGGAAGAGTTTAACCAGTAAAGAGAAAAAAAAGGGAGTGCATTTAGCAATACCCTATAATTTTTACAAAATTGTTGTGTTTCTTTAACTATAACTATTATTATGGAACCAATCGCACATCCCCACCACCAAATCCATTTAAAAGAACACCAATCCGAATAAAGGATTAACATACATTTGGTTCTATTTATTAACCATAAAAAAGCTAACTCCTTAATATCGTGAGGAATCACATCCACCCAAACATTCTTAGAGGGTGTTTGGGACTGAGTTTCAAAACAACTTATTGATTTATTTGCTTTTCCAAGAAGCCAATAAGTTGTTTGTGTAACCAAAAAGCACTTTCTGTTTTGACTTTTGGCTTTTGACTTTTAAGGGTGGTTGACAACTGTTTTTGAGAAGTTAGAAATCCTGGCTTTTGGCTTTAAACTTTTGGCTTTTGGAAAAAAAATTACAAATCTACTACCGATACAACCAATATTCACAATAAATTAAGCGAAACACCTAAAAAACAATCTATTGACTTTTTGATGTTTCTCATCCCAAAAGCTAATCCAAACATTTTTTTTAAAACTCCTTGTCAGCAAGTCATAAGCCAATAAGCACTTTTGCATTTCCAAACTCAATCCCAAACACCCTCTTAATGTTAAATCACATCTCATTTATCACTTTTCTTATGTGTCAACATGCAATTGACACAATCCCTCGAAACATGTTCTTCTGAATCGCCCCCAAATTGGGATTAAGGTGGAATTCCACTAGATCTCTAACATAAAGCCAAAGATTTGACAGACTTTACACCAATTATTGATCGCTTGCCAGGCAACCGATGAACACAACATTCTATGGCAAGATGATCAAACGATTCATCCACTGACTCGGAAACAGTACATGGGAAGGAGTCAACCTGAATATTTTATAAAACACTAAAGAAATCTCAAATAGTAACACACAATACGACTCACCAACGATTCAATTATTATTCAATCAATCTTCATAGATTGATACAATAAGGAATTAAACAGAAACAATGAACAACTAAGATAATCGCCTAAAGAGCATGAAACCCCCTTTTAAATACATGGATGATAACCTAACGACTTATAACAAACTCATTAACGAGTTACCCTTAAACTTCTCTTTATGTCAAAAAGTTACCCTTGCAATTAACTACACATATTAAATTGAATTATAAACTTCTAGTTGACTTACTCTATTGACTCTTAACAATCCCTATCTCAAAATAGAATCAACGATCACCTAACACCTAACAATTCCAAGCACTTCCTGAATTTAAGACTTGGCAGTGTTTTTGTCATTAAACCTTCAACTTGATCATCTGTATGAATGTCTCTAACTTTAAACACTTTTGCCACCACTATAATAAAGTGAGACATGATAATAATATGTTTAGTCTTTTTCATGACGCATTCTAATTATGGATAAACACAGGGCTCCTTGATTACCACACCACAGTAAACCATAATTTCAAGCACCTTCACTCCCAACTCTTAGACAAAACAACTCACCATATGGATTCTTTAATTGCTTTTGCCAAGGCCACTTATTCACATTCTGTAAAAGATAAAGCAACAACATTCTACAAAGTTGTCTTCTAACCGATCACATGTCAATAAACTTTAAAAGCATATCCTGCTATAGATCTACCTGTATCAATATATTTGACATAGTCTGCATCAAAATATCCTAGAACCTTTCTTTACCCACTGATTTATTTTCAAAATATTAATCCTAAATATTTTGATCCATTGAAATATCTTAGCTACCATTTCACTGCATCCCAATGCAATTTTCCTAGATTAGCTAGATACCTATTCATTACACTCACTCCATAGACGAATTCAGTCTAGTACAAAAAATCAAGTACAACAAACTACCCACATCATTAGCATATGGAACCCGCTTCATATAAGGTATATCATGATCTATTTCAATTGAATCGTTACTTGATAGTTTAAAATGTTAAGAATGGGAATACTTACTAACTTACAGTTTTCCACTCCAGAATTATGCAACACCTTTTAAATTCACATTCCTTGTGATTTCCATAATAATCTGGCATTCCTTTCTCTTGTGATTTCGATACCATGTATTTTCCCAATATCTCCCAATTCTTTTATATCAAACTCAAATTTCAACAACCTTTTGGTGACCTAAATTTTATCATGAACTTCACAAACCTCCAGCATGTCATCTGCATAAGTAAGTAGATACACCAACTTTCTTGATTTACACTCTTTAAAATAGACACATGCATCATAATTACTCCTGAGAAACAATTGATGTCATGTGTGCATTAAATCTTCTATACCATTGGATGAGTGCTATTTTCAACCATACAATGGTCTTTTCATTAAAAATACCGGTTATTATCTACCTGGTGTTAGTGCATTATTCATGTATGTCCCTAGCTAGTGATCCGGTACAGAATGTCGAAGGTTCAGATAATCAGAGAACGACAAAGTCTTAAACCCAAAGACAATCCAATCAATAGTCGAGGGGGAGTTTGTAGATGCACGTATTGCGACTAGTGATTGGATCTACAAAGTTAACATGTGTTAAAAAGTGCTGATGGGTTGAAAGTGGAATGCTGATGGGTTGAAGGTGGAAAAAGGGGCGAACGTGGAAATTACACAGAAAAAGTGGGCGAACGTGGAACAAACTGGGCGAATGTAGAATCAGTTTGGGCGAATGTGGAAAGATTCCACATTCGACCAACACAAATGGGCGAATGTGGAAAGATTCCACATTCGACCATATCAACTGGGCGAACGTGCAGAGCCTATAAATAGATTTTGTGAGTTTTTGAGAGGAAGAGAGCCCAAAGCGAGTCATTCAGTGTGTGTGTTTTAGAGGTGTGTTCCAGAGAGGTCTGAGAGTGTTAGTTTGTGTGCTAGATTAATTGTAATCAATCTGTAACCAATTATTTGGAAAAGTTAATCTATGAAAAGCTTTTAAAATGACTTTGATTGTGTTCTGATTGAGTTTATATCAGTTTGTTCTAAGCTAGGGTTTCCGCACCTGGTTTTAGCAACTTGTATGATCATATAATCCTGTTTTCATATAAAATTTCATCCTCTACACCTGGTTCTTCATATACATAGTCTCTTCGAAGTTTCCATGAAGAAATGAGGTTTTAACATCCAGTTGTTCGAATTCTAAGTCTAAGACAACTATTAAAGCTTGTGTTTGGTTATGTAAGAACTGCTGATGATGAAAGTCAAAACCCAAGGATGCATTCATCCATGTACTTGAAGAATAAGATCTAGGACTGATTTCTCTCAACAAGAATTGAATCACTGGTGTTCGCTAGATCCAAAGGCATAATTCAACGAATCTAGTTGTTAGTCATTTGATTACATTTGAAATGATAAACAATAAATAAAAACAATCACACTAGAATTCGATAGCACTTTGACGGTAGTACTCAATTGTGAAAAAGTTACAAAATGAGGAGTCAACGCACCTATTAATAGGTTGCCTCCCTTCATAAGGATCATAGTTTAACATAATGAATACATCAAGAGAGCTATCAAAACTACATAAATACATATCAAAACCTATCTAGATAATGTAACAAGATAGGGACAAAAAGTGAAGTGCATCTACAGACTCCCCCTTATACCTAGCTTTCCAAAACGAACTGTTGATGAATAAAGTGTTACTCGTGATGAATAAATTCTTGATCTCGGTCTTGGAGCAGTTAAGTAACAACATTGGATCCAGAACTCTTATCTACTTGCACAACGTCCCTTTATTCTTTAGCACAATCACAGCCTCACCGTTTGGAAATTATAATACCAGAAAAATGAACTTACCAGTGAAGTTCCGTTCCATTGGCTTCATAGGAATTTCTTTTGTAGTCTTAGGTGGCTCAATATTTGTCTTCCAGATAGGGCTCTTCAGAGTTGATGCAGTTTTTTTGTCTTGTAGCTTTTAGGATATTGTGGCATAATGTGTCTCCAACCATGACAACATTCTAAATGTAGGTTTTGTGCAAAGTGTTGATAGTGGGAGATTTTTTCTCCGTTCAACATGTAAGACAACATAAACTCAGATGATCATGAAGGGCAGGCTTTTCATGTCTTGTATATACTTGAAATACTGAATACTTGACTGCCAACACATTACTCTTCCTTTGTGACAACTTGACTTACTCATATAGGATTTAGATTGAGGCACTGATAGAATCTGCACGTAACCTTTCAACTTTGTAAACCACTTATCAAACAATTCTTTCTTTGCCTAAGCCTTTTCCACAATATCATCTTCTAATAACCCACCTAACATGATACCATTTACACAATACTCTGGGTACTCTTCTGAAGTGATGTCCTCAATCTCCACATCATCGTACTCCTTGTCTTTAGGAGAATCTTTAAACGGTTCTTTTGGAAAATCATTCTGAACTTCCTCAGGCCTAAGATTGAACATGTTTGGCACAATTTCACTTGGCAAATGATTTGGAGGAATTTATTCTTCTTCTAAAGCTTCGTTGATGGGTTATGGATAAGTAATGCATTTGTCGTTGTCATCACTAAATAATATACCCAAGAATCATACAATACACTCAACTAGTAAAAATCCTTCTTTGATTTTTTGAGCCAGAATTGTTAGCATGTCTATAGGCTACCCCTAAGTGGATGGTCCACCTTCAGGTTCACTACCACGCTCCTGAGATTATATTATGTGCTTCTCTTGTTGGATCAGTTTCTGTTTTAAACAGTTCTTATTTTGAACACTTGGTTAGATCTATCAAAGTAAATTTGCACAGCAGAATAAATGTAAGTGTTCTAAGTTAAAGTTTCACTTTTAGCAGGAGTTATTACTCCCCCTCAATCAATGAACTAAAAGCAGTAAATGAGAATAAAAAAAAAGTTAATGAATATAACAGTAATATGCGTTGCAAATGATTCTCATATATATGAAATGGTTAACTACAAAAGTCTTGAAGGATTGATGTCTAAAATAGTGGGATGAACCCATCTATTTATAGACATATTAATACGTACAAGTGAAGTATACAAAAGGTTATAATAACACTACAACAGGCTGTAGTATTGGAACTTGTACAAAGACTTTAACAAAAGTAATATAATACTAAACTACTGAAGTTTAAGGGCGGTGGGAAGCTTCTAACACAACTGCTGATAAGTGACAAAATACTGATGAGTATACTTTAGAAGTTTGTCTTTAGAAGTTTGTCTTCAGTAGTTCTTCACAGAGTTGTCTAGTTCGTCTTCAGAACTTCTGATCTTTACTCGTCAGCACTTGTTATTAGCTTCTTTAGTACTTGTAATCTTCTTCTTCAGCAGTTTCTATACTTAGAATAATATTGCAGAATATGATTAAGACTAAGGTATCAAAAGTGGCTTTGTCAATCCTCTTTGTCCTTAGAATCTCCCCCTGGATTGATGAAGCCAAAACCTTATCTAATCTTTATTGTCTTTCTTTCTGTCTTCAAGTATTCTCCATATTCTGCAACCATGGAGACCTTGAGCTGGTGAGTTTGTTGCTCTGTGAGAGATCCTTGTTCAGGTTCAAGATGTTGAATTGTAAGAAGGTCTTTGGATGATAGTTTCTTCAGTTCTTCTATGGTTTTGAAGACCTTGCTTAAACGATCTCTTCTTCTAATCATCACTGAGTTTGTAGTAGTGAATGGCCATTTAACACTATTTACTTTAAACTGGTTAAAGTCTAGAGTATAAGGAACAATGCCCTTTTTCTTGGTTTGTACCTGATTGTTGAGAGTCTTCTATTTCAATGACCATCAGGTGGGATTTCCTTCTTTGTTCAATGTTAGCAACACCAGGTAAATCACTAGGGGTTGGAATGTGATGTTAAGTGATTACCTTGGTTTGTTGTTTGCCTGTTATGGTTTGTTGTAATTGATAAGCAAAGGTAGAACGATCCCTGAATTGTGTGAGCAGAGGCTTCTCTTCAACAACAAATTCAGTTGTTGTCACTTATCTTCTTCAGCAGCAAGGAGTTGTTCCTCACCAAATCTATCATGTTCTTCTAACTCACTCAGCTTCTCTTCATAAGCTTTTAATTTATCATCAAAGTTCAAATCTTCCCTTTGCTTCCAAGTTGCTCCAGATCTCATCTTCTATAGCCTTCTTCTTTGATGCCTTTAAACTCTTCTCCGTTTGTTCTTCGGAAAATGATATGGGAGTAGGGTTTAAAACAGTTTTAGGAGTGGGAATAGGCTTTGGAATACCAGCTGGAATGGGTTCTGTTGTTATAGAAGGTTGTTCTAGTTTATTGCAGGAAGTATCAACTACTGAAGTGTTGATCTGAGCATTAGCTACTAAAGGATTATCTTCAGTACTTCTTGTCTTGTCTTCAACAATTTCTTCAATAATTCCTTGGGAGGCCTTTTGAGCTTTTTCTCTAAGGAGCCTTTCTTCTTTTTCATACCAATCATGTCTTTCTTTCAACCCAATTTCTTGCCTTGTCTTGGCAGTTTCTTTTTGGGCATCCTTGAGATGTTGTGCCCTCTAGCCTTTTTGGCATCCTCAAGAGAAACAACTTTAGGTTCCTTTGACATCTCCCCCTTTTTGTCTTCATCCACTTTTGGAAACCAAGGAGCAGGAGGTGCCACACCAGACAAATGAGCTAATTGTCTGCTGTTGTTTTCTATCTTCCTAGACAACTCCCCAAGCTTGTGATCAATTGCATTGTTATCATCTCTATCTGAGTTCTGTTTTTCAACTCCATAGCAGTTGTAAAGGTTTGGAGATGTGATGCTATGAGGTGATGTATCATCTGGTATAAGGGACCAACTTGGTTGCATAGGTGGTTCAAGTCTATGCTTGATGACCCAGAGAACTGGGGTGTGGAGGGTGTGTTTTGGGGAGATCCTCAGTATGAACTGGGGATGCCACTTTAGGGGAATTAGGGCTCAAGTGGTCTTTAACCTGATCTTTTGTGACTGACTCTTTGAGTACAGAGACATTGGATTCAGGACCTTCACAATCAGCCATCAATTCATGTTGTGGAGATTTAGAATCATCATCCAAGTTAATGGAATCATCTGAATCCCTGGCAACATCATCAATGATGAAGTCATCAGTTGTACCATGAGCTAGGCCCAACCTAGTTTTCTCATGAACCTCTTTTTCTTGGTACTGAGGTTTTTCTGCTTCAGGCACAAAGCCTTCATCAGTAGTTGCCACATTTGAGGTCTTAGCTATGGGACTAATGTCCTCAAATCCACCACTGGATGGTATATGAGTAGTAACAGCCTCAAATGTACCTAAAGTATCTATGTTTGGGCTTAGACACTTTGGTTGATCCTCATCTCTTGGGATATGGCTGATAACATCCACATCCATGTCAGTTTCTGAAGTTTTATCCCCTGTTTTATGTGGTTGTTGGGGATTGACATTATCAGATGGGATGGTTTCTTTCAGCCCGGAGAGAAACTTAGCTATTTTTACTATTGTGTGTGAAGTTTCCGGTTCAGTAGTTTTGAGATCAGTAGAAGGTAAAGGTTCAGTAGTTTCAAAAGAAGGATCAGTAGTTATAGTCTTTTTAGGTTTCTTCCTTGAAAACAAAATAGTAATGGGTACTCTTTTGGGGGTGTGAGATGGATGAGACTGAGAGGATGTTTCAGTCACAGTTTTTTAGAAGTGCAGATTGCACATCAGCAGATTCAGACATCTCAACTTCCTCAATTGCTTTTCTTTTTGGGTTGGTGGGTTTGGATTTTTGTTGCTTGGGTTTCTTAGCCTTTTTGGGAGTGGGTTTGGAAGATGTGGGTTCCATGGGGACTATTTCTTGTTCCCCTTGGTCATCTTCTGGCAAAAGTGCCGGTTTATTATGCCTAGAGAATACTTGTGAGGTCAATGGATATAATTTTGTTGCCTCACCCACAAGTATATTTTTAAATAATGCAAATTGTGCGTATGCTATGTAATGTAATTTGTGTTGTAGCTCGGCTCTGAACATCAAAAGAATAGGAAAATGTCAAACAATAAGATAAATAACAAACGTAAAATGGGTAAACGAAAAAGAAAACAATAGGAACTTGGTCGGTTTTAGTGCTCTCGTTATACACAATGAAAAAGAAAAATTAAAATAATGTATCCAAAAAGGATATAGGCGTGTGCTCATTTCAAAAGTCAAAAAGCGATTTTTGTACCTGTGTCGATTATGTTTGTATAAAACTAAACTGAAAAAAGTAAAAGAAAAGAAAAGAGGCTCAAGTTACGTAAGACTCACATTAGCATACGGGCATCAAGCTTAGATCACACAGAGTGGAGGGCAAGCCCCTTCACGCCACTTACACCACCGCGCCTCTTCTTCACCATCGGCGTTGCCCCTTTCTTCATGGAGATTTTCTACGGGTGTTGCCCCCCTCCAAAGCCTTGACCCATTTGTCTTCATGCCCCTAGGGGCTCTATTCCGCCACCTCAGCGTCACGTATGCACCACGTCAAAAGGGGTTTTATTCCTCTCTTCCAATAATTACCAAGAAATAGAATAACGTCCCTTTAATTTTAAAAACAGAAAAAGAAAAGAGAAACAAATGTGATTGGTTGAATAAAGGGGGCCCACCAGACCAGCATATTAACACCTAGTGTTGCATTCACAATTGATAAATGGTGCCCCCCTCCGCTCTCCAATGGTGCTCGAGAAATAGGGGGCGGACGCCATTTCCAAAGGAAAAGCTGAGATGGCCAGGGATGACGTCCTGCACCACCCGACCTTAGTACGTACTCTCTTCGTCCCATTTTAGATGTCATTGGGCCCACAAAAACACATATTAATTAATCTTTGTTTGTATGTTGTAAAATGACAATAATATCCTCAAGTTATTATTTCAAATCTTTGATTGTCTTTTGTCTTTTATGGACAAAACTGGAAATTGGTTACAAATTGACATTTAATTTGGGACAACAAAAAGTGTAAAAATGAACATTTAAAATGGGACTGAGAGAGTATTATTTAAGACAGCTTCAATAATGACCTGATACGTGTCTCAATAATTACTCTAGAAGTAGTTCTTAATTAATAGCATAAAACATACATATGAGTAATTGTGACCAAAAGCTATGATGCTTAGGGTAGTAACTGTATTCAACCTGTGAGCACCATGCGTATTTTAGCTACACATCACTATTAAAGCCTATCTCTTTTTATATACTAGCGGGGTGCCCACGCGTTGCGGCAGGACGATATATAGTAAAACACATTATGAAAGTTTGGTGGTTCTTGAAAAAATGATAACTTTAGTGGAACACTTTGAAAACTTGATTACTTTTGGATAGGAAAACTAATAATCTTCATACATTTTTGATATAAAACACTTTACACAGCCACCCACATAAGTAGTTTGAAATAACATATTTATATATTTGAACATGCAATTATAATTTTGTAATTAAATATCACACTAATGTAATATAAATTTCGTACTTTTTATATCATCATTTCATAAACTACCACATATAATAATTAACTACACACTCCTTTGAGAACATAAATAACCCTTCTCAAATCTCAACAAACCAAGGGAAAAAACAAACTTTAGAATGCTAGTATTTAACATGAGATGTCATTCCACTCGGTCTAGCCGTATATGAAAAGTAACTTACAGTGTCACCTTCTTCATCAACTAACTCAAGCATTCTTTTTAAGCAATCTGGAGAATAAACTTTATCAATCAATAGGTGAGCATGAATGTATTAAATCTTATGAGCATATGTTCCTATCACTAAATTCAATTCGCGAACTGAAACAAAAAAAAATGGGTGGATTAGTGGTACATGTTCTCGAATCAAAATCGATACCGGGGACGATAAACCTATGCTCGGTAGTCGCAAAACTAAGTGCGACGAATGACAAATGGTTACAACTTAAATGGCGGCATGACCGAAAGAAGAGGCGATATGCTATGGGTATGATATGCCGGAATACGACCGGAAAACAACGACATGAGTTTTTATGAGTGTGTGTGTCTCGATTAGACTATATATAAACACTCTATCATGATATAAATGTTACTAATTCATTGAATCGGTGGAATCATTGATTTTGATTAAATGTTGTCGGTTACGAAATTCCTTTATAACAACTACAGTTCCTTTGGAATTTCTAGCAAGTCTCGAGGAGTATGAAAGGATTAAATTTGCTAGATGATTATTCAATTGCAATTATGTAATGATTGTTTCATTTAAATTGGCTGTTACAAAAGAAAAGAAAACGGAATGAAGAGACGCATTCAAGTTGGAGGAAAAATAAGAGTGATTTAACTTTATTAGTATTTTTTATTTAGCTCCCTAGACTTTCAATTAAATGTTAAACACATAAATGCATATGCTTGAGGTACCAAAAAGACAAATATACCAAAGAACTAAGCTAATTAAGTGTTGTACCATAAGCATAAATAATTTTAATTACTTAAATTTTACAAGTATCCTCTGTAGATGGTGCTTTATAATTTAGTATAGATTTCACTAATGCTTATGGGCTTTAATACAAATTCATAGTATTTCGAGAATTGTTTGAACAAATATCTATCATAATATTAAGCATGGTAAGTGTTTAAATGTATTGGTAGATTTACATGCAGTTTTATATGGATTGGCTATCCTTTATAACTGAAATATATATATGCACGTTTTGTCATCAAACAAAATAAAAAGGTTTATATTTGTAATTCAGAAAATAAACTATTTGATTTATTTCAGTTTACTATATTTTAGTTTATAAAAGAAATGTTTGGTTATTTTTTACATAATTAATAGCTTTAATTTACACTTCATATTTACCGCTAGATTATTAGAAAACTTACAAAACAAACCTTCTATATTGATGATAACTTTAATATTGAAGTTGAAAGACAATTTTGCCCCTAAACTAACCTCATTTACTATTGTACCATGAGCATAAGCACTTGTAGTTACTTAAATTTTACTGTCATCCCTCTTAGATGCTTCAAAAATTATCATATTCTGGTAATAAGGGATAATTACAAAAACAATCGAAGTTAACCTAGAAATTTCAAAAATCTATACTTGCTGGGCTTGGCCAACACTTTTGCCAAAAGCACAGGCTTAGCTGACACTTTTTGCCAAAAAGGCACTCTAAGCCGGACTTTTCATCAAAATCCTGGGTTTAATTAGCTATTTCACCTCGTGTGCTAAGCATACATTTTACACCTACAAGTATAGGCTTAGCTGACATTATTTTTTACTAAAAGTGTTTGAATCATAACCATTCTAGCTGGCAGAGTTCATGTGGCGGCTTTTGATTGGTGGAATAGGTTTGATTACGTTGGTCAAGGTTAATTTCCGTGTCTATTGTTTATAAATTTTTTTATCTTTCATTTTTATTTTTATTTCTAATTTTCCCCAGTAACAACTTATTTTCTTGTCAAAAGATTTATAAACTATTAAAAGATATATTACAAAAAGTCGTTTAAACTAAAATGTTTATCTAAATAGCCGGCCATCTTTTCTAGAACAAAAACATAATTAACTATCTTGACCCGATGTGTAAAAAAAGAAGTAACATATTTATTATTTTGTGGAATTAAAAAGCCTTACAACAACAATTGGGAGTAATGGAGATCGAAAATCGGCACGCAGAATGTTGAATAAATCCATTAGCCTTGTCTTGTACATTTTTGCATCACTTCACTCACCGTGTCACTTTCCCCTTGATACCACAATAAACCTCGAATCGAACCACCCCCTCTCCGCGACGCGACGCCTTAGGAAGGATACCAACCAAAGTTAAGTAAATACTACATTGTATGCTTATGGTACAATAACTTAATAAAGGTAATAAAGGGGTAAAGTGGTCTTTTTACATGAACATTTAAGTTGACTTGTCTATACATGATTAATGAATTACCCAAACACTTTGTGTTTTTTTCCTGAATGAAAAAACTCCACAAAAAATAGTCGTTTGTTTTCTCCGTTTTTTTTTTATATAGCACTATGGTACTCGTTGGGAAGATAATAAAACACTCGTTAATTTGGTGTAATTTTTTTTCTTTAAAAAATCTCGTATATAAAAGATATAAACGGTTAAAAATTATGGAATGAAACATGAGAGAGAAAAATCAAATTTTTTAAAAAAATTTTTTTTTCCTAAAATAACTCAATGGCACATAGCATTTTAATTGTTTTTTTGATTTTTTTATTGGTGCCACATGGGATCCTACATGGCACTCTCAAGGGGGAGAATGGCCTCTTTGAGTGCCATGTAGGATATAAGGCTTTGAGATATATATATATATATATATATATATATATATATATATATATATATATATATATATATATATATATATATATATATATATATATGACTTAATCGACCGACATTCATACTTCACGTAACTTCTTTCCGCAAAGCCACACCACCACCTTCGTTCATACTAGGAAGTTTGTGGAACTCCACTGTCGATCTTTGGAAAGTACCACACTCCCATGTTCTATTTACGAGTTAAGGTAAAATTCCAAGCTCTTTTTTAATCTAAATTGAATTAAAATGTGTGTATTTTAGAATAATGGGTCGAGATTGCCATGTTTAGTTTTCGTAATGACAACATATAGAAACCATATTTTGTAGAGGGCTCACGATACCAAGTAGCATGCACTAAACCTTAGGAAGCATAACTTTGTTTATCCCTAATAAGAAAACAAGATATGAATAAGAAGTGTTACACCTTCTCCACAAAAAATAACTTAATGAAGGTAATAAAGGGGTAAAGTGGTCTTTTTACATAAACATTTAAGTTGATTATTAAATATGATTAAACTTTAGAGTTTAATGTAAATCCAAATAAAGGCAAGGGACTTGAATGAAAATATGAAATGAGGTTGAAAAGCCTTCTTCTACTTCTCTATAATTCTTGTACTTCTCTATAATTCTTGTACTTCTCTATAAGTCAAGCGACCAAGAAAGAAACAAAAACAACGACCAAGAAAGAAAACCAAAACAAGAACCGTCACCACCCTTAATTGCAACTAACACAACCTTCACAACCGTTAATTGCTTTAACTCTCAATTATTCCAATTGACCCATTACTGCGTTTGAGTAAATCAACATATAACATTATATGACTTAATCGACAAACATTCATACTTCACGTAAATTCTTTCCGCAAAGCCACACCACCACCTCCGGTCATTCTAAGAAGGTTGTGGAACTCCACTGTCGATCTTCAGAAAGTACCACACTCTCATTTTCTATTTACCTCCGGGAATTATATCGCTTTCGATCCTCTAAATCACGAGTTAAGATAAATTCCAAGCTCTTTTTTAATTTGAATTGAATTAAAATGTGTGTATTTTACAATAATGGGTCGAGATTGCCATGTTTAGTTTTCGTAATGACAAGATATAGAAACCATACTTTGCAAAGGGATCATGATACCAAGTAGCATTCACTAAACCTTAGGAAGCATAACTTTGTTTATCCCTAATAAAAAACAAGATATGCATAAGAAGTAATACACCTTCTTCACAAAACGCCGTAAAACAAAATTAAAAAGAGACTAAAATGCCAAGTGAAGAAGGTAAAAGAATATGTATTTACACTGACATTCAGAAAGAAAACAACAATTACCAAACCTATCAAATGAATATATACGTATGGGTTAAGGATTATATAATATGTTGTTTTGATTTAAAACATGGTGTATATACGTGATGACGATGATGGTGAATGAGTGGGAAAGATATAAGAAACTTTACCGCATTAGAATTTGAAATGGATAAATGGAAGAAATAAAATTGATAGTTAGGGTACAACAAAATGATTTTGTATCTTTGAGTTTGACATGCATAAGAAACATGACCATGTTATGGACTTAATCATGGGTTCATGTATAGGGTTGCCCTGACGAAAAAAAAAGATTTTGCAATTAAAAATCACAAAGTATCCAAATGATCTAAATATAAAACAATAATCTGATTTGATGTTTTTGCTTGAAGTGTGTATATACACAATTGGGTTGTTGGTTGACAAAAAAACACTCATTCATTACATATTCATTACATGTCATATCTTGAAGTGTGTATATACACAATTGGGTTGTTGGTTGTACACATGGACCAATTAATCAATGCACTACTACTACTACTGCTGCAGCTGCTGCAGCAGCTAGTGCTACTACTGCTACCACTTCTACTACTGCTACTACTGCTACGACCACGACCACGACCACCACCACGGCCACCGCCACGACCACCACCACCACCAGTATTATAACCTTAATATATTTTTATTTATTTAAACCGTCGATGCCTTTTGTCTTTTTATAATAATTTGAGAAATAAATGCAGCATGGAATGATGGAAGCTTACTACGTATTTATAGAGTAAAACAATAAATGAAAAATGGTTATGTTTTATAAACTTGAGAGTTAAAATAAAAAATGTAAAGTATAGAATGAAAATAAATTCGTGATAATCGAGCAAGTAGTTTAAGTTGAATAATTCTAAACTAAACAATACAATTGTGTATTGCTTTATCGAGAGGGATGTCATGGGAAATTACAAAGGTATTAGTACATCTAGCCTACATTTCAAACAAGATGGAGTATACACCTCAAATGTTGTCTATCTGGAGGTGTTACGTGATGGATGACCTGCTTGTGAGAGACAACGTAATGATTTTTTTATGCATTTTGTCGTTTAACCCGTTACATTCTAAATAAAGATACGAGATATTATTACTTTACACACTTTGGTTACTTTTACTTCGTTATGGAAAAATGCTTGGTTTAACTTGTAAATGGTCTATTGCATTGTGTTTCTAAATAGTTGATTTAAATTAATTAATAATTCGTGCTTCCCGTCGGATTATCAACTATATATTTAATCTTATACTTGTAATTTGTTCACCCCGCCGCATCGCGCGGGCTTTCCACTAGTGCTACATTATAAAGGATGAGGCATGAGCAAATATATATGTCCAAATTGTCCAAAGTTAAGATGGTATACCATGGGTTTCTTTACAATTTCCTAGATTTTACCACTTTTATTCCCTAAATGCCCCTAGAAGATAGTCAGACTACCTATTTTCGCATTATGTTCATTCATGGGTTAAAGTGATTCTCCTCACAAGGGTTTCTTTTTCAATCTGTTCTAAACTGTATATAGCTCGGGGCAACCAAAAAGTTTATAACACCAATTCATCAATATCAATATCATAACAATCATAATCCTTTAATTTCACCAACAACAACTATCAATTATTAGGAAGCGAAGTGCTAGAAAGAAACTCCGATGTGCGTCAAGAAATGGAATTTATGAAGGTAAACTGCATAACCAAATTTTAGGTTTATATTAAAAATGAACCTTGGGTACAACAAAAATTTCTTTTTAGTATTTTGGTGATGCAACACCAACTCATTAAAGAAAACAGGTGATGCCCTGAAATTAGTTTCATTCACAATGGAATGGAAAATAGGTTGAAAAGTTGAGGGCATCTGATCATATGATCCAGTTTTGGGACTTAAACACATGATGATGTAATGAAACAAAAGTTTATATTTTGGATCAAAATATTTCTTATAAATTGTAGCATGTGAGAGAGTACCTTGGTAACCACACTGAGCCATGGTTAAGTGAATGTCGGCACTGGGAATTTGGTCTGGTGCTTTAGCATGATCTAGACCAAGTCTTATTCCCAGAGATTTTGGTGTGATCGCCATTAATTTCCCTTGGATAGTTGACTTGAGGGAAATAAATCTGTCATTCACAGTGACTGCCTCGACGTTTTCCTAGAACTCATTTAGAGTTTGAATGTGTGTCGGATGGTCAATAGTGAAGGCTGTGTAAAACTTGGATTTGACGACTAAATCAATGATTTCGTCGTGTTGGGACCAGGCAGAATATTTAACGAAGTAGCCTCTTTGATTGTGTCCCTGTTTTAGAACGAGAGCCATGGTGTGTTTGATCGAACAATAATATTAGGTTACAATAGGGGTTTTGAGTTTGTTTTGAGAGAGAAAGAGGGAATTTTGCTTTTTGAAAGGATAAGTATGAGAAAATGTGTTTATCAGAAGTTTATAACCACCTAGGTCAAACTTCTGAAATGGGAAAAGTCTGATTTTCCCTTTTTGACCAAACTGCTGATGAAGAAGAGTTGTTCATCAGTAGTTCCCACTTTTTCTTCAATACTTTATGAACAACTAAAGAGAATAAGTTTAAAAACACACTTGTTACTTCTGATGATTATTTTCATCAGTAGTTATTCAATTTCTGAAAATATCCCTATTCTAATGTTTTTGTACATTAGAAGTTTCTCTCTTTGTAATCATCAGAGGTTTGTGACAAATTAGTAACAATGTAAGTGAAAGTAAAATATGTACAGAAAAATGAAAACACTTACAAAATTTACTCAAAATTTAGCATCACAAGCATGGATACTAATCTCTGAAATGTTGATGAGTCAAGAGGTTTGGTGAACACATCAGCTATTTGATTTGCTGTTCTAACATGTTTTACCTCAATCTTGCCTTTTTCATAGCAATCCCTGATGAAATGATACCTGATTTCTATATGTTTTGTCTTTGAGAATTGAACAGGCTTTTGAATGATGCTAATGGTAGATTTACTGTCAACTAACAGTGCAGTCTTGGTCTATATGATTCCATAATCAAGTAGTTGATATTGAAGCCATTGTATCTGTGATGTACAGCTTGCAGCTGTAATATATTCTGCCTCAGCAGTTGATGTTGCCATAGATGTTTGCTTCTTTGATTGCCAGGACACAAGCCAGTTTCCTAAGAATTGACAACCACCAGATGTTGATTTTCTTGACATTTTACACCCTACATAGTTACTATCTATAAAAGCTATTAGTTTGGTACTGCTGGAAGCAGGATACCAAATTCCTAATGTAGGAGTTCCTTTCAGATATCTGAAAATTCTATTGACATCAATTAGGTGTGATTCCCTTGGAGCTGATTGATATCTTGCACAAACACATGTTGAATACATAATATCTGGTCTAGAAGCAGTTAAATAGAGTAGAGAACCTATCATACATCTATACATGGTTTGATCAACCCGTTTTTCTTGATCATCTGGTTCAACTTATGTGGTTGGACTCATGGGAGTGGAACATAATTTACAGTCTTGTAAAGAAAATTTATTCAGTAATTCTTTAACATATTTAGATTGATCTATAAAAGTTCCATTTGATTGTTTTTTTATCTGCAGTCCCAAAAAGTACTGCAACTCTCCCATAGTACTCATTTCAAATTTTGATGCTAGAGTTTCTTGAATTCATCACACAGTTTTGTAATTGTTGAACCAAAAATGATATCATCAACATAAATTTGAACAAGTAGGATGTGATTTCCAACAAGTTTTATGAAAAGTGTTTTATCAATGGAGCCTCTTGTGAAGTGATTTTTGAGTAAAAAGGTGGAAAAGGTGTCATACCAAGCTCTCGGAGCTTGTTTTAGCCCATAAAGAGCGTTGTCAAGTTCGTACACCCAATTAGGATGAGCAGGATCCTCAAACCCAGGTGGCTGACAAACATACACTTCCTCTTTTATTTTTCCATATAAAAATTCACTCTTTATATCCATTTGAAAAACTTTAATTTTGTTGGAAATCACATAAGCCAAAAAAACCTGATGGCTTCAAGCCTTGCACTGCAGCAAAGGTTTCATAATAATCAATTCCTTCTTCTTGAGAATAACCTTGTATACCCAGTCTTGCCATGTTCTTGATAATCATACCAGCTTCATCTTGTTTATTTCTGAAAACCCATCTTGTGCCAATTGGTAGCTTGTTTGGAGGTAAGGGACAAATTTCCCAGACCTATTGCTTTTTGAATTATAGTAATTCATCTTGCATAGCTACAAACCAACTGTTGTCTAAGTGGGTTTGGATGAAGTAACAGTCTTTTTTAGGTCTGAAATTAAAATTGTCGATGTCAAAGAGTTCAGCAGGATGTGCTGGAATGAGTGTATGTTTTGACTCATTGAACATGACATTAAGTGTTTCTTCAACTATCTTGGTTCTGGAATTGAATACCTTGTAGGCTTTTCTAGTGGGAGAATAACCAAGAAAGTAACATGAATCAACTTTAGTAGTAAACTTTGAAATAAAGTCTTTGATGTTCAGGATAAAACATTGACATCCAAAAGCCTTGAAAAAGGAGATAATGGGCTTAATGCCATGAAGAACTTCATAAGCAGTCTTGGAATGTCTTTTGTTGACAAGGACTCTATTTTGAACATAACAAGCTGTGTTGACTACTTCAGCCCAGAAATAAAGTGGTAGGCCTGAATCATCTAACATGGTTCTTGCTGCTTCAATCAATGTTCTATTCTTCCTTTCTACCAGACCATTTTGTTCAGGAGTTCTGGGAATGCTGAGCTGTCTAACGATCCCTTTAGACAAACAGAATTCATCCAGATTTTTGTTCCTGAACTCTGTCCCATTGTCACTTCTTATGACTTTGACACACACATAGAGAGAGAGAGAGAGTATTGTTTCTCTACTTGTAGAATGAAGAATTTTATAATATCAGCTGCCTCATCCTTGGAGTATAAGAAGAAGACCCATGTGAGTCTTGAGTAGTCATCATTGATGACCAAGCAGTACATCTTCTTCCCAAGGCTCATGATTTTGACTGGACCAAATAAGTCCATATGGAGTAGTTGAAGACATGCAGTTTTTTTGATTCTTCAATAGACTTATAAGAGGACATATGTTGTTTTCCCTTAAGACAGGACACACGGTGTTCTTTACACTGGTATTTCTTCAAGGGTAGACCTTTGACCAAGCCAATTTTTGTGACTTTATTTATGGTTTTAAAGTTCACATGGCCAAGTCTCCTATGCGAGAGATCTGTTTCAGAAGTTGATGCCTTTGAGAAGAAACAGGTAGTGTTGTTCAGTACTTTGTCCTTTTCAATTTCTACTGCATAGACATTGCCACATCGTTTGGCTATCAGCAAAGTATGATCTTCTATAATCTTCTCTATCAACTTTTGGCCTTCTGGTGAGATAATCTTGCAAGCAGTTTTGGTGAAAAAGGAAGAATATCATTTATCACACATTTGAGAGACACTCAGCAAGTTGTACTCCAAATTTTCAACCAGATTGACCTTGTCAAACTGTACTTTAACAGAGGATACATTGCCATATCCTAGTACATATCCCTTGGAATTGTTCCCAAAGGACACAGATCCTTGTTTTTTGACTGATAAAATTGTTTATCAGGTATCTACATCCTGTCATGTGCATTGAGCCTCCACAATTCACATACCAAATGCTATTTAGACCACTGAAGACCCTCTACACGAACAGTAAATTAGTCAGTTTTGGGAACCCAAGCCATTTTGGCTTCGGATTTACTCTTGAGAACAGAAAGGTAACAGTTTTTTGTGGACCATTTTTAGAAATCCATGTCTTTTTGGCAATCAATTTCTTTTTAAGAGTAATGGTGGAACCTTGTTGAGGTTCAACATCACCTTTGGTCATCAGAAGTTTAACCATATTTATCAAATCTTTTACCTCAGCAGTTTGTGAAACTGCTGGTTTTGGTCTAACTTCTGAAGAAGAACTTTGAGAAAAAGGCTTTAGTTGAGATTTAGTCTTTTTCTAAGAAAAGGTGTTACTTGGTTGTTGTCTGCTGGGATAGAAGGTTTCTTCAAAATCTTGTTTGATTTGTTTTCCCATAACCAGTTATAAAATCTTATTATTATCCTGATTTCCTTTTATGTATCTACAAAATTCTGTTTTGTGGTTAAACAAACCACACTTTTCACATTCTTTTGCATTCTCCTTCCTTTTAAAATCATCATGAGATATGGAAGGCAAATTATTGACAGTTTCAGTATTTTGAGATAGGTTATCAGTAGTTTTCAGGTTCTCAACTCCTGATTAGATGAAACTACTGATGGCTTAATGTCAACATTTTTAACTTCTGCAGAACTTTCATTTTCAATTTTCAGAAAGTTCTGATGAAAAATTGTGCAGTCTTTCATATTAGAAGCTTGTTTTTGAACTATTCTACTCCTATCATCAGCAGTTTTGGGAGAAAAATCAGTTGGTTTTTCAGTATGGTTGTACCCTATGCCAAACTTAACATTTGATACAATTTGTTTGTTAAGCACCATTTGGTAACCTCTACATGACTCAACCCAATTTTCACAATCAACCTTGGTGTCAGCAAGCTCTTTTCTGACTTTTCCTAGGTCTCCTATCATGATTTTAATCTGTGCTTGGGTTTCAATAGCATTATTTGTTAATTTAGAAATTTCTTTTGACTTTCAAGCAGGTTTTATTTCTAAATCACATTTCATTTGTGTGTATTTTTCTTTCAGAGTCATTGGCTTTGCCTTGTAGATGCACATTGGTCTCTCTTATTAAAGCAAAAGATTATGTGCATGATTTTGAGAAAAGTTTTAAAAGAGACTCTTTAGATAGCTGAGATAAGGAAGAGTTAGAGGCATCCATCAAAAGCCATTAAGGCAAAATTCTTTCAGCCATTATCAGGTTCTCCCCAATTGATGTCATAAACTTTGTTGTCTACATCTGGACTACATTCAGATGTGTCAAAAGGAAGACAACTCCAGTCAACATACCCAGAAGTTAATAAACTTTGTTGATTGGGTTGTTGAGCTTGTGGAGGTTGTTGAGAAGCAAGAATGGAAGGCATCTATTGTTGGCCTTGTTGTTGAGCAGGCATTTGTACATATTGTATTTGAGGCACATATTCGATTTGTTGAGCTTGTGCCTATACAAAATGTGCACTTCCCTGTGTTCCAAAATTCCTATTATAACTTGAGTTTTATTGGTTTCCAGACTGTGGTTGGTTAAAGCTAGAGCTTCTACACTCTCTAGCAAAGTGTCCTAACTTCTGACACTTGTGACATCTTAGTTTTGATTTCTCAAAACCAACTTTTGTTGAGTTGTTCAGTCCTGAAAATTTCCTTCCCGACCTTTTGTAAAATTTGTTAGTTTTAATACTTAACATGACCAATTGGTGTAGTATGTCCATTTCTTCTAAGTCATCACTACTGAAATTTTTTAAATCATCCAATATAAAACACATGTTATCAGTAGTTTCACTATTTTCTTCATTGTCATAAGCTGGATATGACCTTTCTGATGAGATCCCAGCAGTTATGTCAATGTGATCCAAAGATCCAAAATTATTCAAGATGGTGAGTCTTGTCCCAAAAGTGTTGTGCTACCTGGAATATAGTCATCAATAGTTTTACCAGAGTTTTGTTATTTTTTATTTTGATTGATTTCTCTTTCAAAAGTTAATAATCTCCCATGTAATTTTGTGAGTGAAAGGGAGTCAAAATCTAGGCATGACCTGAGAACTATAGAATAAGTTTCCCATTTTTGTGGTAAAGACCTTAGAAATATATGAAGCATAGATGTGTTTGTGTAGGTCTGACCATTTAACTTTAACTCAGAAACTACTGAAGAGAATCTTTCAAATTGTTGTGTTAAAGTCTCTCCATTATCATGAGTAAAGGTTTCATATTGTTGAGCAAGAATTTCTCTTATGTTGGAAATCACCTCATCAGTTCCTCCAAACTATTCTTTGAGGCAATCCCACAGCTCTTTGGCACTTTCACAATATAAAAGCCCAACATATATTTCATTTGGGAGAGCCATTGCCAACATTGAGAATTCCTTAGCATCTAGCTCAAGTTTTAGGAAAGCTTCATCAATGTAGTCTTTTGGTTCTTTTGGTATTTCTACTTTAGTTTCAAGATTTACATTTACTGGTTTATTGGGTCCATACATGACAGACCTCCAACAGCCAGTATTTTACTATGATAAGGTATGTGCCATCCTCCTTTGCCAGATATTATATTCATTTCTGACTAGCTTAGGAGGCTTGTTGGCAGATCAAGTATTATGAGGATCCATTTTTAGAAGATTGATTTGTCAATATTTTCTTAAAGTGATGGATGTTTTGAATAAGTGAACTTTTATCCTTTATTGAATGTCAATAAGAGCCTGTGTCTGATTCTCAATTTGTTAGATTGATATTTGATCAGATGAGCCAGTGCTCTGATACCAATTGTTGGATCAATTTCTGTTTTAACGGTTCTTATTATGAACACTTGTTTAGATCTGTCAAAGTAAATTTGCACAGTGGAATAAATGTAAGTGTTCTAAGTTAAAGTTTCACCTTAAGCAAGAGTTATTACTCCCCCTCAATCAAAAAGCAGTAAATGAGAATTAAAAACAGTTAATGAATATAACAGTAATAAGTGTTGCAAATGATTCTCAAATATATGAAATGGTTAACTACAAATGTCTTGAAGGATTGATGTTTAAAATAGTGGGATGAACCCATCTATTTATAGACAGATTAATATGTACAAGTGAAGTATATAAAAGGTTATAATAATACTACAACTGGCTGTAGTATTGGAACTTGTACAAAGACTTTAACAAAACTAATATAATACTGAACTACTGAAGTTTAAAGGCGGTGGGAAGCTTCTAACAGAACTGCTGATAAGTGACAAACTACTGATGAGTATTCCTCATAAGTTTGTCTTGAGTAGTTCTTCAGAGAGTTGTCTGGTTCGTCTTCAGAACTTCTAATCTTTACTCTTCAGCACTTGTTATTAGTTTATTCAGTACTTGTAATCTTTTTCTTTAGCAGTTTCTTTGCTTAGAATAATATTGCAGAATATGGTTAAGACTAAGATATCAAAAGTGGCTTTGTCAATCCTCTTTGTCCTTAGATCCCTCTCCACGGAGATCCACTAGCGCCATAAGTACCTGAACCATCATCGTTACATCTTCATCAACATCACCCTCTCTCTGATGTTCAATTTCATGATCACCACCTTCATCTTCCTCATCATCCTCATCATCACTTTCATCATCATCACCATCACCATCAGCATCACCATCACCAACAGTTAGAAGCTTGTGTTTGTTTCTCAGACGTTTAACGCGTCTTTTTAACTTTTGGTTATCAGATAAATGGCTAGATGATTCTCTGTTTCTTCCTGAGACTGGGTCAACAGATGAATCTCTTTATCATTCTCATTCAACTTCAACATACCTTCTCTGTCTGTGGCTTCCAGTCTTGTGTTAGCAGCCCCTTTGCTAAGTTATTTGCAACTTGCATATGCAGCATACTCACCGTCTAAGCCTAAAAAGATGATCACTTGATGTTGTTGGCACATGAGATTTGGATAGCATGAAAAAAATTCTTACTTGTGGTAATGAGTGAGAAATCACGGGAAGTTCAAGCTTAGAAGTAAGTCTCTGAATTTCTTCATCGACTAATGAGGTAGCTTGACTTGAAGTGACTGTAGACGCTGCAACTAAAATAGATTCAGTGAAGATTGTAGTTCAAGCATTTATAGATGTGGCGGCTGGCATAGAAGTGGTTGCATTAGTTGTTATTATTGTTGTTGTGGTTGTCATTATTTTCATTTGTGTTTTTGTTTTGGAGAATGAAATCTTGATGTGAAGTCGGCTTCCAATAAACTTTGACTTCTTTGCACAATTTGCATCTTCTTCAAAGGAGTATTTGCCTTTGATCTCTTCTTGGAAGGGGTAGGGCTTTCAAGTTCATTATCAAGTTCTGCCAGATCAATCACAAAATTTGGACCAGCTTCTTCATCTCTCAGTTGTCGATGAGTAACTCATTCTTGTAGGGTGTAGGATCGGATTTTAACAAAGAAACAAAAAGATCACATGAGTAGAGACAAATCAGGTGTGGAAACCCTGAATATCATACAAAATGATAAAAACCATAATCAAAGCGCAATACAAATCATTTTCAACATGTTTTCATTAATATTAAGATCATAAAACATTTACATGTACAAATTAACGAAACACACACTTAAAGGTTGTAAACGAAGAATTTTAGCAATAGACAGGAAAATATGATCATACAAGTCACAATTCTAGGTGCGGAAACCCTAGAAATGAACAAAATGATAATACGCAAATCACAACACGCAAAATACCTTTTCAATCAACATTTTCTAGATAACTTGTTTCAAAACATTCAATACAAGCCTTTTCAAGTTAATCTACACACTTTTACACGACCTTAATCTAGAGAGCAACCTGACCTTAACACACACACTATCACCAACCGTTCTAACTTACAAAACAAGCCAAAACTATATATAGGACCTGCACTTTCGCCCTTGGTTAAGGTACGAATGTGGTCTTTGTCCACATTCGCCCTGTTACCAAGTACGAACGTACATTAATACAATGAAGCTTCCTACATTCGCCCTTCAGTATTCTTCCTTCGCCCTCTAGAACACACCTTCGACCATCCAATATTCACCTTAGCCCCATCTATTATCTTCTAACATATGTTAAGTCACAATCCAAAGCATTAGTCGCATAAAGTGCATCTACAAACTCCCCCTCGACTATTGCTTGGATTGCCTTCTAGCCTCGTCCATCTCCTTGTTCATTAACTTGATCCTCAGCTGCTTCTTTTGTTCTTTCGTCATCTCAGGCTCAAGTTTTCTCATTGTCGATCGCTTCGGTACATCAACCACCTTCACCTTCTTACCCAACTTCATATCCAGGTTGCTACCGGAGTTGATATCATACGCAAAGCACACTCCAACAGCCTGTTGATACTTCTTCGCTTGCGATGCATCATTAGGATCACTATATATCGGGTTGTAGTAAAGCATGATGATGTCTTCAAATGTACAGTTAATGAGCCACATCGGATCAAAAACATGTATCTTCTTATACTTATCCTTCCCATCTCTCAACACTATCACAGCGTCTGCATTCCTCCAATCATAATACCAGAAGATAAAGTCTTCACTGAAGTGTTGCTGTAATGGCATCAAAGGAATCTTTCTCATCACTTCAGGAGCTTTGTAAATCAAAGTTACCCGCTTCTTACCCGTTCTAGGATCAACATCCCTATGAACTTTCCTCCTCGGGTATTGTGGCTTGAACATATTCCATTTAGTTCTACTTTCCCAGACCAATCTATCAGCAAACCAACCCACAGCCGTGTTATTCACAGATGCACCAGTCATTGTAAATCTGCAAATGTCTCTAACCGCCCAGTACGGTAGAGTTAGTAGGTCATGAAATCTGTAGAAGTACAGAATTTCTGTTTCCCAGTTGACTGCTATGCATTTAAGCCTTCCAAGATACTTCCAACCAAGAGCTCTGCCTTTAAACTTTTGGTTGTGATACCTATAGAAACCACCTTGAGCTTCCGACTTTGGTCTTTTGTCATCAGTTTCTTTCAACTTCCTTAACAACGTCTTCAGATCATCATTCTGTTCAGACGGTTTCTGCTTATCTTCACCAAATACCTTCTCAACAAACTCTTCACTCCATTTCTCAGCTTTCTTTCTAGCTTCCCTTTGACGTAAGCTAGGGGCGGTGGGGTCACCGTCGACTCAGAATCAGGGTGGATACACTGGAAAGAACCCTAAGTGCAACCAGTGCGGGTACCATCATTTTGGGAGTTGTGATACGTTTCGTTGCAACCGTTGTCTTCGCTATGGCCATCTGGCCAAGGATTGTAGGGTCAGCACTCAGGCAGGACAAGTTCAAGCAGTCGCCCCCACTCCTACTCCTCGGGGAAATCAAGGGTGCTTCAATTGTGGTGAAACAGGGCATTTCAAGCGAAATTGCCCAAAGCTGAATCAGGGAGAGACAGGCACAGCAAGAAATGGAGGAAACAACCAGGGCGGTGGTGTAGCTGCTCGTGCTTATGTTATCGGGGCTAGGGAGAACCAGGAGGACCCAGACACTGTTACCCGTACGTATTCCTTCTTATCTCTTATTACGCTTTGGTTCTACTTTTATCCGCATTATTGTGTGTTCGTGTTTTCGAGTGTTTTCTTTGTGGGTTGGTCGTTACTTCTCATTCTTTGGGTTGACGAGGGTCTTTTGGGGATGCTACTTGGACGGTACCGGTGGGTTAGTTATACCGATCATAGTAGTCTCCAGTAGGCCTTCGGTCGGGGAAGTCTTTTGTCTCATATTCACATTTGGGGAGGCGGGTTCCCGGTTGTCATTGTCGCGTTTTGATTCATGACCTTTACTCGTTGTCTTTTGGGGAAACGTTACTTGGGCACACACGGGGGTCGACACTCATCACTGTTGGGGTCGAAAGAATCTCGGGGCGAGATTTCTTTCAACAGAGGGATGATGTGACGACCCGGAAAATTTTTCTTCTTATTTGCTTTCTCTCTTCGACTTCGGGAAATTTTCGGGACGAAAATTCTTTCAACAGGGGGATGATGTGACACCCGACAATCTCCGGTAACTAACTTTCGAAAACTTAGTAATACCTTAGCGAGTTGCGCATACGTTACACAAAACAGGGTCAGTCGAGTCGAGTCGCATACCATTGGGGTTTTAACATACGCAAGTCTCGAGTCCCGGGAATTGGTGAACGAGTGTGAACGTGTTTATTTTCATGTATTATGTGTTTATAATCATTATGTGACTTGTCGGTATGTGAAAATGTGTTAACATATGTTAAAACGGAGTTTAACGCGCCAAATACACCACACCAGACCCTAAAGGCGATTAGCATGGCTAATTGCCTTCATGAGGGCGAGTAGCAACTCCTTTTAGGCGATTAGCTTTGTCTTTAGGCGATTAGGGGGGCTAATCGCCTATAGTGAAGGCGATTAGCAGCCCTAATCGCCTGATAAAGCTGCATAATCGCCTATAAGGTGCCTGACGACTAGAAACGCCTATAAATACTACCCTTGACCTCCTAAAACACCATTTATGCAACCCTAGCCGTCCCATAACCCTTACCAACACACAAACACTCTCTGGAACTCGTTTTTACATCAAAACACCCATTTCTAAGCTTATTCCATCAATTTCTCTTAAATCCAAGGTGTGTTCTTAAAACCCAAACCTTTAAATGATTATGTTTTACTCCCTAAACGTCCAGACCTGACTTATAAATGTTTTTGTCTTTGAAAATCCATTTAAAACCGTTTTTAAACAAACCCACACCTTTACATGTGTTATATGTGTTATATGTGACTAAAGATAGAATTTTTAGGATTGAATCATGGTTGTTTTTGTGTTATTGTGATGTTTATGGCTGTTACAAGTTAGTATGATGATGTCCTAGGAGTTTGAATGGTTTTGGTTGTGTATTATTGATACTTGATGTTTTGACCCATTTGAAGGATTTTGGATGATTAAGGATGATATGAGATGTGTTGTTGATTGTTTGATGTTAGGGTTTGCTCTAGGATGATGCTAGAACAGTAGGATGCTTTCGGACAATGTGGTTATGTGATTAAATCTAGATATTTGCTATTTAGGGCAAGTTCTTGCATGTTGATGTGATGTTTTCATGTTAAGTTGCTATTTTGGGAAAACGCTCGCATTCGGGACTGTTAGAATGATGAAAACTTAGGGGTTTTGCTTGAAATATGTTTGTTAATATGTTAGGCTGATTATTGGGTGTTTTTACACGCTTCGGATCTGATTTGGAGGGTTAAACGCGCGAAAAACCATATCTGCTGCACTATAGGCGATTAGGAATCCTAATCGCCTATGCTATAGGCGATTAGGGGCCTAATCGCCTGAATTGAAGCCCTACTCGTGTGCTTATAGGCGACTGTGATCACAATTGCCTTCATTTCATGCAATTGTGATCCTAATTGCCTTCATTTCATGCAATTGTGACCCTAATCACTAGTTAAGCCCTGAATTGCATACCTTATGACCATAATCGCCTGAAATGCATGTGATTAGCCCTAATCACCTATAGTAAAGGGCGATTAGCCCTTGTAATTGCCTGTTGACCATCCCTAATCACGTGTTGACTTTCCTAATTGCATGCTAAGTTCCTAATCGCGTGTAATGCTGTTATAAGTGTATTTTAACATCCCGAAACCCGATTTGACACCTAGGAACATGATAGGAACCCCGTGACATGCCTAGTAACATAGTAGCACGTGTTTGGACTTGTTTGTACGTTATTTGACCTATGTGTTAGAATCGTTGAACTTTAACGCATGTTAAGGACTAAGTTGCATGATTTGTGTATGTTGGAGTATGAGATGAACACGTGGAGTCTCGGGTCACCAATGGGATGTCGAGTCTTGTACATTTGGTCAGTTTAACAGTCAACGCATTTTCAAACGAACCTGGTTATGGTCTGGGCATCTAGGGACTAACTAACCTACGGGTTATTAGTCTAAGTACTTGTAACTGTCATATGTTAGGTCGCCGCTTTACGGGGCTAGCATAGCTTGTTGGTTTAAATCCCTTTCGAAGTAACGCAACCCAAGGTGAGTTCACGGCCCCTCTTTTATATGTTTTCTTTCGGGGGAGAAACATGCCACGCAATTTAACAAACTCAATGCTTTCGTATAAACATGTAACTCTTTTTGGAAACGCTTTACTCATTTTGAATACGTAACTGTTTTTGGGAAGTGACTTGTTGTAAACACGCTACGCTTTTGAAACACTTTTGGGAAGCAACACTTTTGGAAAGCAACACTTTTGAATGCAACGCTTTTGAAACACAACTCTTTGATTTGCAACACTTTTGTTTATTACACGACGAAACAAGGAGTCCCGCGGGAAACCATGAATGTGCGGGGTAGCACAACGGGGAAATGTGGATAGATCTATTGGGCCTGACAAGCCCCACCCGACGGTAGGACTGGGCGGGTGCATATTGTGTCTAGTTTAGCAACACAAGCAACTCAAACCCGGGCAGCAACTCAAGCAACGCTGTCAGTAATGGTTTCAGCATAACAGTCGTGGTAGTAGTAGGAAACGCTTGTTTGTTCGTTTGTTTATTTGTTTAACGTATGTTGACATGGTATTTTGTGATCAACGCTCAACACACGGAAACTTATTGTAAACTTAAAACCTGTGAACTCACCAGCATTATATGTTGACCCGTTTTTGGCATGATTTCTCAGGTCGCTAAGGTAGCAGCATCTCAGGGCTTAGGCGCACGCGTCTGCACGGCGTCTAGTTTAGGTTCATGGTTTTGTTATTAAACAAGTTTGGAAACTTTTGGGATTTAGTTTTGTAAAACAATGCTTCCGCTGTTATTTCAAATGGTTTGGATTCGTGTTTTTATTTTACGTATCTTATCATATAGTGTTGTTTATTGTGACCGTTGACTTGGATCCTGGTGTGTCACACGCCTCGCGGTAGAACCCCGCAGGTGGAAATTTGAGGGTGTGACACCCATTGCACTCATTTTGAACTTTTCCTGCATAACACGTTCAAACTCCCTGCACAAAAGTTCGTTAGTTGAGCCAAAAATAATATCATCAACATATATCTGGACTAGAAGCAAATCATCTCCTGTTTTCTTCGTGAACAGAGTACAGTCGACCAATCTGCGTTTGAATCCCTTCTACATGAGGTACGTGCTCAGCTCCTCGCACCATTGGTGTGGAGCCTGGTGCAACCCATACAGTGCTTTGTTCAAGACGTAAACCTTATCCCGATGGATAGGATCTTCAAAGCCCGGTGGTTGACCGACGTAAACCTCCTCTTTGACTACTCCGTACAGAAAAGCACTTTTGACGTCCATCTGTTACGCAAACGCTAGAAACATTAGGATTGCTTCTATGCGCGCCACAGGTGCATAAATTTCATTATAGTCAATCCCCTCGATCTGATGAAAACCTTGTACTACCAATCTGGCTTTGTTCCGTACAATCACTCCTGTATCGTCTTTCTTACACTTAAAGACCCACTTGGTACCAATCTTCTTCCGTCCTGGAGGTAAATCAGTGAGCGTCCAGACTCCCAACTTCTGAAATTGCAATAACTCCTCTTGCATCGCTTCAACCCAGGCATCGTCCAAAAGAGCTTCTTTATATGTCTGCGGCTCGACCTGCGAAACATAACATCCAAACGACCAATCATTCTGATAACCAGACTTTTGTATTTTTGCATATAAAGCTAAAGCACCAAAACTTTCTGGTGAATTGACACTTCTTAGCTGTCCTCTCGTCATTACACTTCTACCAGGGTCACCGATAACTTGCTCCAACGGGTGAATACGGTGAATCCGAGATTCCGGATGTTCAGGTACAGTAACTCCCGTCTGAGTAGTCAAGTTCTCTACTGCATCCAGATCATGACTCGTGTTTGACGATGAAGCAACATCAGGATTTGGAAGCCTCTTGAAACACTTCTTCCTCCGGTACAGGCGCATTGGTATCATTAGAAGCTGTTGGAGGAGTTACGGTGATCGGACGCACCAATGGTGAAGTCGCTGCGTTTTCACACTCGTAAAGTAATCGAATAACAGCCTCTTCAACCAAGATATCTAGATTGAATGATTCAAAGAAATCTTTGTAATCAACCATCCAATCAGGACCATTCCCTTGCACATTCTGAGTATACCGTTGAACTTCCACGTTAGACCAATCCTCCACCTGTCAAGTTCTTTTGTTGAATACCCGTTTGAGCGGGGTTGCATATCCAACAAAGTATCCCTCTTCAGCTTTCGGACTAAACTTTTCGCTTGGATTCAACATTGTGCACGGAGCCGCAAAAGGTTCTAGATACTCCAAGTTCGGCTTTCTTCGGTGTAACAGCTCATAAGAAGTTTTGCCAAACTTCTTCACCGTTAAAACCCAATTAAGTGTATAGTTTGCTGCATAAATCGCCACATTCCAAAACATTACTGGAAGATTCGAGTCTGCAAGCATTGTTCTCGCCGCTTCTATTAGAATCCTGTTTTTACGTTCAGCAACACCATTCTGTTGAGGGGTATACGGAGCTGAGTATTCATGATGAATTCCTTTGCTTTCACAAAGTTCGTCCATCTTGGCATTTTTGAACTCCGTCCCATTATCACTCCTAATTCTCTTGATCTTTAGACCATAGATGTTTTCCAATCGAGTGAACAGAACTTTCATATTATTAAAGGTGTCACTTTTCTGATGCAAACACATCACCCATGAAAATCTTGAATAATCGTCAGTAACGACTAAACAATAAAGCTCTCCAAGATGACTTTTGCGTTTGACAGGTCCGAATAGGTCCATGTGCAATCGCTCAAGCGGCATCTCAACAGAGTTAACTTTCTTCACTTTGTGGGATTGTCTGTGTTGCTTTCCTTTCTTACAGCTCACGCACTTGTCATTCAAATGGAAGTGTTTAACATTCACGCCATCGACAAGTCCATTTTTCACTAAGTAGTTCATCTTTCTCAAATGAATATGCCCCATTCTTCTGTGCCACATTATCGATTCCTTCTCTGTAGCTTTTGATAGAAAACATGTCACTTGCCCCTTGGATGTCATCGCCTTGGACATATCAAGAATATAGAGATTGTTGACGCGAGGTGCCTTCAACATAACCCACTCTTTTGGAATTTCGAAGCCCGGTTTGAGAATGTAGCAAGATTTGTCATCAAAATAAACAGTAAATTGTTTGTCACATATTTGACTGACACTCAACAGATTATAATCGATCTGCTTTACATACGATATCCTCTCGAAACTCACAATACCATTACTCATGCTTCCTTCCATCGTGATATAACCTCCTTTGTTTCCGGCAAATGCAACATACCCTCCATTTATATTCTTCACATCAAACAACAAAGCTAAATCCCCTGTCATATGGCCTGAAGCTCCACTATCAACAATCCAAAGACTGCTAATAAGGCCAGCTGAAGCTCCCTGCACACATCAAGTAAACATGTCAGTTCTTTCGGGGGACCCAAGCCTGAGTGGTCTTGGGTCTTTGAATATCACTTTTCAAAAAATCATTTACTTCAACATTTGGTTTTGGATCGATCTTTTTAGGATCATTCAAACCTTTTTCAACTTTTTCATTTGATTTTGAAGTTGAGGCTCCCGGAGTACCATTTAGTGTCCAAGACTGTTCCGAGCGTTTCAAAATACGAATCTGAGATTTTGGAGTCTCAGTCGTTTTCTTAACATCGTTCACAAATGAAACCTTCTTGGGTACCTTCTCTGATTTAACAGATTTAGGTCCAACATTTGACTTGACAGCAGGTTTTTGTGGAACCCTTTGTCTATCAGCCGTTGTGTTCACCATTGGTTTTCTCCACGGTTTCTCCATGGCTATCCGGTTACGACGATCATAATGAAATGGACAATCATTCCTCTTTTGATAAAAGTTGTTTTGGTTATAAAATTGTTCTGTTTGAGGAACAAATCGTCTTTGTGGATAGTAATGATTATCAACCGGTTTCCTCATGGATTGCCTAACTTCAACTTCGTGCCTTTTGTGCCTCACGTACGGGCAGTGAGCAAGTAAATGCCCTCTCTCCCCACACTTAAAGCATGCACGGTATTCTTCAAACACATTTTGAGCATTCGGCTGAGCATATGTTCTGACAGGATATTGATCATCGTACTGTCTACGCCTTAAACTCTCAGGAAGTGGACCCTTCGAGTAGGCTGGCTCATGAAAACCGTTTGCTTTGTTTTTCGGTTTAATGAATTGGGTGACATGAACCTTTGGTTCTTTTGGAACATCCAAATACAGTTTCTTTAGAATTTCAGGTGGAATATCATTTGTCCTCTCATGTTTTGGAAACCATATTGTGCTTTCTTGCCAAATTTTATCAATTTTGGAATAGTTAGCAAACTTAATTGGATATTCCTCGTCAGAGATAATCTTATCGGATCCTTCCATCCGATAAAATACCTTGACTGGTTTGTCACTCATTTCCTTTTTAACCTCTTTCTTTTCAGACTTTTTATCACGATGTGCGTTAGCCATCGGATGAACATGCTGAGACGGTGACACTGGTTCATTCGTAATAATGTGATTTTCTTTTGGAATATCACACACATTATCACTTTTGTCACTCTCAGAGTCTGAATCATCCTTTTCAACTGTTACTCCCTCATCATTCAAACCTAAAATCGGTCTCACATCGGAATGAGGATCACCAACACTAGAAGTATTGGATTCATTTTCCGATGCAGAGTCTGATTTTACTGAGCTCTCCGGTGTCACTTGATGACAATTGTGATTTTCAAAAAGCACCGGAGATGGCACAGACTTATAACTTGTGGTTTGATCATCAATGATGTGGTCAACGACATAAGCAATATGCTTGTAACTTTCTAACTTCTTGTTGACCTATTCAGCAAAACACTTGATGGTGGCCATTTCCAATTTAGTGTTTTCAAGTTCATTAATGTAGTTGTTAATTGCTAATTGTTTTAATGAAAGAGTTTTCTTTAAATCAGAAATGTCCTTTTTATACCCATCAAGTACTTTGTTAAAAGCAATCACTTCCTTGCGAGCAGATTGACAGTTAATCACTGCACTATCGCGTTGAATGCGAAGTTCTTTGTTTTCTTCTGTCAATCTGTCACAAGTTCCACAGTACTTATCACTTGTAACATCAGTGCTAGATTCAGAACTTACCTGTTTTGGAGGATCTGTCATGGCCATTAGAGCAAAATGAGTTTCCTTCCCAGCGAAGAACTTTGAATAATCGATTCTAGTGAAGGCGTCATCCACTATGCACGACTTCCTCGTCTTTAGAAAATCAGCTTCTGCCAGCAATTGATCAATGTCATCATCCAAAGAAGTAACACTGGCCTCTGAATCTGATTCACTGTCTGAATCCGAATATACTGACTCACTCTCCTCAGGAACGTCTGTAACTGAGTCAATCACCACTCCTGAACTTGTTTCTTCAACCTGAACTTCAACAGATTCAATCTCCACATTCATCTCTTCAACCGATTCCTCAACCTCACTCTCAGTTTCTTCATCTTGGCCAACTATCACCGACTCCTCAATATCAACCTGTTGTGCAACGCATGCCACATTCCCACCAGTGGTTATCTCCTCAACACCAATTTGCATTCCAGTCCAGTCAAACCTTTCATCATTCTGTATCACCAAAGCTTGATTCTGATTGTTATTCTGTGGCGGCTCATTTGGTGTAGTGATGGGTATAACTGTTCTGTTTGGGTTATTTGGTGATTGAGTTTGATTCTGGTTGGTTGTGTTTGGTTGTCTGTTTTGGTTGTTGTTAGAGGTGTTTTGTCGGTTTTGGTAATTGTTTTGGTTTTGATAGTTGTTGTTGTTTTGGAAAGAAACTTGGTTTTGGTTTTGAGATTGGCGGTTTTGGTAGTTTGAGTTGAATGGGTTTCTGTTACCTTGTTTAGGAGGCTGAGTGCATTCTCTTTTGAAGTGTCCTTTACCTCCACAGTTAAAGCATGTAACTTTCTCCTTGTTAAAACCATAAGTGGTCTTTGGAGAAGTACCCAAATCAGTCCTCCCGGTCTTTTCTATGAACTCGAATGCCCTTCTCATAATGCTTGCGAAAGCGCACTGAATGTCTATGAGCTCCATCTCTTCTTTATCGATTTGTGCATAGTCTTCATTGGTCAAGTTGTTATTCCCAATTTGACTTGCAACTAAACCGTTATACGAAGCAACCATTGCTGAGACTAGCGCAATATGTTGCTGAGCAACCTCCACAGTCACGTTATTCATATTGGATGTCTCCAATACTACCGGTTGCTGATTGGTTTGATTCATTTGATTCATTTGTGTCATGTAAGGTTGTTGTTGAGGTTGATGTTGTGGTTGGTTAGCAGAATAACATGCAGCTTGCTGCATTGGAGAAAATGGTGAAATGAAAGAATTAGTGTATTGTTGTGGTGGTGGTTGTTGGATCAGTGGCTTAGTTTTATGAACACTTATGTGTTATCAGATTTATATATGAGTTATTAAGCAGCGGAAAGACAAGTGTTCAAAGGTCTAAAAGATCACTTTGATGAGGAGTTATTACTCCCCCTTGACTGAATAATAAATGAGAAACAATAAATACAGTTAAGTGTAAAGCAGTAAAGCAATTTATGTTTCTCAGATGTGAAATGGAATTATAAGTTTAAAGCCCGAAGGATTTCAATTTTAGATCAAAGATATTACACAAAATCACATGTGTAAAATAGATGAACAAACTCATCTATTTATAGACTAATGTACAAAACTGTTGTCTGAAGTAATCTAAGATATTTAACAAAGATATTATACTAAGATAAGCTTACAACAGCCTGTACATTGAAACTTGAAATCTAGACTTTAACAAAACAATATAATAAACAAACTGTTGATCTTCAGTCGGTTAGAAGCTTCTGATGCAAAGTGCTGATGAGTGACAAACTGCTGATGAGCAGTTTGTCTTCAGCAGTTCTTTAGTGAAATGTCTGGTTAGACTTCAGAACTTCTGATGAGTTTACTCTTCAGTACTTTGGTGTTTGTTCTTCAGCACTTCTTCTTTTGTTCTTCAGCAGTTCTATACTTAGGCAGATATGAATTGGACTAAGGTTATCAAAAGGTGGTTTCTTCAATCCTCTTTGTCCCAACAATCTCCCCCTGGATTGATGAAGCCAAAACCTTATCCAATCTTTATTGTTGTCCTTTTCTCTCTTCTAGTATCCTCCAGATCTTTGCTGTCATCCGGGTAGTAAGAGTACATCTTTGTTGCTCAGTGAGAGGACCAAGTTCAGGTGTTAGATGCTGTATGGTAAGAAGGTCTTTGGACGATAAAACACTCAACTCCTTTGAGTTTTTGTAGACCTTACTTGAACGGTCTCTCCTGGTCACAAGTACTGAGTTGGATTCAGTAAAGGACCACTTGATAATATTTACCTTTAACCTGTCAAAGTCAGAGGCATAGGAAACCAAGCCTGTTTCCTTAGGTTGACCTGTTGAGGAATGTCTTCTATTTCAGTGACTCTCAGGTGAGATTCTTGACTACCTTGAAGTTCAGCACTACCTTGAATAGGCATGTTGGGCAGGTGATGCTCTGTTACAACCCTTGTATGTGTCTTTTCTTGAATGGATTGTTGTAACTGATAAGCATAAGTAGCCATGTCTCTGAATTGTGTTAAGAGGGGTTTCTCTTCAACATCAAAGTCACCATGTACTAACTGATCTCCTTCTAAGAGTATCATCTTGAAGTCAGTCTTGACAATGGGTTCACCCTCTGCTTTTCTCTTGGTGGCTGGCTTCCTTAATGCACCAGATGATCTCCTTACAATAGAAGTTGTTTGGACTTCTGGAGTTTCAAATCTCTCTGGCTCTGCAGCTTTCTTGGCCTTGAATTTTTTGTAAACCTCATAAAGGTTTTGTTCTTTCCATTTGGAGACTGAGGCCTTTGAACCATAGCCATTTGCCACTAATTCTTCTATCACTTCAGCTCTTTTGGCCTTCCTCTCATCTTCTGTTGCTATTCTATCTAACAGCATTTGAGCTCTTCTGGTCAGTTCTTGTGTTGAGAGTCTTTTGAGAGCCACTTGTTTTGATTTGGAGTTCTTTGTGATGAATGTTATAAGCTGTGCTCTTTTATCTTCTTCTGCAACAGCTTCAAGTGCTCTCTCTTCAGCCTCAAGCTCATCAAGTTTTTCTTGATACTTGATTAACTTTTCTTGAAAATTCAAATCATCTCTAGTCTCTAGGCTGTTCCATACTCTGTCTTCTTTTGCCTTCTTTGCAGCCTCTTTCAAACTCTTCTCTAGTAGATCTTTAGACATGCTGATGGGAGTAGGGTTTAAAACAGTTGTTGAAGTTGTTGTAGGCAAAGGAATGGGAGCAGGTTCTCTTTCTGGTGCCTTAGGAACTTCTGATGTTGGTTTTGGAGGTAAAACTGCTGATGAGGTAAATGGAGTCACAACTGCTGAAGGATTGTCTTCAGTAGTTTGAGAAATGGGATCAGCAGTTTCCTCTGATGCCTTAGACAATTTGAATTCTGGTGCTACTTCTTTTCCTGGTCTTTGTGATGGTCTTTCAGTTTCAGGATCAGGAGTTTGTCTTTGTGTAGCAACTTCTGTTTCTGGTTCCTTAGTCTTCTCCCCCTTTTTGGCTTCATCCACTTCTGGAACCCTAATAGAGTGAGAAGTTGCAGCAGACAACCTTGCCAGTTGATCTTGTGTTTGGTCCATTTTCTTGTTCAACTCAGCAAGTCTCGAGTTGATCAACCCAAACTGATTGTTAGCTTTTAACTCCCAAGCAGTTGTGAAGGGTTTAAGTTGATCAGTTATGATTTGTTTGAGTGCCTGGTACAGGGGACCATCTGGGCTGCATAGTTGGTTCAAGTCTATGCTTGTGAGCCCAGGGAATTGGGTAGGTTGTTTTGGTGAAGGGGTGCTTTTTGGGTGATCCTCAGATTGCTCTGAAGATGCCACTTTTGGGGAACTTTGGGCTAAGTGGTCTTTAACCTGATCTTTGGTGACCAGCTTCTTGAGCTTGGATACCTTAGATGCAGGACCTTCAATGTCAACCGTCAATTCAGTTTGTGGAATGTTTGATTCATCAACCAAGTTAATGGAATCATCTTAATCCCTGATAGTGTCCTCAGAGAGGACAGGATCAGTTATATCATGAGCTAGACCCAAACTAGTAGTCTCATGAACCTCTTTGTCTTGGTACTGAGGTTATCCTACTTCTGGCCTTAGGCCTTCATCAGTAGTTGCCAAGTTTGAGGTCTTAGCTATGTTACTACTGTCCTCAGGTTCACCACTGGGTGATAAGTGAGTAGTAGCAGCCTCAAAAGTATCAAAAGTTTGTAAGTTTGGGCTTATAAACTCTTGTTCATCCTCATCTCTCTGGGTTGGGCTAATAGGATCCACATTCATGTCAACTTCTGAAGGCATCTCCCCAATTTGATGTGTTGCTGGGGGAGTGACATGTGGTGAATGGGTTCCTTTTAGTCCTGAGAGAAGTTGGGCAATTTCTATTGTTGTGTGGGAAGGTTCAGGTTCAGTAGTTGTGAGGGGTTGGTGTTCAGGAGTTTGGATGGGTTCTGGGTTGGTTTCAGTAGTTTCAAAGGCAGGGTCAACAGTTATTGGTTTCTTAAATCTTTTTCTTTGAAAAATAACTGTGACAGGTTTTCTTTTGGTTGGTGGAGAAGGAGTGTGCTGAGAGGATGTTTCAGCCACTTCCTTATCAAGTGCAGATTGCACATCAGTAGTTTCAGGTTTCTCCACTTCCTGAACTTTCTTTTTCAGTGATTTGGTTTGTTTTGGTTTTTGTTGTTTAGGCTTTTTGGTTTTCTTTTTGGGTTTGGAAGATGTGGGTTCCTTGGGGATGGGTTGTTCTTCCCCTTGGTCATCTTCTAGCACAAGTGCTGGTTTGTTGTGCCTAGAGAATACTTGAGAGGTTAAAGGGTTTAAAGTTGTTGCTTCACCCTCAAGTACTCTCTCTCCAAGCTCCTTTATTATGCACTGCATAACAAATCTTGGATACAACAAAAATTTCTTTTTATCATTTTCATGATGTAAAACCAGTTCATTGAAAAATAATTTTGATGCCTTAAAAGGTGTTTCATTTATGATTGAATGAAAAATAGGTTGAAAAGTAGAAGGCATCTGATCTATTGACCCAGTTTTTGGACTTAGACACATAATAATATAATGAAATAACAGTTTATATTGTGGGTCAAAATATTTCTTATAAACTGTTGCTTGTGCCAAAGTACCTTGATAACCACACTCTGTCATGGTTAGATGGATGTCTGAGTTTGGAATATGTTCAGGAGCCTCAGAATCCTTCAAACCAAGCCTGATGCTTAGTGTTTCTGGTGAGATGGCCATCATTTTCCCTTTTATGGAAGATTTGAGGGAAATCACTTCATTATTCACCTTCACCGTCTCTGAATTGGCCCAGAACTCATTAAGAGTTTCTTCATGAATGGGTGGATCGATGGTGAAAGCTTCATAATACTGGGATTTCATGATGAGATCAATCATCTCATCATATTGGGACCAGGCTTCATCTTTAACAAAGTAGCCTCTTTGATTGTGTCCCTGTTTTAACACGAGAGCCATGGTTGTTTTTGATCGAACAGTAATTTTTAGGTTAGAGAAGGGGTTTTGCTTTGAATTTGAGAGAGAGAGAGGGAATTTTGCTTTTTGAATGGATAAGTGTTTGAACAGGGTATTTATCCGAAGTTTTTAACCGACTAGGTCAAACTTCTGATGAGTGAAAAGTCTGTTTTACCCTTTTTAGTCAAACTGCTGATGAAGAAGGTTTCTTCATCAGTGGTTTTAGTCATCTCTTCAGCAGTTTCAACTGCTGATGCAAATGATTTTTAAAACACTTTATTAACTTCCGATTTTCATCAGTAGTTATATCCATTATGAAAATATCCCATTTTTGATGTTTATCAGTAGTTTTCAAAAATTGTTCATCAGTACTTTCTCTTTCTCAAATTTTTGGTCTTCAGAGGTTTGTGACAGATAAGTATGTAAGTGAAAATAAAATATGTGCAGAACTAAAAAGTGAAACACTTACAGACTTTCTTCTAAGTTTAACATCCCAAGCATGGATACTAACCTCTGAAACGTTGTTGAATCAAGGGGTTTGGTGAAAATGTCAGCTATTTGATTAGCTGTTGTGACATGCTTCACCTCAATCTTGCCTTTTTCATAGCAATCTCTTATGAAATGATACCTGATTTCAATGTGTTTAGTCTTTGAGAACTGAACAGGATTTTGAATGATGCTAATGGCAGATTTGCTGTCTACTAAAAGTGGGGTCTTGGTCTCTTTGATTCCATAATCAAGCAGTTGATATTGGAGCCATTGTATCTGTGAAGTACAGCTTGTAGCAGCAATGTATTCAGCTTCAGCTGTTGAAGTTGCCACAGATGTTTGTTTCTTTGATTGCCAGGACACCAGACAGTTTCCTAAAAATTGACAACCACCAGATGTTGATTTTCTTGACATCTTACAGCCTGCATAGTCACTATCTGAAAAAGCAGTTAACTTGGTATTGCTTGAAGCAGGATACCAAATTCCTAAAGTAGGAGTTCCTTTCAGATATCTGAAGATTCTTTTGACTGCAATTAGGTGTGATTCTCTTGGTGCAGATTGGTATCTAGCACAGACACAAGTTGAAAACATGATATCTGGTCTAGAAGCAGTTAAATGCAAAAGAGAACCTATCATACATCTATACATGGTTTGATCAATGTGTTTCCCTTGATCATCTGGTTCAACTTGTGTGATTGGTGTCATGGGAGTGGAACACGTTTTACAGTCTTGTAAAGAAAATTTGTTTAATAATTCTTTAACATATTTTGATTGATGTATGAATGTTCCATTTGACTGTTGCTTGATTTGCAGTCCCAAAAAGTACTGCAATTCTCCCATTGTACTCATTTCAAATTTTGATTGCATGAGTTTCTTAAATTCTTCACACAGTTTTGAGTTTGTTGAACCAAATATAATATCATCAACATAGATTTGAACAAGTAAGACATGATTTCCAACATGTTTTATGAAAAGAGTTTTATCAATGGATCCCCTTGAGAAGTGATTCTTAAGTAAAAAGTTTGAAAGTGTTTCATACCAGGCTCTTGGAGCCTGTTTTAGCCCATAAAGAGCTTTGTCAAGTCTGTAAACCCAATCAGGATGAGAAGGATCCTCAAACCCTGGAGGTTGACAGACATACACTTCCTCTTTTATTTTTCCATATAAAAATGCACTTTTGACATCCATTTGATAAACTTTAATATTGTTGGAAATTGCATAAGCTAAAAATAACCTGATAGCTTCAAGTCTTGCAACTGGTGCAAAGGTTTCATCATAATCAATTCCTTCCTCTTGGGAATAACCTTGTACCACCAATCTTGCTTTGTTCTTGATGATCATACCAGCTTCATCTGATTTGTTTCTGAAGACCCATCTTGTTCCAATTGGTTGCTTGTTTTCAGGTTAGGGACAGATTTCCCAGACCTGTTGTTTCTTGAATTGAAGCAACTCTTCTTGCATTGCTTGCACCCAATTGTTGTCTTTGAGGGCTTCTTGATACTTCTTTGGTTCCAACTGAGAGATAAATGCTGAGAAGAAGCAAAAGTTGGAAAGCTGGTTTCTTGTGAGTACCCCTGATGCAATATCACCCATGATTTGATCCAATGGATGATCTTTGTGTTCAATCAGTTGTTGTAAACCTGTACTGGATGATGGCTCTACAGGTTCTTCAAATAAACCACAGAGATTGATAATATCTGGTTCAGCCGTTATTTGAACTTCAGGAGTTTTAGGTTCAGCTGAATCAGTAGTTTCAAAATGTTCATTAGTAGTTCCAGAAGTTGAAGCTATTGAAACTTCTGAAGGTTTAATAGTTGATCTTCTGACTGTGTTTGGAGTCCATGGTGCAGGACTATCATCTTCAAATCCTTGAAAACCATTTTGAGGAGGTTTGGATGATTCAACAGTCTTTTCAGGTCCGAAATGAAAGTTGTCAAGATCAAATAATTCAGCAGGATTTGCTGGAATAAGAGTGTGTTTTGATTCATTGAACTTGACATTCAGTGTTTCTTCCACTATCTTGGTTCTTGAATTGAAAACTTTGTAAGCTTTTCTCAAAGGAGAATAACCAAGAAAAGAACCTGTATCAACTTTTGCAGCAAACTTAGAGATAGAGTCTTTGATGTTGAGGATAAAACATTGACATCCAAAAGCCCTGAAGAAGGAGATAAGGGGCTTTATGCCATGAAGAATTTGATAGGCAGTCTTGGTATGTCTCTTGTTGATAAGAACTCTATTCTGAACATAACATGCAGTGTTGACTGCTTCAGCCCAAAAATACAAAGGTAGGCCTGAATCAGCTAACATTGTTCTGGCTGCTTCAATTAATGTTCTGTTCTTCCTTTCTACTACACCATTTTGTTCAGGAGTTCTGGGAATGCTGAACTGTCTAACAATCCCTTTAGACAGACAGAATTCATCCAGAGTTTTGTTCCTGAACTCTGTCCCATTGTCACTCCTGATGACTTTGACAGATAGAGAGTATTGCTTCTCTACTTGTAGAATAAAGAACTTGATGATTTCAGCTGCCTCATCCTTGGAATATAAGAAGAAGACCCATGTGAATCTTGAGTAGTCATCAATGATGACCAAGCAGTACTTCTTCTTACCAAGGCTCATAATCTTGACTGGTCCAAATAAGTCCATATGGAGTAGTTGAAGACATGCAGTTGTTTTTGATTCTTCAATAGACTTATAGGAGGACTTATGCTGTTTACCTTTAAGACAGGAAACACAGTGTTCTTTGCACTGATATTCCTTCAAAGGTAGACCTCTGACCAAGCCCATTTTTGTGACTTTATTGATGGTTTTAAAGTTCACATGGCCAAGTCTCCTGTGCCAGAGATCATTTTCTGAAGTTGATGCCTTTGAGAAGAAACAGGCAGTCTTGTTCAATACTTTGTCTTTTTCAATGTCCACTGCATAGACATTGCCACACCTTTTGGCAATCAGCAAAGTATGATCTTCAATAATCTTCTCTATCAACTTCTGGCCTTCTGGTGATATGATCTTGCATGCTGTCTTTGTGAAAAAGGAAGAATATCCTTTGTCACACATTTGTGAGACACTCAGCAAGTTGTACTCAAGGTTTTCAACCAGATTGACCTTGTCAAACTGCATTTTGCCTGAGGATACATTGCCATATCCTAGCACATATCCCTTGGCATTGTTCCCAAAGGACACAGATCCTTCTCTTTGGCTGATAAAATTGTTTATCAGGTATCTGCATCCAGTCATGTGCATTGAGCCTCCACTATCCACATACCATATGCTATTCAAACCTCTGGAGACTCTCTGCACAAGATAGCAAATTAGTTAGTTTTGGCAACCCAAGCCAATTTGGCTTTGGGTTTGCTCTTGAGAACAGGTGCAGTTTGTTGTGGAACATTTTTAGAAATCCATGTCTTTTTGGCAATGGATTTGTCATTATGAACAATGGTGGGTTCTTTTTGGTTTCCACCATCAACTTTGGTCATCAGAAGTTTAACCAGGTTTATCAAATCTTTAACTTCAGCAGTTTGTGAAACTGCTGATGAGTTAGTAAAACTTCTGAAGTTGAACTTTGAGAAGATGACCTTTGTTGAGATAAAGGCCTCTTCTTAGAAAGGGTTTTGTTTGATTGTTGTTTGTTGGGAAAAAAGGTATTTTCATAATCTTGTTTTATCTGTTTTCCCACAATCAGTTGTTGTCTTTGTTTGTTTAACTGATTTACCTTTCTATATCTGCAAAGTTCAGTTATGTGGTTAAACAGACCACATATTTCACATGCTTTTGCCTTCTCTTTCTTTTTAGATAGATCAAGAGAGCTGGAAGGCAATTTACTGACAAAATCAGATTTTTGAAATAGGTCATCAGCAGTTTTCAGGGTCTCAACTCCTGATGTAGTTGAAACTGCTGATGGCTTATTGTCAGTAGTTTTAACTTCTGCAGTACTTCCCTTTTTGAGGAAGTTCTGATGGTAGGATGTGCATTCCTACATATCAGAAGTTTGAATCAATTTCTTCCCATCATTATCAGTTTTGTGGGTGAAATCTGTTGGTGATTCAGTGTGGGTATATCCAATGCCAAACTTAACATTGGCTGCAGTTTGTTTGTTAAGCAACATTTGATACCCTTTACAAGACTCAACCCATTTTTCACAATCAACCCTGGTGTCAGCAAGCTCTTGTCTGACATTTCCTAGGCTGTCTATCATTGTTTTAATTTGTGCTTCTGTTTCAATGGATTTATCATTCAGTTTGGAAATTTCTTTGTTTTTCAAAACAATTTTTCTTTCCAAATCACACTTCATTTGTGTGAATTTTCTTTCCATGTCATTGGATTTGCCTTGTAAATGCACATTAGTTTCTCTAATTAAAGCAAAAGATTCTTTGCAAGATTTGGTGCAAAGCTTTAACAGAGATTGTTGTGATACCTGTGTGAGAGCAGAATTTGAAGAGTATCCTTCAAAAGCCATTAAGGCAAAGTTCTTTCTGCCATTATCAGGTTCTCCCCAGTTGACATCATAGACCTTATTGTCTGCATCCTGACTGCATTCTGATGTGTCATAAGGAAGACTGCTCCAGTCAACATACCCTGAGGTAAATAAGCTTTGTTGCTGAGGGGGTTGTTGAGTTTGTGCAGGTTGTTGAGCAGTTGGAAAAGGAGGCATCAGCTGCTGTTGTTGCTGAGCAGGCATCCGAACATATTGTACTTGTGGCACATATTGAACATGTGGAGCTTGTGCCTGTACAAAATGAGCACTCCCTTGAGTTCCATTATTCCTATTATATGAGGGGTTAAATTGATTTCCAGACATTGGTTGGTTGTAGCTAGAGCTTCTACATTCTCTAGCAAAGTGTCCCAACTGAATAATAAATGAGAAACAATAAATACAGTTAAGTGTAAAGCAGTAAAGCAATTTATGTTTCTCAGATGTGAAATGGAATTATAAGTTTAAAGCCCGAAGGATTTCAATTTTAGATCAAAGATATTACACAAAATCACATGTGTAAAATAGATGAACAAACTCATCTATTTATAGACTAATGTACAAAACTGTTGTCTGAAGTAATCTAAGATATTTAACAAAGATATTATACTAAGATAAGCTTACAACAGCCTGTACATTGAAACTTGAAATCTAGACTTTAACAAAACAATATAATAAACAAACTGCTGATCTTCAGTCGGTTAGAAGCTTCTGATGCAAAGTGCTGATGAGTGACAAACTACTGATGAGCAGTTTGTCTTCAGCAGTTCTTCAGTGAAATGTCTGGTTACACTTCAGAACTTCTGATGAGTTTACTCTTCAGTACTTTGGTGTTTGTTCTTCAGCACTTCTTCTTTTGTTCTTCAGCAGTTCTATATTTAGGCAGATATGAATTGGACTAAGGTTATCAAAAGGTGGTTTCTTCAATCCTCTTTGTCCCAACAGTGGTGTATATGATGGTTGTGAATAAGATGAGGTTTGTGCTAGGTAGTTGATTGGTTGTTTCGGTGGTTCCATGACACTTGAAATACAAGCTATATGAGGTGCCACTGTTCCACCAACACTAGAGTTTCCCACAGTTGCTGAGGTACCACCATGATACAACTCTGGGTTCTGAGGAATCTGAGATCTTTTAGCTTTCCTCTTCTCCTCGAGTTCTTTATTCTCCAGCTTCTGAATAAACTCGTTGATAGTCCAATACTTGTAAGCATCCTTCTCTTTGAGTACCTCGATGTGTTGATCCCAGTACGGTGGTAATGCATCAGCAAACTTGTCCACCAGATCTGACATAGGAATCTGTATATCATAACTAGACAATTCAGTTTGTAAATGACAATATCTGGGAGTCAACTCTTTCAATGTCTCGTTCCCGACATAGCTGAAGTTCTCAAATTCTTTTCATAGCTCTTCCATTCTCAACCTTCTCGTCTTCTCGTTACCATCATGACGATTCTTAAGCACATCCCATAACTGCTTAGAAGTAGTGCACGACCCAAACTGATGTAGCAAATCGTTTGTGATCGCCTGAGTTAACTGAGAATATGCCTTCTTTTCCACCGCGAATTTCTTCTTCTCATCGTCAGTCAAACTCTCCAAAGGAACCTGTTCACCGGTGTTCTCTAAAACTGGTGCAACATATCCTTTAGCTATCATCTGCCAAGCCTCCGTTCCTTCCAACCCCATGCCTTCAAGATGAATCTTGAATTTCTTCTGCCACTGGTTATACTCCTGCATCTCCATTAGCTTGGGTGGCCGATTCCCGCTACCTGAAGATAAGTCATTGATTAGTGTAGAAATAGCATTAGTAGTTTGAGTATTTGCCACCACGGCTGCTACTCCCAAATAATCTGCTGTAGGTTGTTGTGACGAAGATGCAACGCTCTGAGGCATCGAACTAGTCATCGCTAAGTAGTTAATCGGTTGCGAAGACTGAGTGCTCGATTTCTGAGCTGCCACTGTCCATGGGTCCATAGTCACTTGCTGCTGTTGTTGTGTCGTTCCCGGTCTCGCTGTAGTTGGAAAACCCCACATGATGTTCACAAACTTAGAAATTCACCACACTTAGATAATTTTCCAAAAACCCTTCTACTTTCGCCCCAAACAATTCTACTTTCGTCCAAAAGCTTCACCTGAATGTAGAATATGACACCTGAATGTGAAATATCAACAACACTTTCCACTTTCGTCCAAAAACACTTACTTTCGTCCTGTTAATTTCCACCTTCGCACCCCCGATCACCCGAAAGTGGATATTATGACCTGAATGTGGAACAAACAACACAACACACCTAGGTTCGCCCTGAAAATTGTTACTTTCGCCAAGAAAATAACCAGGTTCGCCCCTAAAAGGTCCAGGTTCGCCCAAAGCTCTCCAGATTCGACCCTTTCATGTTTGAAAAACGGATACAGACACTGTCATCAGTAGGATAAACAACTCGGTTTCAGACGGGAGATTCGAGACGAGACAGAAATTAACGATAACAAAGTCATCACAGATTCGTATTATTACAGAAACGGTTACACTTTGAAAAACGGTTATTTTGATCTGAGATTTTCAAAAGTTTATGGATTTTGATGATCTTTATCAGGTTATGATTCGGAATTGATTTGGAACAACTTTAATTCTTGAAAATGTTGATTTTGACCACGAATTAAAGTCCAAAACCTTCAAATTGTATCAAAAACCATTTCCAATGAAAAACAGAGAAAATTTGATCAAAATAGGGTCCAAATCAGCTCTGATATTATCAATTTGTTGTTGTATGATCTCTATGGCTCTGATACCACTTTGTAAACGAAGAATTTTAGCAATAGACAGGAAAATATGATCATACAAGTCACAATTCTAGGTGCGGAAACCCTAGAAATGAACAAAATGATAATACGCAAATCACAACACATAAAATACCTTTTCAATCAACATTTTATAGATAACTTGTTTCAAAACATTCAATACAAGCCTTTTCAAGTTAATCTACACACTTTTACACGACCTTAATCTAGAGAGCAACCTGACCTTAACACACACACTATCACCAACCGTTCTAACTTACAAAACAAGCAAAAACTATATATAGGACCTGCACTTTCGCCCTTGGTTAAGGTACGAATGTGGTCTTTGTCCACATTCGCCCTGTTACCAAGTACGAACGTACATTAATACAATGAAGCTTCCTACATTCGCCCTTCAGTATTCTTCCTTCGCCCTCTAGAACACACCTTCGACCATCCAATATTCACCTTCGCCCCATCTATTATCTTCTAACATATGTTAAGTCACAATCCAAAGCATTAGTCGCATAAAGTGCATCTACAAAGGTGAAATTCAACTCTCTAGCACACACACTCAACTGACTAACGAACTCTATAACCGTCAATAACTACCACATATATAGAGAGTTTCATTCGACCTTTCGTGTGGTTGAATGAACCCTTTTGACCATGACAAGGTCCGAACCAAAAACTTAATAACTCATTCAACCTTCTAAACATCGGTTCGACCCTACGACTATCAGAACCAACATCAAAACATGCAATCTTCATAATCTTTGATGTAATCCGAATGCAATAGACACAGAATGTATCTACAAACTCCCCCTTGTCTATTCCACTAATTCTTTTGTCTTTTCTGCTTCTTTGGTCTTCTTCTTCAACACGATCTTTAATTTCTTCTTCTGTTCAATTGGTTTCTTTAGCTTCATATATTTACCAAGCAAACTCTTGTAATCACAACTAGCATTGACATGAAATACCCAGCAGAATTTGACTACTCTTTGAAGCTTCCAAGCCTGTTCAGTATCAAGAGCACGAAAATAAATTAGATTGAAATACAACGTTTCAATATCCATCTTTGACAAATCACAGCTTCTGCTGCGCCCCAGTCATAATACCAAAATGCAAAATTCTTGTACCAATCTTGTTCCATAGGCATCAATGGTATTTTCTTCACGCACACTGGCGACTTATACTTCAATGTAACTGTTGGGTCTGCTGACCTGGAAAAGAATAGATGATTGAAAGCCAAAACATTCTACACTTCTGATTATTAATAAAATAGTACTTGTACAAGAATCCTCCCAAAAGACTGTTGAAGCTAACTGTTGTTCTCCAAACAACTGATTGATTCCAAGTGCTGATGAAGAAACCACTGATGATCAAAGAACTGATGAAGAAACAAGACAAAGTGCTGATGAAGACAAAAGGTTTGTTGGAGCCAACAGCACTTAGGCTCCAACAGATGTTTCGAGTCAACAGATGTTTAGTCTTCAGTGTTTTAGATATCAGAGGTTTAGTCAACGTAACAGTGCTTGTATCAGCAGATGTTTTATGTTGTTAAATTAGTTAGTTGTCGCTATCTTAGGTGATGTGAAAGCCAAAACATTCTACACTTCTGATTATTAATAAAACAGTACTTGTACAAGAATCCTCCCAAAAGACTGTTGAAGCTAACTGCTGTTCTCCAAACAACTGATTGATTCCAAGTGCTGATGAAGAAACCAATGATGATCAAAGATTCTAGTTCAGGATCATATGAACTTAAAAACTTTGATAAGAATGAAGGGTTATAAAGGAGTTCCAGATAATGAGAGACCACCTCACAAGAATTTATTTGGTCGTTTGATTAATCCAGGATATAAGGATCCGGGTGAGAACAAGGCAAGGAATGTTTACATTGAGTCTGATACTGATGACCCATTAGTTCATGCAGATCCAATAATGAAGAGAAAGCGACAATTTGTGAATGCTGGAGCCAAAGGGAAGGGCAAAGCAAAGATTGATGATGTTGAACAGACTAAGAAGCAAACTAAAAGAAAGAAAAGTGTTGCAAAGAAAGGTACTATGCTTGTTGATGAAGATTTTGTTGATTCTGAAGAAACAGAAGAAGATGAGAGATTGGATTCTACTGATGAGACTATAAAGACTTCAAAGCCGGAGGCCACTGTGGCTGGAGAGTCTGAAAGTCTAAACAGGACGATTGAAGAACAAGGTCATATTGATTTAGAAGGAGGAGAAGGAGATCTTGGTTTAGGTGCTGAAGATTTTAGCGGTTCTCCTGTTGTTTCAGAAAAACAGATGAAACCAAAATACAAGATGATGTCGAAGAGAGATGTTAAAGAAAATCCTAAGAAAAGACGAGAGAAGGAAGTTGAAATTTTGTTGAAAGGAAAGAAAGTTCCTGATGTTGGCACTTCATCGAAAGTTACTTCTCCAGTAGCAAAGAAGTCAAAGAAAACTACTACTGAAGCTGAAGAAGTTCCTGATTTGGATACTACTCTGCAGAATGTTCTGAACATGTTCCAACAGAAGCAGAAAACCCCTGAAGCTGAATTTTCCATTCCTAAAGTTTCTGTTTCAGATGATGTCATGGAAATTGTGAATAAAAGAATGGAAGAAATGATGAAGATTATTACTGCACAACAAGCTGAAATTGAAGAGTTTAAAAAGAATGAAGAAACAATGTTACAGATTGTTGTAGCATCAAAGGCTAATCATGGTGAGTTAGAGAAAAAGTTAAACAAGTTAGAAGAAGAAAAAGATGAAATTGATGACGCAGTAAAAGAAATAGGAGATTAATTGTAGGAATGAGGGATAAAAATAAAACGATGCTTGAAGAAAACAAGAGGATGAGCAAATTGTTAGACAAACTGTATAATGAAGCTCCTCAACTTAAAGAAGGAGAAGAGGAAGAGGAGGAAGAAGAAAAGTTAGATTATGAGGACTCACCGGATGAGGGAGATGATGATGAATCAGACGATGGTTCTGATGATGATGATGATGCGGATGGGTAATCTGGTGAGAAGAAGGATGATGATGAGGAGAGTAGTAGTGATGATGATGATAATGATGCTAGTATATTTAGTTTTGAAGAGAGAGAGACTAAGAAAGGAGATAAAGGTCAATCCAGTTCAAAGAAGAAGTCTAGTTGAAATGTAGATGATGATGATGATAATATCTTTTGGACAGAAAAGATTAAATCTCTATCTGATAATGACAAGAACTTGTACAGAAAGATGCTGAACAAGAGGGTCTGGACAATTGAGGTTACTGGGAAGTTTCGAGAAATATTCGAAGCTGATGATATGAGGTACGAGTTAGAATATAACGATCAAGATCTTGAGCAAGGAGATGTGTACGCTGCTATGTCTAAAGAGATTCTTGAAGGAATTGCGCAGCAAGTGGGTAAGACGCTTGAGGAGTTAATGAAGGAACAGGTGATTCCTGACATACCTGAAAAGGATGTAGGAAGTCATTCTGATGAACAGCCATTCGAGAAGGAAGAGATAGAGATAGAGGATATAACACACGAAGAATATCCTTAGTATTACAGAGATAGAGATATGAGGTTTTCCCAGACTTAACAGAAGTGAATATGAAAGAAGCTGAATATAGAGCGAAGAAGAAGAGTGATATTTTTATGAAGAACGTGTTTATAGAAGGTAATCAGAAGCCAATAAATGAGCAGAGTGATAGTTTGAAGACTCTGTTGAAGAATTTGAAGAAAATGGATGATAAAAGACCAAAACCTGAAGCACAAGGTGGATTCTACAAGTTTCACAACCAACTGTTTAAAGGCAGAGCCTTAGGTTGGAAATATCTTAGACAATTGAGATGCATAGCGGTGAATTGGGAAAAAGGAATTCTGTACTTCTACAGATTCCATGATATTCAGACTCTACCGTACTGGGCGGTGAGAGACATATGCAGATTCACTATGTCTAGTGCTTCAGCGAATAATGATGTGGTTGGTTCGTTTGCTGATAAGCTAACTTGGGAGAGTAGAACGAGGTGGAACATGTTTAAACCACAGTATCCCAAGAGAAAAGTGCATAAAGAGATTGATCCAAAGACAGGTTTAAAGAAAGTGACTTTGAAGTACAAACCTCCGATTGTAATGAAGAAGATTCCATTAATGCCGATTCAGCAGCATTTCAGCTCTGAATTCGTTATGTGGTATTATGATTGGAGAACGGCAGAAGCAGTGATAGTGTTGAAGGATGGAAATGATGCTTACAAGAAGATACATGTTTTTGATCTGATGTGGATCATCAACTGTACTTTTGAAGACATCATCATGCTCTATTACAATCCAATCTATTGTGAACCGAAGGATGCAGATCAAGCTAGAAAGTATCAACAGGTTGTGGGAGTTTGTTTTGCTTATGATATCAATTTGGGAAGTAATCTGGAGAAGAAACTCGGTGAGAAAGTGAAAATGAACAAATTGCCGAAACATTCGACGAAACGAAAGCTTGATCCCAAGATGACAAAAGATCAGAAGAAACAACTGAGATTGAAGTTGATGAACAAACAGATGGACGAAGCATGAAGGCAATCCAAGCAATAGTCGAGGGGGAGTTTGTTAGTGCATAATGTGCGACTAATGCTTTGGATTGCGAGTACAAAGTTGTTTTGTGTTGATCGAGGGGGCGAACGTAGTTTTTGTAGGGTCGAATGTAAAGAAGTTAGGGCGAACGTGGAACTAGAGGACGAACCTGGAAAGACTGAAGATTATGTGCTGATTCGAACTGCTTTAAGGGTCGAATGATGAAAAGTGTGCACATTCGACCTAGCGATAGGGGCGAATGTGCAGCACTATATAAGGTTGATTTTTATTTTGCTTTGCAACTTTTGCCATTTTGAGTCTTGTGTTCAGTCTAGGTTTTCTCTCTAGGCTGTGATCAGTGTTAAAGTGTTTTATTAACTTCTAAACTCAATTGTAAAGATCTTATCAAATTTAATTAATGAAAATAGAGATTGAAAAGGTGGATTTGATTGTTTGATTCGTTGACTATCATTTTGTAACTGATCTAGGGTTTTCGCACCTAGATGGGTAGACTTGTATGATCATCTAATCTGTTTTTGATAAAACGATCCTCTACACAATCAGAACCATAGATCACTTATGATGAATGGTTAGGATTAGGGTTTAATGGGTTTTCTTAGCTGGAGAGGGTTTTCAAATTATCCCTCCCCTATCTATACTATATTAATAAGCATATAGGAAGGGTAGAAATGGTCTTTTTACATGGTACAATACTTGGAAGCTTTATGTACAAGAAACCATTGCATAAAACTCTTATACTTTGAAGGGTGCAACTTATGATGCATTGTGTACAGGCATTTTATTCCAAAAAAAAAAAAAAAACACGCATACACATCTAATTAGGGTTTCCAGAAAGCATTTCAAAAACCTAATCCGCGCCGCGCCCCTTTCTATCTCCCTTGGCGATTCAAGAACATCAAGGTGATTTCACCAGATCTATGAACATTCCTACCTATTGGTTCCAGTTTATTGTCTCTTTAGTGTTTTCGCTACCTTCGTCTCTCTTCTTGCTCCCTCTGCAACCACCACCTCCTTCTCTTGGCTAAGATCAGCGACAATTTTAGATGTTTGGTAGTAACCGCCTCAGCTTCCTTTGGTGAGTACCCATTTGTTCTTAATGGCATTTTCTTCATTTTAGATTTGAATTTTATAAGTTTCCTTTTGTAGAACTTCACAGATCTATCGGATGATCCACATCAGATGTTAATGGTTGTCGTTGCAGCTCTTTTGTACATCCGAGTTTTTTTTTTATTTACATATAGTTTGCTTCTCTTATTTTTTTGCCTACTTCCTTTGCTATATTACAGTTTTATAACTTTTTTGATCAAACTCTTCAATAAAAATATTATACCAGGTATCTAAAGGTACTGAAATGGGTATAGACAAGGTCGACGCAAGAATGATTAAAATGAAGCTAAGGCTTTGGTGTCATGACATTGTTACTGTTAAGTTGGAGGTAATTGTAAAGGCCCTAATCTGTTGCTCTTAATATTCAGGTCTAAAGGTACTATAGAATCTGATTATCTTATTTGCTAATGGTTCCATTTGTTGTAGGATGTGGCTGAATACCAAGTGCCACTTCTTTGTGAGATTGACTTTCGGCTAGCTTATGCTTGTATAGGTGACTTGGATTAATGTATATTGATTAATAAAAGATACAATTCACATATTACTTTGGCCTATTCACCAGCCATGTCTTAGTTCCAATCTCTTACAACCGACTTTGTTTCGGGAATACTTATAGGAGTATTGTAAGTTTCTTTGGTTACGTTTGGAAAATACATTTTTTGTATCATTGATTGGTTTAATTGTTTATAAATATTTTAGAATTGTTATGTGGGTGGTTATTTCAGTTTTTGCCAATTGCCTATTAGTCACAATGGTAATTTGCTCCTTTTTTTCTTGTGATTACTTCATTCGCTGCGTATGACTAGGATTATCGATTGAATAATACTGTTCAACTGGTTTGTATATTCTTTAGCAATGGTACTTGATATATGGACAAGTTATGCAGCCGGTTCTCAAACAGGACAAATGTCGCGCCTAAATGCACATAAACCCGTTTTTTTATGGTGAGTTCCAGTCCTGTGTTATTAATGTTGCAAGTTGCTGCTTATTGTTGATTTTTGTATATATGTTTATTCTCATGAGAAATTGAATGCATCAGCTTCTTTGAATTCAATTCAAAATCAATGTCGAGTTATAACAAACAATAGATATTTTGAACTTAAAACCCATGTTTCAGTTTAAAAAAAAGCTTTCAATGGTATATACCCGTATATACAGAACACAAAAGAGAGAAAAATCTTTTTAAGTATTCCGACTTTAAACATCATTATTTTTCATAGGTGCTGTCGTAATTGTTGACTTAGATACATTACCAAGTTAGAGACAATCGGAAGGGATGAAAAGCGGGGCACTTAATAAAATTCTAAAGCATGACTATGCAATACAGTGCACGTATGTGGTCATCTTTGAGTTAACACTATTATTAAAAGTTTTCTCTCATATCTATTAGTACTTCATATGTTATACTTTTATCAAAACTCTGCAGTCACAGCTTGCTGCAATCAATGAAAGATCTGGGTCTCATTCTCTTCTTAACTGAAGCAACTTTAAGATAAGGCATGCCCCTTGTGGTATGGTCAAAACAAGTCGATTTTTACTGCTCTATTTCTATGTATAACTTGATTTCAAGCTTCTAAGTTTGTAAGCTTTTTGTGTTTTCTGTCTGCAACGCTTCCTGCTTGAAGCAACCTGGTTTGTAGCTGATTTGCTGCTGTTTATAGGGCAGGTTGTAGCCAAACTGGAGAGCAGGTGAGTAAATCACATGTATATTTAGACTGGTACTACTACCTTTATACTATTTGTTTGGAGAGACTGGTAAAGAGTTTATTGCTTATATCTTGATGTACAAACTCAAATGTTGCAGGCATCAACTTATCACAAAACATTGTTAAGAGTTTATTACAAATCACTTTTCGAATAAAAAATAGTGTATGCTGCTGTCAAAAGAGGAAAATTCAAGATATTATTATATGGAAACACCAAGTAAAAGTACCAGCATCAACGTAGGTTATGGTATTATTTTAATCTTGCATGCTTTTTGTATCACTCATGAAATTATAGGTAAGTATTTATATGAGGTTGTGTGATTTACAACCCAAAGCATGTCTTAAAACTAGCATCTAGATGCTGTGTTGCATTTTGACAATTTATTGCCCCTTGAAATGGGCAGGTTGGCTAACGTGTCCAAACGGGTCAAGCGGAACCAGAAACACTTTTTATGTTCACTAATTGATGTTTTGACTATGAACAATGCTTTTCGCTACTAAGATTACACATATTCTTTAAAATTAGGTTTGAGGCTCATGTAAAGTTGACCCGTTTGCTCTAATCATGGACAATATGTAAGTATCTAAATTTGATGCTTATTTCCATTTGTAAAGAAACCAGCTTTACTGATTTGAGTTGGTCCAGGTTCACAAACGAGCGGGGATGCACGGGCTGCTGGAACTGCTGGAATGGAACGTCCAATATGGTTGTTATACCCTATATATGTGAATTTATATAGAAACGCAACATTTGACTTTGAATATATAGAAACTAGAACTGGATGATTATTATGACTATGAGTATAGTTTTAGTGGCCAAATCTGTTTAGTATTTTAAAAACTAGAACTGGATGATTATTATGACTATGACTAGAATTTGGCTTATATAAATTGATATATTGAGTTTTTTTCTTGCAGGGAGATATATTTCTATGCCATTTAGCACGAAACAGAGACTTCAAGGAACAAATTATTGGCCTTAAAGTAAAGAACTGCACCTACAAGCTGAAGTAAGGTATGATATGAATTACAGCTCTTTATACGGTTGTTTTGATCTTTTTTTTAATCACTAAATCTATGTAACTAACATGCATGTTCGTTTGGCTATTTGATGGTTTTAAATAGAGAGAGATTTATTCTCTGCATCAGTTCAAATAGAGGTAATAAAATATGCAGTCAGGCGGGTTGTGTAATTGGTCATTAGAGGTCAGGTCGTTGGGTAGAGTTGGTGCGCAAGCACTTTTTGTCCATTTTTTTGACTTCTGTAAATAGTTGATCTTTTACATATGATCAGAATAATATTATATTAAAAGTTATATGTTTTCTTTAATACAATGATTTGGGGGTTTTTTGGATGCGACTTTTGAAAGAGAATTTGTCTTTCATATAACATGATTTTTTTTTCTTTAACCATCTTGCTGTGGCCATTGGTTGTAGCCGGAGCCTTGTTTGCAAGTCTATCACAAACTAATTCTTTCTTTTCTTCTAATTTGTTATCAATAGAATACGTGCTTTGCTTTATTTAGCTTTTAGTATTTTTTAATACAGTTAACCTCTTGTTGCTTGCTTGCTGGTCCATTTTAGCTGGTTTATTTTAGGTTTTTTAGTATAAGATTCTGACTCTTGTGTATCTCATACTAAGGTTTCTAAAGTTACCCAAGAGAAAAAATCTTAGATGAGAAGCCGAAGTAATAAGAGTCTGGCTCAAATTTCACTGAAACAACGGTTCTTATATGTTTTATATATATTTGTAGAGATGGGTTGTTGGTTTTAGAAAATACACATGCAAGAGCTTGGAGTTAAATCATCCAGACATAGAGGTGTGCATCCTTTTCTATACTATTTGCATATGAGATCCGATTTTTTTAATTAATGGCACCACAAATCAAATTTTTTTTTTTTTTTGCAGCTAAGAAATAAGATAGCAGATGGTACTCTGTTGCTGCTAAAAAAGTGAGAAAAGCTTTTCCATTCTTTTTCTTTAGTTGGGGTGGGGATCTTATGATGGTAGAAAAAGAAGAAACTAAAAATGAAGAGGAGGATGATGAACATGACGGTGATGTCTTTTTTAAATTACTCTAAAAATGTGTGAGACGGATATTAATTGCAAGTTGGAATTTTATTATGCTTGACTTCAAAATTTAAATATGTTTGAATATAAGATTCATAGTATTATAAAGGGAACAACTCCATCAACTGATGTAAGTTGAACAGTACAATTTTTCTAAACCCATAAAAATTGGTGTCTCTAGGTTATTTGTTGAAAGTTAACAAAAGTTAAAATGAAACTGTATCTTATATAGGGTTATTATCTATTTGCTATAACTTGCTATCATTGTTTTTTCATGGCAATTTATTATTCTTCTATATGTTGCTCAAAAATCAAACCTAAGTTCTCAATTCAAAATAAATTAGGAAAATAAGTTTTTTTTCCCTTATAATATGTGGTGGAGACTGTGTTTACTCAAACTGTGAAGAAATCATTACTTTTCTATTACTCAAATTGTGAAAAGAAAACATTGCTTTTCTAAGTTATTTTTTTAATGTTTGTTTTGGTGAAACTTCTGACCCATTTTCCCATGCTGGTGATATCGGACCCATTTGCTGCCTTTTATGTTTTGTTGAAATCACACTTTGGGTAGTCCAACCTCCTACTTTCTTTCACTATTTCTTCTGTCGTCACTACTTTGGTGAAATCATACCCTTTCACCAGACCCACCAGCCACATGGTGGATATTCTGATGCTTTGGTGGTATTCTGCCTTTTTGTTTTTCATATAAACTTCCTTCATTTTTTTATGTCTCAAGTAAAGTCAAGCTTGGTTTATAATCTATACACACTTACTCTGTCTCTTTGCTAAAGGATAATCTTCTTACTCTAATTTATTTAAAATGAATTTAGAATTACGTACTTTTTATATTTTATTAAAATGTACAAATTCATAACAAAAATACTAAGAATACATCAAACTTAAAAAATGATTTATAGTTTAATTTAGTAGTATAATTATTTTAATAATTACAATTACCATGTATAAAAGTACATGTATAGCCGAATTAGTTGATACAAAATAGCTTGAAAAATAATTTAATATTTTAATTTAGTATTAGAATATTTGAATAACAAAAAATACCACATATATAAAATACATGTATAACCGAATTAACTTATATAAAATATAATACTGTCGTTGGATTTTGGTTATGATGTGTGGCATAACCGAATTAGCTGATAATAAAAGCTTAATGAACAACATACCTCTCTGCATAACTAACACACACGCCTCAAGTAGCATGAGTCGCAACATCACTCCAACAAGAGGTACCACCCTCTTCTTATCCGCAACATCGCACTCACCTCTATGTTTGTATGAGTCGCAACATCTCTCCAACAAGAGGTACCACACTCTTCTTTTCCGAAACATCGCACTCGCCTCTATGTTTATTGCATGTTTCTACTGCGTGATAAATTATTCTTCTTTATTAAGTAGTTTGTTATAAATGAACAAAATTAACATTTTCAAAATAAAGCTATATATATTATAACACAATATTAAGTGAATTAAAAATTATTCAACAAACAAGTTAAACAAATTCTTTACAATTAATTAATTTAGTTATCTTCAACTTAGTAATGGATCAAATAATGGATGACCTTGACATTGTTGAAGCTTTCTTAGGTTGTGTGACATGAAGTTTGGTATACTGTGCTATTTTATTTAGAAAATTTCATATGGTCAGTCACCGGCAAAAAAAAGTTATACTTTATGCTGCTTGAGATGTGCGTCTATTTATTCATTTGTTTTGGTTTATTATAAGAATACATAGGCACGTCAGATGTCGCATGTGAGAATGGATAAACTAACTTGATTGAGTTGTAACATATTACACGAATAAGAAATCTAAAATAAGTGCTATACAATATATCACGAGACCAATGATAAACTGACGGAAAATGATTACCGCATTGTAATTGGTCGCCGCCGCCGCATCGCGCGGGATTCTTACTAGTATATATATATATATATATATATATAGTAAAGATCTTGTACAAAGTGTTTTTTGGTAAGAACTGTGAGAATCAAAGGAGGGTATTTTTTTATTTTTTTTTCGAAATTTTTTTCCCATATTATTAAACAAGTATTACAGTATTGAAAACTAAAAAAACAAAAAAAATAAATTTTGGTTTAGAGTAATTACGTGTAGAGTAATTACATAATTACTCTAGTATAAACTAATATATTTACCTTTAATGACGTAGTTACACTAAAAAAAAAATTTTTTCTTATTATTTATCTAGAAAGTATGTTTAAGCACATGGGAAAAAAAATTCCTCGTACAAAGTGTGAGAAGTCTATGTAGTCATTGTGTTTTAAAGTTTGGCTATAATGTTTTTTATTCCTTTTGCATTGATTTATATAAAAAAGCACCAAGCGTTATAATTTAAAACACAATCAAATGTATTCTAGAGATAAAATTTAAAACACTCTGATTACTTTTTTCGTAGGGTGTTTTAGATTGCATGTTGAGAATACATTTATTAGTGTTTTAAATTATTAATTTTTGTGTTTTTCTATATAATACTATGCCCAAGGAACCTAAAAATCATGCCTATAATTTAAAACACAATGCCTATATAGACTTATCACACTTTGTACGAAAAACGCACTTTGTACAAGAACCCCACCCTATATATATATATATATATATATATATATATATATATATATATATATATATATATATATATATATATATATATATATATAGGGAAGTGATAATATGAGAACTCAAGTGAGTTGAGAGAACTTGAGAACACTTGTGGACCATTAATCTTGATGATCTAATAGTTGACATCAAAGGATGTGACCTTTTGTTTTGACATGATTAATAAGTATTATTTTAATATAATAAAGTATTTTAAAGGGTATTTTGGGTAAAAAACCATGTGAGAGAAAAAATTAATATAATATCATTTAATTTTTAAAAAACTTTATTTTATTTTTTTAATTAGTTTACTTTGTTGGGTTCAGTTGAGACCATAGTTACCGGAACAAAGACTTTTGATAGGTTATAATAGCTTTTGTAAGCCAAGGGGCTGAATATGTAATTAATCATAGTTTTTGGTGAAACCCTAGTGATCTGCGCACTTAAACACGGGCCCTGCACTCTTAGCTTAAGTGCGCAGGCCCATCAGCTTCTCTATATATAGAATGCAGGAGCTTCTCACTAGGGTTATGGTTTTGGTCATCTTAGATAGCACAAGAACAAGGGTGCGTACTTATTTGTTATTCCATGGTGTTCAAAAGTTTATTATCAGTAATGGAATCATGTTTTTGTTCATCTTGTGTGTCGGTTTTATAAGTTTTATCTATAGTTTCTTAGTGTTTCAAGATTCATCACTTAAAACACCTAATTAATATGTGTTTCTAAGTGATAACAATCTCTTGCACTAATAAGATCTAGTATTTGGGACTTACAATTTGGTATCAGAGCCTTTGTGCTCTAGATTGTATCTGTTTAAGATACCAAAACCCTCATCTTGTTAGTTTTTCTCAAAAATTTTATAAACTTTGGTGTTTTTATCAAAAAAAAATATATATGGAGTTTCTTATCTAGTTGGTTCAGATTTCGTTTGGTGTTATGTTTCTAAGGTGTTAAAAGTTGTTTATTTTAAGTAGAAACATCATCCAAGCATTTCAGATTATGTGAAAAAGTCTTGGATAGGTTTCAGCTGAGTTTGTGCTTGTTAACTGCTTGTTTTGCGCACTTATTTCTTGTTTTGCGCACTTAACTCATAAGCTGCATACTAGTTTCTTATTCTGTGCACTTATTCCAGTCTTTATGTGCGCACTTGTCTCATAAGTTGCGTACTTACTGCTTGGATTGTGTACTTTGCTCAAGTTTTCTGAATTGTAAAGTTTTCTTTGTCTCTGGGCACACAACTAGGGTTTCTGCGGACTTAATCAGAAATTTCTAGTTCCTCTGCGCACTAACTGAAAGTGTGTAGTTTTGAGTACTTGGCTAGGGTTTTTGCGCACTAAAATCTTAAACGAAAGTTTAAGTGTCTGTCAAGACTGCACACTTACCATGCCCAAGTCTTGACTGATCTACGCACTTATCAAAGAAACACTAGTTCTCTGTGTACTTGTCAAAACTGCGCACTTATCAGGAGACAAGATTTTGACAGTGAAATTGCTACTGTTTCAGGTTGCTGCATACTTATTCTGCGCACTTACCCAAGGAGACTTTGGGAGATAGCAGTTTAGCCTTCTGTGGCCTTATCGCAGTGTACTTATTCGCGTGTTCTAGTCATTATTCTGCCCAAAATTTCTTGTGCCTTCAGATAATCAGACCAACAATTCTGCATACTTAGTATCTGCGCACTTAAGGACTGCTCACTTATTTGAGGACTGTGGACTTAATTTTGGACTTTAATCTTTAAAATCAGAAAATCAAACTTAAAATCAACCTAAATCAATGGCTGATAACAACAACAACTTAACCATGAATCCTATAACCCAAACTGAATTGGAAACTGGAACAATAACTCGAATCCCTAAGTTAATGGGTGCAGAAGATTATGGAACCTGGAAGAACCGAATGAAGGCGTTCTACTATGTCAACGACTTCACCCAGTGGACGTCTGTGCAACTTGGACCTCACATTCCAGTGAGGACCACTGATGCAGGAGAGGTGTTTAACACGGATCCAACTACCTACACTGACCTTGACAAGCAGTTACTGCAGAGGGATCACAAAGCTTATGGTGCCCTCACCATGGCTTTGTCCAATGACGTGTACAACATGTTTAAGGAATACGGATATGCTCATGATTTGTGGTTTGCGTTAAGTGAGTACTACGAAGGAAATGCTGAGATGAGACAGAACAAGCAAGATATGATTAAAAAATAATATGATATGTTTGGAAGTGTTCGGGGTGAAAGCTTGTCGTCTCACATTGACAGGTTCATGAGCCTGTTAGCAAAGATGAAGAAAGCAGGAATTCCAGTCAACAACCGAAACTCCATCAAGAAACTGCTCGACTCTCTGCCCAAGGAATGGAGTCTGCAATGCATGTTGATTAGGAAAGAGTACTTAGATGCTCAATCTACTTTGGCGGATCTAATCAATACTCTGAAGTATTTCGAAATGGATATCAGTAAAAGAGAAATGAATCAGACTGTTCCAAAAGTCGTCCCTAGCACTGCTATGAAGAATCTGGCGTTAATGACTCCAGTAGGTGACATGGGTTCAAGCTCATCACATGTGTATGTGGATTCTATTGGTGGTGGTAGTTCAAGCTCGGGAAAGACAGTCTCATACTCTGAAAAGGCTGCAAAGACACTCAACCCACAGCTTACAAAGCTTGCTACCGAACATGTTGAACTCTTCAACACATTCATGACTAGCTTTGAGGCTCTGAAGACCGGTGACCTTAAGAATGAAATGATGACTCCTGATGACATGTACCAGGTTTATCCGAATGATATGGAAGAAATGGATCTTAAATGGCAAATGGCTATGATCACGCTGAGGGTAAAAAGGTTCCAAGACAAAACTGGTAGAAGAGTCAGAATGGGTAAAGTTGGTTTTGACAAGTCAAAGATTAGATGTTACAACTGCAAGTCACTTGGGCATTTCAAATATGAATATCCTACTCTGAATCAAGCAGAGATTAAACCGGCTAAAAGATTGGTGGCAATCACTGATAGGAATGAGGCAAATGAGAAGAATCAACAGATGGCACTGGTTGTTGAAGATTTTGATTGGGGAGAAGAGGCAGCTGCGGTTGAAGCTGAAGTGAACAAAGCTTTGATGGCCAAAATTTGCACCAAATCCACAAATGGTGTGAACTCACTGGAAGGGTCGTCAGCTGAAATGCCAAAGGGTGGAATGCTAGAGAATGCAGGTCTGAAGGGAGTGTTGATTGCTGAAAAGGGAAAAGAAGCGACCGCTGAGGAAACACTGATAGCTGAGAAGACATCCACTACTAAAGCAGATGAGAAGCTGTAGGATATGCCCAAGAAAGCCGAGGAAAGAAATCTGGTAAGTATTCCTCTTGAAATAAAATCAAAGCTGTGCTTACCAAGGTGCGTTACAGCTGTTGCTTATTGTTTGTCACACAATAGGTGAATTTTTAAAGAAATGGAAAATATTCAAAAAATTAACACTGAAATGAAAGAAAATGAGTTGGCGTATCAGCGAAAGCTAAATGCAACTCTAGCTGAAATGCAAACTCTAAAAGAATTTGTTCTCAAAAAGGATTTTCTAATAAATGATTTAAGATCAAAGTTAGAAAAGTCTAGAAATGAAACAAATCATCTTCAGATCATTGTGGACAAATGGAATGCAAGCAAACAGGCTCAAGCTGATATCATAGACTGCTCAAGGCAATCGTTCGTCAAAGATGGAATTGGGTATAAGGATAAAAATGGGATTGAAAGATCTCTATTTTTACCCTTGAGCCGAAGTGAATATATACCCATTCCAAAACCTCATCCAGAAAATGATCTTTTTGAAAAAGAACGTGTCAAATCTGAGTCAAATACTAATATAAGTAAAAGCAATGCAGATGTGACCCAAAAGGCTCAGGTGGAAGATGATGAGAGTTGTGGTGGACAGAAGTTAGGGTTAGGTCACCCGGGTGCCAATTACTCTACAGTGAACCGGTTCATCTGGAATAATGAAAAGACTAAAAACATTTTGAATTCGGATGACTGTAATAGTTTAACTAAGCTGGATGACTGTAATAGTTTATCTAGGATGGATAACTGTAATAGTTTATCTAGGCCTGATGACTGTATTAACTTAACTTCTAGACTATCAAACGCTCTAACGTTCGTGTTGAAAATGTTATGCCACTGTGTGTTGATCTTAATGCTGCGTTCTCTGATAATAAAAATGCATATAAACCATCTGTGTTTTGTACCAGAACTAAAACAGAACAGGTTTGGGAAATTTCTTACTGAAGAAATTCCAAGGTTTGTTCCATCATCCACATATATTTCATGTTCTGAAGAATCACAAAGTGAAACAGGTAACTCAAGTTCTGAAGAATCACAGAGTGATACAGAAAGCAACATCAACACGCCTGAATGCAACACAAATGAAGAACCAAGTGGTAACAAGGATGAATCATGTTCAAGTGAAAGCTCCTGCTCAAACAAGATCAAGAAGAGAACATCACAACCATCATCATCCAGATCTTCTCCTAAGATCAAGCCTAAACACTCAAAATGCTTTAGATGTTGAAATGAGGGACATGTGGTCAAAAAATGTCATTTGAAACCTAAACCACAAAATGAAGTCAAAACTCAAAATTCTTTTTCTGATCAGATCAAAAATCTTCAAGAAACAGTAAAAAGTTTTGTTAAAACTACAAAAATTTGGAAAAGACAAGAGTCAATTTTGGGTGAAAATCACGATAGATCAAAACTAAAACAGACTTGGATTCCCAAAGTTAACTAATTAAATGTCTGAGTCGTTATTGTACATAGACCTTCTTGAATTTATCTTTGTTTTCTTTTGTTTTTGTATTTCAGAATAAACTACAGAAATGGTTGATAGCTCTTATGAGATATCTTTGGCATGTTGATAGCGGCACTTCAAGGCATATGATTGGGCTGAAAGAACTCCTCAAGAACTATCGGTTCATTGATGGAGAGTTTGTAGCGTTCGCTGGAAATGAAAAGGGTTGAAAGATTGTTGGCATAGGAGATGTGGTCACCGACGCCCTGACTCTAGAAGATGTCTGTTATGTTCCTGAATTGTGCTACAATCCGTTAAGCGTATCACAAGTCTGTGACAAAGGAATTTCTGTGTTATTCAATGACATGGAGTGCATCTTTCTAAAGCCAGGATTTAAACCACCCACCAACATGATTATGTTGAAAGCTCCTAGGCACAATAATACCTATGTGATAAACATGAGAGATGCTAAGTCTGAATGCCCAATGACTTGTTTACTGTTATGGCATAGGTGATTGGGACATGTGGACTTTAAAAACATAAACAAACTTTCTAAACTAAATCTAGTTAGAGGTCTTCCTTCCAAGGAATTCCCTTTTTCTGAAAAATGTTTAGCACGTGCCAAAGGAAAACAACACAAGAAATCGCATAAGTCCAAAACAGTGAACTCAATTGACTCTCCCCTTCAATTACTGCATATGGATCTTTTCGGTCCAATTAGTGTTAAAAGCTTGGCTAAGAGATCCTACTGTTTGGTGATTACATATGACTTCTCTCGCTTCACATGGGTGTACTTCTTAGAATATAAAAGTGAAGCTGCTGAGACCTTGATGCTGTTTGTTCCTCTTATTGAGAACATAATCAAATTGAAGGTAAAGTCCAACAAAAGTGATCAAGCGACAGAATTCAAGAGCCAAAGTTTCATGACATTTTGCAGCAGCAAAGGAATTCATCTTCAATACAGTGCTACAAGGACTCCTCAACAGAATGGAGTGGCTGAAAGAAAGAATCGCACACTTATTGAAGCTGCCAGAACTATGCTCATTGACTCAAAGTTGCCGATCATTTTCTAGGCAGAAGCTGTGAATACCGCCTGTTATGTTCTTAATATATTCTTGATTGTCAAGCCACGTGGGAAAACTGCTTATGAATTACTCTTCAAAAGAAAACCTCTCTTCGATTACTTCAGACCATTCGGATGTTCGTGTACTCTTCTCAACAACTTTGAAAATATAATGAAGTTCGATGCAGTTGGAGATGAATGCTTCTTTGTTGGATACTGTCACACCCTCAAATTTCCACTGGGGGGTTTTACCGCGAGGCGCATGACACACCAGGATCCCATAGCCATAAGTTATATGAACGACTCTAAATGCCCAAACCATTTAGTTCGTTTCAAATAAAATTCGCCTTTATTTTTAAAAGATTGTCAACCATACGTTTAGATGAGTGCGGAAGCAAAAACAGTTTAGTAAAATAAGTTATGATGCGCAAACACAATGCGCCCAAACCAAAATGAAAGTAAATGCGTCAAAGTATATAAGTTATAAATCCCATGAGACATCATGCATGAACCTAGACGTGCTCCTTTCTAGCGACCTGTGAAAACATACTAAGTGTGTCAACAAAAAGCTGGTGAGTTCACAGTACGAGAAACAGTTGTAATTTCATCAATTGTATTAAAAACATCAGTTTTAAACTTGTCAGGGGTAGGTAACCCGCTCAATGTAACTAAACAGTGATTATTGGGAAACATACAGTTGTTATAGTGCCTCAACACTAGTGTCTATCAACACCAGTAAGAAAAAGTGGTCAGAAGTTCATGCCCGTGACCCAAGCACCTCAGGCATGAGGTTTCTGCACAACCTAATAGCGCTACTAACTACTACCCCGTTCGCCTCCAGCGATTAACCCAATAAAATAGTAAGGACTTTCAAGATAGAGTGTTAGTTCACAAGGGACAGTTAAAGTACAAAACTGATAAAAGTGTGATCCACGTAAGGAATCGAAAACCCGACCTACACAAGGAATCATAGCATCCCAAAACTTGGAATGGAAAAGTAGTCCCAACGGGACTAGAAAAGTTTTATTTAACTTTGTCTCAACCAGAGACACATGCTTTCGCGAAAAGTAGTGAAACTCACCTTAGGTTGCGTGCTAAAGATAAACCGCAAAGATAGCAAACGTGGAAGACTACTCGCCTACCAATAACCTATCAAACACAAGGTTGCAAGTGTTTGATTGTGCTTGACAAAATGACTTAAGTGACATCTCATGCAATTGTACTTGACACAGATAAACCATGCAAAACCCGTCAATCGCTGGTGATTAGTAAATGATGCAACATGTTAAGACTTTTAACACAACTAGTTCTCATCACACATTACATACAATCAACCTATCATGTCATCTACATCATATAGCTAACAGGTGCACATATTCACATATGGGATTTCACAACTTATAACTCAATAACACACTCAAATCATCACATAATCAATATCCCTCAAACCTGCGTTTTCTGGACAGATTTTAGGTTACGAAATCCAATTTTTGTAAAATATCAAATCAACTCCTCAAGTCCCCAAAATTTTACAGAGATGTCCCATAAGTTTATACGTGACTCTAATATTTTTATTTCTTTGCAAAAACACATCAAGATTTTATGAAAATTAACTTAGTCCAGCCACCTCAGAAAAAGAGTGCTGTTGACAGCAGCTTACATAAAAATTCATTAAAAATCGTAGACTCATCCAAACGAGATGAATCCAATTGGAAAAGATTTGATATTCAGAGGCTCAACTTATGTCCAAATTTCATGATCAACGGATTAGTAAAACGCAAGTTACAGCCCTTTAAAGTTGGTCCATTTTTCACATCCGAAAATCTGATTATACCTTTAAACTTATAAAATCATGAATACATATCAAAACAAGTCCAAAACGCATGATTTTGGACTTTTTGAAAGGCTAACATCATAAATTATGTTTTAGTATCAGAAAACAATAAGATTACACATGTTAATCACCCTATAACAGCTATACAAGTCGTTACAAATAATCTGCCAGAAATCAGAACTTTAACAACATGACTCTTATAAACCCTAATCATTCTCAATAACCCATAATCATGCAATAACCTCATATTAACACAACAAAATCAATATTATCACGTTTAACCTCTGATTTTTATGTACCATATGCTCTAGATATAATTTTTATCAACAATACTCATTAACATACATAACAAACATCCAAGATATCCTACACATGTTGATTTGCGATTTTAACATGAGTATTTCTTAGGGTTTTTACAACTTTTCCAGCCTTAAAATTTATCATACAACACATAAAATATATACCTTGAACCGCTAAAGTCTTTAAAACTCCAAGATAGCACCCGAATCACTTGAACTTGTGAAAAATTGGTGAAATATTGAAAACGAAGAAGAGGATACTCCCCCTTGAAGTCCATGGCGCTAATGTGGGTTCTAGGGTTTGTGTTTTCTTTTTTTTTATAAGTATAATACACTAGGGTTTAGTTATGGGCCAAGGTCTCGGGCTCTAGTGATTTTTATCTGATAAGTGAGCCCGTTAGCCCTATCTAACTCTTGCGATTAATCCCGACAAATTAATCATGCTACCTCATATGAAACTACTGTTTTATCAATTCATATTATGTTCATCATAAGTGCACATATCTCATAAGGTTTACGCACAAGTTAACTAATACGCAGTAGTTCACATAAGCATGCAATTCACATACACGTGTTACTTCACATTCATCAACACTCAATAGTTCATATAATCATGCATGCTTAACAAATCACCAACGTTCAGGATACGGGATACGTGTGTGTGTCAAGACAATGGTTTTCCTAATTATAACGTACATTAATGTCACTTAACACATGTTATTGTTACATAATATTCTCAAAGACCCGTTCAACTAACTCTAGCGTGTTTAACCACGTATGATCATGGAAGTTAATTAGAGTTCAGTAAAAGGGTTAACCTGAAAATGCGGGGTGTCATAGATACTCTTCAAGTCAAAAGGCTTATCGAGTATACAACAAACGCACCAAGATGGTACTTGAGTCCTTCTATGTAGACTGGCAAGAATCTAACTCCACTAATACAGGAACTGGTCCTGACTGGTTCTTTGACGTGGACGTTGTTTTCAATCATTTCATCACGCCTGAAAATCAAGTACCTGATGATCAAACTCGTGAAAATCAAGTTGCAAATTCGTCTTCTTTTGGAAATATTCTCTACTCTTCTGACGATGACATTGCACCATTCACCACCCGTCTCTCTCCACTTGTAGCTGATCCAATCGTTCCTCTTCAACCCATGAATGGTGATACAACTGCTAAAACTTCAAAAGTCCCTGAAAGTACTCCAACTGCAGAAGAAACCTCTTCAACTCAGCAGTATGTAAATGATCCATCCAGCTCCTCAGTACCTGGAGATCATATATCAAATCTACCCCCACAAGTTCAAGAAGAAGAGAACATGGGATACAAATCTTCAAAGAATCATCCCATTGAGAACGTCATCGGACCCATCACTGAGGGTGTTCTTACAAGAAACCAGGCAGACAAACTCAACACAGTTTTATCAGCATTCTTATCTCAGACAGTACCATTTAGCATTGAAGATGCAGTCAGAGATGCAAGCTGGGTAGAAGCCATGCAGGAAGAGCTTTTTCAATTCAGAAAACTCAAAGTTAGGGAGCTAGTGGATTTGCCTGAAGGAAAGTATCCTATTGGAACTAGATGGGTCTTTCGGAACAAAATAAATGAACGTGGTGTGGTGATTAAAAACAAAGCTCATCTAGTTGTTCAGGGATTTCGTCAGCAAGAAGGGATTGATTATGAGGAAGTCTTCGCACCAGTTGCCCGACTTGAAGCCATTCGTATCTTCTTAGCGTATGCGTCATACAAAAACTTCAAAGTCTTTCAAATCGATGTGAAGAGTGCTTTCTTGTATGGAAAAATCAAAGAAGAAGTCTATGTATGTTAGCCACCTGGCTTGGAAGACCCTCACTATCCCAACAGATACTACAAATTGGACTAGGCTCTCTATGGTCTTCATCAAGCACCTCAAGCTTGGAATGAAACCTTGTCCTCATATCTGTTGCAAAATGGATACACCAGAGGGAAGATCGACATGACCCTGTTTACCAAAGAAGTCAACAAACACTCCATTCTGGTTCAAATATATGTAGATGATATTATCTTTGGTTCAACTGATGAAAATTTATGCAGGGAATTCGAAAGCATCATGAAGTCTCAGTTCGAAATGAGTATGATGGGAGAATTGTCATTTTTCTTAGGTCTGGAGGTCCAGCAGAAGGAAGACCGAATTCTCATTCATCAAGCCAAATATACAAGAGACATATTGGCAAAACACAACCTGTCTTACTGCAAGCCATCTAACACTCCTTTTGCTGATCAAACCACACTTGTACCGGATCTTCAAGGACCAACAGTGAATCCACATACGTATCGATCAATGATTGGATCCTTGATGTATCTCACAGCCAGCAGGCCAGATATTATGTGGGCAGTTGGATGCTGTGCTCGCTTTTAGTCAAATCCCAAGCAATCTCATGAAACTGCAGTCAAAAGAATCTTCTGCTACCTCAAAGGAACACCAAAACTTGGTTTATGGTATCCTAAGAGTGATAATTTTGATCTATTTGCGTACTCTGATAGTGATCTTGCAGGTTACAGGATTGACAAAAAATCTGTCTCTGGTGGTTGTCAATTTCTGGGAAATAGGCTCGTGTCTTGGCAGAGCAAGAAGCAGACAACAGTGTCTATCTCCACCGCGCAGGCTGAATACACGGCTGCCTCCAGTTGTTGTCAAGTGCCGTTGATACAAAATCAGCTGTTGGACTACGGTTTGAATGTCAAGAGAACTCCTATTTATATTGACAATGATGCTTGTCGTGACATCGTGAAGAATCCAATTGATCATTCTAAAACTAAACATATAGAAATTCGGATTCATTCAATTCGCGATACCCACGACAAAGGATATATACAGGTGTTGCCAATAGATACTGCTGATCAAAAGGCAGATATCTTTACAAAAGCTTTTGACAAAACCCGTTTCCGCCAATTGGTAACATGGCTAGAAATGATCAATTTTGAATGATTTCTTAATAAAAAAATATTTTATTGTAGAGAAATCTTATTTTAGGTTAAAACAAGATTTTTGGGGAGAAAGTAAAATCGGTCTATCCCTACTGAAAAAAAAGATTCAAAAATTTTGAATTCAAGAAATTATAGGAAGTAATCATATTCTGTCAACATGTGAATAGGATCCAGAGGAAGTTGTGGCTTCAAGCAACGATATGTCGGTAGATTCAGCTTGGAATCGAGTAAACTGCTACTAGGTGATTAACAGTAAATGTCTACACCGAAAGCTGGATTCCCACTGTGTTATAGGTCTGCACAAGCTGAGTCCGGTCATACACAGGTTGAGAGATCAAAAGACACAAAAAATTTTGTGCATATAATAATCAAAAGAAACCTAAGAGTGCAAGCTACCAATGCGGGGCTATTTAATAAAATGAGCAACAAAAGACACGCAATGTTAGTGACGTGCAAACAAATATAGATAGCTCAACAAGCGATTAGATGATCATCTTCTCTGCTTATGGGAACATAGACCTGAAGCTCTCATCATCTGATCGACATAATGATCATCTTCTCTGCTTATGGAAACATACACCTGAAGCTCTCATCATTATATCTCAATAAACCTTGAGGATTGGTAGGCTTATACCTAGCACAAGTAGGGTTCACAAAATGTCTGTCAATATTACCAAAACATGATAAAAATCATCACCAAACGTTTGTTGAAAGACGAGAGGCATGAATTTAAGTGGACAAGTATACCGACAGTTTTTCTTGGGCTGCAGCTATCCAACGGAAAGTTGAAACGTGATCTGGCAGGTATGGTTGGTATGATCTTGAATGCAGAAGGTGAGAAACGGTTAACCCCGACTCTTAAGCTTCAAAATTTTACCTAAAATGGGTCCTACGCACTTGTTGAGCCCTGCGCACTTGTCTTAAGTGCGCAGGCCCATATCTACTATATATATACCTTTGTAAAAAAAAAATTTACAACAGTCAGTTTTTTTTTTTGGAAACCCTAATCTTTCCTTTTCCTAGAATCATCATCGTCTTCATCAACCGTCATCTTTTAAACCCTATTAATCTCACTTTATCAACTGTTAATCCACCATTTTCCTCTCCATTTTCATTGATTCTCGTCGTTTTTAAGTTTGATTAAGTTTTAACTGATCTGTTTGTAGATGCCGTTTTGCGACTAATGATTAGATACTAACATGTGTTATGGGCGAATGAGTTTCAGAAGGGGCGAAGGAAGATTAGAAAGGGGCGAAGGAAGATTGTCATGGACGAATGAAGATCAGGAAGGCACAGAAGAACACATTCGACCAGTTCTACTGGGCGAATGTGGAAATGGCTTACCTTCGACCAGTGTGACTGGGCGAACGTACAGCTAGTATAAATAGATTTCAAGTTTTTGTAATGTATAACGAGTCATAGAGAGTGTGTGTTTTGTGTGTGTGTTCCTGAGAGGTTAGAGATTGTCTGTTTGAGGTCTAGATTAACTGTTATCAGTCTGTAAAGGTTTATTTGAACAAGTTAATCTATGAAAAGCATTTAAAATGATCTTGATTGTGTTTTGATTGAGTTTACTTCAGTTTGTTCTAAGCTAGGGTTTCCGCACCTGGTTTAGCAACTTGTATGATCATATAATCCTGTGTTTTTGGCAAATCTCGTCCTCTACAAAGTGGTATCAGAGCGTAGAGGATCATACAACAACAAATTGATAAACTCAGAGCTGATTTGGACATAATTTTCATCAATTCACATCTGTTTTCAACTAAAAATGGTTTTTGTGTGTTTTTGAAAGAATTAGAGGTGATTTTGTGGTTAAAATTCAAAATTCCAAGTATTAAAGTTGTTCCAAATCATCTCCGAAGCATAACCTGATCAAGATCAATCAAATCCACAAACTTTTGAAAACCATTGATCAAAATAACCGTTTTTCAAAGTGTAACCGTTTTTCAAATGTCAGATATGGGCGAACCTGGTTATTGTGGGCGAATGTGTGTATTTTAGGACGAATGTGAGTGGTTTTCTGGGCGAATCTAGAGGTTTTAGGACGAATCTAGAGTTCTTCACATAGAAATTTTACATTCGGGTCATATTTTCTACATCCGGGAGATCGGGCGGACGAAGGTATAATTCAGACGGCCGAACCTAGGAATTTTAGGACGAAGGTAGAAAGGTGTTGGTGAAGTTTTACATTCTGGTGAATTTCTCACATTCGGGGCACTGTTTTTTTTTTGGGCGAATCTGTACCAAAAGGGACGAACCTAATTACATTTGGGCGAACCTAGGAGTAGTTTTTGTGAAATTTTCTAAGTGTTGATTTTCTCGAAGTGCGTGAATATGTGGCGTTATCAGACTACTCCTACACCAGCAACTACACAACCACAACAGCAGGTGATGGACCCATGGACAGTGGCAGCACAGAAGACTAGCACACAGTCTTCGCAGCCGGTTAACTACATGACTCAGAGTGCACCTACAGTACCACAGTCTGACTACTGGGGAGTAGCAGCAGCGGTGGTAAACACTCAAACTACTAATGCTATTTCCACACTGATTAATGATTTGTCTTCAGGTAGCGGGACTCGGCCACCGAAGCTCATGGAGATTCAGGAATACAATCAGTGGCAGAAAAAGTTCAAGATACACTTGGAAGGCATGGGAGTAGAAGGTGCTGAAGCATGGAACATGATAGCTAAAGGATACACACCACCAGTTCTGGAGAACACGGGTGAACCAGTGCCATTGGAGAGCATGGCGGAGGATGAGAAGAAAAAGTTTGCTGTGGAAAAGAAGGCGTTCTCCCAACTGACGCAAGCTATTACAAATGATCTTTTGCATCAGTTTGGGACGTGCACAACTTCGAAGGCTTTGTGGGATATGCTTAAAAGGAAGCATGATGGAAATGAGAAGACTAGGAATTTGAGGATGGAAGAACTTGTCAAGGAGTTTGAGAATTTTTCTTATGTTGGAAATGAAACTTTGAAAGAACTAACTCCTAGATATAATCATTTAATATCTGAATTGTCTAGCTATGGTGTACAGATCCCTATGGCAAAACAGGTGGACAAATTTGCTGAAGCATTACCACCTAACTGGGATCAGCATGTGGATGTTCTGAAGGAGAAGGATGCTTTTCAATACTGGTCTCTTCAAGAGTTCGTTGAGAAGCTGGAAAACAAGGAATTGGAAGAGAAGAGGAAGGCTAGGAGAGCACAGATTCCTCAGAATCCAAACTTATACTTTGGAGGATCTTTAGTTCCAGCAAGCACAAGTTCTGGAGGGCTAGTCACACCACATGTTGCTTGTATATCCAATGCTGTAGAATCACCCATCATTAACTACCATCAACAAACTTCATATTTATCACAACCACAACCACAAGTTCCATATCAATATTCATACATTCCACCATTCTCACCAAAACAACAAGCAGCTTTTTACACTGCTGGTCAAACTCAACCACAACCAATGAACCAACCTAATCAACCAACTGTGGTTTTGGAGACTTCCAATCTTGGAAATGTGACAGTTGAAGTTGCTCAGCAACACATTGCATTAGTCTCTGCAATGGTTTCTTCCTATAATGGATTAGTTGCTAGTCAAATTGGTAATAACAACTTGACCAATGAAGACTATGCACAGATTGATAAGGAGGAAATGGAACTCATTGACATCCAATGGGCATTTGCGAGCATAATGCGTAGAGCAACTGAGTTTATTGAGAAAACAGGTAGAACCGACTTGGGAACTTCTCCTAACACAACCTACGGGTTCAATAAGGAGAAAGTGACTTGTTTTAACTGTGGAGGTAAAGGTCACTTTAAACGTGAATGCACACAGCCACCGAAACAAGGCAACAGGAATCCATTTAATGCTACCTATCAGAATCGTCAACAACAAAACCAAAACCAAGTTTCTTCCCAAAATAACAACAACTACCAAAACCGTCAAAACAACTTTAACAACAACCAAAATAGACAACCAAACACACCAAACCAGACACAAAACCAAACACCAAACAATACTAACCGAACAGTCATACCAATCACTACACCAGCTGAAACACAAAATACCAATCAAGCATTGGTTACCCAACAAGATGAGAGGTTTGACTGGTCAAGTATTCAGATAGGTGTTGAGGAGATAACCACTGGGGGAAATGTGGCGTGTGTTGCCTATCAGGTTGATCTTGAAGAGTCTGTGACGATGGAGGAGAAGGTTGAAACTGAGGTTGATAGTGATGATTCTGAAGCTGAGAAGGATGGTGATTTTGAACCTGTTAAGGTTGATTCTGAGATTAATGTTGAGGTTGAAAATGAAGAGACTAATTCAGGAGTGGTGATTGATACTGTTTCTGACATTCCTGAGGAGTGTGAATCAGTTTATTCTGATTCAGACAGTGACTCGGATACGGAAGTTAGTGTTAATTCTCTTGATGAAGATATTGATCAGTTACTTGCAGAAGCAGATTTTCTGATGACTAGGAAGTCGTGCATTGCAGATGATGCTTTCACAAAGATTGATTATTCCAGATTCTTTGCAGGAAAGGAAGCTCATTTCGCATTGATGGCCATGACTGACCCACCAAAACCTGTAAGTTCTGCATCTAGTACTGATAATACTAGTGAAAAGTATTGTGGTGGATGTGATAGATTGACTGAGGAGGTTAAACAACTCCGTATTCAACGTGATAGTGCTATCATGAACAGTCAATCTACTCGCAAAGAGTTGAATGCTTTTAACAAAGTGTTAGATGGCTACAAAAAGGACATTTCTGACTTGAAAAATACTTTGTCTTTAAAACAATTGGCAATAAACAACTACATTAATGAAATTGAAAACACCAAGTTGGAAATGGCCGCCATCAAATGTTTTGCTGAAAAAGTAAACAAAAAGTTGGAGAGTTATGAGAATGTTGCTTATGTGGTAGACCACATCATTGATGACAAAACAACCAATTATCGGGCTGTACCATCTCCGGTTCTCTTTGAAAACCATAATTGTCACTCAGTGACACCGGAGAGTTCGGTAAAATCTGATTCAGCATCGGAAAATGAATCTAACACTTCAAGTGTAGGCGATCCAAATTCCGATGTTAGACCGATTTTGGGAATCAATGATGAGGGTGTTACTGCTGAAAGTGTTGACTCAGATTCAGAGAGTGATGAAAATGGTTGTAACCAAACTGTTAATGCATGTGAAATTCCAAAAGAAAATCACATCATTACAAATGAACCAATTTCATCATCTCAAATTGTTCCAATGAGAAATGTTCATCATGTGGAAAAGTCTGAGAAGAATGTTGTGAGGAAAGATCTTAATGTGATTAAAAAAGATCTTGAGAGAAATGAGAAAAACGAACAATGTGACAAACCTGTGAAAGTGTTCTATCGGATGGAAGGATCCGATAAGATCATTTCTGACGAGGACTTTCCAATTAAAAATGCCAATTATGCTAAAATTGAAAAGATTTGGCAAGAAAGTACTATTTGGTTTCCTAAACATGAGAGAACAAATGAAATTCCACCAGCTTTGTTGAAAAAGTTGTATTTGGATGTTCCTCAAGAACCAAAGGTCCATGTCACAGAGTTTGTTAAACCCAAAAACAGAGCTAATGGTTTCAATGAGCCTACTTACTCAAAAGGGCCACTCCCTGAGAGTTTAAGGAAGCAACAGTACAATGATCAATACCCTGTTAGATCATTTGCTCAACCAAATGCTCCAAATGTTTTTGAAGAGTACCGTGCGTGCTTTAAATGTGGGGAACGCGGGCATTTACTTGCTCAGTGCCCATATGTAAGGCACAAGAGGCACGAAGTTGAAGTGAGGAATTCTATGCGAAAGCCGATTGATCATTATGTGCCACCTCATAGGAGAGTTGTTCCTCAACAACAACAACCGTTTTATTATCAAAACAATTTTCAAATGAGGAACACTCGTCCAATGCACTATGATAGAAGGAATCGGATTGCGATGGAAAACTCGTGGAGAAAGCCTGTGGTGAACTCAACAGTTGAGAGGCAAAAGGTTTCACCAAAACCAATTGTCAAATCGAATGTTGGACCTAAGTCTGTTAAATCAGATAAGGTTACAAAGAAGGTTATTTTTGCTAAAAATGTTCAGAAACCGACTGAGAACCCAAAGTCTCAGATTCGTATCCTGAAAAGGACTGAACAATCTTGGACACCCAATGGTACTCCAGGAGCCTCATCTTCAAAGGTTAATGAGAAAAAGGAAACGATTTTGGGCAATCAGAAAAATATTGATCAAAATGTTGTTAAAAATGTTTGTGAAAATGTTATTGTTAAACCTGATGTTGAAAGACCCAAGACTCAGGCTTGGGTCCCCCGAAAGCACTAAATGATTTACTTTTTGTGTGCAGGGAGCTTCAGCTGGCCCTATTAGCAGTCTTTGGATTGTTGATAGTGGAGCTTCAGGCCACATGACAGGGGATCTTGCGTTGCTGTTCGACGTGAAGAACATCAATGGAGGGTATGTAGCGTTTGCGGGAAACAAAGGCGGATATATCACTATGGAAGGGAGTGTGAGCAATGGGATAGTGAGTTTTGAGCGGATATCGTATGTGAAGCAGATAGACTACAATCTGTTGAGTGTCAGTCAAATTTGTGACAAGAAATTTACTGTGCATTTTGATGACAAATCCTGCTATATCTTGAAACCGGGCTTTACAATTCCTAAAGAGTGGATAATGTTGAAGGCACCTCGCGTCAACAATCTATACATTCTTGATATGTCCAAGGCGATGACATCACAGGGGCAAATAACATGCTTTTTGTCCAAGGCGACTGAGAAAGAATCGATAATGTGGCACCGAAGGATGGGACACATTCATCTGAAGAAAATGAATCAACTTGTGAAAAATGGACTTGTCGATGGAGTAAACGTGAAACATTTCCATCTCAATGACAAGTGTGTGAGTTGTAAAAAGGGGAAGCAGCACAAACAGTCCCACAAAGTGAAAAAGGTTAACTCTGTTGAGATGCCACTAGAGCGATTGCACATGGATCTTTTCGGACCGGTCAAGCGTCATAGTCATCTTGGAGAGCTTTATTGTTTAGTCGTCACTGACGATTACTCAAGATTTTCATGGGTGATGTGTTTGCAGAATAAAAGCGACACTTTTATTAATCTAAAAGTTCTGTTCACTCGATTGGAGAATCTCTACAATGTGAAGATAAAGAGAATTCGGAGTGACAATGGGACGGAGTTCAAAAATGCCAAGATGGATGAACTTTGTGAAAACAAAGGGATACATCATGAATATTCGGCTCCGTATACCCCTCAACAGAACGGTGTTGCTGAACGAAAGAATAGGACTCTAATTGAAGCGGCTAGAACAATGCTCGCTGATTCAAATCTTCCAGTAATGTTTTGGAACGAGGCGATTTATGCAGCAAATTACACATTAAATCGGGTTCTAACAGTGAAGAAGTTTGGAAAAACATCTTATGAGCTGTTACACCGAAGGAAGCCGAACTTAGAGTATCTAGAACCTTTCGGGGCGCCTTGCACTATGTTGAATCCAAGCGAAAAGTTTAGTCCTAAAGCCGAGGAGGGTTACTTTGTTGGATATGCAACCCCACTCAAACGGGTATACAACAAGCGAACTCGTCGTGTGGAAGACTGGGCTAACGTGGAAGTTCAACGATATACTCAAAATATTCAAGGCACGGGTCCTGATTGGATGTTTGATTACAAAGAGTTCTTTGAATCATTCAATCTAGATAGCTTGGTTGAAGAAGCTGTTATTCGATTACTTTACGAGTGTGAAAATGCAACAACTTCACCGTTGGTGCGTCCGATCACAGTGAACCCCCTACCAGCTTCTAATGATACCAATGCTCCTATACAAGAAGAAGAGATTTTTCAAGAGGCTTCAACTTCATTAGACACTTCAGAATCTGAAGATGAACAATTTGAAGAAGCTATTCTTGATCAAGCTGAAGAACAGGAGGCACCGCCAGTGAACCCAACTCCAATTACTGATGTGGCTTCATCATCAAATACGGGTCATGATCTGGATGCTGTAGAGAACTTGACTGTTCAGACGGGAGTGCAAGTACCTGATTATCCGGAATCTCGGATTCATCGTATTCACCCGTTGGAGCAAGTTATCGGTGATCCTGGAAGTAGTGTTATGACCAGAGGGCAGCTTAAAAGCGTTAATTCGCCAGAGAGTTTTGGTGCTTTAGCTTTATATGCCAAAATTCAACAATCTGGTAGTCAAAATGATTGGTCGTTTGCGTGTTATGTGTCGCAGGTAGAGCCAAGGACATACAAGGACGCTTTGAAGGATGATGCCTGGGTGGAAGCTATGCAGGAGGAGTTATTACAATTCCAGAAATTAGGAGTTTGGACGCTCACGGATTTGCCGCCGGATAGAAAGAAGATTGGCACCAAATGGGTGTTTAAGTGTAAGAAGGATGATCGTGGGGTAATTGTTCGGAACAAAGCCAGATTGGTCGTGCAGGGTTTCCATCAAATCGAGGGGATTGATTATAATGAAATCTATGCACCGGTAGCACGAATCGAAGCTATTCGGATGTTCTTTGCGTTTGCTTCTTATAAGAAATTCAAAGTTTACCAGATGGACGTGAAAAGCGCATTTCTGTACGGTAAAGTCAAGGAAGAGGTGTATGTCGGGCAGCCACCAGGCTTTGAGGACCCAATCCACCGGGATAAGGTCTACGTGCTGAACAAAGCTCTTTATGGCTTGCACCAGGCTCCGAGGCAGTGGTACGAGGAGCTGAGTACATACCTCATCAACAAAGGATTTAAGCGCGGCCTCGTCGATTGTACCCTCTTTACGAAAAAGACGGGAGATGACTTGCTTCTAGTACAGATATACGTTGATGATATAATATTTGGTTCAACTAACGAGCTTTTATGCAGGGAGTTCGAAACTGTCATGCAGGAAAAGTTCGAAATGAGCGCAATGGGGGAGATGCAGTTTTTCCTAGGCTTGCAGGTGGACCAAAGACCCGACGGGATCTTCATTCACCAGACGAAATATGTCTCCGACATCTTGAGCCGGTTCCAGATGGAGGACTCAAAGCCGATGGATACCCCGATTCAACCCAATCACGGGATTGGAGTGGACGCTAAGGGGGAGCTGACGGATCCTTTTACATACAGAGCAATCATCGGATCTCTGATGTATTTGACGGCGTCTCGACCAGATATTATGTACGCAACGTGTCTCTGTGCCCGCTATCAATCGAAGCCGAAACAAAGTCATCTGACGGCGGTCAAGCGTATCCTTCGATATCTGAAGGGTTGTCCCTCAAAAGGACTTTGGTACCCTAATGATGATAATTTTGATTTCATATCTTTTAGTGATGCAGATTGGGGCGGCTGTGACAAGGATAGCAAATCTACTACAGCTGGTTGCCAGTTTTTCGGGAGCAGGTTAATCACCTGGCAATGCAAGAAACAGACTTCCGTAGCACAATCTACCTGTGAAGCCGAGTACATTGCAGCCTCGAGTTGCTGTTCTCAAGTACTCTGGATTCAACAACAAATGGTGGATTACGGTTTGCAGTTTCTAAAAACTCCTATTTACTGTGACAACGAAGCCGCAATTGCATTAACTAAAAATTCGGAAAATCATTCTAAAGCGAAACACATCCGGATCAAATATCATTTTATCCGAGATTGTTACGCTAAGGAATTGATCGATATGATCAAAATACATACTGACTACCAACGTGCAGATCTGTTTACTAAAGCTTTTGACCGTTCACGATTTGAATATCTTTTAAAAGTAAACAATATAAAGGAAAAACAGGACTAATCGGCACCTCGGTTTATCGTTTTTTAGTTTTTAGTTTTTATATTTTGCTAATTGGGAATTTCTCTTTGCTAATTGGGAATTTCTCTTTACTTTCATAATCCTCAAAGAAGTTGATGCTTTCGAGGGGATTGTAAAATCCTCAAAGAAGTTGATGCTTTCGAGTGGATTGTTTCTTTCAAATTTTTGTTTTTTATTTTTCAGAAATATCCAAAATACCAAAAATATGTTCTTTATTTTAGGGGGAGCCATTTTTTTTCGGAAAAACCAAAAACAATATAAAATTCAAAAAGACCTAAAAATTAGAAAATCCAAAATGATTTCCTGGTAAAACAGAGGAAATGATAGTACATCAGTGGGAATCTGACACAGGCTAAAGAATTGTATAGGTTATGAGGCGTGTGTTGATTACGTGTGATATGCTGATAGGCTTCGTAGACTAAATATTGCGTGCATTAGTGATACAAACATAACGAACTACGCGTTCGTGGCTGAACACCTCATGGGCATATGGTCTTAGTACCGTAATTTCGTTTGATAGGATTGCCAAAATCTGAGGTTTCGGGTCGTTATGTTATAGTTATCCGGGATATTCTGATAAACTTTTGTCGTATTGATTTACGGACCTAGTTTTATCAGAATATTTGCTAAAAGAGCTTAATTGCCAAAACCGGAAGTTACCGAATTGAGGAACTTTATGTTTTAATTGATCAAAGATCATTATTACATCGTATTGATCATCTGATGCAAATCAGTGATTAATATCAGCCTCAACCTAGTGTATACGCACATGTTACTCTGCTGCATTCAATTGCTGACCTGTACACCTCTGTGCTATATACTTTGTAACTTTTACGGATAACTCTGGCATAATCACGCGTTACGACGAAGCTTTGTGCAATTACTTGATACGGGAGTATGTCGTGTGTGTGGGCACCACATCGTGTTAGTCTAATACACTTAACTCGTATCATTTTAAAGCATTGCGTAATTGTCTGCATGTGAGCTTACGTGGACCACAATATCAGCAATTGCCGTATCACATACTGTTTCTAATGATAATATTAAACAAAAAGATCAACGCTGTGATCAGATTTCTCAGAAAACTGATATGATCCTCTGACCGGATTTCACAAAATGTTTACTGCTTTCTTTTACTTTGATGCATTTTATTTTGTTGCAATTTACTTTTAATGTCAAAAAAAATACAAAATCCAAAAAGATTTTAGGTGTGTTTTGATAAATTTCAGAAAAATCCAAAATTTTGCATTTCTGCTTTATTTTTGATAACCGGGGATGCTTGATAGTCAATTTCTGAGATTTGACACTACCAATTGGGCTTTGTATCATTCTCAAAGTGAAAATTTGTGTTTCGGAAGCTTAACGGATTGAAAATTGCTGAACGGGATTCGAATTTGTAATTTGGTAAAATTTTTCAAAATTTCCATTTTACATTCGCCCTTAATTGTGGACGAATGTGGAAATTTTTCACCTTCGGGCTGTTCCATTTGGGCGAATGTGGTTTTTTAACCAAAATTCACTTTCGGGTAAAAACAAGTTTTACCTTCGTGCCTTTGATTAGGGGCGAAGGTGGAAATGTGTTACATTCGTCCAGACTATACGGGCGAAGGTGAAGCCCTATAAATACCCCAATTCAAGTTCGACCAAACAGTTCATCTTTTTCAAAATTTTTCTTCAATCCAAGACCTTGTTGATTTTGATTCCTTTGCTTGTGCGTTTTGATCCCTGCATATCACTGATCATTTCTATATAAGTATTACAGGTAATGGACAAGGATTCAAGCCGGAATCGTTCGTGTATTCACCGGACCTAGGGTTTAATGTTTGAGTGATTTTCAGTGGTTTTTAATGTTTGATTTTGATTCACATTCATCCCATATCCGTTTTAGGGGGAGAATATGTTAGGAATTAGGTTATAAACAAGTGTTAATCACTGATTGATCTATAAAACAATAATAAACCCTAATTTCCTTTTAAAACTGATATAGAATGAATGTTTAGGGAAATTGATGAATGGCGAAGTTTAGTCGGCCAATTTAGAACAGATTCCAATCAAAATCAGGGGTTAAAAACACATTTGATAAAATTTTAAATTTTGGGTCAAGAACAGGTTCCACCTTCGGGTCATCGACCGGACGAAGGTGAACTGATTGGACGAAGGAAACCTTTAAACGGACGAATGTATAATTTTCATCTGAATCCATTTACATTCGACCATAAATCTACACCTTCGACCATTTTTATTTACATTCGACCACGTTGAAATGGGCGAATGTGAAATTTGAAAAACCTAAAAATTTGAATTTTTGACGATTTCGTGTTTTGACGTTTTATTTTGATTTTCCATTTCAGATGGCTGAAGAACAATCAACTGCTGATATTCCTGTGGAGACTGCAGTAACAGATCCTATTCCAGAGAATGTGCAAGAAGAAGGATCATCAAGCGGTAACAAATGGCCGTTTGAGAAGACCCATAATTGCTGTGCGTATCTTGGTGATGTGGAGAAGAATGTGGAGTTCACAGAGATTATAAAGTTTTTGAAGAGATGCAGAGTGGTTTATGCTTTGGCCACACCAACTATCATCTACAAGGATATAGTTGAGGACTTTTACAACAATGCCAAGTATGATTACTTTGATAATCAGACTATAATCAGAAGCAAGATTCAGGGAATGGAGATGTTCATCACTGAAGCTGATATCAGAGAAGCTCTCCAGATCAAGTTTGAAACAAGTGAGGATCCTAGAGAATTATCCTGGACTGAGCAGAAAGCTTGTTTTCTAAGGATGAAGTACAAAGGACCGATTACTGATGGTTCTATGTATAAAAGCAAGCTGAGCGTGCAGTTCAAGTATTTTGCTCACGTCATTTTAATAGTATTTGGATGTGTCAGTGGGGGTTATGACGTGATGAGGAAGAGTTTAAGCTCGTTAATGGTTGCATTGACTCTCAATAAGCCATTCAACGTTGCTGGGATGATCCTAGATCACATGTTAGAGATGTTGAAGGGTTTGAAGAAGAAGTACTTTATGCTTTATCCTAGATTTCTTATGATGATTTTTGATCACAAGTATCCAAACTTGAAGAAGGATCCAACACAGATACTTAATATGGATCATATGAATGTGAGAACCTTAGCAAGAATGAAGGGTTATAAAGGTATACCTGAAAATGAAAGACCACCTTACAGAAGGTTATTTGGAGCCTTGGCTAGAGAGGATTACAATGATCCAGGGAAGAACACAGCAAGGCATCCAGACAGTGATAGTGACAATGATGATCCACTTGTCTATGCTGATGCAAGTACGAAACGGAAGAGGCAAGTTGTCAATCCCGGAGCCAAAGGGAAGGGCAAGGGAAAGACAGAGCAGGGAACTTCAAAACAACAAGCAGTGAGAAAGAAGACTACTACAAAGAAGGGGACAAGTTTGGTAGATGAGGAGTCTGTTGATTCTGAGGAGACTGAAACTGAGGAACAATGGGATTCGGATGCTGAGAATGTCCGGACTACAAAACAAAAGGCCACTTTGGTTGGTGAGTCTGAATCTTTGAACAAATCAATAGAAGAAGCTAATAAGGGTAAGCAATCTATTGATGCTGTAGATGAAGTTTTGACTGTTAATCTGGATGAGTTGAATGAAGGTGAAACAGTTGTAGTGAATTTGCCCAAGCCCAAACACAAATCTATGGCTAAGAAGACAAGCACTAAGCAACTCAGAGAGAAGGAGTTGAACTTACTGTTGAAGGGAAAGAGATTACCAGATGCTGGAACATCATCTAAACAATCTTCACCAGCAGCCAAGAAGCAAAAGACTGTGGAGGCAACAACATTACCAGTGGATAAGTTCAACATTGCACTGGATAATGTTCTTGATATGTTTACTAAGCCTCAGAAGGGAAAAGAAAGTGAGATTGAGCCATCTAAGTCTAAGTCCAAGTCTAAGAAGATCTCTGTGGATGATGATGTGATGAAACAGATGAACAAAAGAATGGACGATATGATGAAGATGCTTGTGGCTCAACAAACTGAGATTGCCAAGTTTAAACAGAATGAGGAGAAAATGCTTCAGATAGTTGTTGCTTCTAAATCTAATCAAGATGAAATAGATGAGAAGGTAAAGAAGCTTGAAGCAAAGAATCAGAAGCTTGAAGGTAAAGTTCTGAGAAACAAGAACAGATACAAGGCAATTAAAGAAGACAATAAAGAGCTGAAGGCTGAAAACAAACGCCTTAGTGATCTGATTGATGACTTGTACAACATAGCACCTAAACTGAAGGAAGGTGAAGAAGATGCTGAGAAAGAGGTTGAACAAGTAGATTTTGAACCATCCGAATCTGATAAAGAGGAGGATGAGGATGATGAAAATGAAGAATCGGATAAGAGTGATGATGAAGATGATAACAATGATGATGATGATGATGCTGAAGGTTCAGGAAGCCAAAAAGATGATGATAGTAGTAGCAGTGATGACAATGATGGAGGAGATGATACTGCTAAGTTTACTTTTGAGAAGAGACCACCTTCTAAGAAGAAGAAAGACACAGGTGAGTCTAGTTCGAAGAAGAAGGGAGAGAATGTAGATGATGAAACTGTGTTTTGGAATGAAAAGGTGAGGTCGTTATCTGATGATGCAAAACAAGTTTATAAAGACATGTTAGAAAAGAGAGAGTGGACCATTGAGTTCACAGGTCGTTTTGCAGAAATATTCCAAACAGATGATATGAGATATGAGTTGGAATATAACGATCCTGATCTTGAAGAGGGGGAAGTACCTGCTTCTGTAGCAAAGGAGATACTGGATGGACTTGCACAGAGAGTAGGGAAAACTTTTGAAGAGTTCATTGTTGATGAGTCGATTCCACCTATTCCTGAAAAGGATGTTGGAACTCACTCTGATGATAAAGAAACCCCTGAGTTTGAAGAAGTTGAGATAGAGGATATTACACATGAGGAATATCCACAGTACTTCAGACAAAATGATGAAGACGTGGTGTTTCCTGATTTTACAGAAAGGCATAATACGTCTGCTAAGAGAAAGGCAAGAAAAAGAAGTGCTGAGTTTGTTGAAAAAGTACTTGGAGCTGATTTGCCAGAATCTTCAAACAAAACTGATGAGTTGAAGGAGTATTTGAAGAAATTAAGATTGATGGATGAAAACCGACCGAAGCCTGAAGCTCAAGGAAACTTTTATAGGTTTCATAATGCAAAGTTCAGAGGAAGAGCTCTCGGGTGGACATACTTAGGCAGGCTGAAGTGTTTAGCTGCTAAGTGGGAATCAGGGATCTTGTATTTCTACAGATTCATTGACTTGCTAACTCTACCGTACTGGGCGGTTAGAGATTTATGCAGATTCCCTATGTCTGGTGCTTCAGTGAATAATTCACATGTCGGTTGGTGTGCAGACAAATTGGTTTGGGAAAGTAGGACGAAGTGGAATAGATTCAAGCCACAGTATCCCCGGAGGAAAGTTCACAGGGATACTGATCCCAGAACCAAGTTGAAAAGGGTTACCTTGATATATAAGGCACCTGAAGTTATGAGGAAGATTCCTTTGATGCCTATGCCTCAACACTTCAGTGCTGACTTCATATTTTGGTATTATGATTGGAGGAAGGCAGAAGCGGTGATTGTGTTGAGAGACGGAAAGGACAAATACAAGCATGTTCATGTATTTGATCCTATGTGGCTAATCAATTGCACCTTCGAAGACATCATCATGTTATTCTATAATCCGATTCATCATGAGCCAAACGATGCAGATCAAGCAAGAAAATACACACAAGTTGTGGGTGTTTGCTTTGCTTATGACATTAATGCTGGAAGTAATCTGGAAGGAAAGCTTGGCAAGAAGGTTAAGATGGCGAATGTGTCGAAGCCGGTAAAGAGAAAGTTAGAGCCGGAAATGACGAAAGAGCAGAAGAGTATTCTGAGAATCAAGCTGCTAAACAAAGCCATGGATGAAGATAGGAAAAGATCTAATCAATAGTCGAGGGGGAGTTTGTAGATGCCGTTTTGCGACTAATGATTAGATACTAACATGTGTTATGGGCGAATGAGTTTCAGAAGGGGCGAAGGAAGATTAGAAAGGGGCGAAGGAAGATTGTCATGGACGAATGAAGATCAGGAAGGCACAGAAGAACACATTCGACCAGTTCTACTGGGCGAATGTGGAAATGGCTTACCTTCGACCAGTGTGACTGGGCGAACGTACAGCTAGTATAAATAGATTTCAAGTTTTTGTAATGTATAACGAGTCATAGAGAGTGTGTGTTTTGTGTGTGTGTTCCTGAGAGGTTAGAGATTGTCTGTTTGAGGTCTAGATTAACTGTTATCAGTCTGTAAAGGTTTATTTGAACAAGTTAATCTATGAAAAGCATTTAAAATGATCTTGATTGTGTTTTGATTGAGTTTACTTCAGTTTGTTCTAAGCTAGGGTTTCCGCACCTGGTTTAGCAACTTGTATGATCATATAATCCTGTGTTTTTGGCAAATCTCGTCCTCTACACTGTTGTTGTGATTACAGGGATTACGAGAGTGTTTTGGAAGGTTTCAAATTTGGTTTTTGGGGTTTTGAATACTGCGCACTTATTTCTTGAAGATTGCGTACTTGTTTCAAGAAATCTGCGCACTTGTTTCATATATTCAAAACCCTGAAACCCTAGATGTTTGCGCACTTGACCTGCGTACTAAAATCTTAAATGAGAGTTTAAGTGTCTGCGTGCTTATTAAGTGCGCAGACTTGTCTGTCAAGGGTCTAGGGTTACCATGCCCAAATCTTGACTGATCTGCGCACTTATCTTATGCCTTGCCAACTCATGTGACCTGTGCACTTGATTATCTAAAACCATGGACTAGACTGCGTACTTAAGCTGTGACCTGCACACTTATACTTAGACTTGATTTGATTTTTAATTACAAAACCATAGGAAATCTGTGCACTTAAGCTAAATCTCTTAAAACAAAACTAAATGAAACCTGCGCACTTATAAACCAAATTAATCAAACATAATCACTTGTCCAACCAAACCACAAGACATTTATAACTTAAAATTATTTAAGTTCGTCGTCCGTCCAAGTCTAAAATATCATTTGTCAGGTTATGTACTTACAGTCGAAAATACTAACTTGCTTTTCGTGCACGTGACCAGGAACAGATGGCAAATCCATGGGATATTAGAGGCATGCACAACCTGGCTATCAGTCTTGAGACTGATGATCACAAGTTCAGAGACGTTGTAGCTTTGATCCGGTGAAGCAGAATTGGATATGCGGTGGAACATAATCTGACTGTATACGTAGATCACATTGAAGATTTCTGGAGATCCGCGAAAGTTGAAGTCGTCAATGATGTCAAAACAATAAAAGCTACTGTTCGAAACAAACCCGTAACTATCACAGAAGATACATTCAGAAGGGTGTTACGGCTTGGAGATCAACCTGGAAGCATCAAGCACTTAGTCAAATCGGATCTGCTCAGTGAATTCAAGAAAATTAGGTACAAAGGAGAGTTCAATACAAGGAGTGACGTAAAGAAGAGTGAATTAACACGAGATTGGAGACTAATATGCCACGTATTCACCATGACTCTCTCACACATAAAAGGAGGATACAATGCACCCAGTCCGGAGTGGTCAAGTGCAATGATCAAAATCTGCAAGAATGAACCGCTCAATGTGTCCGGGATGATCTTCGACTTCATGGTAAAGAACGCACAGACAAAGTCAAAGTTCGCCATGTATCCTAGATTTGTGCAGATGATGATATATGCCCAACATGAGAACCTGCCGTAAGATGGAGTGTATCATTTTGCCAAAGCTGGAAGATTCTTTTCTGAATGTAACACTGTTGATTGGGAGCCGATGTACGAGTGTATGTATCAAGCTCAGAGGTATCCTGGAATCAAAGCTCTATACAGCAAGATTCAACAAAAGAAACGAGAAGCCGAAGAAGCACATCTCAAAGCTGCAACTGAATCTGTTCCATCTGAGACCGCTCCTTCAACTGCTCCACAATCTGCTGAAGAAAGAGCTCGAGAAAAGGCAAGAGGTAAAAGGCAAGGCACTGAAGAAGCCCCATCTCAAGTGACAAAGAAAAGTAGTTCAAAGTTGTTGGCAGATAGCAGGGAATCACAGACTGAAGAACAGCGTAAGCTTGCACGCGCATTACAAAAGGATGCTGAAGCCAAAAAGGCTGAGAAAAGAAAAAGAAGAGAAAGTCTACCTGCATCTAAAATTCCAGCTGTGGTGACTGAGGAAGAAGCGGAAGATGAGGAGATTCTCGAGTCTATGTTTGGTGTACAGGATCGTCCGGGGCCATCCACTGCTAGGGCTCCTATTCCTAAGGCTCCAGCAAAGAAACCGACAAAACCGTCCTCTTCAACTCCTGCAGCACAACGTCGCAAACCAGTGCATCAGAAACTGTACGAGAATTTGGTGAAAGAAGTAGGCAAGACTGCTGCCAAAGAGATTTGCACTCTAAAAAGCTCGGTACGCAGCAATCAGGAACTGAAAATAAAATTAAAGAAGTTGAAACACAAGAACAGAAACCTTGAAAAGATTGTAAAGGATCAAAGATATCTTATCAAGTTCTAGACCAATGTGCAGATGAAGATGTTTGAGATGATTCAGGATCTGCAAAAACAACAAAACATTGAACCAAGCATGACATCTGATGAGCTTTTTGATTTTGGAAAGTTTATAGAAGAAGAAAAAGAGAAAGAAAGAATGCTGAGGAAAGTGATGTTGATGAAGTAAGTGAAGATGAGATGCCCGAGACGTTCATAGAATTTGGCAAAGAAGAGGCAACAGTGTATGAGACTGCTGATGGTCACAGAATAAGCCCAGAAAGGCCCACATGGCTTCCAAGAAAAGGAGTTACCGTTCCCGCTTTCCATCAAAAAATCCACCACACTAAAGAAGCTCATCAAGAAAATATCATTTCGTGGAAGTATGATGAATCTAAGAGGTTGTTCGTGATCAAGCGTCGAGGGGGAGTCATTCAGCACTTCCGTAGTGAGCATGACTTGCAGTCTCTACCTCGCTGGGACATCAGGGAACTCAACAGGGCACACTTCATCAATCCTACTAACAACTCCTCTGGAACTTTGCTCGCAAGAATGATTGAAAGAGAATGTGCATGTAACTTCAAGATTTTCAAGCCCCCAAAACCGAGACGACGCATTTCAAAGAAAAGAATTGATCCTGCCACTATACAAGGTAGGATTACATATGTGATAGATCCTCCTATGGTGGTAACCAGGATTCCAATCTGTGAAGAGTTTCCTGTTCTGCTAAAAGACTTCAAGAAGTGGTTCTATGACAGTCTGACTGGCGAAGTTGTAATCAAGTCAAAGGATGATGCTAAAATTATGAGGATTTTCGATCCAGTGGATGTCTTCGCTCTTAATTTGTCTGATTTGACCATGCTATTTGCTAACCATATTAATGTGGGAGTAGGGAATTCTCTTTTTGAGGAAGTTGTACTATTCTGAAGAGCAGTCGATCGTGCCATGAAATTGAAGCAAGAGCTGCTAGATGTAGTAAACAGAATCAATGCAGCTGAAATTGCTAAAAAACAAAATGAGAGAGCTGCAAAAGAAAAGGCTGCAAAAGCTGTTGCTGCACAGGAAACTCAAGCTGAAGTAGAAACTGCCCCAGAGGTGATTATTCAAGAAGAACCTGATGCAGAAACTGTTCAAGAACCGCCCGTTGTCCAGGAAGATCCTACTGCCGTTATCATTCAAGAACCCCTGGTACAGGAAGAGAAAGAAGAGGGGGAGACAAGCGACGTGTCAATCGATTAAGAAAGAGGAAGATCTCGTAGCTGTGTTCTACGGGGAGTATTGTTGGGTTCAGTTGAGACCATAGTTACTAGAACAAAGACTTTTGATAGGTTATAATAGCTTTTGTAAGCCAAGGGGCTGAATATGTAATTAATCATAGTTTTTGGTGAAACCCTAGTGATCTGCGCACTTAAACACGGGCCCTGCGCACTTAGCTTAAGTGCGCAGGTCCATCAGCTTCTCTATATATAGAATGCAAGAGCTGCTCATTAGGGTTAGGGTTTTTGTCATCTTAGATAGCACAAGAAGAAGGGTGCGTACTTATTTGTTATTCCATGGTGTTCAAAAGTTTATTATCAGTAATGGAATCATGTTTTTGTTCATCTTGTGTGTCGGTTTTATAAGTTTTATCTAGTTTCTTAGTGTTTCAAGATTCATCACTTAAAACACCTAATCAATAGGTGTTTCTAAGTGATAACAATCTCTTGCACTAACAAGATCTAGTATTTGGGACTCACATACTTTTTTAAAACTTTTTTTATTTTTTCTCCTAAAAGATTCATGTTTTTAAAAACTTATTTTAATTTTTTAATTAGTTTACTTTTTTAAAACAAAAAATCAAATATGTGCATTTTGTCATCTCCCTCTCGTTTTTACATTGGTGTAATTATTTACACCAGTGTTAACTTACATCTATATAAGTCAACCATCAATGATTTGTATGATTTACACTGGTGTAATTATTTACACCAGTGTAAATTTGCCATACACAAACTTTTGCAAAAAATAACCTGGTGTAAAAAACCAAACAAACATATGATGAGCATGATTTACACTGGTGTAGCTATTTACACAAGTGTAATCTGCCATACACAAACTTACACAAAAATATGCTAGTGTAAAAACCAAACAATCATCTATACATTCGTGTTTACACTACTGTAACGCCCTCATAACATGAACAAAATTTGTATTACATCTTATAAAAAGAAAAAAAAATCTTATATTACATCAACAAAAAAAAAATCAAAACAAAATTTGTATTACAACAACAAAAAATCAAAACATCTTATAAAAAGAAAAAAAAATAATATACCTGATGAATCTGTTCGTTTTTTACCATCACCACCGACTGTTCATTCACCTCCACGAAAACACACCGGTCGAACCCACTGTCTGGACCACCATCGTCAAACAACCGTCTAGACCACCATCTGTTCAGCCACGATAACCACCACCCACGAAAACCACCGCCCCTGCAAACCTATCGAACCACCACCCATCCCTGAAAACCACCGTCGCCTCCCACCCCATCGAACCCCCACCCATCCTTGAAAAAACCACCGTCGCCTCCCACCCATCGAACCACCATCACCCCCCTGAAACCACCGTCTCCTCAGTCTTCCTGTTTATCGACCACCACCATCAATACACCACAGCCCCCTCCACCATCATCGTCCACCATGAACACCACAGCCCCCTCCACCATCATCGAGCACCATCCTCGGCCACCATTAACACCACAGCCCCCTCCACCATCATTGGACCATCTTCCCCTTTCACCATCCCTTTCACCATCATCGGACCACCCATCCAAGACCAGATCTGTTGTGTGTTTTTTAGAGAGAGAGAGAGAGAGGGGGAGAGAGAGAGAGTCTGAAGTGTGTGTGTGTGAGAGAGAGAGAGAATCTGAATTATTATTATGATTATTTTATATTTAAAAAAGGTTAGTTGGGGTAGTGGTGGGGTGGGGTGTTATTACTAAAATACCTATAAATATTGTGTAAAAAAGACTTTGTTGCCCCTAATTAAAAAAATACAAAATATTATAAAGGTAATGATGTGTCACTTGATGATTGGTCCAGAGGAGTTCTCAAGTTCTCTCAACTCAGTGGAGTTCTCATTTGATACAGATCATATATATATATATATATATATATATATATAGGGGAAGTATATGGGAAAAACCCATTTTAAATGAAAAACCCAATGCTTGGTCCATATTAAGCCACATCACCCACCATATTATAATATTTAAAGGGTAATATAGACATTTCAACTACCCACTTTCTCTCTCTCCCTATATATATTATTTCCCCCTCTTTATCTCTTCATTTATTTTCAAATTCAAATGGGCAAAATCTCTCTCTACCCTCTCTCTACCTTTCCCTCTCTCTGTCTCTCTCTAGAACCACCACCACCACCACCACAACAACCACCACCATGACCCGTCTCCTCCACTGAAACCACCACCACACCGCGTCTCCTCCTCCACTGAAACCACCACCACGATGATGACCCGTCAGAAGTTAAAGGGGTTTTTAAAGGAGCCGTGTTACAAGATCACAGAGATGGCTAACCCATCTTTTGTCAATAAAACTAGGGAGTTCACATCAAGCATACGTCAGACGATGAAATCTTTCTCGTTAGAAAAAAAGATTCCAAACTGAAAAGAATATCCAATCAAGTGGTCAAGAAGGTTCTATGGTAATTAAAATTTAAGTTGTTTAGTTTGAGGCCACAACCAATTTATTTGACACTCAAAAGTCAAATAATGGCTTTTTAGTGTTTAAACGGAATTTCATTTTATTTTATTTATTATAAACGGATTTTCCATTTCTGCCTATACTTTATTTTGGTTATTATAAACGGAATTTCCATTTTTGAAGTTTATTTGGTGTTATTTTGCTTTTTGAAGAGTTATTTGACCATTTTTAAAAAGAAATACACTAAAGATTTGTGTTGGTTCTGAGTTTTTTTTATTTTGTTAGGTATTGGGTTTTGTTAGAATAGCAATAATAACAGTTTTGGGGATAGTTTTTGTTCGCATACCAAGTGTTCGATCAAATGCTTGAATGAAAAAAAAACTTATGTTAACGTTTTTTTTTGTTTTTATTATTATTATTATTTTGTTTATGTTAGATTTTTATTAGATTGAGGACATGAGGTTGACAGATCACATGTGATTGATGAATAATTTTGTAGTTTTTTTTATGTTAGTATATGCTAACACATGTTATCTGTTCCAGTGTCGGTTTTCACGAGTAGGCTATTTGAACAAGGCGGCGTTGGTGATGTGGCTGTGGTAAGTGATGTAATTGATGAATAAATGTGTAATCTTTTTATGTTACTATATGCTAACACATATTAGTCATGCCCATTATGTGTTTGAGGATACCAACTAACATATGTATCTGTTATAGTGTTGGTTTTCACATGCTAGTATATACCCAACTAACACATGCTAGTATATACCCAACTAACAATTAGTGATGCTCACACACGTTAGTGATGCTAACACATGCTAGTATATAACCAACTAACAGTTGTTAGGGTCTATATGACATACGCTATTTTCAGTAAAACATATGTTTTAGAATATGCTAACACATACTACTAATGTCTTTTATCATATTATATATTTCATGAATATGAGGATAATTTTTTGGTATATGGATTTGGATTGGTTATGATTTGATTTTTTAAATTTATTATTGTTGGATTTCAAACCCTATTAATCGTATTTGAGTAGTTGTATTAACATAGTTGTAAAAATCGCGTTTAGTGTTGTTTATACACATGTTTGAGTTGTTTTACACTTAGCACTTCAAATTGAGTACGATACACATGGCATTGCAGATTTGGTATTGTTTATACACATGTTAGTGAGGCTAACACATGCTAGTATATACCTAACTAACAAGTGGTAGGGTTCATATGACATACGTAATATATGCCTAACTAACGTGTGTTAGGGTTCATTTGACATACGTTATTTCAGTAAAACATATGTTTTTAGAATACACTACACATGTTAGTGATGTCTCATTATATGTTTCGGAGAGCCCAACTAACACGTGTTATCTTTTTTTGTAGGTGAAGAGATGTTTTGTGTTAAAGATGAAGATGGGTATCAAGAACGAAGCATAGCTAGATCTTTTTTATGTTGTTATGATAGTTTTTTATCATTCACAAATAATTATGTATGTATGAAAACTTTTTTGATATATTTTTAGTATTGATTGTAATGATCGTTTTTATCATTTATTAAATAAATACACATTTTTATGTGATCTTTTATTATGTTCTTTTAGTATATGCCTGGTAACACATGTTAGCGATGTCTCACATGAGGTCAGAATTTTGCATCACAACACTAACGTATGTTAATTTTTCGTGCTGGAGAAAGTGCCATAAAGTAGGAGAGAGGTGACTTGACAAGTGTCAAATCAACCTTTTTAAACCTAGGATTCAGAAAATTGCTCAATGACTGATTTGCCCTTGATCTCATTACAACCACACAAATGTAAGTGGCTTCTATTATTATAAACAATTAATTAAGGACCATTGATCAAGTTTGATCAATGGTCACCATAGAGTTTAAAGAGTTTTTCATGAAGATGAGGTTTCCCCTTAATCCATCCCCTATATATATATATATATATATAAAACAAAATGAAACTTAACGTGAGAATAAAAATAACAAATGACATAATGGTAAGAGTTAATGACACCGTTAGTCCCTGTGGTTTCCACCAAGTTTCAATGTTAGGTACTAATAGTTTAAAGTAACAACTTGAGGTATTAACCTTCTAATTGATTTTCAATGTTGGGTATTAGTCACTAACCACGTTTAAAACTAACTAAGCGCACCCTCACGTAACCAACACGTGAGGGTATTTTCGTCCATTCAATTTTTATGATTTAAAACTATTAATAATAAAAAACCATTAAAACACTTCTTCTCCCCTGCATACATACACAATTGACTCTACATATTCTCGATCGAAATTTTCCCTCTCAACAACACACATACTCGATCGAAAAAATGTTAGCAATGTGGCATATCCGGAAGGATGATGATGAATATCATAAAGACATCTATGGTAAGCATTTTGAGGTTGATCAATAGTTTATAAAAATCGTTTCTTGTTAGTAAAAAAAATCGTTTATTGTTTCATGAATATATCCAGAGCTGTTTTGTCTAAAGGTCTGTTATGGTGGAAAGTTTATGGAATTTCCAGATATGGTTTATGAAAATGGTAAGTTTGAATACGTTGATTTGCTAAACAGAGATCATTTTACTATTATGGAGTTACATTATGTTGCACAAAGCCTTTGGACCTTGGTTTGAAACCTTTAACAACATATGATGATTTATTAGGGTTGATCAGACATGCATATATTAATAGGGAAATTTCTTTATATATTGAAGATGTAGAAAGTAGTGTAGGCATTAAAAGAAACAAATATATTTCAAGGGATGTAACAAGAGGACAAGGAGAAATAGAAGTTATTGATGTAGTGTTTGAAAGTTTATTCAATGATGTTATGAATCCCTTAAACAAATACAAAAGCAAAGAACAGGACAAACAACATCCAACTGATGATCAAAAAAATATCCCTCTTTCTAATAGCCCTGGAATGACTTGCTTTCACCTCTGTAACTAACAAACAGTTCATACTTTGGGTCATCATCTTTCAATTCCTTCACTTGCATCTCAAGCACATTCTTGGAATTCAATAGCCTGATAATGATTTGGCTTGAACGACTGCACAATGGAGGCTCAACCCATGCGAAAAAGGTACACCTTGAACGTTGAAACAGTTAGGGCAAATTTTAAGTTGATGATTTTCATAAAACGAAACTCAGGGTTTTGAATAATTACCAACTGAGGGCAACTGTAAAATGACGCCCAAGATTAGCTTATGTCCATGAAGTCTTGATTGTTGCTTGCCTACCACATTTGCATAGCACCATGATCGTGATTTTAGTTGTATAATGGAGGAGCAGATGTTGAATACAAAGAGGGAGAAGAAAGACTAACGTTGGTGTTATTATTTATTGGGTTTTTATTTAAATGCGTATTAAAATACAAAACTGAATCGATGAAAATACCTTCACGTGTTGGGCACATGAGGGTGAGCTCAGTTAGTTTTAAATGTGGTTAGTGACTAACACCCGACATTGAAATCAATTAGAAGGTTAATACCTCAAGTTGTTACTTTAAACTATTAGTACCTGACATTGAAACTTGGTGGAAACTACAGGGACTAACGGTGTAATTAACTCAGAAACTTAAATACTTTAACTCATGTTACATTAATTATTATCTCCCTAATTAATTATTCATTAACACATTATCTTACGCATTATCAAAATTTGTGCTACCCATATCAAAATTCTTCCTACATGATGTATCAAAATTATCATACGTCTATCCTACTCATCGGGATTATCATACGTTAATTCTACACATATAAAAATTCATCATACTTATATCCTACACGTATCGAAATTATCCATCATTTTAATTAAGTTTGCTTTGAAATAATATATAGTAAAAATAGATTACGAGTTTCATTTATTTAACTAAATTTCGGGGGGTTACAATAAATTAATCATTTATTTAACATTAAATACAATTTTTAAATGAATGATTCCTATTGGTTTAGAGTTGTTCTTTTTATTCTTACAACATAATTTGTTCTCATTTGAACTCTCCACTATATGAGGGAAAACTTTGTTGTCGTGAAACCCATAGAAGCTTCACTTGTGGTTAATATAGTGCCACATCACCTCAACTAAAATACATATTATTTGATATGTTAGGGTAGTAAATTAATTTCCCCCAACAAATTATTACATCTCCTAATATTAAGTAGTCAGTGTACTTTTTTTTCCTAACCCCCTATAATTAATAATCATATAGTACAATAGTACAACCTCTTTCTATCTCTTTCTTATCTACACTAACCTTCCACCATCTTCATTTTTCTCAAAACACACACACATTCTAGAGAGAGAGAGAGATAGAGAGAGAGAGAGAGAGGAAGGGAGGAGCACCACTACCATTTGAAGGTTGTTCTTGGTGGTGTTGGCAAACGATGTTAGTTGTCAGAGGTTTCAGGTGGTTTGGGGTGAAGTCGAAGGTGTTTGTTCCTAGTGGTGGTGAACGACGGAGTGTTTTTTTTCAAAGGAGATGAAGTGGTGTTCTTATTGAACTACGGGTTGAACCGGGTATTAACTGTGAACCATTTTTAAACAAACAATCCGTGTTTTTTTTTCTCGCAAAGAAGACAACGAGTTGTAGGTGAAGAAGTGGAGACGAAGGCTACAGGGAAATTGAAGAGAATGAGTTTTTTCCCTACGTATAGACTTGCAGTTAATTTTTTTTTTACTTTTTCATTTTTGCAGTAAACTTTTTCTACCCTCCACATTTAGCTTTCGTAATGTTTAAAATTTATTAGTTTCTATTTAACAACATAATTATTTTCTTTATTTTATTTGCAGAATAAAAAGTTTAAGAATAACTTTTACGTGTTTATCTCAAAATCATGTTTTTTTATGGCCGAAAATGTTTTTTAGTGTTAAAATGTTGAGTTTGAATACTACGCTTACAAGCTCAAATTCGTGATAATTAAAATTTCTCATTTCGTCGTTGTGGATAACATATTTGTTCTACATAGATAATATATATAACATTATTCGTTTCTTGAATCCACTATGACCGGTCGGACAGATCCGACCAGTAGATCGGTAAGGAAAATCTGTAGAAAACTTTTGAACATTTTTTTTCTGTTTTGGTACTCAATGTATTGATTTACTAGATTTTTTTTGTTAAAGTGGTCAATAGTTTGTTATGATACTTTGTAATAATGTGCGTTAATAGTTTATATTTTACGTTTATTTATTTTCCTGTAAACTTATGAAGTCAAAACAAGAGTGGTAAGCATGATAAAAAAAGGCTGACAACACATACAACTTTAATATATGTTACCATGCCACATATTTTACATATGTTAAGCTTATAATGTCTATGAATGTCCCCGTATGGGAATACTTTTTGTTTTTATGATAATATAAACATGCAAGCACAAAGTGGTCAACAGTTTATTATGATATTTCTTAATAACGTGTGTTAAAAGTTTGAATGCGGCGTTTACTTATTCTCTATTCTTTGTAAAATTAAGAAGTGAAAACAAGAGTGGTAAGTAAGGCAAACTGATTTTTTGATGTGTAACATGTGTTACCAGTAACATGAGTTAACAATAGAAAAAGCTGGGGGGGGGGGGGGGGGTAGGGATGGATTGTGTTTGACATAAGGGGTGGGTGCACATGTTTCAGAATAGTGTTCTTGGAATTTGTAGAAATGTGCTCGGAGTTTTTAGGATTTCGCCATACTTTCACTGGAGTCCAGCTGAATTATGGCCGCAATTTCGCCCGAAGATTGCCAGCGTTAACCAAGGATTCTCATCGATTGCAAAGTACTCCTGGCAGATCCTCTACTGGACCCGGTATCATGTGTTACCTTACATGAAGTACATCATCGATCAAGATTCATGTAATTGCAAGACAAAGACAAAAGAAGCTGAGCAGATGATGCAAGAGAACCTCTAAACTGGAGGTTCCATCCTGTAGGTGTCATTCACTCTCTTCCTTAGCACTGAACTAGGTTATATGTTTTTTTGGGGCTAAGTTATGTACATGTAACAACGCAGAATAGGGTTGCCCTTCTTTATTTCGTACATAACACAGTGTAATGATGTTTGGTGGTAGTTTAGTGTTTGTTATGTTTTAAATCTTTTGGTATGTATGACAACAAACTATGTGACCTTTTTTGGGGTCCATTTTGAATATTTAATTATTTTCAATGTTATTTTAATATTCTTGGTAGGTATATCTTTTCAAGTTGATTGTTCTAGGCAAGTTGATCAGATAAGCTTACAAATTTACCGTTTATGCCACATAACACATGTTACACTACTTTTTGTTGGTCCAAATCTATTTTTTTAGTATGCATGACAACTATGTAAGCTTTAAGGGGTCCCCATTGAAGCTTTTTTTGCTCACTGTTATCTGAATGTTTTGTGTAGGTAAATCTTTTATTTTTTTTCATTTTTACTATGCAACTTAGTCAACTTTATCAGATAAGATAATACATGTTACCCTTTTATGCCCAACTAACACATGTTACCCTTTTTTTGCTAGTGTTCTTTTTGAAGCACATGTTACAAAAAAACAAGTGACCTTTATTGGGTCCTTTTTGAATATTTTTATGCTTACTGTTATGTGAATATAGGTATATACTTTTTTTTTCATTTTTACCGTTATACTAGGTACGTTGATTTGACCAAATAACACATGTTACCCTTCCATGTAGTTTTAATACGTGTTACACCACATGTCTTTGCTTTGGTTAACAATTTGTTTTTTAATATGATTCACAAAATAGTATATGACCTTTATTTAGCCCTTTTTGAAGCTTTTTATGATTTATACTCATTTGAATGTCCTAGGTAGATTTTTATCTTGTTCATCTTGACTTTGCTATCAAGCACGCAGACATGGTTAGATAACACATGTTACTTTAATTATGCAAAGGGTAATATGCATGATAACTAACTATGTAACCTCTAAGCGGTCCCTATTGAAGGTTTTTTTTTGCCTTATTGTTATTTAAATGTTCTGCGTAGGTATATCATTTTTTTCATTTTTAGTGTGCTACTTTGTCATCTTTATCAGATCAGATAAATCATGTTGCCCTTTTATGCCTAACTAACACATGTTACCCTTCTTCTTTTGCTAGTGTTGACATTCTTTTTGAAACATATGTCAAAAAAAAAAAAAAAACAAGTGACCTTTATTGGGTACTTTTTGAAGCTTGTTATGCTACTATTATTTGAATGTAGGTATATACTTGTTTTCATTTTTACCGTCCTACTAGGCACATTGATCTGGCCAGATAACACATGTTACGTTCTTATGCAAGAACACTTGTTACCCTTCCATGCAGTGTTAATACATGTTACATCACATCAGCATTACTTAGAATACAACTAAAGGCCATAAAAATGGAACAACACTAAAATAACACAGGTTACTAACTCATTCAAGGGCTTCTGAAGTTAGCATTGGTGCTCATGTCAGACCGTGGGCTATGCACACTATCACAAGGGTTGTGCATAGCCCACGAATGCAAAGTCTTGGGAGAATAAGGACACAATGGGCACCCGCAATATTTATGGTTGGTGTCGAACAGGATTATTAGATTGTTACATGACTCCAATTGGTGTACCTAAGTCCGAGTCATCAAAGTCAGGAAAAATAACACTTGTTTTATGCCTGATGATATTTGAGTGTTCTGGGTAGTTAATTTTTTTTTTTTATTTACTGTCATAATAGCCTTGTTGATCAGATGAAACAAATGTTACACTTCTTTATTTCAAACCAGATTGATAACACATGTTACCCTTTGCACAACATAAACACAACTTTAAAACATAACGCATGTTACATATTCTGACAAATAACATACACAATGATGACACAACCACAACAGCATTAAATAGGCCAATAACATAAGTTACATGAGATTCTATCTAATAGTATTTGTATCCCCTCATATCTATTTGGCTGAGATTCCTCATCAGGCACGATGATTGGCTCTTGATATGTTTTTTTAACTTGCTGCTATTATCGTTAATCACAATGACACTATCGCTTCTAACATTTGAACCACTTGACAACATAACTACCATTTTTAGTACAACAAAAAATAAACTAATATATCCATACTAAACTTATGAACACTATACTTACTTGGTCCCCGATGAACAGACTGCCACGACCTTTTGCTTTGACCCAAAAATAAAATAAAATAGAATAAAATAAAATCAAACCTATAGTATACACAGTAACCAATAAAACATTCAAACACATAACAAAGTAACCAACACTGTGATAATAGGCTTGTTGATCAGATCAGGTAACGCGTGTTACCATTTACAAAAAATATAGTAACAACTAAAAACATAACACATGTTACATATTCTGAAGAAAAAATAAGATACACAATGAGGACACAAGCACCACAGCGTTACATAGAGTACACTAAAGGTCATGAAAGCTAGAACAACACCAAGATAACACGGGTTACTGACGCATTCAAGGAATTCCAGAGTTAGTGTGGGTGCTCATCTCATAGTGTGGAACTGGCTTAGATGGAGATCTCGGCGCAGGTAGCATGCTTCCTGTTCCATAGGTAAATTTAAAAAAAAAAGTCACTATATTGACCCAACCCCCAATGAACGGACCGTCGCGACCTCCTTCTTGCACCGAAAGAAAAACAACATTTAAACACATACACACTAACCAACAAAGCTTCCAAACACGTATACACAAAAACTAACAAAATTCGTTTATTTTTACATAGCTCATTTAATCTACTATGTTTATAAAGAAAAATCAAACCCATATAAGACCTTTATTATTATTATAACACCATTTTAAAAAATTAAACAACATTTCACTGGTTGTTAAAAAAATTAAACATATTCAAAAACGATTGTTCATATATTTCCTAAATTTCTTTTTACACTTACACTAACATTGAAGCTTCAACAAGGCGTATGTTAGACTTTGCAAGAATCGTCCAACCGATCTTCACAGATCCAAAGAGGTTATGACAGTGATCGTACAAGGGGTACATATCGAAGGCACCAACCATATCTCTTTTCCTGCGACCTTGTCTTCTCATCGTTGTTTGAGAAGAAATGGTTGAGAGGTGAAAGATATCTGGAGAAGAAAAGGGTGAGAGGTGAGAGATAATGGTGTTTGAGAAGAAATATGTGAGAGGTAAGATATATTTGGAATCACGACGCACCACCACCACCTGTCACTTGCTTCCGTCACCCATAACCACCACCCACTTGATATCAATGGTGTTTGAGAAGAAGGGGTGAGAGGTGAGAGATATCTAGAGAAGTAAAAGGTGAGAGGTGAAAGAATGGTGTTTTACGAAGAAAGAGGAGAGGTGAGAGAGAACGTGTGATTATGATGACGTTGAAAAGAAAGGGGAGATTGGAGAGACAATAGTTAGGAATCTACCCATACTACCTTTTATTTGTGTTTTTGTTTGAAAAAAAAAATCAATTAAACAAAATAAGAAAACACATTAATCACAATCATTACTGTAGGTTGATCAAGGGCTAGGAAAAGGGTTTTCATGGTTTTCACTTTAAGAGTAGGTTTCCACATTATATATATAAAAGTAAAGTTTCGGGTACAAAGGCCATATTTCGTTAGAAGTGTGAGACGGATCAAGAATTGACATGTAAGCATCATGTTTTGGATTTAGGTATGATGTTTTGGGTTGTTTTTGCTAAAAAACCAAACACAACAATTTAAAACACAATGCAATGTATTATAACCATGGAATTTAAAACATAGCTAAAACACACAGCTAAAACATAACAATTTAGAACACATGTTCTTGACATGGTGTTTTAAGTTTTGAAGCCTAAAATAAATTGTTGTGGTTTTAATTGTTATGTTTGGTGTTATTTTAGCCTACCCATACTACCTTTTATTTGTGTTTTTGTTTGAAAAAAATCAATTAAACAAAATAAGAAAACAAATTAATCACAATCATTACTGTAGGTTGATCATGGGCTAGGAAAAGGGTTTTCATGGTTTTCACTTTAAGAGTAGGTTTCCACATTATAAATATATAAAAGTAAAGTTTCAGGTACAAAGGCCATATTTCGTTAGAAGTGTGAGACGGATCAAGAATTGACATGTAAGCATCATGTTTTGGATTTAGGTATGATGTTTTGGGTTGTTTTTGCTAAAAAAACCAAACACAACAATTTAAAACACAATGCAATGTATTATAGCCATGGAATTTAAAACATAGCTAAAACACACAGCTAAAACATAACAATTTAAAACACATGTTCTTGACATGGTGTTTTAAGTTTTGAAGCCTAAAATAAATTGTTGTGGTTTTAATTGTTATGTTTGGTGTTATTTTAGCCTAAACAATTCAAAACATCATGAATAAGTCAAAACAATGATGCATACATATCAATTCTTAAGCCTTCTCACACCTCTCATGAAATATGGCATTTGTACCCTAACCCCACCATATATATATATATATATATATATATATATATATATATAGGGGAAGTATTGAGAGCATAGTTGTCAAAAGCGCGCCTAGGCGCCCCTAGGCTCGAGGCGCACCAAGTGCGTTGCGCTTTGTGAGGCGCGTGCCTATGCACTGAGGCGCGCTATCAGGGCTAATTTCTGGCCAAATTCAGGCTAAAAGTTGCATAAACCTCTAAAACATCTTAAATGAGTCATTAACAAGTCCTAAAAAACCCTAAAACATCCTAAAGTAGCCCCAAACAAGGCTAAAACATCTCTAGAATCCCTAAAAATGTATTTTATACTATGCGCTTAATTATTAAAAGCCCTCGTTTTTTATGTGCCTTGCGCCTAAGCGCTTTGACAACTATGATTGAGAGTAAACCCTCTAAAATGAGTAAACCTTAGTAAACCTAATACTTGGCTCACATTTGTCCACATCACCATTTTTCAGGCTAAAAGTTGCATAAACCTCTAAAGCATCTTCTTATTATTATATTATCAAGGTTATAAAGGTCATTTTAGCATTCCCCCCTTTTTCAATTTTGAATAATTTCCCCCTCCCTATATAAAACCCATTCTCTCTCATTATCTCTCATTCTCTCACCACCACATTCTCATTTCTATCATCTCACCACCATGAGCAACCACCACCTCTCACCACCATGAGTAGCCACGACAACCACCGCCTCACCACTATCGACCACACTAACCACCACCAGCATTAACATCTGGAACAACCATCGAACATCATCTCTAACATCATCATCGTAGAACATCACCACCACCGTCGCTCCCACCATTGAAACAACCACCACCAGCATAATCAGCAATGACCACAGAACCATTCACCACCATTTTCGAATCATAACAACCTGTAAGTATTTTTGAATGTTTAGATTTTAATTTTTAGGTTTAATTAGGCTTTAGGTTGAAATAATTTTGGAGTTTTTGTTTGAACTGATTATAGAATTTGAAATAATTCTTTTCGAATGCTCTGTTGTGTATAATTTATTATATTAGCTGGGCTATGAATGTAAGTTACTGTTTAGATTTTTGTTGTTCTGATCTTTTTTTTTAAGTTGAGTTTTTGTTATGGGTTTATTCTTCAAAAAAAGTCCTTTCACACACATCACTAACATGTGTATTAGGGTTTAATTAACATGTCTCGGTGATGCTATTGTTCGTGTGTTTTTTTTCTATTTTTACTTACTTTGATTACTTTGTTAACTTTTTATTTGTTATTCTTCTTAATGTAGATTTTATAATATGTTAGGTTTTATAACATTTAATATTTGTTGTTATGTTTTTTTAAGCTGTTATGTTTTGAATTAGGAGCTGAATCTTTCCCAATTAACATGTGTTAGGGTTCAATTAACATGTGTTAAATAGCAAACGTGCTTTTTAGTTTTCTTCGTATATCTTTTGATTTTTCTCTAATATTTTTACCTTTTATTTCTTATATATATGTTTATTTTGTGTGAAGGTTTTGATATTTTTTTTTGTATTGGTGCTTACTAATGTGTTAGGGTTCAATTAACACCTGTTAGTGATGCTAACATATGTTTAGTATATGCCCAACTAACATGTGCCAGGGGTTCAATTAACATGTGTTAGTGATTCTAACACATGTTAGTATATGTCCAATTAACACCCAAATTGACCCAGTTAACATTTTCTAGTGATGCTAACACATGTTAACAATAATTAATGTAGGTGGTTCTATGAACAACCACCGGTGTTCAAGCCGGCTACTCCGCACAAGGATCAACCAGAGATAGAGTGCTAAAGATTGAAACATGAAGCTGAAGATGCCTAATAAGGAATGAAGCATAACGCCGAAGATGACTATAAAAGAATGAAGCATAATTTTAAGTTTCATGTGTTTTTGTTAGTTTTGTATCATCTTTTTAATTGTTTAGATTTATATGAAATTAATTTGTTACACTCAATGTCGATTGCAATAAATTTTTTTATACATGTGTTCTTTTATGTTGTTATACTAGTACAAAATTAACGTGATAACTATTCGAACCAATTACACGTGTTAGTGATGTCTGTGAAATGAGTTTGTTTGAAGAGACCAAGTAACATGTGTTAAAGGGCTCGTGTGGCATACGTTTTTAATAAATATGGATGTTTTAAATTAATATGCGAAAAAAATTGTAGAGAGAAAAGTAGAAGAAAGGAGGTGGAGAGAGGAAGAGGTGGTGAGAGAGTGTAGGTGAAATGGAAGGTGGAGAGAGAATGGAAAAAGGTGGAGAGAGAAGGTGAAATGATGGAGAGAGAAGGTAAAAAAGATGGAGAGAGAAGGTGGATGAATGGACAAATCTACCCTTTTCCTAATATAATATCAATAAAGTGGGAGAGAGAAGGTGTATTTTAGTCAAATGGTGGGACCATTAACCACAACCATTAATCATGCTTGATCAATTATTTCGGGAAACTCTATAAACTCCATCGCAACCATTGATCAACCATGATCAATGGTTGAGATTATTGGTCCCACCTTTTGGCCCACCTTCTCATTAAAATAATTCCTTTAAAGTACAAAAAGGGTAAAAGAGTAAAATGGATTCACCTTCTCTCGCCATCTTGTCACATTCTCTCTCTTACTTTTCATCTTCTCTCTCCACTTTCTCTCTCCTACTTTTTTCTCTACCACTTATTTCACATTTTAATTTAAAGATTCAGATTTATTAATAGCGTATGCCACACGATCCCTTTAACACATGCTAGTTGTTCTCTTCAAAAAAAAGTCCTTTCACACACATCACTAACATGTGTATTTGGTTCAAATAATTATCACGTTAATTTTGGACTAGTATAACAACATAAAAGAACACATGTAAATAAAATTTATTGCAATCAACATTGAGTGTAACAAATTAATTTCATATAAATCTAAACAATTAAAAAGATGATACAAAACTATCATAAACTAACATAAAAAAAACATTATGCTTCATTCATTAATAATCGTCTTCGGTGTTATGCTTCATTCCTTATTAGGCATCTTCAGCTTCATGTTTCAACCCTTAGCACTCCATCTCTAGTCGATCCTTATGCGGAGTAACCGACTTGAAGTCCAGTGGTTGTTCATAAAACCTCCTACATTAATTATTATAAATAATTAAACATTTGTAACTAGCAAATGTTAATTGGGTCAATTTGGGTGTTAATTGGAAATATACTAACATGTGTTAGCATCACTAACACATGTTAATCGAACCCTAGCACGTATTAGTTGGGCATATACTAACATGTGTTAGCATCACTAACACATGTTAATTGAACCCTAACACATGTCAATTAGAATAAATTCATTAGTAGGCACCATATACAAACCTGTGTTAGTATCACTAACACATGTTAATTGAACCCTAACACATGTCAATTGGGATAGATCATCAGTAAGCACCAATACAAACATGTGTTAGAATCACTAACATGTGTTAATTGAACCTTGACACATCAATAAGCACCAATACAAAAATTCAAAAATTTCACACAAAATAACATATATACAAGAAATAAAAAGTTAAAAATATTAGAAACAAATCAAAAGATATACCAAGAAAAATCAAAAACACATTTGCTATTAACACATGTTAATTGAACCCTAACACATGTTAATTGGGATAGATTCAGCTCCTAATTCCAAACTAATAGACCTTAAACAAAAAATATGCAATAAAAACACATTTACCCAATTCAAAAAATAGGATCTTATTAACATCCAATCTAACATAAACAAAAAACTAATAAAAAAATCAAAAAGGTTAACATATTTTTTTTTTATTCAAGCATTTGATAAAACACTTGGTTTGCAAACAAACTATCCCCAAAAACTGTTTATATATATTCTAAAATCATTATCCTCATTAACAACTTTATGATTCAACCCATAAAAAGTTAAAAACTATTAGAAACAAATAAAAAGATATACCAAGAAAAATCAAAAACACATTTGCTATTAGCACATGTTAATTGAACCCTAACACATGTTAACTGGGATAGATTCAACTCCTAATTCCAAACTAATAGACCTTAAACAAAAAAATATGCAATAAAAACACATTTACCCTATTCAAAAAATATGATCTTTTTAACATCCAATCTAACATAAACAAAAAACTAATAAAAAATATCAAAAAGGTTAACATAAGTTTTTTTTTTCATTAAAGCATTTGATAAAACACTTGGTGTGCAAACAAACTATCCCCAAAACTGTTTATATATTATAAAATCATTATCCTCATTAACAACTTTATGATTCAATCCATAAAAAATAACTATTAGTATATGGAAAATGTAATAAAGGGTGTAAAATGGTGTGAATAAAAATACATTAACATGTACAATATCATTATCCTTATTCAGAAATTTTATTAAAAATACATTAAAACAATATGAATAAATTAAATAAAAACTAAACATCATTATATAACAAATCAAACATTCAGCTATATAACAAATCGAACATTCACTTCCATAAAAACAAAAGATACAATAACATATACAGTAACATTCACTTCCATGAAAACATATACAGTAACAAATCCATTCACATCATTATATAACAAATTGTACATCATTATACAGTAACAAATCAAACATCATTATAAAACTATTTACCTGTTTCGTTTGATGCCGATGAGTTGAGCGGAGGTGGTGGCCGGAGGTCGTGGCCAGAGGTGGTGGCAGGTGGTGTGGCAAGAAACGTTCTTGATCCGAAGAAGATACATGGATGTGTGTTCTGAAGGTTGATTGTGAATGGATGGTGGTCGGAGTGGTGGCCGGAGGTAGTGGTCGGAGGTGGTGGCTAGTCATGGTGGTGAGAGAGAGTGAGAGGGAATGTGGTTGATTATGGTGGTGAGAGAATATGTTTATATAGGAGGGGGGGGGGGGAATGTTTCAAAATTGAAAATGTTAGGATCTGAGTTTGATTTGTTAAGAAAGTTTAAGTATGAAATAGATGGATGAATACTAAAGATGGAAAGTGCAGCGGAAATATAAACTATATAATCTTAACAAATGTAATAATTGCTTTCAAACAAGTACTTTCATTAGTCATCACAGATTGTGAAGTAATCGTACAAGTTATTACAATTCTCCCCCTCAGCCTGATCACACAATACTTTGTCTGTGAAGAGAATGTATGAAGTGATGAGTAGAACAGTATAGGCACTGTTCTATTTATAGACAGACTAAAGCACTGATGACCTAAGACTGACGTCACCTAGACAGTGACAGCTAACTACCTTAACAATATAAAACATCTTATACGCTAAACTACTGTTACATTGATTAAACCACTGATAAACAAATAGCTGATAGGTAAACTCTGATATTCTTTAACATCTGTTGGAGTCTAAGTGTTGTTGGCTCCAACAGACCTTTGGTCTTTGTCAGCACTTTGTCTTGTTCCTTGTCAGCACTTTAATCATTAGTTGTTTTCTTCAATCAGCAGTACTTTGGATCAGCAGCACTTTAGTTGTCAGCAGTTAGAGTCATCAGTCGTTAGGGAGGATCCTTGTATAATGCACTGTTTTATTAATGATCAGCAAATAGAATATTTTGGCTTTCAATCATCTGTTGTTTTCCAGGTCAGCAGACCCAACAATCTCCCCCTGGAACAAATGATGCCAATACTGGTCTTTATTCTTGATCTTTATTCCTCATCAGACTCTCTCTAATCTGGCCCTTCAACTGGAGTTCAAAGTCAAAAGAATAGAGATCATCAGCTTCCCTTTTAAGGTCCAAACTCATTAAATCCATGAGGTCATGTGCACTCAAACTGTATGCATCATCCATGGTGAGTTTTTGGATCTTTCCATTTGACCTGAGTAGAGTCAATTCATGGCTGGCCTTGTCTACCTTCCATTTTAGAATTTTTGAGTCAGATGGATTTTTGGGTTGCAGGTTTATTGATGATGAGTTTGGTGATGGAGGTCTCCCAATGATTCTTCTTAATTCTTCACTGATGGGGTCAGAGAAGTATTTGACTTGGTTGAAGATCCCCTCTTCCACATAGGTTTCAGCAAACTTTCTTTGATCTTCTTAAGACATTTCTTTCTGCCTTTTGACTTGTCTTCTTGCAGCATTTGTAATATCTGATGAAGGAAGTAAAGCTTCAAATGAAAGGGTCTGATGGGATCTTCCACCTTCTTCATCATCAGAGTAAGTTGGCTTTGGTGGAAGTGTTGGATCAGTCTTTCTTTTCTCTTCCAGTTTCTTATATGTTTCCACCATCCTCAGTTCAAACCATCTTGCTATGGATTTCATTTCACCATATCCAGCATCAACCAATTCAACCCTCATTCTTCTAAACCTTAAAGCTCTAACAGGGTCTTTGCCCTTCCTGAAGTCAGGTACATCAGCCTTTTGGTTTTGTTTCTTCAGATCTTCAATCCTTTGTAATTCTTCTTTAAGGGCTCGAATGGTCCAGCCTGGGAAATCTTTCCTTTGGGCTTTGTAAGGCTTGGTGGCCATAATGTGATCAAGAAGAGATTCTTTGACAATCTTCACCATCTTACCACTGATGGGCTTTGCAGACATGGACTTGCTCAGGTCCTTGGCAAAATCTTCAATCCTTCTTAATTTGCCAAGTTCTGCTGAATGGATGCCCTGAGCAGTCCTGTCATCCTTCCCTTTACATTTCTCTTTAATGATCATGTCTGTTTGTTGAACCTTTTGTTTCAAATATTCATCAAGGTTTCTGGGCTTAGGTAGGTTCAGGCTTGAAAGAGATGGGAAGGATAGTTGTGTAGCATCCTCAGTATTGTAGAAGGATTGAATTTCCCCCTTGATCATGTCAAGCTCAAGGGGATACTGAGCTGCTAGTGGGATATCAGATGTTGGTGATTTGGTGGTGGTGAGTTTAGACGTGTGTGGTGAAAAGGATTGGAGTGGAATGGCAGGAATGGGTTGAGTTGGTGGTGGTGTGGTGGCTATTTTCTCATCATGCACAACAAAAGGGGATTTCCTCTTTCTTTTGTACAAGATGGTGGGAGATGGTGGTGATTGTGGTGTATTAACATGTGTTGGCACTTGTGTAGCAGCAGCAGATGTTTGAGGTGGTGATGGAATGGGTGGTAAGGTCAAGGTTAAAGCTGTGGTGGTTGTAGTGGATGTTGTGGTATATGGTTTGGCAGTTGTTTTGGTGGAGGCAACAACAGAGGTTTTTGTTTTTGAAGGAGGCTGCCTAACATGAGAAGCATGCCTCTTCTTCATTTTGGAAGTTCTTTCATTTTCACGCTGCTATTCTTCTTTTTTTTTTGGAAAGATTCTCTGCCTTAGTTTGTAAAGTTTCAGCCCTGATCTTTTTAGCCTCAGCAACCTTTTCAGCCCTTTCATTAGCTGTTTCATCAATTTCTTTGGTCTTGGCTGCTTCAGTAGTGGTTTGGTCAACAGACTTTGGTGCAGGCTCTAGAGCAGACTTTTCTTGTTGAGAAGGTGGAGCCCCAAAAGGTTCCAGCTACTTCAGTCTGTCTCTACCACTCTCCCCCTTTTGGCATCAACTGCTGTAAATTCATCATCATGTTAATCTCCTAATATAGTTGTGGGGGCAGAGCCAAAAGTCTTCAACAAATGATCTTTAATGGCTTTGATGTCTGCTTTTGTGTCATTGAACCTAGCATCCACTATGTTCCTGATCATTGTCATGTAAGTCTCTTGTGTTTGATTAGCTAGTTTTCGATGAGCTATGATGATGGGGCTGACTGATTTCCATAGCTCACTAGCAATGTCTTCTTTGGATGGTTGACTTTGTGTGAGAGTCACCAAGGTTTGCATGATGGTTTTGATATCACCGTTTGATCTCAGACACTGGTGATTCAATAGCATCCACTCTCTCCGTCAATTCTTGTTATTTTATCCCATCACCCAACTTAACGGGATCATCTGAATTCCTACCAGAGGTGGTAGTTGTAACTGGTTCAGTCCTAGGACGAGTATCCATAGGAAAGAAGCCAGATGCCCCTTGTTCTTGGTTCTGGAGACTTCCAATTGGGATTGAGGTCAATCTTGTTGCCTCTGCAGTTGTTGCCTTCAAGGAAGTCTAATTGATGTAACCACTGTCCTGAAGTGAGACAATGGTCTCTAAAACAGTAGTGGCTGCTTCACTTGAACTACCACTCTGAGTTACATGTAACTCAAAGGGTGTGGCCTCCTCTGTTTGTCGGTTGACCTATTGACTTTTCTCTGTACGAGTCACTTGTTGAGGTACACTCTCAGTGATAGGTGGTTGAGAGGAACCGGTTGTGTCCAGAGTTTTGTCAATGGCCTCAAATAATGGTTGCATAGTTGGAGGAATTGATGGTGAGGGTTGTGGAGTGACGAGAATATTAGCCCTGGGAGAAGGACTTGTAAACAGATGTTCAAGTGAATAATCTATTCCATGATATGTTTCCCCTTGGCTTACAACATGATCCTTTTGAGAGGATTCATGAGGAGTTTGGCTAGGTTGAGACTTTACCACCTGTTGAGAGGAAGTATCAACAGTGGTTGTTTGTTGCTTTTGTGTTGCAACAAGATTTTTCTCTGGTATCTCATCCTCCAGAGTCATCTTTTTGGGTTGTTTCTTAGGGGGTTTTGTGGATGGAGTGTTCTTTTTGGTAGTAGCTGGTGTGGGTTTCACAGCACTGGATGTAGTGCCATAATCACCAGGAGCAGTGGGCTCAGCAACAGAGGTTTGCACAATAGTTGTTGTCTTAACTCTCTTTGCTTGTGTTTTGGAAACTTTTATTTTAATAGGTTTTTCTTGATTAGGACCTAACATTCTTGTAAAAGTTTCTTGGGACAGGCTGTTCATTTGAAGGCCTTGCCCTTGTTTATAATCCTTTTCAGGTAGAACCTTTTGTAGGATAAAACTTAGAATTCTTGGATACATCAAGAATGCATTATTTTACCCAGCCTGAACCCCCTTCACATTACTCACCAAATCTAAAAACAATGCTTGGGATAGATTGTAATCAGTGTTTGTCAAAATAGCATATCCCAAGTACTGAACTTTTAAAGGGATTTCATTAAAAGAAGTAGTTTTGGGAGAGAGGCATACAAGCAGTGTATGAAAGAAAAATTTCATGTTTGGGGGAAAAAACTTTTTGTAAATGGTTGCCCCATTCAATTGATCCTCATAGCCTCTCTCTATGAACTCTGTTTGGAGTTCAGCTTTGTCAAAAGTTTCTTTACCTGCCTGATCATTCGGTTTCTGGGGTGACAGCAACTTTAGTATCGCCAATTTGTGAAATAATGGAAGTTGGCTTTTTGTCAACGAACAAAACTTCAGCTTTCAACCAGAACGCTTGAAGTGTATCCTCATATATGAGTGAACTGGAAGTCAGGGCAGTTTTGTATCTTGATGCATTCAAGGTATCAATAATGGGATGGAAATGACGATTTTCATCTATTTTAGCCAGATAGGGAAGATAATTGTGGGGAGCTTTCAATTGGAGATCCATTTTGTGGATTGCAGAGAGAAAGTCGAAAGCTTTTTAATGGAGGTTTAGGTTGAAGAAGGCGGTTTTAGAATTTTGAATTCGATGAGACGGTGGAACAACTGCTGTGGATAAATAGGGTTTTTATAGTCTCAGGTGAAAACCGCTGATGTGGCTAAACCGCTGCTTTTGAGAGCATACGTGGCAAACATCTGATGGAAGGTCTGATAGGGTGGATGACAGTTGTTTATAACATCTGTTTGACTTTAGTCAACAAATGTTTGGGAAAACAGTTGTTTTATCTGATCAGATGTTTGAAACAAATTTTTCAACCAACAGATGTTACACTCAATGAAACAGTGGTTGTTTTGCCTTGAACATACTTTTCAACCAAAACCATTTTTAAGGATGAATTTTTGATTTTCTGACAACATTTTAATGCTTATATTCATGAAAACATTTTATTTTATTCCATGTTTAGCATACCAATCCGAGAGATCAGATCTGCATAGGTAGATGTGTCTAAAGCTTTTGTCAACACATCTGCCAACTGATCCTCTGTTGGAACATGATGCTGAGAAATCAAACCTTTTTCATAGTTGTCTCTGACAAAGTGATGTCTGATGTCAATGTGCTTTGTTGTTGAATGGGAGACTGGATTTTTGATGATATTTTCAGCTGCTTGACTGTCCAGCATGAGTGGAATCCTCAGAGCAGTTATACCAAAATCCAGTAGCTGGTTTTGAAGCCACATAAGTTGGGCTGTACAGCTTGTTGCAGCAATGTATTCAGCCTCTACAGTAGATATGAAACATCTGCTTGCTTTTTGCGTTGCCAAGAGACCAATGCATTGCCTAGGAATTGGCAACCTCCTAATGTTGACTTCCTTGTGGTTTGACAACCAGAAAAATCACTGTCTGAATAACCTGAAAGCTCAATGTTCCCATTAGCAGGGTACCAGATACCAAGTGTGGGTGCACCTTTTAGGTATCTGAATATCCTTTTCACAGCAATAAGATTTGACTTTCTAGGTGATGCCTGGTATCTTGCACAAACACAAGTGGCAAAAATAAAGCCAGTTTGCCTAGATGCAGTTAAGTACAATAAAGACCCAATCATGCATCTGTAATGTGTTTGGTCAACCAGTTCATCTTTGTCATCAACAGTGACTAACTTTGTGGTACTCATGGGTGTACTACATGGTTTACAATCATTCATGTCAAATTTTGTAAGTAAGTTTTTAACATACTTATTTTGGTGAATAAAAGTTCCATTTTGCAGTTGCTTCACTTGGAGACGAATGAACAAAACCGTAAGAAAATTATAGTTGATAGAGTTAAAAACATGTATTTTGGTTAATTTTTCGTAGGTGCATGCTTAGATTTAGGTTATTTTTCTTACAATATCTTATAGGAAGGAAAAATTACCACATATTGTTATAAAAGTTATTTAATTATTTATTCAATAAAAATCGTAGATTGCTATAAAGCAACAAAAGGCAAAAAAATAAAAATAAAATAGGACTAATGATTAATGCAGGTTCAATACTCGTGTATTGTATTTTACATGGCCCAGATTCTGTCATAACTTCACTTACTTAGTGAGAAGTCAACCCAGTTTAAAAATAAGGATTTGGGGCCCTATTTAGGTGGGGGCCTAAAGCTTGGGCTTCAAAATAATTACCCTTCAGCCGGGCCTGGGTGGCGTCCACAATTTACAGCGCGGTGCTCGTTTTCTTTTAGTTAATCTATCCTCTCTTGTGATATATTATACAATACGTATTCGTGTATCATCGGTATAGTTGTACATATAATGTCATGATACTGAAAAATTGGAGGAGACCTAAGTTAATTTATCACCCTATAGTCACTACATGAGATTATCTTTTCATGTTTTTATCCCCCATAATAAGTTGAGTTTATATATGGTTTTGCTAAGTCATCTTATTATTTGCTTAAATGACTCTGTTACAGACTTCTTACGCACATACTGAAGAAACAAGTTGTAAACCTTTTAATCCATTGCTAGGGGAGACTTATGAGGCGGATTATCCATATAAAGCTATTAATTTTTTGACTGAGAATGTTCACTCTCTAGTCTTTACTAAGATTGTTATTTGTTATCTTCAGCTTTTAAAGTTAATACTCTATTAAAATCTTTCACTTAATTGTTTTAATCTTGCAACAGGTCCGTCATCACCGATGATTGTAGCATGTTACTATGAGGGTGAAGGATTGGAGGTGGGGGTGGTGGGGAGTTAAGGTTGTGGATGATGAGATGATTCCTAAAATTACATTGAGGTTTGAGGTTGCTATGAAGGCTAGAGGCACAATGGCACACAATCTTTTGCATCATAGTCATACTGAAACTTCATTTTACTGATATCTTCATAATTTGTATCATGGTTTTTACTAAGATTTATTAATATGGGATTTCACTTCCTCGAAATGTGTGAATATTTGGAATTGAGATTCATATATTCAATAAATTTTAAATCAGTATTCCATTTACTCTTTTGTTTTGTTGAATCCTTTTATTTGAAATAAGTTTAAATGTGACTCGCATCTCATATGCTTATTGTTGCTAAAACTAAATATTTTCAGGTTCGATTTTGTCAGATGGCTTCAAGGATATATTTTTATTCAATGTTCTAGACAGTTTTGATTAAAAACTGTATTTACAAAAATATATTAGTTTAGTCCGTGTAACACACGGGTAACTAACCTAGTAAAAGATATGAAAGTAACATTCATCAAGGAAAAATAAATGTTCAAAAAGGCTAATGATTAGATAACTGATAAATAATTGAAGAGGTTCGTTTTTTAATATTTAGAAATATTTAATGTGTGTATATAGAGTAAAGGGTGGTAGAGTATGTGGGTCAATTTTTTTGTGTTTAGTTTAATTATAAATAAACGAAGAAAAACTTAATTACATACGAATATTTAACCACTCAACCCACATGAGTAAAAAAGAAAATATATAAATAAATTGTTACTCTTAATTGTACTGTGTAGATTCAAAACATGTCATCTTAGTACACATGAAGGTGTATAAAATTAAATAATAATTTCTTTCATGTTAAATGAAAATAAAAGATCTCAACCTTAATCATATTTGTTCTGTTATAATTAATCGGAATGATATATAAAATAAATGACGTTTTGCTTATTGATAAAATAGTAAATACACAAGGTTTTTACAATACTAAATAATATGATCTTTTCCTTCAATATAACAACAAAACATACCCCTTTTTTACTCTGTTTATTACTCTATTTTTTAAAATGAAACAACAAAAGGTAATGAAAATAAAATAACTCAAACTTAATCATGAAAGGTAACGACAAATTTGACTAACGCTACAAAAACATTGAAACTAAAGTAAAAAACCATGTTCTCATCAAAACCACCAACTACATGTATTTATTTATGACTTTCTTCTTCTAAAAAACCACCATCTGACAGAGAAGAGATAAGAGAGAGAGAGAGAGAGAGAGAGAGAAAGATGGCTCGCCACCACCGGTGGTCGTCGTTCGGACAACGCTATTAGGGTTTTGACAACATAAAAGTCTATTGTTATGTACACGTTGCCATTGCGCATCCCGCCAAGTTAACAAACCGATCTGGCCAGCGGCGATCTCCGACGATGGGGGATTCATGGGTTCGTACGGTGACCTCCGGTGGTTTCCGGTGACTGAGATCGTCAGCGTAAAAAGACCACCGACCGATACCTCACACTATGGTTCCTGGCCAGAAACTATGTGGCTTCTTCATATCACCGAAGCCGACTTCTAAGCAGCCATGGTGGCGAGTTGCTTTATTGTAGGCTTTAAACCGGTGGATCAACCGTTGGTTGGCTTGTTACAAGCCATTTGAGAGTATTTGTACAGAGACATGAGGAACGGAGGTTAAATAAATGTTTAGTGTGACTTTTATTAAAAGCCTATTAATAGGGAAAAGGTTCTGATGAGCGGGAAGTTTTGAAAAAGTTTGAAGGTTTTGGATTTGATGAGCGGGAAGATGGAGCTGATATGGTGAGGCGTTGGATTTGATTTTGATCGGAAGGCTGTTAAATGTTTACTCCATGGATTGGAATCCAAGTTGTGTTTTGCTAATAAATCAGAGAACAGTCCTTTGAAGAGTAAAAACGGATATGAGGGTTTATGGTTAGGAAGTTAGTACATTGTGCTTATTAAGTTGTAAGACTCAAGTTTTAAGAGTTTTGGTCAAATGACCTTTTTGCCCATTCAATATGTATTATAAAGTAGTAGTAGATATATATATATATATATATATATATATATATATGTGTGTGTGTGTGTGTGTGTGTGTGTGAAAACTAGTTTTAGGGAGGGAACTCGAGAACTAGTGTGAACACAAACAAAAAAAAACACACAAAAACCCTACCTCCACCCCGTAAAAACCTAAACCCACTCACCCCCATCCTCCCCCTCCCACCACACATAAAAACTAAACCCTAATGCACATGTGGATGCAGTACATGTTTGTATATGTATTAAAAAGGGTTGGAAATACCAAATCACATAACCATTTCTAGTTCTTATATAGAGTTGTAAGTTTCTCATGCTTGTTGTCCTACACGTGTCTTATTTTCAATTTATGTTATAATATGCATGACTAAACAATTGACGAGTTCGAGTGTATTTTATATCTCACATGGCGTCCATTTAATGATCATTGAATAACAATTTTGCCACGTTATATCTCACATGGCGTCCATTTAATGATCATTTAAGTATGCTAATTGACAATTTATTCAAAAGTGTGCTCTAATAGTGAAATGCACATGTGCATCAGACATGCCGTAATACAAGCAATTTATTTAATTTATTTTATATTTTTTGAAAGTGTAATACTAAATAAACATTTTCGTGTTTTTACTTTTTTTTTGTTTTTTAAGTTATATAACTTTTTTGTGGAAGGATTTTTGTGTTCAGACTTGGTTCTCGAGTTCTTTCCCTAAATGATGGTTCTCAAATGATCCAAGGTGCATTTTTCGTAAACACCTTGATAATAAAGAGCAATAAACCTTTTTTTATTACTATTCACTAACATAGGTTCATCTCAAATATTGTCAAAGTACACGAAACAATGAGTATTGTATCAAACAACCAAACATAATTGATCCTATATTTTGAATCCATATTCCGAACCGTGAAAGCCTTATTAGGTAATGTACTCTAGTATTAACAAAATATGTATCCAGCCTGGTTGGTAAGGCCCTGTGATCTTTTCCTAGACATCCCATGTCCAAAACCGTTTCTTGAAAAAAAACTTTTTTTTTTCTTCAGGCAACGCAAAAAAAGTAATTTATTGTCAAGTCAACTCAAAATTATAATAGCCCACTAATTACTAAAACAATTATGCTGTTGGTGACAAAAGTATCAATTTACTGATTTTTTATTCTTCTGCTTCAGACAACTCAGAAAGATAATAGCCCAAGGATTACTAAAACAATTATGCATTAGGCACATCCTTTACGAATTCCACCAGTGGATATAAAACTGATTAACCCTTTGTTATAAATATAAAAAGTGACTTCTTGACACAACCAGTTAAACAGATCAGACACATGCATTACTCCCTAACCAGTGCTAGAAAGATCACAATAATGCTGGTACCTGAGTTCCTCCTGTGAGTTTATAAATCTGGCCTTGAAGCTCTTTTCACATACTTGATGCTGGCATCTTTTTCATCTGTTACATAGCAAAAATCTGTGTTATTGATATGTCAACATTGTGGTACGTGTAACCATCTTTTGATCCATCTTGTTTGTTCCATTCATGGCTACTATGTGATTGTATTTTGTAAAAAGTTAATATTTTAAAGAACAAGGTACCAATTGGACTACAGAAAAGATTGTAGCCAAATGGGTTTCCAAACATGGATATAAAGGATTGTAGTCAAATGAACTTAAGTTGAAAGAGGTTAGGCAGGTTCGGTTGATCCGCCAACCTCTCACTCACCTGTTAAACCATTTAGGAGGTTGTATAATGTTGCACTAATAACAAATAACAAAATTTGTGTGACTTTCAACAAGTTCAACGCACATGACTAAAAATTTCAATAGAAATAAAAATTAACCCAAATGGACTCACTCATAATTAAATGGGTCAAATCAGCCACGTCCAATATAGTCGCTTTGCCATTGCTCTGTTTCAATTCAAGTCTTACCTGCTTGCCATTGCTTCGTAAGTTATCTGGTATATAGTCGTTGTCTTCAGTTAACTCACCTTCAAGGATATCGACTGTCCCGTTAGCAAGTCGTCAAAACTTAGTGAATACTACAACCAAAAGTTCAATAAAACAAATTCTGATCATCAGCTTTAGCTAATAAAATGAGTAGTCTGAGATGCCATTTAGCATTCCAACAAACATAAACATCTCAAGAATTTTATTTTTTTTTTGATGGGGGCGCCAAAAATTGAAATTATTAAAGCTAATGCGTATATGCTTACAGTCAAATAAAGCAACAGCCAGTTGGTATTTGATACTACTTTTATTATCCAAAGTTACTGGGACCTTAAAAGCCTTAGTCTTTTATATGAGAAAACTTATCTCTCACTTGAAAATTTTGATTTATTATAGTGGGAAAATCAAGCAAAAATGCATAATTATACACTATAGTGTTATCAAACATATTCTACTACTAAAGTAGAAGAAATGAATATGTAAAATACCTTAGACAGGTCAGCAACCAACGCCAATGCAGCCAAAGCCCTTTCCTGTGTCCATCAAATTGAATGAATAAAGCTGCTTTAAGAATATATCCACGAACATCAAAAAACTCAATAAATTCCATGTCATATTTATGGTCGAAGATAGTAAAACTTACAAGTGTGGTCGAAGATCAACCCATGAAATCAGAAGAGTGAAAAGCGGTGCGCTTTTGTGCTTGGCGCCTCAGATTTTGACATTGTTTCTTTTGTTAGTTTGTTCGCATTTCGCTTTTTAAAACCAAGCCCGTTACCCAGCCTGCTCGATTTGTCACCTCAATAAAACTCTATCTGGGTGCAGTGGCAATCTTCTTTACCAGCAAATCCAAATACACTTTAAAAATCATTTCAAAGATGCTTTCAAAGCATGGGATTCTTCCTTGTTCTTATAACCATTATATTAATAGTTGTTCATCTATTTTTATAAATTACAAATGTGTTGGACAGATCGCTAACCTGAAACAAATTCAGAATTTGAACAAATAAATTGCAGATATTAGGTTTTCAGCGTATCAATAAATAAGAGTTCGAAAATTAGGTTCTCAAGTCGTCTGCTAACCAGTCTGTCAATTTTGGAAACAACCTAGTTTGAATCAAATAAAATGAGTTCTTGTTAAATATATTAATTAAAGGAAAAGAAAGTTATTGCCATTATTCAGTTGAACATACTACATATAGAGTAACTCTATTTCATAATTTATTGAGTACAAGATACCTCCATATTTGTTCAACCCAGGTTGTGTCATGAAGAAAGATGATTGCAACCCAACATATAATCGCCTGAAACAACCAAACAAACATGAGCAAATAAGAACATTTAGGATTCACAAACTGGATCAGGTTTAAGACATCATTAAACCAAACAAAGAGGTTGTAAGATACATCAAAGGTACACAAAAAAATATTCATAAATACCACACATTTAGACAAAATAATAATAATAATAACAACTAAAGGCCTTGAAAATAAGTTTTCTTTTAGCAACTTCTTACATTCTCACCCAGATCTAATTATTTTGAACTATAATTATTAGAAAATCGAATAAGGGATATTCCAAACACTTGGCACTAATTCAGTCATTCATAATTGTTTACCACTAACAACATAACATATCTTAAATCTGGAAATAACTTTAAACATTCGGAGATAGGTGAGCTGAGAATGAAACACAGGTAAAAAATTAGTACATACGAGGTGGACATTAATCAGTTTACAAGACTATAATATATAATCAAGTAATATTTATGAAAGAAGGTATTCAAAACTTACTCTGGAGCTTCGAATTCTAGGGTTTGGAACCACAAATTACATAATCAACAACATTTTATTGTTTTGTTAAAAGAAATTGAGAGCAGCAAGTATAATCATACCTGCTTCTTTTGGGTTTTCTTGAAGCCAGATTTAGATCATCCCCTGCTCTTGACGCAATCACCTCAATAAGTTCTCGCAAACCCTCAAGAAGTTGGGTCTCAAGATTAAACGGTGTGATGTGATAACCCTAATTATAGGGAGAATGAAGTGAATCTGGAGGAAAAAAACATGGGATTTACAAATTTTCAATTAAGTTGTACCATATACCAACAGCGTCGCCACCACCTTAACTCCAGCCACCACCACCATTCCCTTCACCTAACCACCTTAAATAAAAACTTATAGGGAAAAAAAGGAGAACATATACGAAAAGATTATCTTACCCTTCCAAGGCCTAGATCTGCAAGGCGTTGGTCACCCCTTCGAGTCTCCTTGAAACCCTAGATATGAATCTCATACAGAGAAAGAGAGGTAGGGGATGATGGAGGCGGCGATGAAATGTGGAACAATAAGAAACCCTAACTCTTGTATCCCGTGTTTTTTTTATCTGGATTAGATTTGTGCATCAAAACTTGAACAACATGCATTAAATGTTGTACATCTCTTAAAAGGCAAATGACCATTGTACCCCTCCTATATGCTTATTAATATAGTATAGATATAGATATATATATATATATATATATATATATATATATATATATATATAGCGGGGTTACATTGTACGAAAAATGCACTTTACACAAGAACCACGCCATATATATACAGAGAGAGAGAGAGAGACGTGTTGCAAGATAACTATGAGACAAATAACTAGATTACCAATGACTATCCCAAACAATACTTTGAAAAGCTAAACATAGATAAGCTAACCAATATATAAAGCTAATATATAAACCAACTATAATAAGTATGTAAAGACAATGTGGTATACTCGGCTATTATGCTAATGTAGAATTTGTGTTGTTCCAACGATTTGTGTAATAGAGTTTTCTACGTTATTACATTTCAAGTGAAACAATTTCTTAAACTCACTAACAAACAAGTTTCATTGAGCAATTACCAGTTTAGTGATTAAAGTGCTCCATGTGTAGAAGCTTAAAACATCTAAAGGGGGGGGGGTGAGTTATAGGCCAAGCTTTTACAGGGGTGCTTCAAGCCGGTACTACGGTGGTCTAAGTCATTCAAAGTTCTGCTAAGAATAAAGCAAAATTGAGAAATGATTCTTTAGTATAAAATGGAAAGGTTAAGTGACAGTGATTAATGGCAATTGTTTAAAAGTATTTGGCAAACTGAGAATGACAAAAAAGTAAAAGGTGAGATTCAAACCATTGCTCGTAAGATAGTTGAATGGTGTGGCGGTTATTTCTCTCATTAAAATAGTTGCAAAGCTATTCAAATCAGAAACACCCCATGCATGTCAGAGCAGTTGTTTGTAAATACTAAGGAAACTAGCTGAGTGGAGACATTAATATGAAAGCTTTGGAAAATTCTTACACCTTTGTTATGATGTTCTAGAAGAAAAGCAAAAGATCTGCTTTTTTTTAGTGTTTTATACCATGAAGAATACAAAATTCCTATAGATTGCTTATTCGATTGTTGGGAAACTAATCATCTTCATGGAAATGATGTGATTGGTGAAGACATATTCGATTGCCCTTTAGAGATGGCTTTGCTTAAAAATAGTGCAAATAAGCAATAAGTTACCATCCGCAAATTATGTAGGGGAGTAGCAATGAACATCTTGCAAGAACATTGTAAATTCAATTGTTTAGTAGTAGAAAAAGCTTCTAAAATGTACAAAATTATAGCTGGCAAGATAGGCACTAGATCTCTTTGGCTGACAGTGGAATTGGGGTTTTACCAAAGAAGGTAAATTGTCTGAAGCTTACAACACTTTTTCTACAAAAAAATTCAATGCTAGACGAAATTTTGATTTCATTTTTTTGATGAGATGAAAGTGTTGATTGTTTTAGACCTCTACAAGGCTGGATTTTAATTCGTCCTCCCTATGGCAAACTTGAAAAAACATAAAGTGTTGTATGTGAATGCTTGTGCTATGTTAAAGAAGCTTCCTTTTGAAATAGAAGGCCATAATAATATTCTTGAGGTTCTTGGTACGTGGTTGTATAATCAATGGGATACCACATGATTTCAAAACGTTAGAGCATTTGAGGCGATTGATGGTGTCTGTTAAGGAAGGTGATACTCGAATGTATTTTATAAAATCCAGGCTTTCTTCATTGAAGGAGTTGATTATAGATGTAAAATCAAATGTTTTACACAACGATTAGGATTCATACATGACATGGTGTGATGAGTTGATAGAACATATCATAGAGAAAGTTGACACTTTGGACAAATTGACTACATTCAAATTTTGCTTTAAATATGACACTATAGATGTCATCCAATTGAGTGATGATACATTAAAAATCTTCATTCCAAAACAAGGTAGCCTTCAACACATTTGGAACAAAAGACACATCAACTACAACACACTACAAATTTATATTGGTCCCAAATGACACCAAACCTAGAAATTCCAAATTATTTCCATAAGTATGACAACTTTGAACTGTCTTGTGAAAAAGATAATCATTAACCCTTTCATTAAAGAAGTTTCGTTGAAAGTAAATGCTCTCATCAGGATAAACGATAATTCCATGGAGCATCTAGATCAAACTGTTGTGCTATACATTGAACATTGTTTGGTTAAGAGATTCAACACAATCAAAACCCTTAGGCTCACTCATCGTTTCTTAAATCTATAAACTTTGGTTATAAGTGAATGTTATCAATTGCACGTATTATTTTCAAATGGTATGTCTCAAAAAGTTATGTGTGTAGAGCACCTCGAGATAAGAGATTGCCCAGCTATTGAAAAGATCAACATGTTATCAACTAGAAGTGGTGATATTTTACCAAAATTAACAACTTTTGTACTTCACAATATACGGCAGTTGACGGAGATATGTCCGGGTTGGGAGTGGTGTTCCCTGATTACCATGGAAATACATGAGTGTCCCCTTTTGACAAAAATACCTCTTTGCCTTAACAGTGCAAACAATCTGCTTCACATTAAAGTTGAGAAGGATTAGTGGAGGAGCTTGCAATTGGATTATGAGATCAAACCGGAGTGTGTATAATTTTATATACCCTGGTAACGTGTTTTAATATCATGAAATGTCATCTTAACATGCACGTTCCTCGCCCATGAGAAATGCATCACCCAAAAGTTTGTAAAGGATCGTTTTATGAAAAAAAGTTAGGATTGATCATACAAGTCTCTATTCCAGGTGCGGAACCCTAGAACAGTTACAAAATGATAGTTTACGAATCAAACACACAGATTAAGCTTTTCAATTGTTGTTTCCATTAATAACTTGTTAAAATTTGATCACATAAACGATTACAAGTTAATCTCACTGATTTCAAATACACCTGAACACTAGAGAGCTCTAACCTGACACACACACTCAAAATGATCAGAGTTACAATGAAAAATAACATTTAACCTTATATAGTGCTGGAGGTTCGCCCCATGCGTGAGGTCGAATGTGGACTTCTTCCACATTCGCCCTTCAATGTAGTACGAATCTGAAACATTACTTTGATAACTTCTACCTTCGAACCTCCATTTCTACATTCGCCCCTCTGGAATTCCACCTTCGCCCCTACGATATTTACCAAAACTTGTTTATTTCGCAATCAACTACAACACACTACAAAATTATATTGGTCCCGAATGACACCAAACCTAGAAATTCCAAATTATTTCCATAAGTATGACAACTTTGAACTGTCTTGTGAAAAGATAATCATTAAGCCTTTCATTAAAGAAGTTTCGTTGAAAGTAAATGCTCTCATCAGGATAAACGATAATTCCATGGAGCATCTAGATCAAACTGTTGTGCTGTACATTGAACATTGTTTGGTTAAGAGATGCAACACAATCAAAACCCTTAGGCTCACTCATCGTTTCTTAAATCTAAAAACTTTGGTTATAAGTGAATGTTATCAATTGAACGTATTGTTTTCAAATGGTATGTCTCAAAAAGTTATGTGTGTAGAGCACCTCGAGATAAGAGATTGCCCAGCTATTGAAAAGATCAACATGTTATCAACTAGGGGTGGTGATATTTTACCAAAATTAACAACTTTTGTACTTCACAATATACGGCAGTTGACGGAGATATGTCCGGGTTTGGAGTGGTGTTCCCTGATTACCATGGAAATACATGAGTGTCCCCTTTTGACAAAAATACCTCTTTGCCTTAACAGTGCAAACAATCTGCTTCACATTAAAGTTGAAAAGGATTAGTGGAGGAGCTTGCAATTGGATTATGAGATCAAACCGAAGTGTGGATAATTTTATATACCCTGGTAACGTGTTTTAATATCATGAAATGTCATCTTAACATGCACGTTCCTCGCCCATGAGAAATGCATCACCCAAAAGTTTGTAAAGGATCGTTTTATGAAAAACACTTAGGATTGATCATACAAGTCTCTATTCCAGGTGCGGAACCCAAGAACAGTTACAAAATGATAGTTTACGAATCAAACACACAGATTAAGCTTTTCAATTGTTGTTTCCATTGATAACTTGTTAAAATATGATCACATAAACGATTACAAGTTAATCTCACTGATTTCAAATACACCTGAACACTAGAGAGCTCTAACCTGACACACACACTCAAAATGATCAGAGTTACAATGAAAAATAACATTTAACCTTATATAGTGCTACAGGTTCGCCCCATGCGTGAAGTCGAATGTGGACTTCTTCCACATTCTCCCTTCAATGTAGTACGAATCTGAAACATTACTTTGATAACTTCTACCTTCGAACCTCCATTTCTACATTCGCCCCTCTGGAATTCCACCTTCGCCCCTACGATATTTACCAAAACTTGTTTATTTCGCAATCAACTACAACACACTACAAATTTATATTGGCCCCGAATGACACCAAACCTATAAATTCCAAATTATTTCCATAAGTATGATAACTTTGAACTGTCTTGTGAAAAGATAATCATTAAGCCTTTCATTAAAGAAGTTTCGTTGAAAGTAAATGCTCTCATCAGGATAAACGATAATTCCATGGAGCATCTAGATCAAACTGTTGTGCTGTACATTGAACATTGTTTGGTTAAGAGCTGCAACACAATCAAAACCCTTAGGCTCACTCATCGTTTCTTAAATCTAAAAACTTTGGTTATAAGTGAATGTTATCAATTGAACGTATTGTTTTCAAATGGTATGTCTCAAAAAGTTATGTGTGTAGAGCACCTCGAGATAAGAGATTGCCCAGCTATTGAAAAGATCAACATGTTATCAACTAGGGGTGGTGATATTTTACCAAAATTAACAACTTTTGTACTTCACAATATACGGCAGTTGACGAAGATATGTCCGGGTTTGGAGTGGTGTTCCCTGATTACCATGGAAATACATGAGTGTCCCCTTTTGACAAAAATACCTCTTTGCCTTAACAGTGCAAACAATCTGCTTCACATTAAAGTTGAGAAGGATTAGTGGAGGAGCTTGCAATTGGATTATGAGATCAAACCGAAGTGTGGATAATTTTATATACCCTGGTAACGTGTTTTAATATCATGAAATGTCATCTTAACATGCACGTTCCTCGCCCATGAGAAATGCATCACCCAAAAGTTTGTAAAGGATCGTTTTATGAAAAACAGTTAGGATTGATCATACAAGTCTCTATTCCAGGTGCGGAACCCTAGAACAGTTACAAAATGATAGTTTACGAATCAAACACACATATTAAGCTTTTCAATTGTTGTTTCCATTAATAACTTGTTAAAATATGATCACATAAACGATTACAAGTTAATCTCACTGATTTCAAATACACCTGAACACTAGAGAGCTCTAACCTGACACACACACTCAAAATGATCAGAGTTACAATGAAAAATAACATTTAACCTTATATAGTGCTGCAGGTTCGCCCCATGCGTGAGGTCGAATGTGGACTTCTTCCACATTCTCCCTTCAATGTAGTACGAATCTGAAACATTACTTTGATAACTTCTACCTTCGAACCTCCATTTCTACATTCGCCCCTCTGGAATTCCACCTTCGCCCCTACGATATTTACCAAAACTTGTTTATTTCGCAATCAACTACAACACACTACAAATTTATATTGGTCCCGAATGACACCAAACCTATAAATTCCAAATTATTTCCATAAGTATGATAACTTTGAACTGTCTTGTGAAAAGATAATCATTAAGCCTTTCATTAAAGAAGTTTCGTTGAAAGTAAATGCTCTCATCAGGATAAACGATAATTCCATGGAGCATCTAGATCAAACTGTTGTGCTGTACATTGAACATTGTTTGGTTAAGAGCTGCAACACAATCAAAACCCTTAGGCTCACTCATCGTTTCTTAAATCTAAAAACTTTGGTTATAAGTGAATGTTATCAATTGAACGTATTGTTTTCAAATGGTATGTCTCAAAAAGTTATGTGTGTAGAGCACCTCGAGATAAGAGATTGCCCAGCTATTGAAAAGATCAACATGTTATCAACTAGGGGTGGTGATATTTTACCAAAATTAACAACTTTTGTACTTCACAATATACGGCAGTTGACGAAGATATGTCCGGGTTTGGAGTGGTGTTCCCTGATTACCATGGAAATACATGAGTGTCCCCTTTTGACAAAAATACCTCTTTGCCTTAACAGTGCAAACAATCTGCTTCACATTAAAGTTGAGAAGGATTAGTGGAGGAGCTTGCAATTGGATTATGAGATCAAACCGAAGTGTGGATAATTTTATATACCCTGGTAACGTGTTTTAATATCATGAAATGTCATCTTAACATGCACGTTCCTCGCCCATGAGAAATGCATCACCGAAAAGTTTGTAAAGGATCGTTTTATGAAAAACAGTTAGGATTGATCATACAAGTCTCTATTCCAGGTGCGGAACCCTAGAACAGTTACAAAATGATAGTTTACGAATCAAACACACAGATTAAGCTTTTCAATTGTTGTTTCCATTAATAACTTGTTAAAATATGATCACATAAACGATTACAAGTTAATCTCACTGATTTCAAATACACCTGAACACTAGAGAGCTCTAACCTGACACACACACTCAAAATGATCAAAGTTACAATGAAAAATAACATTTAACCTTATATAGTGCTGCAGGTTCGCCCCATGCGTGAGGTCGAATGTGGACTTCTTCCACATTCGCCCTTCAATGTAGTACGAATCTGAAACTTTACTTTGATAACTTCTACCTTCGAACCTCCATTTCTACATTCGCCCCTCTGGAATTCCACCTTCGCCCCTACGATATTTACCAAAACTTGTTTATTTCGCAATCCAAAGCATTAGTCGCACTATATGCATCAACAAACTCCCCCTAGACTATTGCTTGGATTGCCTGCGTTCTGCATCCATCTGTTTATTCATCAGCTTGATTCTCAGTTGTTTCTTCTGATCTTTAGTCATTTCTGGTTCTAATTTTCTCTTCGTCGAATGCTTCGGCACTTCATTCACCTTTACACGCTCACCAAGTTTCTTCTCAAGATTGCTACCAGAATTTATATCATACGCAAAGCAAACTCCAGCCACCTGTTGATATTTCTTTGCTTGATCTGCATCATTGGGGTCACTGTAGATTGGATTGTAGTATAGCATGATGATGTCTTCAAAAGTACAGTTTATGAGCCACATTGGATCAAAAACATGTATCTTCTTATAAGCATCCTTCCCATCTCTCAATACAATCACCGTTTCAGCATTTTGCCAATCATAATACCAAACAACAAAGTTTGAACTGAAATGTTGTTGTATTGGCATCAGCGGTATCTTCTTCATGACAATTGGAGGTTTATACTTTAACGTAACCTTCTTCTTCCCAGTTTTAGGATCAATCTCTTTGTGTACCTATCACAATCTTCTCAACAATCTAGTATGTTTTATCATCGTTAGATCAACTTTGAGTGTTTAACAGTCCCGTGTGTTTTACCATCATCTTCTCAACAAGAACGTATTGTGTTTTTATCAAAACATTGTGTTATAATATTCCATCCGAACCGTGTTTTAAATTCATGTTAACTACCCATTTGAACCCATGGTGAATAAGAAGAGAGATGGGGGGATGTGTTTCAGATCATAAAGAGAGAGAGAGAGAGAGAGAGAGAGAGAAAGAAAGAGAGAGAGAAAAGGGGGAGAGAAGAGGAGTTATGGAAAATCTCCTTAAATTAAGGAGATGCTTTGATGTTTTTGTTGGTGTTTTGACAATTACACCCTCATAAGACTTAATTTATTAATTAAATTATAACATAATTTATAACTTGCCATCCATTTAATCTCAATCATCCATCTATATAATCTAAATGACACAATTACTTCTCACCCTTCTCATAAAACACACTCTTTGTACCCTAACCCTACCTTATATATATACACACACACACGGTGGCACGCAAAAGTAGGGAGGATGGGTAGCACCCGCTACCCCTCAATTTTTTGCGTCATAGTGTATTTTTTAACGTTTTGGATGTTATGTTACTCCTGATTGTTTACACTACCCCTCGATTTTTTTATGCTACCCTCGAACTATTTTAAAAGCCCAACACCATAAACAACACCATATCGAATTTAGCTCGAGAAAGCTCGTTTGATATGGCTTGGTTTGGAACAGAGCTGAGCCAGCTTAGCTTGGTTAGACAGCGAAACTAGCTCAACTTAGTTTGTAATGAGCCAAATTGGCTTACTTTGGCTCCCTCGTTAGCTCAACTCGGATAATTTTGCTTATGATACATTTTGTTTGGTATACATATAATATATAATAAAAAAATGTTTTTATATGCATGTATTGATGAGTGTAGATTATCGAGGGCATATCGTATTCGATCGAGTAGGGCTGATTTCTTCGTTCAAGTCAAGGCGGCCTACTAGTTGTGAAAGCACAGTCGGATTATCCCAAGTAGCAGTTGTCGGATTACGATGATTTTCTTCACTTGTCAGAGCTACCACCGGACTCCTCACCCATCAACGGGACCTAGCCCCATTTTACATGTTGTTTGACATGCTATTTTTTCCATTCATTCCCTTTCAGGATCAGTCGTGATCTTCCAAACTTTACCGATGGTATGGACGAATCCCTCGCTTCATCTAAATGTGTAAAAGATCCTAGCCGCACTTAAAAGCCGAGTACTCTACCGTTGAGTTAGCAACCCAAATAGAAAAAGTGTATGTAGATACAATCAGAATAGAACAAAATGATTAAATCAAAGCATTAATCTACGAAATTTTTTTAATCTATTTGGAACATAAAAATGACTAAATCAGATGAAAAAATAAAAAATTTCCCGATAAAAAAAAGAAATAAAAAATGTAAAAAATGCTGGAGCATCCCCTATTTCTATTTCTATGTTATCCACTTTTTCAATAAAAAATCCGAGTAGCAAAGCTAATCCAACGAACCCATCATTTGAATCAACAGGTAAAAAAGAAAACCTACGGGACGGAAATAAATAGAGCTGCTTATCACGATGAATTATATTTGTTCGATACAATATTGTCAATATAAAGGTTAATAAAAGAATACGATGGAAAAAATACAAGAACTAAAATTGAAATAATAGTAAAAAAAAAAAGACTTGTGTTGGATTGGCACTGCATACGCATATATACTAAAATTTTTAGGTTTTTAGTTTAGATGGAGAATAAATAAAGAAAAAGTAGAAAAAGGATTTATGCAATCAATAGTGTATTGAATCCATATATTTGCTACTTTTGTGGCATCATAGGACATTGGACTTGTATGGGTAAAAAGTTAAGAAGGGTAGGACATACAAAGGTTGGGCCTAAATGGTATTTACATGTTTTCAATAGTTCATGTTACAAATCTTAAGTTTATAGACACTAAAATGTGTGATCAGCCGCCTCCCCAGGGTAGCCTCTGCGGAGTGTTACACATCGGATATACAAAACACATGAAAACCAGAGAATTTACAGCGGAAGTCTTAGCTCTAGTTAAACATTAAAAAGTGTTATACATATGTCATATTACAAAATAATGTTACACCGGTTCACTATACTGTAAATCTAACTCCTAAGTTGTAAGATCGATTTTGGACAATCCAACAATAACGGGACTTACATGCCAAGAATGAGATGCCAAAAACACACAAAAGATGGTTTCAAAGTCGTTTCAATATTAAAATAGAGCGCGAGTGCAATAATACAAGATAACATACCCGAAAGCCTAGACAAATTGCAGAGAAAATGTGATGTGACAGCTAAAATGATTATGTCAATGATTGGTGGTATTTATAGGCCCACCTAGTCAGCCCAAGGCCCATGGGGAGATACGCCAGGCGACTATGAACCATAGTCGCCGATATGACATAAGAGTATGCTCATAATCGTGTACAAAACTACACGACTAGCAAGGCTAATCAGGCTAATCATGTAAAACTTTCATACTCACATGTCAAGCCACACCAAGCCCTGAATCACATAAAACACATATAAACATATACAAAACAACTAATAAACACCTATACCAGGCTAGGAACATCTATACATCATGTACTAACAGACTCCCTCTTGGACCTAGCTAGTATGTCCTCAAAAAGTCTTCCAGACTGTTGTAATCTTCAGCAACAACCCTTAATCTTCTATTGTTGAGCAGTCTGGATTATTCCAATCTTCGACCAGTCACAACCAGCGTTGATCTTGAAAGCAAAGCAGAATCAGATCACTCTGAAACTTGAATGCTTGATCAGCATCAAGATCTAGAAAATTAATTGGATGATGGTAGACAGTAGCCACGTCTTCTTCTGACAGGTTGATCAGCCACATAGGATCGCAGACACGAAGCTTTCTGCAGATCTTTGGAGCATTCTCGAGCAATATCACTGCTTCCGTTATCAGATAATCATAATACCAGAACTAGAACATTGGATGAAAGTCCTGTTCTATTGGTGCAATGGGGATCTTTGACATACTTTCTGGAGGTTTGATCTTGTGAGCCCAGAGGGGGTTTCCTGTCTTCAGGTGCAGTTCCTTGGTCTTGAAGGATTTCGGATACTGTGGCGTGAAAATTTTCCAGTCATCTTGGCTCCCTCTTCTCAAAATGTTGACAAACGAATCAATCCTGGACACTTATAATAATTAGTGGCTGATGGCGAACCAGATCTCTAACATACCAGAATGGGAGACTCTTTATTTTGTTGTAATGATTGAAGTAAAGTAGTTCATCTTCCCACTTGATACTGAACACCTTCGCATGCTCAATGTAAGCCCAGCTCAGGATATTCCCAGACATCTTCAATAAATGCTTCTTGAATACAAATGCTTGTTGAGCTGTGTTCTTTGTAGCACGTTCGGCTAGAGATGGATACCATTTAGGAAACAACTTCATTATGCGCTCTATTCTTTATTTTGCATCTTCGGGAACTGCAGTCTGTTCAGAGCGTAGCTGTTCTTCAGCCTTCTTGAGCATATCTTCATCGAAATCTGGTATACTAGTGTTCTCGTTGCTGAAGCAATATTCTTGATATTCCTCGTGTGTGATATCTTCCAATTTAACTTCATTATTACAAGGATCCAACTTTGGAGGAGTACTACTTATGCTAGACGATTCCCAAAGTGTGATACCAAAGATTTTAGCCATATCTTCTCTTGACAGTTCAGGTGGTATCTCACCTTACTCCAGATCTTCATGCTGAGGATTTGACTTGATTGTCGTTATCATCATATAGAAATATGTTCCTTAGCTGCTCAGTAGCTTATAGCAGCACCGATCCAGTCAGAATAAAATCGTTTAGCCTCTTGATAGCTTCAACATTAGACTCCCCCTCAGTAGACGAACTGCCTTTGGGATCCTTGCCTTGCATATTATGATCACTCTTAGTATGGCGTTCCTCTTCTGCTCCAGATGAGGAACCCGTACCAGTAGCACCAGTATCCCCAGCACCATCATCACCATCTTTACCATCATTTTCATCGTCATCTTCTTCCTCTTCTTCTTTGTCATCATATTCTTCTTCACCAGACTCATGTGTACCCATAATCCTAGGACGGTCTTCAAAGAGCTTGTCGACACATTCCCTGAGTCTTTGACTCTCAGTCTTATATTCTTAAATCCTTCTCTCATTGTTGATATTTGCCAGCTACAACTACTGATTCTATGCCTCAACATTCGTCAATCTCATCATAGTTTCTTGATTCGATTAAACGAGCTGTTGGTTTGAAAGTTGAAGCTCTCTGTTTAATGCTTGCAGCTCTTTGTTCACTATAATCATTTATGCCAACTGTTCTAGCATCTGCCTCTCGTCGTCTTCGATCACCACCATTTTACCTCTCAACTCTGCATTTTCACGTGCCTTAGCATGCATGAACGACACTACTTCATTCATCTGGCGTTGAAATAGATCACTTCGAGTAGAAGAAGTTGATGTTGATGTAGCTTGAGGCGCTGAGGTAGGTTGATGCATTTCTGCTCAAAGATTCTTATTGATGTCGCTAATTGAGCAAGAGGTCAGAGCTTGAGAAGGTAGAACAGAGGAGGTCGCTACGCCGGTAACTGAGACTGACTCAGTGAAGATTACTGGCAGAGGCATTGACCTTGGCTAAGTAGAAGACATAGCTACTGTAGCAGAGGATGTAACTATTTTTTCTGTAGGAGATGGTGCAACCGTCTCACATGTGGTTGTTTTGCTGGGTGAAACTTACGTAACAACATCAGCTAGATGACCATATTTGACTTTCTTCTTAGAAGCAAACCCAGCACGCTGAGACTTCCTCTCTAGTCGAATAACTTTCATCGCTTTTGCTTGAGATGATGGTGGAGTAGCTAATTCTACATCAAGATCAGCAATATGAATGTCCTCTTCAACTGTGAAATCAAGATCTGCATCCAGACGCCTCTTCTCCAACAACTCAGCCTTCGCTTTAGCAAGTTTACGCGCCATTGTCTCAGGAGTATCATCTTCAGAATTAGATTCATCAGAGACATCTTTTTAACATTAAAATCTTCGTCTTTAGCTTCGCACACTTTAGACTTTCCCTTTCCAGCAGATGAGCTTGGTTTAGTAACCCGTGGGATTTGGGGGTGAGCCGCACCAGTATGTTTTAAATTTGCTGAAAGAGATGTGCTTCCAGGCTCATTCAACCCCAACTCAACTGTTTCTCACCCAATAACATCACTATCTTTAAATGTTCGCCTCATCACTTCAACGTCCTCTTCAGAATCACTGTTCTCGTGTCTCCATTTGTTCCTTGGAGGAGCTTCATAGCCTGGATTGATCAGATGGCCAAACAATCTTCTTATCCTTGGCTATTGATCTTTCGGTTTCCCTCTGAACTATCTCATTTATTCCATCATCCTTCCATCCATCTGATTTAAGTTGAAACTCTCCATATCATTCTTTGGCAAATCTGGGAGTTGTCGGTCAATAATCATTTGCAAGAACCGAGAATACATCAAATAAGGCTTCTCATCCTTCCCTTTAGCAACCATTTCTTTCAGATGCTTCATAATCATCCCAGAAAAGTTGAACTCTTTATTTAATGTTAGGGAAATAGCAGACACCAACGTGTCTCTGATTTCATCAAACGCTGTTCTTCTGGGTCCCATACACTGTAAAACAACGTGGATAAGATACTTAAATTCTACGCATACATTCGCCTTATGCAGCATGTTGTCATTCACCAGCTTGTTGTACTTCATTCTAAGGAAACATCCACGAACTAGAATCGAATCAAAGGTAATAGGATCGGTTGAAGAATCGTTGAAGCGAAGTTCCTCGCGAATCATTTGCTCTAAAACAATAACTTACCGTTCATAGATCTTGCTTCTGATGACTGAGGAAACCACTTTGCAATCTATCCTGGCATTGTGATACAATTGACGAAGAATATCTCTATACGGCACATGTTGCTTGGAAATAGCATAAGCGATTCTCAATCTCTTCAAAAACTCCACAATCCCTTCAAAGCTCTTGTTTCCATCTTTGGTAATTGGGCCGAGAAACGCGCATTACACTGTTATTTCCTGAGCTTTCATAGATCATGATGCTTGTACATTCAAAGCAAACATTAGAAATATTAAAAATGACACAAAATCGGATAAAAACAACAACTTTTTGCCAAAAAAATGTTGCAACAGGCGATTATGAATCATAGTCGCCTGTTTTTGCATACGACTAGCTCATAGTCGTCCCAAATACACACGACTATGGGTCATAGCTATGGGTCATAGTCGTCCTTAGATCACACGAGTATGAATCATACTCGTCTGTTCGACTTTGTCAGATTTTTGAAACCCAAAATCTGATGTGGGTCGAAATGTGTGATTATTTTGATGTTGATGTGTTCTAAACTAACCGATTAACAAACCCCTGTCAAGTTTTTTAGTTTAATCAACGTTTGAAGTTTCTATTTATCGGTTTATAGGTCAGTTAAGTTTTATACACAAAAACATTGATTAAACCTACGAATCATGTTGTTAAGATCTATAAATTGGTCAAAAGTATACCTACTCGGTCCTTAATAATAATCCAAAGCCAAAAAATCGAGGTGTTATCATATGTTTAAGATAGTTTATAACGAGAGCCAAGGTCAAAAATTGGAAGGCGATTGTGAAATGGGAATAAACTGGTCTAACTATTGGTATATATCGCAGTCCATACTCATCCCCTCTTTACACGACTGTGAAGCATAGTCGTGCTCAAACACACATGAGTATCACTCGTAGTCGTGTGAATTTTACGCGATTATGGATCATAATCGTCCTACTTCTCACAAGATTAGGTTTTAACATTTGAAATCCTGGTTATGTTACCCTACACACGATAATGAAGCTAATCGTCTCAATAGAGGGATGATTGACTTTCATAGTCGTGTGTCACCTTGTTTTTCCAAAAATGCCACTGAATATATCAAAATTACATTTTTAACCCTTGACAGTTAAAACATGTATTTTCCACCCTACTTTGTGAACATGTTCCACATTTTGACTCAAAATTAGCCTTTTCCAGATTTTACTACAAAAGACTAGATAAATCAAGGGTTTGACCCGAAAAATTAACAATGTTCAATCAGTTGAAATTCCGACTTCAGTTTTTGAAAGATAAAGATTACAAGGATTACAATTCCAACATTAGCAATCAAAATAAAGACAAAAAAAATCTTTATGTGATGTTTCATGATAATTTGCAGCAAACAAAACTACTAGAAAGTAGATAATCTATTCACATGCATATCTTTTGTGTTTCATCTGTTAGGGGATCATATCAGTGCACGAACTAACAGGAACACTCCTTTTGTTCAGGTTACAGTTCAATAACCAATAAGCATCCTACAACAACTTCCAATATTGTTGTCCACTGATGTGTCTGGTTTTAGTAATTATAAAAGATATCATTTTCCCGGTGCCACAAACTTGGTGTTTTAATTCCAAAACAGTGGTTTTGGGAAAAAGATTAATTTTTAATAAACCTTTAAACAAGTTATAAATTTATAAGTAAACGATAAATACTTAGAAACTAAAACCCACACATAGGCAGAGAACATGACGTGTATAGTATAGTTTTCTAGAGTAAATACCGAGTATCGTATTCCAGAGAACACACTTTCCCCTACTCAACCTTTTATCACATTAATTAATAGGGTTTGAAAAAGAAAATAAAACGTACGGGTTCTAAAAAAACGGTGAGGAGGACATGGGTGAATGGTCCCTTCAGAGTAGCGGATGAGAAAAGAAATAAATAAGGGATGACGTTCTGGAAACTCTATAGGTCACGCACAGGGGAAGTGTACGAGTCCCCCATAAAGGTGTCTTTGGACTACTGGCCCGTAAGCCGTCGTTCTCCTATAACAATGCGGTCTTGGTCTAACTCGCACTGCCGTGCAGCTTTTTGGAAAGTCTGGCTTTGAGTTTTGAGAGAAATGACGCCACGGATGAGTGGTGTGTCCAAGATGTGCATCACCGCATAACTTTCAAGATGTATTACCACCGTTTGAGTCCTGCATTTTAGGTACTTCCCAAACCACCACCAAGCCGCTCGTTTAAGCAGTTGTCCTTTAATTTGTCTCCTTAAATTATGATAGAGGCTTGGTCCACCTCACTTAGCTCTCGCTTTTCGTACCGAAGAATCTCTCTTACAGTCAACACTAGCGACAACATACCCCCTACCTAGGAGACGGCTTTTGAACAATGAAGAGTCTCTCTTACAGTCAGCGTGAGGGACAACGTATCCTCCATGGGTTAACGACTTTGTACTAACGAGAACTAGATAAAGTAAACCTGTTTTGTTTATCTTAAAATTCACAACTTATTAATTTAATGCGTCCATTAAATATAAGTTTGGCTTAGTGATCATATGACAAGCCCAACCCATAACCTCCCGAGTTGAATGAAGTCCTTAACAAAGGTGGAACATAATCCTTCCCACATCGGTTGTGACGTTTGGTAACTTTGCCACGCAGCGAAAACATGCATATAAGACTCTTATTTCCCAAACGCCATTTCTAACCCTCTAGGATCCCCGATCCCAAGATTTCGCCCACTCCAACTGTGCCGTTACGAAAGTTTAAAGCTGAAAGGCATGCTTAAAAAGTCAACATAAAGCTGTTGAGTTCATAAGTTTTACAAAAACGTTTCCATAGTTTGAAAATATCATTACCGTTAATACTATTTTATAAGAACATTAGCTAGACGTTAAGTATCGTTACTACTACCGTTGGAAACCATTACTTGACACGAATACCAATGTACTGCCTGAAATGCGCTACAGTCATCCACGGTACGTGAGTTTGGGACAATATGCACCCGCCCGGATCCCAGTCGACGAGTGGGGCAGGTCACGCCCAATAGATCTATCCACATTTCCCCCGTTGTGCTACGCTACACATTCATGGTTCTCCCGAGACTTAGGATGAAACGCAGTATAGTAACAAAAGATAACCATAGTGTAACATGATCTTTACGAATCCAAAGTACGTAGCAATGTTTCTTCCCCAAAAGTAAAACCAGTAAAAGTGGGGCTGTGAAACTCATGCAACCCATTTCATTTCCCAAAACTTGTTTCGCTTTAAATTCCTCAGGTTTTCATAAAAGAAGCATGTCTTCACCCCAAAAACATTTACAAAAATAGTAAAAAGTGGGGTCATGAACTCACCTTAATTTCCATGCTAAGCTAGCAAATAAAGTCCAAGCCTTGACCGACTTCCTCGTGCCCTAATTACCAACAAAGGACACCTTAACAGTCTATCACACATACGCCTAACTTATTAACCGCTTAGAAGATAGTCTACTCGACTGCCTAGACTCGTGTGTACCAACACGAGTTTTAATACGTTTCAACTCGACGAACCGATCATGACTTAACTTAATTCTCGTATTACATAGCACCCAAGTTACACATTTGTTACTGTTTGTGTATAAACCATGTTGGACTAGTACCCCGAAACGTATATTATCCTGAATTGTAGCTCATCTTGTAAATCATATAAGTATATTTATCTTGTGTAATTATATTTTAGAAAATAGTCTTTAATGAAAATACAAGTTTAGTTATTGAAATCAATTAAAAACATTTGTTACTTTTTCCCAAATATTATTTGAAAATCATTTTTATTGTTACAAATAGTTAGTCTTTGAAAACATTTTCGATTTTGTATATAATGCACTTGTCCAAAACACTTAGGGGAATTCATATATAGAAATAATAGCAGTTCGTTACGCTTTGATTTTATAAAAATTTAGGCAGAGTTTCCTCTCTTTTTGTACAAACCAGACAACACCTGTTGCCTACAATTTTCCCCAAAATCAACTTTCAAACACAATTCATCAAGTCCTTTTATCCACAATTCCGATTCACGAGACTCTATTCGTCACCTATGTATACTTATTTATACATATATATATATATAATATAGTCCGACAATATAGTCCAATGTTATTTAGTCCAAGGTTCGATATCATAAGTCACGTCAATTTAACAATTTACTGTTGGATCAGTGGTCTCTTTATAGCAGTTTATATTCAAGAACACTTATGTGTTGTAAGTTTATCAAAGTAAATTGTACAGCGGAATAGTAAGTGTTCTAAGTTAAAGTATCACTTTTACAGGAGTTATTACTCCCCCTTGACAGTATGTAATGATAATCAAAGCAATTCTAAGTATAAAGCAGTAAATGCAAGTATTGAATGATTCTCAGACGTAAAAATGAATTGTATATTATAAAAGCCTTTGAAGGATTCAGTTAAAATCAAATGTCTAAAATAGTTGGATTAACCCATCTATTTATAGACGAATACATACAGATGTACTAAGTAATCTAAAAATTATAATACACTAAGATAATGCTTACAACAGGCTGTAGCATTGGTACTTGTTCAAAGACTTTAACAAAACATTATAATACTGAAGTAACTAAGTCGGTTGAGAAGCTTCTATCAGAAAGTGCTGATGAGTGACAAAACTACTCATCAGTAGTTTTGTCTTCAGTAGTTCTTCAATGAACTTGTCTCGTTAGACTTCAGAACTTCTGATCTTTTATTCTTCAGTACTTTGACTTCTTCTTCTTTAGTAGTTCAATCTTTGGTCTTCAGCAGTTCTATACTTAGAATATTTAGCAGAAATATGATTTGGACTAAGGTAACAAAAGTGGTTTCTTCAATCTTTTTTGTCCCTACATTTACCAAATTGTCCGATATATAATATATAATTTCCGTTCATTATTCGGTTCGTTCGCGAGTCAAAACTATATCGTCCGAATCAATATATTTATAAATATATAATATTCATAAATACATAATAATTTATAAATATACAATATTTATAAATATATAATATCTTCAATAATAATGAATACGAATTTAAGTATACCAAATCGTACTCGCGTGTCTCGATCTACGTTTTAGCCGGTACCGAGCCGTTGACTGTACGTCCGAAATCAGGTTGTTTGACCAGGTTGACCGGACCCAAAGACGAACTAAATCTGACCCAAAACTTAACCCGAAAATCACCATCAAAACCACCATGGTCGTCACCCACAACCAGTCACCACTTCTCGAACCCACCACCATGCTGACCCAAGACCAACCACACGACCCGAACCGGGTCTGACCATATCTGACAGGACTCGGACCACCAAAACAAACCTGAACACGAATCCACCCGACTCAAGACTAACACTCGAGTCCTAAACTCAAAAATGAATCTTACCCGAGACCCGAGTAAAAACCAAACCTGAACCGAATCCATGACCCAACTGTGAATCCGGTTACGGACCGAACTCGCGGATCGAATAAGCGTAAACAACTCGTTTCAGACGGGATGATCGAGACGAGACAGAAACATAACGATAACAACGTCATCACAGATTCGTATTAATACAGAAACGGTTACAGACACTGTCATCAGTAGGATAAACATCAATCTCGTGGCCGGGGGAGGTTGGGCATAACCTCCCCCTTGAGAGCATTCAAAGCATAAACTCAAATCACCAAATGATAACAAACACATGAGATTGCTATTTATAGTACAAAACCAAGTTCCAGGTTCGCCCCTTATCAATGGTCGAATGTGGAGCATTTCCACATTCGCCCATTTGTGATGGTCGAATGTGGAAACCTTCCACATTCGCCCAGTGTGTAATGGTCGAACTTGGCTTGTGTTTTGTCCTATATTTTACAAATGCGTCAGATCCATAAAATGCCCTTATGGATCACCACAATCTCATGTAACACTATACCTAGACTCAACCCTAGTCTATTCGACAGTGACGTCCACAGAAAGTGCATCAACACCAACTCAAACCAATGACCCGGGACCAATCCACAACCAAACCACCCCTGCCGAGACCACCACAATACCTAACAACGAGCCACCTGAAACCCGTAACCACTACAAACCCTACAAACAAGCATCATAACCAAAACGTGACCCGAAGCCTAAATGAACCTGTTTCAAAACTGTTGATGCACTTTCTGTGGACGTCACTGTCGAATAGACTAGGGTTGAGTCTAGGTATAGTGTTACATGAGATTGTGGTGATCCATAAGGGCATGTTATGGATCTGACGCTGTTGTAAAATATAGGACAAAACACAAGCCAAGTTCGACCATTACACACTGGGCGAATGTGGAAGGTTTCCACATTCGACCATCACAAATGGGCGAATGTGGAAATGCTCCACATTCGACCATTGTAAAGGGGCGAACCTGGAAACTGAGTTTTGGACTATAAATAGCAATCTCATGTGTTTGTATTCATTTGGTGATTTGAGTTTATGCTTTGAATGCTCTCAAGGGGGAGGTTATGCCCAACCTCCCCCCGGCCACGAGATAGACGTTTATCCTACTGATGACAGTGTCTGTAACCGTTTCTGTAGTAATACGAATCTGTGATGACGTTGTTATCGTTATATTTCTGTCTCGTCTCAAATTCCCCGTCTGAAACGAGTTGTTTACGCTTATTCGATCCGCGAGTTCGGTCCGTAACCGGATTCTCAAAAACACAACCCGAACCAGACCTTGACTCGTGACCAAACCCTAACATGAAAGGAGACTCCAAATGAACCAGTCTGACCCGAAAATCCAACACTTGACCCGAAATAGAGAACCCGAACCAAGAACCAAAAACCTTAACCATAACAACCACCATAATCGGACAACAAACCCAACGAACCACCATACCCGAAACAACCACCACTGACCCCTGTCACCATGCTTAAAACCACCATTTACTACCGTGAATATGAACCCACAACCATAACCAGTACCGAACCAGCCACCACCACAGCTCAGCACATCCTCAGATGTCGTGAACTACCATCGGCCAAAACCAAACGAACTGCCACTACTTGATTAACCATCGATAAAAGGGCTAATGTGTGTGCCAGAGGGAGAGGGATTAGAGGGGAAAGGATTCAGCGAGAAAAAAAAAGAGAGTAGAGAGAGTGAGAGAGCCGAGGAGAGGGTGTTAGAGAGAGAGAGTGTATGTGTGTTAGGGTTTTCTTGAAGGGAAGGTGACCGCTGGTGAAATGAGAGAGGTGGAGAATTGTTAGGCTTTTTATACTTAGGGTTAGCTTGGTAGGTGGACACCGTGTTTCTGAATCTGTTTAAACGTTTTAGGTCTCGGTGTTACATTGGTTCGTAAAATAATAAATAAAACATGTCAGAAATGATCGATTTTAAAAACATAACAAAACCGTGAAATTTAAATATAATATTTGTTATCCCACGTGTGCATTTGAAACTCGCGTTTAAAACATGTTATAAGATTCGACCACGGTTTCTTTGTTAAAACGATCAGTTAACCTCCGAAACTTAATAATTAACAGTATTTATAATAAATAATTATTTCACATAACAAAAAAAATCACATCGGTAATGATCGGAAGTTGCCGGTTGTCACAATACATTTGGTAAGAACAAGAAACGTGTCACTCGGATCTGGTCCACTTCAGAAGCCATTGCTTAGAATCCGATTTGGATATCAGAAGCCCGAAGTTTCTATCTCACTACCAGTTTCCTTGCCTTGGGTCTAGGTCAGGACTATCAGAAGCCAATCGAACCCCATGGTAGTTTAATTTTTTATTTAAGTTAGGGTTGGTTTAGATCTATCAAGTTAATCACTAGTTGAACCTGTCACAAAGATAAACAAACAAGAATTAGTTAAGAAGATAACACACCAAATAACCAAAAATAAACTACTACTAATGATTAAAGTCTACAAATCGAAATGGGTTCGGAGATAGTAGAAAGATACAACCATAATGAATGATCAAGACAAGAATATGGCTGCTCATAGACAAGCCTTCCATCTTCTTGATGCTATGTGTCTAGTGTAATCCTCACGACCCTCGATGTTTTATTGCATTAACTACTCCTACGATTCCATTCTCGGCCATGATGATCAAGGTAGGACGAGGCCTAATCTTGGTGGGATGTTAGGATGGCCCTAAGGCCTCCTACTAGACCCCAAGATCTCTGAAGAAGGCTGAAAGTTGGCCTAAGAAGGCACAAGAAGGAATGCCAAATGATTGAGGTGAGCTTTCTATTTATAGAGTTGGCAGGGGGTGCACGGGCGTGCACAGGGAGGTGGCACGGTCGTGCACCTTCCCCACGTATGTTCTGTTGCGGTAGATATGTCTTGTCTATACTTGTTGTCTTGCACGGGTGTGCCAGGGGACAGGCACGGGTGTGCCAATTGACAAGCTATTTTCCTTGTCTCCCAAGTTGGCTTCGTTGTCCTCTAGCGTGCGTGACCTCCGTGCAAGTGAGCATGGGCGTGTTCGGTCAACTCCGGGTCAGTTTTATCATCATTTAAGCCCCGAAAAAGTCTTTACACATACGGTAAACATGCTGCAAGTCTCGTATCCTCAGGAATCTCCGGTTTTAGCTTTATTTACCAGAAAATCACTTGTTTTCGGGTTGGAGCTCCAATTTCCTGAAAAACACAAATAAGAACTATTAAGTAGCTATAATCATCAATTTAAGCTTAGTTTTTCTCTATTATTAGACTATTTATGTATATTTTATATGCGTAAATGATGGCACATCCTAATACCATATAATTAGACAATTGCTTGTCCTCAAGCAATCAGACATAGGTGCACCTAAGGTAAACAGTAATCGGCAAATCCTCAATCCACTTTTTTATTTTATGTGAGAAAAATAAAACTGTATGACACGCCTACTTAACCCTTGGATTATGCTCCTATACCTGCTCAAAATGTTCACTCAACACTCAGGTATATCTTTTTAGTGAGTTTTGTGGGTGAACACTAAAGTTCGATCCGAAGTCGACACAAGTCATCGGCTTGTATGCAAATCAAGTACTCGTCCCTAAATCGAATAACTAAGGTAAATCAAGAGGGCTTTTATTAGGGTTGTAATGTAGGGGTGTTACTAAAACTGTCACACCCTCAAATTCCACGTGCGGGGTTTTACCGCGAGGCGCGTGACACACCGGGATCTCAGTCAACGATCACAATAAACAGTCAACAAACATGCATTCATATATATATATATATATATATATATATATATATTAAAACCAAAATATCATGCTTTGAGCCGTAAACCAGCAGCGGAAGCATTTCTTGTTTACAACCAAAAGACATATTATAGTTTACAAAACATTGTTTCATATGTTTCAAAATTCTAGACGCTGTGCGAGACTCCGTGCGCCTAGTCCATTAACTGCTACCTTAGCGACCTGAGAAAACATGCCAAAAATGTCAACATATAATGCTGGTGAGTTCACAGGTTTTCTTTCATAAAAGAGTTGTTATAAGTTTGTAAAGATCATATCCGTTACTACTAGGTTATAAGAACGTTAGCTAGACGTTAAGAGTTTTTACTACTACGGTTGGGAACCCATTACTAAACATGTACAAGAAGTTGAATCCAGCCCAGACTGACTGGGTTACCGATGCCTCGATAACCCGATAGTTAGAGACAATATGCACCCGCCCGGCATCCCCGCCGTCGGGTGGGGTTTGTGAGGCCCAATAGATCTATCCACATTTCCCTTGTTGTGCATCCCCGCACATTCATGGTTTCCCCCTGGGACTTTCCGAAAAAGCCGTATAGTAACAAAAAGTAACCATAGTATAACATGACCTTTAATAAGTAAGTAAGTAGCATGTTTCCCCCCCTGAAGGCAAAACAGTAAAAGTGGGGCTGTGACACTCACCTTAGATTGCGTTACTTGAATATAGTTAAGTAATTATGCTATGATAGCCCCAAATAGCGGCGACCTATCATAAGACGTGTATAAGTATCCGGACTAGTAACCCGCAGGTTAACTAGTCCCCGAATGTCCAGACCATAACCATAAACGTTTGAAAACACCTTTGACTGTTAAACCGTCCGTGCCAGACAAGACTCGACATCCCATTGGTGACCCGACATTCCATGTGTTAGCTAAGTGCAAGATATCATGCAACATATGTAGTTAAACACTTAGCACGCGCAAGAGTTCACCTAGTCTAGCATAACGCCCAATTAAAGTTCAAATGAGTCCGCACACGTATTACCAAGTCATAAGGCATGTCACGGGATTCCTACCATGTTCCTAGGTGTCAAATCATGCTTCGGGATGTCAAAATACGCTTACAACATCAGCACACGCGATTAGAAATTTAACATGCAATTAGGAAAAGTCAACTGGTGATTGGGAATAGTCAACAGGCGATTAGGGGTGTAATCGCCTGATGTTGCAGGCGATTAGGGGCCTAATCGCCCTCATGGGTAAGTATTTACCCTAATCGCCCCCTGCATCAGGCGATTAGGATTCCTAATCGCCTGCTGCAGCTGCGCAATGCATTTTCGCGCGTTTAACCCTCCAAATCAGATCCGAAACATGTAAAAACACCCAATATCAAACCTAAACCATTTACCAACCCATTCCAAGCAAAAACCCCCAATTTATCACTGGTCTAACACCCTTTGTGCAATTATTTCCAAAAATGGCAAAGTACCAAGTTTCATTAAATAAGCATATCTTTCCTTAAATGGCAACAAATCAGATTTCATCACTTACAATCTTGCAAATTAGTATTTCTCTGTTATAACACCTTTCTAATGTAAATCCTAACAACAATCAATCATTAAATCATATCATAACATCCTAGATCTTCAAGAATCATACAAATGGGTCAAAATACATATTATCATCAAAACACAAAAATAATAGCTCAAACTTTTAGATAATCATCCTAATAACTCCTACATATCAGAAGTACATCAATTTCATAGAAACATTCATGTTATAATCACCAAAAAGATCATCACATGCATGTAAACTTCACATATAGCAAGTATTATGGTGTAGACTTGTTTTAGAACTCTTTTCAAAGGTTTTTAAAGACACATACTTAGCAAAACAAGATCTGGACTTTTGGGGAAACAAAACAACAACATTACAAAGGTTAGGGATGAAGAACACACCTTGGATTTTATCAAAGAAAGGTGTTTGCTTGGAAATGGTGATTTTTGAAGCAAAACAAGTTCCAGAAGTGTTTTGAGGTTTGTGGGTGGCTTAGGATCTGTTAGGGTTGCACTAAGGGTGTTTGGGGAGTCAAGGGTTGTATTTATAGGTGTTTTGACTCGTGCACAACAGATCAGGCGATTAGGAGCAGTGTTCAGGCGATTAGGAGTCCTAATCGCCTGTCTATAGGCGATTAGGGGCTCCAATCGCCCTCAAACCTTCCCCAATCGCCTATAGTCAGGCGATTAGGCAATCCTCTTGTTCCTAATCGCCTGTAGCATTCCAAGTTGGGTTTTCGGCGCGTTAAACACTATTTTAACACATATAAACACGTATTAACATACCGACAAGGCACATAATGATTATAAACACATAATGCACGATAACTAACACGTTTACATCCGTTCACCAATTCCCGGGACTCGAGACTTGCGTGTGTGCGTTAAACCCGGTGATTCCATGAATCACCAATCCTTGTACACATGGTTATGGACCGACTCCCAATGATTCCCTATAATCATCGTAACGACTCGACTGATCTAGTTAAGTACGTAATATGTATGACTCGCTAAGGTAGACTTACTAGTTTAGTCAATGTTACTAACCTGAGTTTGCCGGGTGTCACAAAAACAAATTTTTTTTTAACTAAAAATAACTTCAAAGGGGGATGAGTCACCAAACCACGATAGACCATCACGGATGAGAGGCAGCAAGACGCGGAGGTGGGCGATAGTGGCGTGCAACTGGTTCAGCAGTGATCTCTGAGAGGAGTCTGGTGTTTATTCCTCGATCCTTCCTCATCGCTAGTTCGCACTTCACAGTGTAGTCGATATTGCTTCCTTTCCTGACTCGGCGCCCTGCTTTGTATTGAATGGCGCCCTCCTGGATCGGCATCATATACTCAAATTGTGAGTAAGTTGAATTTTTGCTGCACCTGCCTTGATGAGACCAATTTCCACAATTGATACATCTTTCACAGTGTTTGGCCCGTCTCTTTGTAGAACTTTTTTATTGTCCACAGAAGGGTGGAGTCTGTTCCATCTTCCGCCACAGTTTTCTTTCATTGACCGTCTTCTCAAAATAATCCGAATTAGTTCTGGAGGCAGATGTGGCTGAGCGAATTGGAAGCATCACAACAAGTTTTCGTCCAGCGGATGCATCTTGAGAAAGCGAGGAGGAAAGCAAGAGAGAGATAAGAGATCACAAAGAGAATGTAGAGAGAGAGAGCAGAGAGTAGGAGAGAGAGAGTAGAATTCCAGCTCTTTTAGGTCTCACCGGTCAAAGACTAAATTTTTAACTTTGAAGAACTTTTATTTCTTTTGGGTCTCTCTATTTGGGTCTCTCCCCCTTGGCCCTGTCTTTGTTGTTCCCTCCTTTTTGACAATGGCACCACCTTTTCTAGTTTGCTATCGCGAACCCTTAATGAGAAAATATTTGAAGCTGCTCTCGTGACGCATGATCGGGACTCATTTTATTGGGTGAAGAAACGAAAGGCTAAGGCTCAAAATGGTTTTCTAGGGGTAGGTTTTATTTTGGAGAGATTCCTAAATGTCTCTATCATTTTTACCTAGCTACTGATTTTAATACAAGAATATGCATAAACATACAAGTTCTAACCGTGTCAGACTATGGTCGGATATCTCTCAAGCAAACAAAGCGAACAATAAATGGTATATATATATATATATGTAAGTTTGGTGCTCGATAAGGCTCAAGAAACTCTCACGGACAAGTGGGTAGGGAAAAGCATAGATTTTATGCATAATTTTTAGGGTATTTTTCTACTTGCCATGCAACCTATTTTTCTGCTTTTATTTTATTTTAAGTGGACTTTTGGATTTTACAAAAATTGTCTTATTTTGATTATTCTTTAGTGTGAACCGTTCGGCGAGGTATCTAATAGTGTTCACTCGGATGGGCTAATGAACTTTACTAATTAGCCAAAAGTGATTGTGAATGATGCTATGGGTATCAAGTGGCTAAGAGGGCACTGGACGACACATAAACAATAATAAATGACCCGCTAGATGCATTAAAATAAGCAGCAATAACGGTCCACCCCACACTTAAAATTTTGCAAAAGTGTTAAGTATAGATATTCAAAAAGGAGGCAAGAGAAACTAATACTCGCCTAACAGTGGAAAATCCACAAGCGTGTGGTTGAAACCTACATCCCAAAAGCAAGAACGTGCAAATGGCGGGTCCACAATAATAAGCTGTCCTCAACCTGTCCTAAAATCACTAGAAAAGAAAAGAAAATAAAGTAACAAAGATAAATCAAGTAAGGCTACTATCATAGGATAGATACCCATGGACCAGCGCTGGCGGGTGAATGATGTCCAACATGCACCATACATGCAAAACGTCAACCATACAACCACAATCATTCAAAATAAAAAGAAAAATAAAATAGTGTATCAAGTCAACAAACCATCATCAAAGTCAAGAACCACAAATGATAGACCTGAGAGTGGGAGGATCAAACCGAGTGGCTGCGGCGGGGACGTGCATGGGGCCTGGTTGAGAACTGGAGCTGGAGCCGGTGCTGGAAGTCATATGTCGGGAAAAGTCATCTCGGAATGATCTGAACTCAGCGGTAAGTATGTCGAGCCTTCCCAAGATAGCACGGAGGATGCCTCCCCATGGTTGGCTCTGACGACCTGGCCTGGTTTCTGGTGGTGGTCCTACTGGTGCTCTCCTTGCTGTTCCTCTAACTGCAGCTTCTGCTGAAGACTCTGCCCCTATCTCTGCTGCTGCTGCTGCCTCGCCATACAGCTCCTCAAATGCAGCATTATCGTCCCAAAGCTTCTACTTGTTGTCCACTAGCCTCAAAACCTTGTCAAACCACTCTACAACCCCGATATTCTTCATCACAACGGTGTCAAGGGGTCAGACCATGCCTGCAAGTGTTGATGGGCCAATGACTAGGGGTGAAGTAGCTCCAGGATGGTGGCTAGGAGTGTAATGTAAGGTCCCCCGAAGATATGGCTGGAGGCTTTGGTGACCCAGAACCTAGTGAAGAACTTGGCCATCGCATGTGCAATGTTGCAGTGCCTACCCTCTATGATGCTGAAGAGATGAAGACCTCCCGCTCGTTTACTCCCCACGTGTTGTCCTTGCACCACCCTAAACTGCTGGCTATGATCATATGTATCCACCTATGAAGTGGATCAGGGAAGCTGGACCTCGTGTGCTTCCTTGGATTATAGGAAACTTTAGAAATCTGCCTCCAAAAATCCGGTGGTTGGATGTCACGTGGCCACTCGAACAAGCTATCAATGAATATAGGAGAATGAACCTCTCGCTGTCTATACAAACCCAATCTCACCCCAAACTCTACCAACGTCATCCTGTACCAACATCTGCTGATCCTAAACCTAATGCACTACCTCGAAACTCTATCCTCCGTTGTCGTGGGCGGTGTATAGGAGAAAGATGCTAAGAACTCCAGAGTTAGCTCGCGGTAAGTATGCTCAGATATTTGGAAGAAACGGTGCCACTAGTCAGATAGGATATTATAGAATCGGGGGTCCATCCCTATAGATCTCACAAAGTCATAATCCACCATTCAAAAATCGCCTATCTGCCTAGACCGGATGAGGAGTAAACTCTTGTGGGCGTTCTGCTCTTCACCACCAGGTTAAATTATAGCCAGGGGTGGACACCATCGGGGATGGGTCCATCAGCCTCAACTATCTGATGAAGCAGCAACTCCAACGGTGCGGACTCCCCGGACTGGTGGAATCCTGATGAGAGGGATGGTGATCGTTGAGCTGGTCTTTTTCTCCTCGGCATTTCCTGCAAAATAAAGCAGAATCAGTTCAGTTTCTTTAAAGTTAAAATTCTGCAGAAAGTAATCAGTTTTGGGATCTAGTGGCTGCACGCCCATGCACAGCGGTGTGCATGGCCATGCGGCTCAGTCTGGTTAACTACTGGTTCAACTGTTTAAACTTGTTTTTGTCTAAAACACCCTAAAATTGAATTAAGTTGCAAAACTAGGGATAGTAGGGATAGTAAACATGCACATCTCGGGGACTCTCCATATAAGTAGTTAATTTTATTATAGTAGTAGTGTTAAGTTTAATTATTAGTGAGGAGGACATGGGTGAACGGTCCCTTTAGAGTTAGGGATGAGAAAAAAAATAATAAGGGATGACGTTCTTGCAACTCTATAGGTCACGCACAGGGGAAGTGTACGAGTCCCCATTAAGGTGTCTTCGGAGTACTGGCCCGTAAGTCGTCGTTCTCCTGTGACAATGCGGTATTGGTCCAACTCGCATTGCCATGCAGCTTTTTTGAAAGTCTGGCTCTGAGTTTTGAGAGAAACAATGCCACTGATGAGTGTGGTGTCCAAGATGCGCATCACCGCATAACTATCAAACTTGTCTTAACACCGCCAAGCCGCTCGTTTAAGCACTGGTAATCTAATTTATCTCCTTAAATTATAGTAGAGGCTTGGTCCACCTCACTTAGCTCTCGCTTTCCGCACCGAAGGATCTCTCTAACACTCAACCCTAGCGACAGCATACCCCCTAACTAGGAGACGGCTTTTGAACACCGAAAACTCTCTTACAGTCTGCGTGAGGGACAACGTATCCTCCATTGGCTAACGGCTTTGTACTAACGAGAACTAGATAAAGTATTCCTGTTTTATATATCTTAAAATTGAAAACTTATTAATTTAAGGTGTCCATTAAAGATAAGGGTGTGCAATCCAAAGATCACTGTGCACCCATAGGGAATCCTCCCTTCGCCAAGAAAATCACTCATACATCTGGTAAGAATCAGAAACGTGTCACTCGGATCTGGTCCACTTCAGAAGCCATTGCTTAGAATCTGGTTTGGATATTAGAAGCCCGACGGATTTGTCTCACTACCGGTTTCCTTGACTTGGATCTAGCTCAGGACTATCAGAAGCCGATCGAACCCCATGATAGTTTAATTTTTTTTATTTAAGTTAGGGTTGACTTAGATTTATCAAGTTAATCACTAGTTGAACCTGTCACAAAGATAAACAAACAAGAATTAGTTAAGAAGATAACACACCAAACAACTAAAAATAAACTACTACTGATAATCAAAGTGTACAAATCGAAATGGGTTCGGAGATAATAGAAAGATACAGCCATAATGAATGATCAACACAAGAATACGTGAAGAAACAACGAGTATAAATATGGGATAGTAGGTGTGTGGTACGACTCGTGTTCGCTGCAGGATATAATCCTTGGCTCACAACGATGGTTGATCTATGGTTCTATGCACAAACAGTAAGCAGAATAATGCGAGAGACAACGATATAAGTGGTTCGATCTCGTAAGATCTACGTCCACTAACAAGAGGTGATCTTTTATAAATACAAAGTACAAGTAATGATACAAGTGTATTGTTTCTAATTGGTCAAGAATTGATTACCCTAAGGAAGGAGGTGAATGTCTCCTTTTATAGGGGGTAAGTGGGCCTAGATAGCCAGGCCCACTTCGGGTGTTGACGGGCTTGGGCCCGGGAGCTTTTGGAGTCCACTTAGTTGGATCTCAATCCCTAGTTGGGTAAAGTGGTCCAAGTTGGAGAGGCTTTCTTTTGATTGGGCCACGTGGCGCTATATGATTGGATGGCTGGGCGGTGCTTCTGCCATTGGTACACGTGGCGCCTTCTGGCTGGATCTGCAGAGGGTCTCTTTTCTCCTGCTGTCAGGCTGTGTCAGGCGGCTGACCGGTTGTCAGCTGACACCTGACAGGAGGTGGCAAGTTGAACTCTAAGGGGGATGAATCCGGCGCTGTCAACTGGTGACACTGCGCGGAGTGAGCAGCGCAGTTTAGGCGCTGCTGCTTTTTCCTCCCTTAGTGTTGTGTTGGCCTTTTGTAGGCGGGGTTTATTGGGCGCTGGGTAGGGTGCGCTTGAGAGCGCTTGTAGATAGATGCCGTTTTGCGACTAATGATTAGATACTAACATGTGTTAAGGGGCGAAGGAAAACCAGAAGGGGCGAAGGAGACTTGTAAATGGGCGAAGGTAGCTTGAAGATGGATGAAGCTGGAACATGGACTGAAGGAAGACACATTCGACCAGTCAAACTGGGCGAATGTGGAAAACTGTTACATTCGACCAGTCTATCTGGGCGAATGTGCAGACATTATAAATAGATTTTGGGTTTTTGTAATCTAGTACGAGTCATTCAGAGTGTGTGTTTTAGGTGTGTGTTCCAGAGTGTGTTGAGAGTGTTTAGAAGAGGTCTAGATTAACTGTAATCAATCTGTAAGCGTTTATTTGGAAAAGTTAATCTATGAAAAGCTTTTAAAATGACTTTGATTGTGTTTTGATTGAGTTTATATCAGTTTGTTCTAAGCTAGGGTTTCCGCACCTGGTTTAGCAACTTGTATGATCATATAATCCTGTTTTAGTTGTCAAAATCATCCTCTACAAAGTGGTATCAGAGCGTAGAGGATCATACAACAACAAATTGATAAACTCAGAGCTGATTTGGACATAATTTTCATCAATTCACATCTGTTTTCATATAAAAATGGTTTTTGAGTGTTTTTGAAAGAATTAAAGGTGATTTTGTGGTTAAAATTCAAAATTCCAAGTATTAAAGTTGTTCCAAATCATCTCCGAAGCAAAACTTGATCAAGATCAATCAAATCCACAAACTTTTGAAAATCAGAGATCAAAATAACCGTTTTTCAAAGTGTAACCGTTTTTCAAAAGTTTAAAATGGGCGAACCTGGAGTGAGTGGGCGAACGTGTGAGTTTTAGGTCGAAGGTGAGTAGTTTTCTGGGCGAATCTAGAGTTTTGAGGGCGAACGTAGAATTGTTCACTTGAATTTTTCACATTCGGGCAACTTTTTGTACTCTCGGGAGATCGGGCGGACGAAGGTAAAACACACTCGGACGAACCTAGGTTGATTTGGACGAAGGAAGAAAGTGTTTGTGAGTTTTTACATTCAGGTGAAATTTCACATTCGGGACAGAGTGTTTTGGGCGAATCTACTCAGAAAAGGGACGAACCTGAAACTTTTGGGCGAACCTAGGAAAGTTTTTGAAAATTTTTCTAAGTGTTGAATTTCTCGAAGTTAGTGATAATGTGGCGTTATCAGACTACTCCTACACCAGCAACTACACAACCACAACAGCAGGTGATGGACCCATGGACAGTGGCAGCACAGAAGACGAGCACACAGTCTTCGCAGCCGGTTAACTACATGACTCAAAGTGCACCTACAGTACCACAGTCTGACTACTGGGGAGTAGCAGCAGCGGTGGTAAACACTCAAACTACTAATGCTATTTCCACACTGATTAATGATTTGTCTTCAGGTAGCGGGACTCGACCACCGAAGCTTATGGAGATTCAAGAATACAATCAGTGGCAGAAAAAGTTCAAAATACATTTGGAAGGCATGGGAGTGGAAGGTGCTGAAGCATGGAACATGATTGCTAAAGGTTACACACCACCAGTTCTGGAGAACACAGGTGAACCAGTGCCATTGGAGAGCATGGCGGAAGATGAGAAAAAGAAGTTTGCTGTGGAAAAGAAGGCGTTTTCCCAATTGACACAGGCAATCACAAATGATTTGTTACATCAATTTGGGACGTGCACAACTTCTAAGGCACTGTGGGATATGCTGAAAAGGAAGCATGATGGGAATGAGAAGACTCGAAGTTTGAGAATGGAAGAACTTGTTAAGGAGTTTGAGAATTTTTCTTATGTTGGAAATGAAACTTTGAAAGAACTAACCCCTAGATATAATCATTTGATATCTGAATTGTCTAGCTATGGTGTACAGATTCCTATGGCAAAACAGGTGGACAAGTTTGCAGAAGCTTTACCACCAAATTGGGATCAGCATGTGGATGTTCTGAAGGAGAAGGATGCTTTTCAATACTGGTCTCTTCAAGAGTTCGTTGAGAAGCTGGAAAACAAGGAATTAGAAGAGAAGAGGAAGGCTAGGAGAGCACAGATTCCTCAGAATCCAAATCTATACTTTGGAGGATCTTCAGTTCCAGCAAGTACAAGTTCAGGAGGGCTAGTCACACCACATGTTGCTTGTATATCCAATGCTGTAGAATCACCTATCATTAATTACCATCAACAAACTTCATCTTTATCACAACCACAACCACAAATTCCATATCAATATTCTTACATTCCACCATTCTCCCCAAAGCAACAAGCAGCTTTTTACACTGCTGGTCAAACTCAACCACAACCATTAACTCAACCTAACCAACCAACTGTGGTTTTGGAGACTTCCAATCTTGGAAATGTGACAGTTGAAGTTGCTCAGCAACACATTGCATTAGTCTCTGCAATGGTTTCTTCCTACAATGGGCTAGTTGCTAGTCAAATTGGTAATAACAACTTGACCAATGAAGACTACGCACAGATTGACAAGGAGGAGATGGAACTCATTGATATTCAATGGGCATTTGCGAGTATAATGCGAAGAGCAACTGAGTTTATTGAGAAGACAGGTAGAACGGATTTGGGAACTTCTCCTAACACAACCTACGGGTTTAATAAGGAGAAAGTGACTTGTTTTAACTGTGGAGGAAAAGGTCACTTTAAAAGAGAATGCACCCAGCCACCAAAACAAGGCAATAGAAACCCTTTCAATGCCAGTTATCAGAACCGTCAACAACAAAACCAAGTTTCTCACCAAAACAACAACCATCAAAACAACTTTAACAACAACCAAAATAGACAACCAAACACACCAAACCAGACACAAACCCAAACACCGAACAATACTAACCGAACAGTCATACCGATCACTACACCAAATGAACAACAGAATACCAATCAAGCATTGGTTACCCAACAAGATGAGAGGTTTGACTGGTCGAGCATTCAGATAGGTGTTGAGGAAATCACCACTGGGGGAAATGTGGCTTGTGTTGCATATCAGGTTAATGTTGAAGATTCTGTGACGATGAAGGAGAAGGTAGGAACTGAAGTTGATAGTGATGAGTCTGAGGCTGAGATGGATGGGGAATTTGAACCTGTTAAGGTTAATGCTGAGGTTGATGTTGATGTGCAAACTGAAGAAACAAATTCTGGAGTTGTGATTGATACTGTTTCTGATATTCCTGAGGAGTGTGAATCGGTTTACTCTGATTCAGACAGTGATTCGGATACGGAAGCAAGTGTTAATTCTCTTGATGAAGATATTGATCAGTTGCTTGCAGAAGCGGATTTTCTGATGACTAGGAAGTCCTGCATTGCAGATGATGCTTTCACAAAGATTGATTATTCCAGATTCTTTGCAGGAAAGGAAGCTCATTTCGCATTGATGGCCATGACTGATCCGCCAAAACCTGTAAGCTCTGCATGTAGTACTGATAATACTAGTGACAAATACTGTGGTACATGTGATAGATTGACTGAGGAGGTTAAACAACTCCGTGTTCAACGTGATAGTGCTATCATGAACAGTCAATCTACTCGCAAAGAGTTGAATGCTTTTAACAAAGTATTAGATGGCTACAAAAAGGACATTTCTGACTTGAAAAACACTTTGTCTTTAAAACAATTGGCAATTAACAATTATATCAATGAAATTGAAAACACCAAGTTGGAAATGGCCGCCATCAAATGCTTTGCTGAAAAAGTAAACAAAAAGCTGGAAAGTTATAAGAATGTTGCTTATGTGGTAGACCACATCATTGATGACAAAACAACCAATTATCGGGCTGTACCATCTCCGGTTCTCTTTGAAAACCATAATTGTCACCAAGTGACACCGGAGAGTTCGGTAAAATCTGATTCAGCATCGGAAAATGAATCTAACACTTCAAGTGTTGGTGATCCAAATTCCGATGTTAGACCGATTTTGGGAATCAATGATGAGGGTGTTACTGCTGAAAGTGTTGACTCAGACTCAGAGAGTGATGATACTGGTTGTAACCAAACTGTTAATGCATGTGAGATTCCAAAAGAAAATCACATCATTACAAATGAACCAGTTTCATCATCTCAAATTGTTCCAATGAGAAGTGTTCATTATGTGAATAAGTCTGAGAAGAATGTTGTGAAGAAAGATCTGAATGTGTTTAAGAAAGATCTTGATTTGAATGATAAAAACGAACAATGTGACAAACCTGTCAAAGTGTTTTATCGGATGGAAGGATCCGATAAGATCATCTCTGACGAGGACTTTCCAATAAAAAATGCCAATTATGCTAAAATAGAAAAGATTTGGCAAGAAAGTACTATCTGGTTTCCAAAACATGAGAGAACAAATGAAATTCCACCAGCTTTGTTAAAGAAGTTGTATTTGGATGTTCCTCAAGAACCAAAGGTACATGTCACAGAGTTTGTTAAACCCAAAAACAGAGCTAATGGTTTTAATGAGCCGACTTACTCAAAAGGGCCACTCCCTGAGAGTTTAAGAAAGCAACAGTATAATGATCAATACCCTGTTAGATCATTTGCTCAACCAAATGCTCCAAATGTTTTTGAAGAGTACCGTGCGTGCTTTAAGTGTGGGGAACGCGGGCATTTGCTTGCTCAGTGTCCATATGTTAGGCACAAGAGGCACGAGGTAGAAGTGAGGAATTCCATGAGGAAACCGATTGATCATTATGTGCCACCTCATAGGAGAGTTGTTCCTCAACAACCACAACTGTTTTATAATCATAACAATTTTCAAATGAGGAACACTCGTCCAATGCACTATGATAGAAGAAATCGGATTGCGATGGAAAACTCGTGGAGGAAGCCTGTGGTGAACTCAACAGTTGATAGGCAAAAGGTTCCACCAAAACCGATTGTTAAATCAAATGCTGGACCTAAGTCTGTTAAATCAGATAAGGTTACCAAGAAGGTTACTTTTGCTAACAATGTTCAGAAACCGACTGAGAATCCAAAGTCTCAGATTCGTATCCTGAAAAGGACTGAACAATCTTGGACACCCAATGGTACTCCAGGAGCCTCATCTTCAAAAGTGAATGAGAAAAAGGAAACGATTTTGAGCAATCAGAAAAAGATTGATCAAAAAGTTGTTGAAAATGTTTGTAAGAATGTTACTGAGAAACCTGATGTTGAAAGACCCAAGACTCAGGCTTGGGTCCCCCGAAAGAACTAACTGATTTACATTGTGTGTGCAGGGAGCTTCAGCTGGCCCTATTAGCAGTCTTTGGATTGTTGATAGTGGAGCTTCAGGCCACATGACAGGGGATCTTGCGTTGTTGTTTGACGTGAAGAACATCAATGGCGGGTATGTAGCGTTTGCAGGAAATAAAGGTGGATATATCACAATGGAAGGAAGTGTGAGCAATGGGATAGTGAGTTTCGAGCGGATTTCGTATGTGAAGCAGATAGATTACAATCTGTTGAGTGTCAGTCAAATTTGTGACAAGAAATTTACTGTGCATTTTGATGACAAATCCTGCTATATTCTGAAACCGGGCTTTACAATTCCTAAAGAGTGGATAATGTTGAAGGCACCTCGCGTCAACAATCTATACATTCTTGATATGTCCAAGGCGATGACATCACAGGGGCAAATAACATGCTTTTTGTCCAAGGCGACTGAGAAAGAATCGATAATGTGGCACCGAAGAATGGGGCACATTCATCTGAAGAAAATGAATCAACTTGTGAGGAATGGACTTGTCGATGGAGTAAACGTGAAACATTTCCATCTGAATGACAAGTGTGTGAGTTGTAAAAAGGGGAAGCAACACAAACAGTCCCACAAAGTGAAAAAGGTTAACTCTGTTGAGATGCCACTAGAGCGATTGCACATGGATCTTTTCGGACCGGTCAAGCGCCATAGTCATCTTGGAGAGCTTTATTGTTTAGTCGTCACTGACGATTACTCAAGATTTTCATGGGTGATGTGTTTGCAGAATAAAAGCGACACTTTTATCAATTTAAAAGTTCTGTTCACTCGATTGGAGAATCTCTACAATGTGAAGATAAAGAGAATTCGGAGTGACAATGGGACGGAGTTCAAAAATGCCAAGATGGATGAACTTTGTGAAAACAAAGGAATACATCATGAATATTCGGCTCCGTACACCCCTCAACAGAACGGTGTTGCTGAACGAAAGAATAGGACTCTAATTGAAGCGGCTAGAACAATGCTTGCTGATTCAAATCTTCCAGTAATGTTTTGGAATGAGGCGATTTATGCAGCAAATTACACACTAAATCGGGTTCTAACAGTGAAGAAGTTTGGTAAAACATCTTATGAGCTGTTACACCGAAGGAAGCCGAACTTAGAGTATCTAGAACCTTTTGGGGCGCCTTGCACCATGTTGAATCCAAGCGAAAAGTTTAGTCCTAAAGCCGAGGAGGGTTACTTTGTTGGATATGCAACCCCGCTCAAACGGGTATACAACAAGCGAACTCGTCGTGTAGAAGACTGGGCTAACGTGGAAGTTCAACGATATACTCAAAATATTCAAGGCACGGGTCCTGATTGGATGTTTGATTACAAAGATTTCTTTGAATCATTCAATCTAGATAGCTTGGTTGAAGAAGCTGTTATTCGATTACTTTACGAGTGTGAAAATGCAACAACTTCACCATTGGTGCGTCCAATTACCGTGAACCCCCTACCAGCTTCTAATGATACCAACGCTCCTATACAAGAAGAAGAAATATTTCAAGAGGCTTCAACTTCATTAGACACTTCAGAATCTGAAGATGAACAATTTGAAGAAACTATTCTTGATCAAGCTGAAGAACAGGAGGCACCGCCAGTGAACCCAACTCCAACTTCTGATGTGGCTTCATCATCAAATACGGGTCATGATCTGGATGCTGTAGAGAACTTGACTGTTCAGACGGGAGTGCAAGTACCTGATTATCCGGAATCTCGGATTCATCGTATTCACCCGCTGGAGCAAGTTATCGGTGATCCTGGAAGTAGTGTTATGACCAGAGGGCAGCTTAAAAGCGTTAATACGCCAGAGAGTTTTGGTGCTTTAGCTTTATATGCCAAAATTCAACAATCTGGTAGTCAAAATGATTGGTCGTTTGCGTGTTATGTGTCGCAGGTAGAGCCAAGGACATACAAGGACGCTTTGAAGGATGATGCCTGGGTGGAAGCTATGCAGGAGGAGTTATTACAATTCCAGAAATTGGGAGTGTGGACGCTCACGGATTTGCCGCCGGATAGGAAGAAGATTGGCACCAAATGGGTGTTTAAGTGTAAGAAGGATGATCGTGGGGTAATTGTTCGTAACAAAGCCAGATTGGTCGTGCAGGGATTCCATCAAATCGAAGGGATTGATTATAATGAGATCTATGCACCGGTAGCACGAATCGAAGCTATTCGGATGTTCCTCGCGTTTGCTTCTTATAAGAAATTCAAAGTTTACCAGATGGACGTGAAAAGCGCATTTCTGTACGGTAAAGTCAAGGAAGAGGTGTATGTCGGGCAGCCACCAGGCTTTGAGGACCCAATCCACCGGGATAAGGTCTACGTGTTGAACAAAGCTCTTTATGGCTTGCACCAGGCTCCGAGGCAGTGGTACGAGGAGCTGAGTACATACCTCATCACCAAAGGATTTAAGCGCGGCCTCGTCGATTGCACCCTCTTTACGAAAAAGACGGGAGATGATTTGCTTCTAGTACAGATATACGTTGATGATATAATATTTGGTTCAACTAACGAGCTTTTATGCAGGGAGTTTGAAACTGTCATGCAGGAAAAGTTCGAAATGAGCGCAATGGGGGAGATGCAGTTTTTCCTAGGCTTGCAGGTGGACCAAAGACCCGACGGGATCTTCATTCACCAGACGAAATATGTCTCCGACATCTTGAGCCGGTTCCAGATGGAGGACTCAAAGCCGATGGATACCCCGATTCAACCCAATCACGGGATTGGAGTGGACGCTAAGGGGGAGCTGACGGATCCTTTTACATACAGAGCGATCATCGGATCTCTGATGTATTTGACGGCGTCTCGACCAGATATTATGTACGCAACGTGTCTCTGTGCCCGTTATCAATCGAAGCCGAAACAAAGTCATCTGACGGCGGTCAAGCGTATCCTTAGATATCTGAAGGGTTGTCCATCAAAAGGACTTTGGTACCCTAATGATGATAATTTTGATTTCATATCTTTTAGTGATGCAGATTGGGGCGGCTGTGACAAAGATAGCAAATCTACTACAGCTGGTTGCCAGTTTTTCGGGAGCAGGTTAATCACCTGGCAATGCAAGAAACAGACTTCCGTAGCACAATCTACCTGTGAAGCCGAGTACATTGCAGCCTCGAGTTGCTGTTCGCAAGTACTTTGGATTCAACAACAAATGGTGGATTACGGTTTGCAGTTTCTAAAAACTCCTATTTATTGTGACAACGAAGCCGCAATTGCTTTAACTAAAAATTCGGATAATCATTCTAAAGCGAAACACATCCGGATCAAATATCATTTTATCCGTGATTGTTACGCTAAGGAATTGATCGATATGATCAAAATACATACTGACTACCAACGTGCAGATCTGTTTACTAAAGCCTTTGACCGTTCACGCTTTGAATATCTTTTAAAAGTAAACAATATAAAGGAAAAACAGGACTAATCGGCACCTCGGTTTATCGCTTTTTAGTTTTTAGTTTTTATATTTTGCTAATTGGGAATTTCTCTTTGCTAATTGGGAATTTCTCTTTACTATCGTAATCCTCAAAGAAGTTGATGCTTTCGAGGGGATTGTTTAATCCTCAAAGAAGTTGATGCTTTCGAGTGGATTGTTTCTTTCAAATTTTTGTTTTTATTTTTCAGAAAAATCAAAAATACCAAAAATATGTTCTTTATTTTAGGGGGAGCCATTTTTCAGAAAAACCAAAAACAATATAAAAGCCAAAAAGACCTAAAAATTAGAAAATTCAAAATGATTTCCTGGTAAAACAGAGGAAATGATAGCACATCAGTGGGAATCTGACACAGGCTAAAGAATTGTATAGTTTATGAGGCGTGTGTTGATTACGTGTGATATGCTGATAGGCTTCGCAGACTAAATATTGCGTGCATTAGTGATACAAACATAACGAACTACGCGTTTGTGGCTGAACACCTCATGGGCATATGGTCTTAGTACCGTAATTTCGTTTGATAGGATTGCCAAAATCTGAGGTTTCGGGTCGTTATGTTATGGTTATCCGGGATATTCTGATAAACTTTTGTCGTATTGATTTACGGACCTAGTTTTATCAGAATATTTGCTAAAAGAGCTTAATTGCCAAAACCGGAAGTTACCGAATTGAGGGACTTTATGTTTTAATTGATCATAGATCATTATTACATCGTATTGATCATCTGATGCAAATCAGTGATTAATATCAGCCTCAACCTAGTGTATACGCACATGTTACTCTGCTGCATTCATTTGCTGACCTGTACACCTCTGTGCTATATACTTTGTAACTTTTACGGATAACTCTGGCATAATCACGCGTTACGACGAAGCTTTGTGCAATTACTTGATACGGGAGTATGTCGTGTGTGTGGGCACCACATCGTGTTAGTCTAATACATCTAACTCGTATCATTTTCAAGCATTGCGTAATTGTCTGCATGTGAGCTTACGTGGACCACAATATCAGCAATTGCCGTATCACATACTGTTTCGAATGATAATATTAAACAAAAAGATCAACGCTGTGATCAGATTTCTCAGAAAACTGATATGATCCTCTGACCGGATTTCACAAAATGTTTACTGCTTTCATTTACTTTGATGCATTTTATTTTGTTGCAATTTACTTTTATTGTCAAAAAGATACAAAATCCAAAAAGATTTTAGGTGTGTTTTGATAAAATTTCAGAAAAATCCAATATTTTTTGCATTTCTGCTTTATTTTTGATAACCGGGGATGCTTGATAGTCAATTTCTGAGATTTGACACCACCATCTGGGCTTTGTATTATTCAAAATGTGTAAATTTGTGTTTTGGAAGCTTAACGGATTGAAAAATGTTGAATGGGATTCGAATTTGTAATTTGGCAAAATTTTTTCAAAATTTCCATTTTACATTCGCCCTTAATTTGGGACGAATGTGGAAATTTTTCCACCTTCGGGCAGGCTACTATTGGGCGAATGAGGATTTTTATTTAAAGTCCACCTTCGGGCATATACCTTTTACATTCGTGCCATTTGGTTGGGGCGAAGGTGAAACCTTGGTACATTCGTCCAGTAGCAGTGGGCGAAGGTGCACCTTATATATATGCCTATGCACATTCGACCAGACACTTCAAAATTTTTCAAAAATTCTTCGTTAACAGACCCTTGTTGTTTTTGATTCCTGTGCTTGTGCATTTTATTCTCTAGTGTTCACTGATCATTTCTATATAAGTTTTACAGGTAATGGACATGGATTCAACCCGGAATCGTCTGTTTTCTGATTAGTACTTAGGGTTTAGGGTTCTTCGATTTTCAGTGTTTGTTAATGTTTAATATTGATAGGAAATCATTCCATATCAGTTTTAGGGGGAGAGTTTAACAAGAATTAGGATATTATCAGTGTTTAAGGGTTGATTGATTGATTGAACATTTTAAAACCCTAATTCTTTATAAAAACTTATATAAAATGATGATTTAGGGCAATTGATGGTAGACGATGCTTAATCGGTCATGTTAGGATAGATTCTAATCAAAATTAAAGGTTAAAAACACAGTTTGAAAATTTTCAAATTTTGGGTATGAACCAGTTCTACCTTCGGTTCATTGAAATGGACGAAGGTGAATCAGGATGGACGAAGGAGATCTTAAATGGACGAATGTATCATTTTCATCAAAATTCTTTTACATTCGACCAGAAATCTACACCTTCGGCCACAATAATCTACATTCGACCAGTTATTTATGGGCGAATGTGGAATTTCCAAAACCTAAAATTTTGAATTTTGTCGATTTCGAGTTTTGACGTTTATTTTTGATTTTTCATTTCAGATGGCTGAAGAACAAGCAAATGTTGAGATTCCAGTGGAGACTGCAGTGACTGATCCTATTCCAGAGACTGTGCAAGAAGAAGGATCATCAAGCAGTACTAAATGGCCGTTTGAAAAGACTCATAATTGTTGCGCATATCTTGGAGATGTAGAGAAAAATGTGGAATTCACTGAGATTATCAAGTTTCTGAAAAGATGCAGAGTGGTTTATGCTTTGGCCACACCAACTATTATCTACAAGGATATAGTTGAGGATTTTTACAACAACGCCAAGTATGATTACTTTGATAATCAGACTATCATCAAAAGCAAGATTCAGGGAATGGAGATGTTCATCACTGAAGCTGATATCAGAGAAGCTCTCCAGATCCAGTTTGAAACAAGTGAGGATCCAAGGGAATTGTCATGGACTGAGCAGAAAGCCTGTTTCCTGAGGATGAAATACAAAGGACCGATCACTGATGGTTCTATGTACAAAGGGAAACTAGGAGTGCAGTTCAAGTATTTTGCTCATGTCATCATTATGGTATTTGGATGTGTTAGTGGAGGGTATGATGTGATGAGGAAGAGTTTAAGCTCGTTAATGGTTGCGTTGACTCTCAACAAACCATTTAACGTTGCTGGGATGATCTTAGACCACATGTTGGAGATGTTGAAGGGATTGAAGAAGAAATACTTCATGCTTTATCCGAGATTCCTTATGATGATTTTTGATCACAAATATCCACACTTGAAGAAGGATCCAACACAGATACTTAATATGGATCATATGAATGTTAGAACCTTAGCAAGAATGAAAGGTTATAAAGGTGTGCCTGAAAATGAGAGACCACCTTACAGGAGGTTGTTTGGAGCCTTAGCTAGAGAGGATTACAATGATCCTGGAAAGAATACAGCAAGGCATCCTGATAGTGACAGTGATAATGATGATCCATTAGTTTATGCTGATGCAAGCACAAAGAGAAAGAGACAAGTTGTCAATCCCGGAGCCAAAGGGAAGGGTAAGGGAAAGACAGATCAGGGGAGTTCAAAACAACAAGTGGTTAGGAAGAAAACTACTGCTAAGAAGGGTACGAGTTTGGTAGATGAGGAGTCTGTTGATTCAGAGGAAACAGAAACTGAAGAACAGTGGGATTCGGATGCTGAAAATGTCCAGACTACCAAACAAAAGGCCACTTTGGTTGGTGAGTCTGAATCACTAAACAGATCGATTGAGGAAGCCAAGAAGGGCAAGCAATCTGTTGGTGCTGAAGATGAAGGGTTGACTATTAATTTGGATGAATTGAATGAGGGTGAAACTGTTGTAGTGAATTTGCCCAAGCCCAAACATAAAACCATGGCCAAGAAGACTAGTACAAAGCAGCTGAGAGAGAAAGAATTGAACTTATTGTTGAAAGGAAAGAGATTACCTGATGCTGGTACATCATCTAAACAATCTTCACCAGCAGCTAAGAAGCAAAAGACTAAGGAGGCAACAACATTACCAGTGGAGCAATTCAATATTGCACTGGATAATGTTCTTGATATGTTTACTAAGCCTCAGAAGGGAAAAGAAGTTGAGGTTGAGCCATCTAAGTCAAAGTCTAAATCGAAGAAAGTCACTGTGGATGATGATGTGATGAAGCAGGTGAATAAGAAGATGGATGACATGATGAAGATGCTAGTGGCTCAGCAAGCTGAAATTGCCAGATTCAAGCAGAATGAACAGAAAATGCTTCAGATTGTTGTAGCTTCTAAATCTAATCAAGATGAGATAGATGAGAAGGTAAAGAAGCTTGAAGCAAAGAATAAAAAGCTTGAAGGGAAGGTTCTGAGAAACAAGAACAGATACAAGGCAATTAAAGAAGATAACAAAGAGCTGAAGGCTGAAAACAAACGCCTTAGTGATCTAATTGATGATTTGTACAACATAGCACCCAAACTGAAGGAGGGTGAGGAAGATGCAGAGAAAGAGGTTGAACAAGTAGATTTTGAACCATCTGAATCTGATAAAGAGGAGGATGAGGATGATGAGAATGAAGAATCGGATAAAAGTGATGATGAAGATGATAATAATGATGATGATGATGATGCTGAAGGTTCAGGAAGTCAAAAGGATGATGATAGTAGCAGTGATGACAATGATGGAGGAGATGATACTGCTAAGTTTACATTTGAGAAAAGACCACCTTCTAAGAAGAAGAAAGACACAGGTGAGTCGAGTTCAAAGAAGAAAGGAGAGAATGTTGATGATGAAACTGTGTTCTGGAATGAGAAGGTGAGGTCCTTATCTGATGATGCAAAACAAGTTTACAAGGACATGTTAGAGAAGAGAGAGTGGACTATTGAGTTCACAGGTCGTTTTGCAGAAATATTCCAAACTGATGACATGCGTTATGAATTGGAATATAACGATCCTGATCTTGAAGAGGGGGAAGTACCTGCATCTGTGGCAAAGGAGATCTTGGAGGGACTTGCACAGAGAGTAGGGAAAACGTTTGAAGAATTCATTGTTGATGAGTCGATTCCACCTATTCCTGAAAAGGATATTGGAACTCACTCTGATGATAAAGAAACCCCTGAATTTGAAGAAGTTGAGATAGAGGATATTACACATGAGGAATATCCACAGTACTTCAGACAAAATGATGAAGACGTGGTGTTTCCTGATTTTACTGAAAGGCATAATACGTCTGCTAAAAGAAAGGCAAGGAAAAGAAGTGCTGAGTTTGTTGAGAAAGTACTTGGAGCTGATTTGCCAGAATCTTCAAATAAGTCTGATGAGTTGAAAGAGTATTTGAAGAAATTAAGATTGATGGATGAAAACCGACCAAAGCCTGAAGCTCAAGGAAACTTCTATAGATTTCATAATGCAAAGTTTAGAGGCAGAGCTCTTGGGTGGACATACTTGAGCAGGCTGAAGTGTTTAGCTGCTAAGTGGGAATCAGGGATCTTGTATTTCTACAGATTCATTGATTTGTTAACTCTACCGTACTGGGCGGTTAGAGATCTATGCAGATTCCCAATGTCGGGCGCTTCAGTGAATAATACTCATGTTGGTTGGTGTGCAGACAAATTGGTTTGGGAGAGTAGAACGAAGTGGAACAGATTTAAACCACAATATCCCCGGAGGAAAGTTCACAGGGATACTGATCCCAGAACCAAGTTGAAAAGGGTTACCTTGATTTATAAGGCACCTGAAGTTATGAGGAAGATACCTTTAATGCCTATGCCTCAACACTTCAGTGCTGACTTCATTTTCTGGTATTATGATTGGAGGAAGGCAGAAGCGGTGATCGTGTTGAGAGATGGAAAGGACAAATACAAGCATGTTCATGTATTTGATCCTATGTGGCTGATCAATTGCACCTTCGAAGACATCATCATGTTATTTTATAATCCGATTCATCATGAGCCAAACGATGCAGATCAAGCAAGGAAATACACACAAGTTGTGGGTGTTTGCTTTGCTTATGACATTAATGCTGGAAGTAACTTGGAAGGTAAGCTTGGCAAGAAGGTGAAAATGGCTAATGTGTCAAAGCCGGTAAAGAGAAAATTAGAGCCGGAGATGACAAAAGAACAGAAGAGTATTCTCAGAATCAAGCTGCTGAACAAAGCCATGGATGAAGATAGAAAACGATCTAATCAATAGTCGAGGGGGAGTTTGTAGATGCCGTTTTGCGACTAATGATTAGATACTAACATGTGTTAAGGGGCGAAGGAAAACCAGAAGGGGCGAAGGAGACTTGTAAATGGGCGAAGGTAGCTTGAAGATGGACGAAGCTGGAACATGGACTGAAGGAAGACACATTCGACCAGTCAAACTGGGCGAATGTGGAAAACTGTTACATTCGACCAGTCTATCTGGGCGAATGTGCAGACATTATAAATAGATTTTGGGTTTTTGTAATCTAGTACGAGTCATTCAGAGTGTGTGTTTTAGGTGTGTGTTCCAGAGTGTGTTGAGAGTGTTTAGAAGAGGTCTAGATTAACTGTAATCAATCTGTAAGCGTTTATTTGGAAAAGTTAATCTATGAAAAGCTTTTAAAATGACTTTGATTGTGTTTTGATTGAGTTTATATCAGTTTGTTCTAAGCTAGGGTTTCCGCACCTGGTTTAGCAACTTGTATGATCATATAATCCTGTTTTAGTTGTCAAAATCATCCTCTACAGCGCTGAGAAGCGGTACCCTACCCCTTCAAGTCCCCCAAGTCCAGGGTGTCTCCTGTGCTTGCTTAGAGGGCTGGTGGGGCGCTGGACTAAAATGTGTCATGTATTGCTTGCTTTAGGTACCCTTGTAAGATAAGTTAGGTATAGTGTGGGCTTGGCCACTTTGGTGCCATGTGGAAAGATAAAAGTGTCCCTTTATCTTTGTACATTGCACCAGTTGTGGATAGCCAGGGTTTATGAGATAGTAAAATCTGGTGGAGAGCGTCCTTTAGATTTTACGTCAACCTAGCGCCAAGGGGAAACTTGGTGGTTCTAGGTGTAAAGGGTAAAATCTGGCGGAGAACGTCTTTTCAGAATTTACGTCAACCTAGCGCCAAGTGAAAACTTGACAACTCTAGGTGTAAAGAGTAAAATCTGGCGGAGAACGTCCTTTCAGATTTTACGTCATCCTAGCGCCAAGTGAAAACTTGACCAGTCTAGGTGTAAAGAGTAAAATCTGGCGGAGAACGTCCTTTCAGATTTTACGTCATCCTAGCGCCAAGTGAAAACTTGACAAGTCTAGGTGTAAAGAGTAAAATCTGGCGGAGAACGTCCTTTCAGATTTTACGTCAGCCTAGCGCCAAGTGAAAACTTGACAGTAGCAGGTGGAAGAGTAAAATCTGGCGGAGAACGTCCTTTCAGCTTTTACGTCATCCTAGCGCCAAGTGAAAACTTGACCAGTCTAGGTGTAAAGAGTAAAATCTGGCGGAGAACGTCCTTTCAGATTTTACGTCATCCTAGCGCCAAGTGAAAACTTGACAAGTCTAGGTGTAAAGAGTAAAATCTGGCGGAGAACGTCCTTTCAGATTTTACGTCAGCCTAGCGCCAAGTGAAAACTTGACAGTAGCAGGTGGAAGAGTAAAATCTGGCGGAGAACGTCCTTTCAGCTTTTACGTCATCCTAGCGCCAAGTGAAAACTTGACAAGTCTAGGTGTAAAGAGTAAAATCTGGCGGAGAACGTCCTTTCAGATTTTACGTCAACCTAGCGCCAAGTGCTGACGTGGCAGTCCCAGGTGGAAGAGTAAAATCTGGCGGAAAACGTCCTTTCAGATTTTACGTCAACCTTGCGCCGAGTGCTGACGTGGCAGTCCCAGGTGTTTAATGTGGAATTTGAAAGATTAAGAGGTTTCCTTGAAATTAGGAAACGTGCAGGGGAAGCTTAGACGGTTGGTGGACGTGTCAGGGTACAGAAGGGATGTCTGCACAGTTGTCAGTCATGTCAGCACGTGGGTTGGCCGTTTTTTCGTCGTGTGTCAGGCGAGTAGCCGCTCACGCGCGTGAGTGGGGCAGTGTCAGGGTGATTGCTGACACTTGGCAGGTGAAGGGGTGTCCTTCTATCAGACGCGTGTACTCACGTGCTTCCAGACGACTGTTTGGTTCCAGCTGTGTGCCACGTGTAGCGTCCAGATCTGCCCTCGTCTGGGAGTCTGAACAAGCTCTTGCCAGCTGTACCCATTGCATTAAATGCAATGGGTATATATAGTTGAGAGAACCCTTCATTTTTCTTTTATCTCACCGTTGATAAAAATTCTCTCAACCCTTTTTCTTCAAATCTTCATCTTCTCCGGTAGTTCTTTAAGTTCTCCGGCGAGTCTTCAAAAAAAAAAATTTTATTATTTTTCTTGTCATCATGTCTGAGGGATCTACTGTGGGAGGCAACCCAGAGAAGGATGTGGAAAAATCAAAGAAACTGATACACAACACTCCCTGCAAATGGAGTGAGAAGACTTTTGCGAAGTTTGTGAAGACCATGGAGTTCGATCCTTCATGGGAGGTGGAACTTCCCACTGGGAAGAACACTGCTTTGGCTCCTCCTCCGGGGAAGATGAGCCTATACTGGGCCCACTTTGCTCTTTGTGGGTTCCGTCTTCCTGCCACCAAGTTCCAGGTAGATACGTTGGTGAAGCACGGTGTTCATGTTACCCAGGTGAGTGGGTTTGGGATGCTTCGGCTGGTGCACTTCGAGGCCTGTTGTAGGGCTTTGGATATTGAACCGTCCTTTGAACGGTTCAATGTCTTTTACATGATGACCATGGAGCAGTCCTGGTTCAGTTTTGTCCCCAGGCCACATATACCACCGGTTGGAACCACCCCTCCAAAGTCCCTTCATGACTGGAAGGAGAAGTTTTTCTATGTGAAGAGGGGGGTGATACCTGTGGATTTTGCTTGGAAGGTTATTGCCGAACGGCAGAAGGTGCCAGATCATCCTGTGATGGAGGGCTTCCGAGAAGAGGCATGGTTTAAAGACTTGGTGGCTCATGCTTCCCCGTTTGACACGGGCAGCTGTTCAGAGGCCATGTTGGCTCTACTGGGTATGAGTCGTGTTCAGTTGGTGGAAGGAAAGGAGCCAGTGGTTGCCGTTTCTGGTACGATTATTTGTTTTTATGTTGCTTTGATTTTTATGCTAACTCCTGTTTGACTGAGTTTTATCTTGGGTGGCGCAGGGATGTCAAAGTTTGCTGCGTTTCTTTTGCGCGATAAAGCGCCGTTGGAGTGGAGGGATCCTGCGCAGGGTGGTGTTTCTGTGATTGACCAGATGGTGGATAGGTTTTATTACCCATACTTGGAGTTCAAGCCCTCTGGTATGATTATCTCACGTGAGCACCCTATAAATCCTGATCCTTTAAGTTCAGTTCCACATGAAGAGACCCCTTATTTTGTTGTTTCTTCTGATGAGGAATCAACTGGGTCTTCTGTGGAACTGGTGCATCCGCCGCCACCTCGTGGTCGTAAGAAGAGTGCGCCGGTAATGCATAAGCATAAGGTGCAAACCGAAGTAAAATCTGCGCCTTTGAGTGCAGGTGGTGAAGGGCCTTATTATGGGCAACGCGACAAGACGTTGGAGTCTTCGTCCTCCGCCCCTGAAGATGTGGAGACGCCGGAGAACCCGTTGAAAAAGAAGCGTAAGCTTGGGAAAGTTCAGGGCAAGAAGGCGGTGTCTTCAAAGGCTGGTGGTGCGGGTGGAAGTGGAGCGGGGCCATTTTCTTTGGAGATCAGTCCTCCGCCGGAGCGCCGTCCATTATTCCAGAAGACTGTGAAGAAAGTTACCAGTAAGTTGGCTTCTCTTTCTGTTATTTTTGTTGTAATATGGGTGACTGATATTTTGTTTTCTTGCAGTTGTTTCTCCGCAGGCCCAAGGCTCCGCCGGTCCTACCCCTTCTGAGGTGGAGGCCGCTCAGAAAAGGCAGGAAGAGGAGAGGGTGGCGGCGGAGGCGGAGAGGGTACGTTTGGAGAAAGAGGCAGCTGAGGCCAAGAAGAAGGCCGAGGAGGTTGTCGCCAAGAAGCGGGCCGAAGAGGCCGCTGCCAAGAAGCTAGAGGAGGAGAGGGCTGCAGCCGAAAGGCTGCGTATGGAGGAGTTGGCCAGGAAGGCCGAAGAGGAGGCGGCAGCTGAAAAGCTGCGTTTGGAGAAAGAGAAGGCGGAGGCGGAAGCCAAAGCAAAGGCTGTTGAGGCTGCCAAGGCCGCCTCAAAACAAGTGGCGTTTGAAGGTTCACCAGGTGGTGGTGGTGATACTGGGGTAATGGGTGATAACCCTTCTGGTGGAAGGGTAAGTGTTGAACAGGGTGACTCGAGTTACTCCGCGGGCGATGTAATCTGGCGCCCGCACTGAAGTATTCGGGAGAATTCCCGCTTTGCAAATCCTCTTACTGCAGAGGAGTTTGTGTCCCAGGTGGTACCTCCTAGAGAGAAGTTGTACCAAGACAGCTTGCCGCGCGCTCAGCTTATCACTGACATATGTGTTGGGCAGGCGCTTCAAATTGCTGCTGTGGAGTCGCTGAAGCGACGTGATGAAGCGTTTGCCCGTGACATTGCTGAGTTTAACTCCCGGCGGTCTGCGCAGGCGCAGAGGGAGGAGAAGCTAAAAGCTGACATGGAGAGGTACAGGGAGAGGGCGTATAAGTCTGAGGACAAGGTGAAGGCGCTGGAGCGCGATCATGCGCTAGCTCAGAAGAGGTGGACCGAAGCCTGCCAAGTCACCAACCAAAAAATGATGAGGCTGGAAGAGCAGATCCAAGTGCTGAAGAATGAAAATTCCAAGTTGCAAGAGACTGCTGAAGGTCATCAGAAGGTGTTAGCCGAAAGGGATTCGGTGGTGGCAGGCTTGCGCTCTGATTTGAACGCGAAAGATCAGGAGCTTTTGAGCGCGTCTACCCAGTTGTCTGAGCTGGTTGGTGAGAAGGAGGGTTGGTTGAAGGAGAAGGCTGCGTTAACGGCGGAGAGGACTTCCTTAGAGGAGTCCTTAACTGTGTCCCAGACAGACGCTGAGAATGCAAAGACTCTGCTGGACGAAGCCGCCATTGCGGAGCAGAAGGCCCAGGACTCTATTCGTTGGGTGATGACCCAGGGTATCGCCGGGGTAAGTATTCTCCTTTGTTTAATTTGTTTGTGTAGGCTACTTTTCTGACTGTTGTGTCCCTTTGCTTGCAGATTTTTAAGAGGTTCTGGAATGAGCCAAATCTCGGCGATCAGGTTGCTGCTATTGCTGGCGCTGCGCGCGCTGCTGGGGAAGCTGAGGGGTTTGAGACTGGGTTTTACCATGCGCTGAATCAAGGGCGTATAACTGAAGGTGCGCATCATGGTAAGCCCAGGGAGAAGGAGTATGAAGCTGAACTTCTCAAGTTTGAGCAGATCAAATTCCCTATACTCAAGACAGTGGAGTACTGTAACGAGTATGCTGACCCTGCTGGCGCCCTCCGTTACTTTATGGAAGAATCAGACCGCTTGGGTGCGGAGGCGCAGAAGACAGCGAAGCAGGCAACCGGTGAAGGGACATCTGGGACGAGTCCGGAAGGTATGGAGGAGCAGCTTGTTGACTTTGAGGGGTCTGGTGGAGATTGAGTGTTGTGTATGTTTGTTTTTATGTACTTGTAAAGCTTGGGGCAGCTTGAACGCCTCTTTTTGGTTGAAATGGAAATTTTCTAAGTTTGTTTTCTATATATTGTCTAATCTTGTAGTGTGATGTATTTGGATTTGAGTATTGAGTCCGGCGATAGTTATGTTTAAAATCTATGCCTTGAAGACCCAAAGATCCGATAGCGCACACATAAAGATAAGCGTTTAGCAACTTTATAGAAAACTTTTTAGAAAAGGACTTAGGCATGTGTAGCCCAAGTGTTTTACAAGTATATTACATGTAACAAAAGCGTAACTGAGCCGCGTTCCATGAGCGCGGAACAGGTGTGCCGTCAATCTTTTCCAGCGCATAAGCGCCTTTGCCTAGGATCTCTTGGATTCTGTAAGGCCCTTCCCAAGTTGGGGCAAGTTTGCCCGGCTTTTCTGCGTTGGAAGCGCTGTTGTTTCGTAGAACGTAGTCGCCAATGTCAAATTCGTGGTTTTGACTTTCTTGTTGTAATAGCGTTCCAACTGGTTTTTGTATCTAGCCTCTTTGATGGCGGCAAGCTCTCGGCGCTCTTCAAGTAGGTCTAGGTTCAGGCGCAGCTCTTGGTTGTTTTGCCCCTTGTCCGCCATGAGTACTCTGGCGGAAGGGCATCCAATTTCTGCTGGGATGACGGCTTCGGATCCGTAAGTTAGGCTGAATGGTGTTTCGCCATTGCTGGATTTTTCGAGGATGCGGTTTGCCCATTGGACATGGGGGACCTCATCCACCCATCCAGTTCGGTTGGTTCCGAGTCGTTTTTTGATCCCTTCGATCATGCTTCGATTTGCTCTTTCGACTTGACCGTTCCCTTGGGGGTGGGCGACTGATGTAAAGATCTGTTGGACCCCCATTTGTGCCAACCACTCTTGTAAGTGTTGGTCTGTGAATTGGGTTCCGTTGTCGCTTATGATCTGGTACGGTAGGCCGAATCTGCATATGGTAAATTCCCATATGAATTTCTTGATGTGGGGGCCGTCTATCTTTGCTAGTGGCTTTGCTTCGATCCATTTTGTGAAGTAGTCGATGGCCACTATTAAAAACTTGACGTTTCCTGGCGCTGTGGGAAATGGGCCAACAAGGTCTATCGCCCACTTTTGGAATGGCCACGCCGCTGTGACGGGTACCAAGTCGTTTTTGGGGCGCAGAGTGTTTGGCGCATGGCGTTGGCAGGATTCACATTTGCGTAGTTCTGCCACCGCGTCTGGGTGCATACCAGGCCAATAATAACCTGCGCTCATTAACTTGGCCACCACCATTCTAGGGCCGGCATGTAGTCCGCAAATGCCTTGGTGAATATCTCTGATGAGGAAGGCGGCTTCCTCTTTGTCGACGCACCGCAGTAAGGGGCCCAGGTATGATCGGCGATAGAGGATTCCCTCTGTTAGTTCATAGTGAAGGGCCTTGTGTTGTAGTTTCCTTGCTTCGGCCTTGTTGTCGGGTAGAGATCCTGATGTCAAGTATGCCTTTAGCGGTCCCATCCAAGATATTGTACCGGTTTGGATGACGTTTACTTGTCTTGGCGGGACCGATGGTTTTTCTTGTAGCTCAATGCGAACATTCTTGGCCATATGGTCGAAAACTGTTGAAGCCATTTTACTTAACGCATCTGCGGGTTTGTTTTCACTCCGGTTGATGTGGGTGATGGTGCATGAGGCAAATTTGCGCATGAGTAACTTGGCTTGTTGCAAGTATAGAGCCATTGTCGTGTCCCTGGCGTCGTATGTGCCGTTGATGTGGCCGGCTACTAACAGCGAATCGACGTGTGCTTCGAGGTGGGAGGCTCCCAGTTGGTGTGCGATGTGCAGGCCTGCTAGTAGCGCTTCATACTCTGCCTCATTGTTTGTTGCGGCAAAATCTAGGCGAATGGCATATGTATGTTCTTTGTTGTTGGGGCTGATTAAGCGTAACCCCGCACCTGCGCCGTCGCTGTTTGAGGCGCCGTCGGTGTAGAGTTTCCAACTTTCGTTGGAGGTTGGTGGCGCGGGATCTTGCTCGGCGAGGCATTCCGCGATTTTATCCGTTGGTATTTCGGTGGCGAAGTCGGCGAGGACTTGTCCCTTGACTGCTGGTCTGGGTTTGTAATTGATGGTGTGCTCCCCCAATTCGATTGCCCATTTTGCTAGGCGCCCAGAGGTTTCAGGCTTTCGTAGTACGTCGCTGATTCTGTAGTCCGTTAGGACGTTTATTGGGTGACCGTGAAAATACCTGCGCAGTCTGTGCGATGCGTGAATGAGAGCTAGTACTAGTTTTTCCATGGTGGAGTACCTAGTCTCCGCATCTAGCAGGGTTCTGCTGATGTAGTAGATGGGTGTCTGGACACCCTTGCGGTCTACAAGGAGTACCGCGCCGATTGCCCTTTCTGTGACAGAGAGGTACAATGTTAACGGTTCCTTGGGAAGTGGTGCGGTGAGAGTAGGTAAATTCATAAGACATTTTTTCATTTCTTGAAAAGCTTTCTCCGCCTCAGGGGTCCAGCGGAAATTGCTTTTTTTCAGACAGTTTTTTAGAGTGTCTACAAAAGGAAATGACTTAGAAGCGTAATTTGAAAGGAAGCGATTGAGAGCGACAAGGCGTCCCATTAGTGTCTGAACGTCCTTTATGGATGTTGGTGAAGGCATTCTTTCAATGGCTAGGACCTTGTCTGGATTTGCGCGGAATCCGTCTCTCGTGACAACAACTCCCAGGAACTTTCCTTCTTCCATGCCGAAGGAGCATTTGCTGGGGTTGAGCTTCATGCGTACCTTTCGAAGCTGGTTGAATGTTTTCTGGATGTCTTCTAACATGTGGTCCTCGTCTTTGCTTTTGATGACGAGGTCGTCGACATACACTTCCAAGCGTACGCCTATCTCGTCAACGAAAGCGCTGTCCATGAGTCGCTGGTATGTGGCTCCCGCATTTTTTAGGCCAAAGGGCATTTTGGTGTAGCAAAAAATCCCTGTATCCGTGCGGAAAGCGGTTTTGTCTTCGTCTTCCTTTGCCATTTGGATTTGGTGATAGCCTTTGTAGGCGTCAAGGAAGCATTTGAAGCGATATGGCGCGAGGGAATCCACTTTTAAGTCGATTTCTGGTAGAGGGTAACAATCTTTTGGGCAGGCTTTGTTTAGGTCCTTGTAGTCAACGCACATGCGCCATCCGTCGGTTGCTTTCCCTACCATGACTGGGTTGGCTACCCAGGTTTGGTATCGGATTGGGCGGATGATGCCTGCGTTGAGGAGCTCGTTGACCTGTTCGTTCATCGCCTTTGTTTTCTCCGGCCCCATTTTGCGCATCTTTTGGGCGACTGGCTCGACAGATTTGTAAGTGTTGAGTTTATGTTCCGCGATTTCTCTTGGAACACCGATCATGTCGGATGGTTGCCAGGCGAATATGTCTATGTTTTTGACCAGGAGTTGCTTGAGGTGCGCTGTTGTGGTGTTGGAGATTTCATGGCCGATGACTACCGTTTGGTCCGGGAATTTTGGGTTCAGGACCCAGTTTTCCGGTTCCGAACGGGCTTGCGCTTTTTGTGGTTTTGCCACCTCTATTGCGTGGCATTGTTTGTTCCCTCGAATTATGGCGACGCCGGTGCGGGTAGGGAAGCCTACCATCTGGTGAGGAGTGGAGGCGTTGGCGTTGAACTTTGCCAAGCCTTCCCGCCCTAACAGGAAGTCGTGGTGTGAAGTTACCGGTAGTACCATGAAATCGCACATTTCTGTGCACTCATGGGTACCATCTGTCAAGGTGACCGGGAAGGTGATTATGCCGCGTGGCATGATGACTTCATCGATAAAGCCCGAGATTGGTGCATTGACCAGAACGAGGCGGGCTTTGTCATCCTCGTCCAGTTGTTGAAAACACTGATCATAGATTATGTCAGTGCTGCTTCCGCCGTCTAGGAACATGGATTGCGTTCGATAATGTCCTAGAACGGCAGTGATGATTAGAGGCGCTGTTGCGGACGGTCCGCCTCGTACTCGAGGGAGGAGGACGTCCACCTCCTTCCAGGAGTCGTCAGTTTGTCTTGGGCGCTTACCAGTGTGTTGGCGTGTTCCCGCGTTGGAGAGCATGTTACAATGATGGCGCGGGGCATGCTGTATGTAGCTTGTTTGGAGATTCCGGATTTGTTTACCTCCGGTGTCTTCTCGCTTGACGTCTTGGGTGGTGTTGCGCCCGCCTTTGTTGACATTTTTGACGAGGTGACCTAGCTGGCCTGTCTTTAGTGCCGCCTTGATCTCTAGTTTCAGACTGTAGCAATTGTCCGTCAAGTGGCCATAGTCGTTGTGGAATTCACAGAACTTGGTTTGGTCGACGTTCTTTCTTTTGCCCAACACTTTGGGCTCCTTGAAATTGATTTGTTCCGTCTTCAGCACTTGTGACGGAGTTTTGTGAGTTGGGTCCAGTCGGTATTCTTTTTTGGTTGGGGTCTCTGGTCCCTTTGTTGTTTGTTGTTGATTGTCTGCCGAGCATCGTTGGCGGGCGAGTACTTTCCTTCGTCCGTTGGTCCTGAGATTCGCGACCAGACGGATTGTTTGCCTTTGTTTCTGTTGGAGTTGTTGGCTTGGCTGTAGCCGCGCTGCTGTTTGATGGAGCGTTCTGAGGATGCGTATATCTTGGAGGCTTTGATGACTTCCTCCCAGGAATCTGGGATGCCCGTTTTCCCGGACAATGTTTTCATCAAGTCCTCACTGCGCACCCCGTTGATAAAACCTGCGCGCATGAGCTCTTCTCCGCAGCCGATTTGTAGTGCCTCCTTGTTGTAGCGCACAATGAAATCTTCAATCGATTCATTGTCCGTGCGCTGACGTAGGAGAATGTGGGATTTATCTCTTTTGTGGCGCATGAGGTGAGAGAAGTGATCTTTGAATTTCTGGATGAGGTCGTCGAAATCTAGAATACTTCCCACCGGAAGGTTGTCGAACCAGACCCTGGCTGCGCCCGTGAGGTTCTGTGCGAAGAGGTGGCACCAGACTTGCACGGCCCAGAGGACTGTGGTTCCTGCGCACTCGAAGTCGTGTAGGTGATCAGTGGGGTCTCGCAGGCCATCGTATCGACCGATGCTGCTTGGGAGCTTTGCTTGTTTTTCAATGGGTGCGGTAGCTATCCGCTGGCAAAACTTGGAGCTGAGGGCGAACGACTTAGGCCTATATGGCTTGTTTAAGTCGTCGTCCTCCTTCTTGTGTGAGGAGGCGGAGTGGGTCTTTGTCACCTTTCGCTTCTTGTGTTTGGAGATCTTTGTGTTATCTGAATCGCTGGTTGGTTGGTAGCTATCAGATTCTGATGTGGTGCCTGCGGGGTCCTGATCGCGCGCAAGCTTGCTGCGATCTCCACCCCGAGACTTGGGACGTGTGGCTTGCTTTTCTTTCCCCCTACGGCTGTGTTTTGCCGATGGGGAAGCCTTGGATTTATCGGTTTGAAGTTTGGCTAACATGTTTTGATAAATTTTTGTATTCTTGAGTTGTTTGCGAAAACGCCACTCGTCTGGATCCACTGGTGTGGTGGGTATGTCGGACTCGGATGAGTCTGAGCAGGAGACCGCCTGGGGCGGTGTTTCCTCCCTTGTGGCTGCTGTTGCTATGCCCTTGTCCGGAGTTTGGAGCATGCCTGCTCCCGTAGTCTGAATGACTGCCGAAGGGGATGCTCCTGCGACTCCGGTTGGTGTTAGATCTGCCATTTAGTGAGCTTAAAGGATGGAGGTTTGAAAGTTTAGTGATTCTTTCAGCCGACACGGATGGCGCCAATGAAGAAACAACGAGTATAAATAGGGGATAGTAGGTGTGTGGTACGACTCGTGTTCGCTGCAGGATATAATCCTTGGCTCACAACGATGGTTGATCTATGGTTCTATGCACAAACAGTAAGCAGAATAATGCGAGAGACAACGATATAAGTGGTTCGATCTCGTAAGATCTACGTCCACTAACAAGAGGTGATCTTTTATAAATACAAAGTACAAGTAATGATACAAGTGTATTGTTTCTAATTGGTCAAGAATTGATTACCCTAAGGAAGGAGGTGAATGTCTCCTTTTATAGGGGGTAAGTGGGCCTAGATAGCCAGGCCCACTTCGGGTGTTGACGGGCTTGGGCCCGGGAGCTTTTGGAGTCCACTTAGTTGGATCTCAATCCCTAGTTGGGTAAAGTGGTCCAAGTTGGAGAGGCTTTCTTTTGATTGGGCCACGTGGCGCTACATGATTGGACGGCTGGGCGGTGCTTCTGCCATTGGTACACGTGGCGCCTTCTGGCTGGATCTGCAGAGGGTCTCTTTTCTCCTGCTGTCAGGCTGTGTCAGGCGGCTGACCGGTTGTCAGCTGACACCTGACAGGAGGTGGCAAGTTGAACTCTAAGGGGGATGAATCCGGCGCTGTCAACTGGTGACACTGCGCGGAGTGAGCAGCGCAGTTTAGGCGCTGCTGCTTTTTCCTCCCTTAGTGTTGTGTTGGCCTTTTGTAGGCGGGGTTTATTGGGCGCTGGGTAGGGTGCGCTTGAGAGCGCTGAGAAGCGGTACCCTACCCCTTCAATACGGCTGATCATAGACAAGCCTTCCATCTTCTTAATGCTATGTATCTAGTGTAATCCTCATGACCCTCTGTGTTTTATTGCATGAACTACTTCTACGATTCCATTCATGGCCATGATGATCAAGGTAGGACGAGGTCTAACCTTGGTGGGATGTTAGGATGGCCCTAAGGACTCCCATTAGACCCCAAGATCCCCGGAAGAAGCCAGGAAGTCAGCCCAAGAAGGCACAAGAAGGAATGCGAAATAGTTGAGGTGAGCTTGCTATTTATAGAGCTGCCAGGGGGTACACGGGCGTGCATAGGGAGGTGGCGTAGTCGTGCACCTGCCCCACATACGTTCTGTTGCTACAAATCTGTCTTGTCTGTACTTGCTGCCTTGCACGGGCGTGCCAGGGGACAAGCACAGGCGTGCCAGTCGACAAGCTTGTTTTTCTTGTCTCCCAAGTTGGTTGTGTTGTCTCCTAGCGTCTGTGACTGTAACACCCCAACCGATGGCGGAATCATCGAGGTGCCACGTAGTGATGATTGTTCAATAGCTCATGGACTAAAGTGTAAATTTAGATACATTGATTAAATAGTTCATTACAATGAAATAAAATACGAGTCTAAATGCCAACTAAACTGAAATACAATGAATCAAAATCTAAATATAAATCCGAAAGCTTAAAGAATGCATCTCAAAATAACCTGAAACATGTAGAAAATAATTTTGTCAATACAAAAATTGTATTGGTGAGCATACCCTGTTTTGAATACATATAGTAGAAAAAGTGTTTAGCAATTCATGTGTTGTATACCGTTTGCAAATATGTAATAAGTAGTATCAGTCAAAACCAAGCCTATGAATGATGACTAACACTTGAATAACCAACTGAATAATGAATTAACAAGACAATGACCAAGATTCTCTCTACAGAATCTCAAGGGGGTATACCATAGTAATTCATTGAAATGCTAGGCCGCAGAACGGTTAATGATTTTGACTAAGCATACACACAAATTCACATAAAGCAAACACACATGAGAATTGCATTAAGTATAAGAATAACATTTGATAATAGTGTACATGTGTAACACCCCGTTGTTAAGTACCCGAAATTATATATATAATCTATGATTAATTAAGGTAATAATAAATTATTAAAGATTGTTAATAATAATAATTATTAATAATTGTTCTTCATAAGACAAACTTCTTTGAAAAGGTTGGAGCATTCATATGAATCCTTCCTCATGTATGCACCTACATAAAACATCTTTAATATATATATACATACCATGCACATGGACTCCTATCCCTGCTTCCCTTCCACGTAAACATCCACCTATCACCAACTTATCATGATGCAATCATAGTCCTTATCCATTCAATACTATTATAGATTCATGTATTCATTCTCTGCTTCAAACTAAGGCACACCAACGCCACCTCCCTCTTCTAAAGCTTCACTCAACCTTATAAACCAACCACCTGTCCAAACATTAGCTTCATCATCATCATATCATTCATGCACCCTTATGCATTTACCCTCTGCCTAAATCCTACGCATACATACATTTCACGCAAGCTTCCATCTATTCACATCTGTCCAGATGCCAAAGCTTGCTCATCATCATCATGTAATCATGAACCTCAATCTATTGTTGTAATATAAATGCACATACAGTGCACCATGTTGAGGATATACACTGCACATATAACCGACATCAAATGAAAGAAAGCTATGAAAGAGAGAGAGATAAGAAAGAGAGAGAGAGTGAAAGCGTGAGTGAAAGAGAGGAAGGTAACCACCTCCGGTCGATCTTCTCCAGCCGAGTCCCTCCTCCGGCGACTTCACCAGCAACAACCCAACACCCTACCCCTTGTCACCACACTTAACCATCGAACCAGTAAGCTCTCTCCCTCTCTATCACCAACCGATCACCCGCTTAACCATCATCATCGATGATCGACAACAACCGGTAATCTTTCATAAGTCTGCATGAATATCCCGGTGAATCAACAACCGAAACCCGACACGTCAACCTCTGAAAACTACTACTCCCGAACACCCGACCTCCCTATGTCAATCTGTTACAAGTCACCTTTTTCGGATAACTCTTCGGTGATAATATATCACAACCCGACAACATGTTCGAACAACCGGTAACTGTTACCGGAGCTGTTACTTTGGCCGGTTACCATCCTTGGGTTGAGTGGTTTTGTTCATATCCTTGATTGGGTCTCAACTGTCCTCCGACTATTATCCTTCTGATTAGAAGCGAACCGTCAAACATATATATGAAGATCCGAGAGGTTAGGAATATGACATCTTATTATGTTATTATTATTATTATTATTATTATTATTATTATTATTATAAACGTGAAACGTGTGGGACGATAACATTAACCCGACAATATTAAACCGGATAGCGATAATAAACCAACTTATATTTTATACAAGAATATAAAAGTATTAAAGAATAATAGTACAGGATTGTCCCCCACAGTTATCACGTGCATAAGCCTTGCACGCGCTAATATTTATAAAATATATTAGGTACTATATTTGGAGAATATACCGTTAAGAAATAGACTACAGAATCCGGGAGAATACAATAGAGGTGAGTACATGACCCTTCCCCTTTTTACTATAAAGCTTTTGGGGTGATTACATGCTTGTCCGGTCATTATATTTTATATGGTTTATATTGTAAAAGTATTATCGAGTTGTTAATAGAATATTATCGAATCATGATCATGAGAATATATTAGAATTCGGTCGAATAGAAATCACGTAGGATGGATCCATTCGGTATCAAGTGAATGTATTTTCTGAACCAATTAGAGGTTTGGAACCATTATATAGCATTTGTACGGTGCTACCATCGATAATACATTCCACCTTAGAATGACCGAACCATAACGTTGAGTTACATGTTTATTAAACTTGAGTTATTATATCAATATGTCTAAATCTGGGCATGTCTCACTAGTATGAAAATACTAACGTACTTTAAGCATGTGGTCAGGTATTTATACAAAATAATAAAGAGAAAGCTGACGAATAGAAGATCTGGAAAAGAAGAGGATGCTATGGCTACATTTTATGTATTTCATTAGTATTGAAATTCAGTTTAATGTAATCATTACAATTAAACCTGTTAATGCTAATCCGCTGCGCCACCTGGGTCGTTACAGGTGGTATCAGAGCAGCAGGTTTAATTAATAGAAATCCTCTTCTGATCCAAGATCAACCAAAAATATTTTAGTAAGAAATATGTGTCAAGAGAAATCATAAGAAAGTATAGAAAATTATCAAGGAAATTACTAGAATAATATTGTGAGGTAAATTGACAATTTTTTGTGGCCAGGAAATTGTGAGTTTACAGGCACGATTGATTTCTAGAAAATTCTTTGGTAATACCAATATATAAGAACTACAAGAAATATGAATTATCTATAAACAAGAATTTTATGAATTATAGATAAGTTATTATAGAAATAGTCTTTCTATCTCTCGTATCAGTTAAAAGAAGATAAGAGCAACGTGTTAAGAATAAGAATACAATTATAAATTCCATATCATATTACATGAAAAATTATCAAATCTTTTACTCGAAATTTAAAAATAAAAATCAAAGGTAGTAACCTTCCTTAGAAGTAATTCACGTTTACAAGTATTCAAAATCAGACATAAGTAGAATGAATATATCCGATTATTAAAGAAAAGTTATAAATCTGTACAAATATTGTACTCCCACTTGAGCATTCCTATGATCAAGTTTCTAAATAAGATATGATTTCTCCGACGAAATTCGTTCTATCTGCCGCTTATGCGAATTCCCTTCTGATGAAAACCAAGTAAACATAAATATATTATATAAGAATATACCATTTCGTATAATTTATCATTTGAAACCATCAGTACAAGTATTTTCGAATATATCCGGAAATATATATTCTATAATTCCTTATAAAACTTCGTTCTATCCGCTTTGGAAAATCATTTCTTGAATATGGGAAACTATTTTCAAACTCAGAAATCCTATAAGAAGTTGATAAAAGAATATCAGAATCCAACTCGTATTATCAAGAAATAGTATCAGTGTCTTCTCGATCTGAACGAATCAATAGAAAGTAAATATTAAAGCTTATATTAAGACATTTAAAAAGATATTTTCATATCATCCGAAAAGGTTTAAAAATCTAGACTTAAAGTTTCACATGGAAAACTTCCTATTATTCTAAACTAGAAATATATCAATATACGATCAATATATATATATATATATATCACGTTCTTTCCAAAAGTTTTGGGATAACTAGTATGACGAGACACGTGCAATCTGGAAGGGTGAGCGCCTGTATCCTGAGTTTTCTGTCTAAGGTTGGCATTTCGTATAAATTCTAATCAACCGTGGGACCCGTATGCCTACCTGGGAACTCTTGGGATGAGCATTCACTTATAGGCTAAAGCATGTCTCTCACAAGTCACTAGAAATTCTAGAATCCTTTGGATATTCAAAATTTCCACCAGAAATAATCCCGATCACTTTCCTTTTCTAGATTAACATTCTTTCGTTAAATGTTTAACTCGAAAAACATCTATGATATAAAAACCTATCACCTCGACCTCGTTCGTAGTAAAACTTTTACAGTACTGTCTAATCATCAAAAGTTCTTAAACTCGATCTAACGGATCTATGATTATCAATGAAACATAATATATCTATCAACGCTTCGGTTATAAGCATTATTGTCAATTATTACCCCAGAATCCTAGAAACTATCCTCACCCGATTGTTATCCCTACTCAAACCCAGTGTATTATGTTTTTACTTCATAGAATAATACATATGTCGAATTATCTCATATCTTTTCAGTGAAATTCTGCAATCTACTGAAGTTGATTCAGATATTTATCCCCAACTCATGACGCCTTGGTTTTTCCTAAAAAAAAAAAAAAACGGTTATCAAGTTGTAAACTCTGACCCAAATATTAGGTCTTATAGATAAATTAACGGCATGTTCAATTTCTAAAAATTTATAAAATCACCTTCTGGCAACTTAAGTTTTCAAAAATGAAGCTAGTAATTATTATAAGAATATAAAGAAAAATATATATATCTAATTTCTTCACGTCATTGGAAGTGAGGTTCGAAGATTTGTTAATTCAATAAATATTTGAGAAAGATATTCCTACTGTTATAGTAAATCGAATCCTTATCATCTTATTATCTAAAACTAATAACTCTACTCTATAAATCTATGAAATTGTGACAGCCACGGTTACAACCAGATTTGAAGAGTTTCGAAAATCCTTAGTCCTATAAAATCATTAGAATCCCCGACAAATGTTCTTCGTGATAATGAATTAATATTTTACTTTTTTTTAGAAAAACACAAACTATTATCATTCTCTCTTTCGATCCTATTTAAGAAATTTAGAGAAATTCTTAGACGATTATCTCAACCATTGAGTCACGAAACCTGAAACTTGTGACAATATGATAAGAGAGCTTTGAATATACTAAAGGTGTGATATATCGTAACGATAAACCATCATCTTTAAATCGAGATTCTGTAAATCAGGCACATCCATGGCAGCCTAGATCTTGAAATAAGAATCTTGTTCGTAACCATATTCATCCGTATACAGAACTGATTAAAATCTAGCGATCAAATCAGTATGTAGAATCAAAGATGGCTGCATGTCCTCTATGCAACCCCTGTGGCAAAAAGAGATCCGGACCCTTATAAGAGGTATATCCGGACATTTCCCACAGGATTTCGTGTAGGGACATAGGATACTATAAAGGAACAGGTACCCTATCCAATGTCGGAGAGAATTCTTGTACTTCCTAACAGATGTTGCCAATACCTTAAAGATAGTATCAGGAGATCCTTCAGTTTGGTCGACATAATATCTTTGTTTTATTTGATACAAGAATGGACTACTCTAAAAAGTATCTTACTAGATTATCAAGTATCTTACAAATAGGTTGACTTCGGTCATATTCTGGTCATTTCACATCAATAGAGAACTCTATTATAATCGTTCGCATACATAGAAAATATCCTATACGATGGGGATTATTTTTCAATATAAATATGAATGCCTCTTAGCATATTTCTTAGGATAGATTATTGCCTAGATATCATAAAGTATCATTCCTGATTATCAGAAGATCCACTTTATATGGTTATTCATTTGAATTTTCTGCTAAGCCTAGTCTCAACCCGAATATTTAATACAACTCGAAAATATTTATAGCTATCTACTCCTGAAAATAATCGTTTATACTTATCAAACCCGAATAAGCCGATATATTATAGAAAACAAAACTCATGATCTAAGGTAATAATATTTATACGATTTTATATGCCTACGACAATCTGATAAGTGACTTTCCAGTAGTTCAACTTTAGAATATATATATAAAAGAAGTTTAAATTTTGTAGAAATTAAATAATTCCAAGAATTAAGCCATTCGATTTAGCTATAGAATGTTTGATATTAAAGTATGGAATATATTTTAAAACGTATTATAGAACAAAATTATAAGAAAACAATCTATTATAAAATGTAAAATATTTCAAGATGGCGTGTACTAACGTGAACAACCAGAGATAATTCTTTATCGAGCAATTATTATATAAATAGAAAAGGATTAAGATATAATGATATCTTAACACCAAGAATAAATTATCATAAGAATTGTAATTCGAATAGACAGGTAAACTATAGATGATTACAAATATCATTATTTAAGAGAAATAATAAGATATGGGATATCATACCACCACAAGAAAGTTATAATAATAATCGATGTGGCCAAAGGCTTGGCCAAAAATAAATAATAGTATGAGAAACCTTAGAAAAGTAAGCTTAATATTATAACCTGAGAATCATAATCTATAGAATTTTATGATAAGCCTAAGTATGGTCAAAGGATTGGCCAATAATAAGAAAATATTATAGAAAATACCCAGAAGTAAGAAACCATCCTAAGTCTTCATATCTAGATTATATAAGCAAATGGGAAAGGATTAGAAAGACTAAGAATCCATGACATTAATTATGTTTTCATAAGGATTAGAATTTATTATTAGAAAAATAAGAGGGGGACAAGTTCAATAGGTTGGGGAGAACCTAATAATAGTATATAGATTATCAAAACTAATAAAAAGATATTTATTAAACATTATAAGATAATTCGAATCGAATCTCGAGGACGAGATTCCAATAGGTTGGGGAGAATGTAACACCCCGTTGTTAAGTACCCGAAATTATATATATAATCTATGATTAATTAAGGTAATAATAAATTATTAAAGATTGTTAATAATAATAATTATTAATAATTGTTCTTCATAAGACAAACTTCTTTGAAAAGGTTGGAGCATTCATATGAATCCTTCCTCATGTATGCACCTACATAAAACATCTTTAATATATATATACATACCATGCACATGGACTCCTATCCCTGCTTCCCTTCCACGTAAACATCCACCTATCACCAACTTATCATGATGCAATCATAGTCCTTATCCATTCAATACTATTATAGATTCATGTATTCATTCTCTGCTTCAAACTAAGGCACACCAACGCCACCTCCCTCTTCTAAAGCTTCACTCAACCTTATAAACCAACCACCTGTCCAAACATTAGCTTCATCATCATATCATTCATGCACCCTTATGCATTTACCCTCTGCCTAAATCCTACGCATACATACATTTCACGCAAGCTTCCATCTATTCACATCTGTCCAGATGCCAAAGCTTGCTCATCATCATCATGTAATCATGAACCTCAATCTATTGTTGTAATATAAATGCACATACAGTGCACCATGTTGAGGATATACACTGCACATATAACCGACATCAAATGAAAGAAAGCTATGAAAGAGAGAGAGATAAGAAAGAGAGAGAGAGTGAAAGCGTGAGTGAAAGAGAGGAAGGTAACCACCTCCGGTCGATCTTCTTCAGCCGAGTCCCTCCTCCGGCGACTTCACCAGCAACAACCCAACACCCTACCCCTTGTCACCACACTTAACCATCGAACCAGTAAGCTCTCTCCCTCTCTATCACCAACCGATCACCCGCTTAACCATCATCATCGATGATCGACAACAACCGGTAATCTTTCATAAGTCTGCATGAATATCCCGGTGAATCAACAACCGAAACCCGACACGTCAACCTCTGAAAACTACTACTCCCGAACACCCGACCTCCCTATGTCAATCTGTTACAAGTCACCTTTTTCGGATAACTCTTCGGTGATAATATATCACAACCCGACATCATGTTCGAACAACCGGTAACTGTTACCGGAGCTGTTACTTTGGCCGGTTACCATCCTTGGGTTGAGTGGTTCTGTTCATATCCTTGATTGGGTCTCAACTGTCCTCCGACTATTATCCTTCTGATTAGAAGCGAACCGTCAAACATATATATGAAGATCCGAGAGGTTAGGAATATGACATCTTATTATGTTATTATTATTATTATTATTATTATTATTTTTATTATTATTATTATTATTATTATTATTATTATTATTATTATTATTATAAACGTGAAACGTGTGGGACGATAACATTAACCCGACAATATTAAACCGGATAGCGATAATAAACCAACTTATATTTTATACAAGAATATAAAAGTATTAAAGAATAATAGTACAGGATTGTCCCCCACAGTTATCACGTGCATAAGCCTTGCACGCGCTAATATTTATAAAATATATTAGGTACTATATTTGGAGAATATACCGTTAAGAAATAGACTACAGAATCCGGGAGAATACAATAGAGGTGAGTACATGACCCTTCCCCTTTTTACTATAAAGCTTTTGGGGTGATTACATGCTTGTCCGGTCATTATATTTTATATGGTTTATATTGTAAAAGTATTATCGAGTTGTTAATAGAATATTATCGAATCATGATCATGAGAATATATTAGAATTCGGTCGAATAGAAATCACGTAGGATGGATCCATTCGGTATCAAGTGAATGTATTTTCTGAACCAATTAGAGGTTTGGAACCATTATATAGCATTTGTACGGTGCTACCATCGATAATACATTCCACCTTAGAATGACCGAACCATAACGTTGAGTTACATGTTTATTAAACTTGAGTTATTATATCAATATGTCTAAATCTGGGCATGTCTCACTAGTATGAAAATACTAACGTACTTTAAGCATGTGGTCAGGTATTTATACAAAATAATAAAGAGAAAGCTGACGAATAGAAGATCTGGATAAGAAGAGGATGCTATGGCTACATTTTATGTATTTCATTAGTATTGAAATTCAGTTTAATGTAATCATTACAATTAAACCTGTTAATGCTAATCCGCTGCGCCACCTGGGTCGTTACAACATGAATAGCCCCAAAAGAGTAAAACATGAAAAAGGGGAAAGATATACTCACTGTGTTAATGATGGTAAACTTGCAAAGAATCAACGAGAACCAATGAATTATGCTTGGACGTATATTTTTATTATTAAAATTTATGAGCAATAATTCGGCTATATGATTGATGGAGTTATTGATTTTTTTTATGGGCGACAGAACTTTACTATTATTTATTTAAACATTTATTACCGATTCGAAACAAAAAAGGTACTATATCATTGTAAGTATCTGAACATAACCTTTTTATAGTGATTACTACACCCTAAAAGAAATGGAAGTTAGACAAGGATTTCATGTTTTGAGGTGCATAAAGTTTGACCTCCAGAGATAAAAATATCAACATTGTTTTTATTAGAACTTTTCGTTATGTTGTGATGTTAAAATATTGATCATTTATTAAATAATAAGCTTATTCGTAAAGTTGAACATGAAATGTTTTAAGAAAAACAAATGTTGTAACATGGTATTATTTGTGAAAAATTAAATAATGTAAAAAATGTAACTTTAATTTACTAACCAACCCATTTGACAAGTAATAAAACTCATTATGACCACTTTAGTAAAACTCATTCAACTAATACTCCACTATATGATGCTACTTCAAGTTCATATATTCTATATTATAATATAGCTTATTAGTTCATAAAAAGAGTCGAGTTGATTTTGACAGAAGCTTTCAAGTTGGACCTTAGTAACAAAACAAATACGTTAATCGCCCTATCTTCTTTATAACATATTAATGTGAAAAGAAAATTCCCTTTTAAATCAGTAGTTCTAAAACGGAAACAGTAAGAAATGGATTGGAATTCTTACATGATTCATGATGCGAAGAGACCGAAAGATTCAAATGCGTTTTCGGCTTACACGGTATGATAAGATGTTGTATAGAGATATGTCATAGAACAATATGGTTTGAGATGGTGGTTATTTATGTTGGTCTTACACTTGCCGGAGGAGAAAACAGGAAGGGCCGATGATGGTTACGAGAAAGATGGGTCATCAATCGGATGGACGGAGATGGTTCTGCGGTTTATTGGAGAGTGGCAAGTGGTGGTTTCATTGGAGCGTTTGGTGGTGGATATGGGTCTTGGTGTAGCTCGCCGGTTTCTATAATATAGAGGGAGCGAAGTGTTTTGGTTGGCATTACTCGATTTGGGTATTGAGCTTTATTGTTCCTGTCAGTTTTGGTGCAATCAATTGATCTTTGATTGGTGATTTAATTTCATTAATGTATTAGTTATTTGATTGTTACGAAAGAAAGAGGAAAACAAAAGGAACCGGCTTGAAAGGAAAAGAAAGAGTTAATGAATTAATACTTAACAACAATTCTACTTATAAAAATTATAAGTTTTCATAAATTGCGACTTTTGATCCTTTTAGATTATGAGAGTTAAAAATGAAAACGTTAAAATAGTTGAGGGACCAATTGTGTACATATATGAAAAGTGGAGGGTGTAGGTTGTCACAGTCTCCCCTACTTTAGAAAATTTCGTCTCGAAAATTTCTTTCAAGTGGATGTTCTATGAAACAAAAGGCGTTGTAAAAGGCAAGCAGGTTTTAAGAAATACACCAGTCATGATTTGACAACGTTTGAAATAGTTGTCTAATATCCAAAGCAAAAGTTTCAAAATCCTTGATGTTTGACCCGAGGATAGGGAGCTAAGGGTTTACAATGGGAAAAGTTTGGGAAAGTATGTAACTGGTGAGAGCAAATGCACTGTTGAAGCAGTCTCCCCTACTTTAGAAAACAATTTATGACTGAACATTATTACGGTCATGCAGCGGGATTTCGAATAACAGAGAGTGTGAGAGTATACATGGTTTAAGTTTTCTACGTGTATAGTTAAAAGAAGACTCGAGGAAGACGAATTTAAGCTTGTGTAAACATTTTATTGACTAAAGAGAAAAGAAAACTGATAGCCGTTGGTTAACAACCTATTAGAGAGGTCGGTTCCAACGCTATTAAATAGTCCAAGATGCAATTGAAAATTAATGGGGTAGGTTCTTGGGCAGGCTCCTAGTCCGCTCCCGCGGTATTGTTAGTGTTTATAAATAGGGTGTACCGCAGCTAACCCACCACACTACTGATACTTTGGACTCGTACTGATTGTCTACCAATAGCCTAAGTAGAATCACACACCACCCCATGTACCTGTAAACCCATGATTGCGTTCCGGACCGTAATCATCGATTTACCTTACACTAGGGTGTTATGCTTTTCTATAACACTAACATAAATAATACCATAAACAAATGTGTGCAACCAAAATACGTTAAGTAATAGATACTGTATTGAAATAATATTCAAGCATGACATGGTTAGAGGTCCTTCCCTTTCGAGTTCACCCTTTAACCGTAATGAGAATAATGTGTAAGTATAAGACATGGTTAGAAGTTCTTCCCCTTTTGGGTTCACCCTTAACCAATAACTTTCTGTTCACACTGTTCGACTCTAAACAACCATATTGATAAACTTTGAGGATTACACTGTTCCCCTCGGGTTAGAGGAATACTCTGAACCGAGTCGTACGTGGGAACTGGCTTAGATCTCATACGAGCTGTCAATTAGTATGTTTATTGACCATGGTGTTGAACAAAATAATGAGAAAGTATAACAGGGTTTTGCTCAAAATAGGAACTATGTATACAAAATATATATAGGTATTGTACAAATTTTCGATTGAAAGAATAATATAACATAAATCGAGTAAATCGGGATTACGCAAAATAAAAGTAAATGAGTTGAACCAAAGTTCATAATCAGTGATGTAAGAATAACTGCTAATAGTGTGAGAATAACCGCAAATAACGCGTATGAATAACCACCAATTAAAGAATAATACGAAAATAATAAGATAATGTGCAAACGTAACTATAAATAGAATGGTGTAAAAATAATGAAATTTACTGTAAATGAAAGTGCGCAGAACAGACGTATAGTCTACTGGCATGAGGATAACTTTTTAGAAACCGAAGAATGTTTTAAATTGAAAACAGGTTCGCTTGAAAAGATTTCGTAGGTACACATCTTCATGTGTTTACGAGAAGTTGAGTTGAAAATTGTTATAAGACATATTATTAGTTGCAAGTTTCTCCCAAAAACATATATTGGATACGTCATATGAAAACAAAAGGTTTACATTTGACTTGTAAATATGCAAAATAAGTTTATAAAACTCAAGACGAAACCATATAAATCAAATGTGTTTCAAAAGACCAAGATTTAAAAATGGCGTGAATGATAAAAGCCAATGTGTATGACACGAAAAAACTTATAATCACATAACCTTTCTGAAAACAGATTTCAAGTTTTGAAAATAAGATCGAGTCACATCAAGGAAAGTGATAAGGATTGTGAATGATCCTAGATGCCTTGATGAATTTTGGAAAATAGAATTTTTTTTCTGTACTTAAACATTTCTTTAACTTGTGGGTTGAAAAGTCGAAATTTTTTAATTGTTATGAAATGTTGAGAAAATCTATATGTTACCCGTTAGGACTGGGTAAACTTGAAACCTTTTAATTGTCAAACTTTTACGAAATTTATACGTTGAAAGTTCGTTTATTTGTAAGGATCGTTAAGGCATCTCTTTGGGCTCATAGCGGGCTACTTGTTTCAAGGCACAGGGTGTATATAAAGTGTGTACTAATCTAGCGAATAGACTTTGTGAAAAGACATACAGGATAAGTTTCCAAGTTAATCGTTTTAAAGAGTAGTGTACTAGTGCGTATCGTGTAGGTAGACATTTATGTATGAGTTTAGTCTAACTAAGAAGTGCTAACTAATGGTAGTTGGCGATGGCTTAGGCGACTGGGTGTAGATATATTAGTATTAGGTATATAAGGATTTGTTGTGTTGAGAGTATTGTGAGTGCATAAGTGGATACAAAAGTCATAATTTAGGGATATATTAGTATTAGGTATAAATCGGCACGTTGATAATCAGTGTGGATTTTCACAACGTCGATCAGTTTATTTTCATAGCAATCGCGTATGAAATGATACCAAACGAGTATGTGTTTTGCCTTGGAATGATTTACTGAGTCTTTAGCAAGCGCTATAGCATATTCATTATCACAGTAGATGTGAGTATTTAGAAATTTTAGACAATGATCTCTCATTTGTTGTTGTATCCATAAAACCTAGAAGTAGCAGCTGGATGCAGCTACGTTTCCGACACGCAAGTTGATAAGGACACTGAGGCGTCTTCTTGCATTGCCATAAGACTAGTCTTTCTCCCAAAAACTGGCATCCAGCCGTTGTGGATTTTGCATTGGTTTTGCATCCGCCATAGTAAGCATCACTATAAGCGACGAGGTCAAACTTATAGTCATTAGGGTACCATAGACCTTTGGTCAGACAACCCTTTATACAACGTAAGATCCTCTTCGCAACAATTAGGTGGGACTGTTTCGGCCTTGACTAGTAACGGGCTAGAAGACACGTTGTAAACATTATGCAGGGTCTAGAAGCAGTGAGATATATCAACGGTTTGCCCTTTCTCTCCAACACCAATCCCGTGATTGGTTTTAATAGGGGTGGCAACAAGAGTAGAATCTTTCATCCGGAACTGGATAAAGATGTCAACAACATATTTCGTCTGGTGGATGAAGATCCACGACGCCTGTTGTTCTACCTACAGACCAAGAATGTATTGCATTTCCCCCATCAAGCTCATCATGAATTTCTACTGCATTAACTTTTCAAAATCCCTGCACAATTCATCATTAGTAGACCCAAAAATAATGCCATCAACGTAAACCTATACCAGACGATGGTTACCACTCTTTTCCTTAGCATTTGATACCATTCTCGCGGAGCTTGATGAAGTCTGCAGAACGCTTTATTCACTTTGGAGACTTTTTCACAATGAAACAAATCCTTAAAACCGGACGACTGTGCAACATACACCTCTTCCTTCATGATACCATAAAGAAAAGGACTTTTCACATCCATTTGATAAACCTTGAATCGTTTGTACGAAGCGTAAGCTAAGAACATCCGAATAGCTTTAAAGGGTGCAACTGGAGTGTATACTTCATTGTAATCGATTCCTTCAATTTGTCGAAAGCCGAGAACAACTAATCGAGTCTTGATTCTGATCACCACCCCGTGGTCATCCCATTTGCATTTAAAGACCAACTTTGTTCCAATTTTCTTCACACCAGGAGGTAAGTTAACTAAGTCCTACACTCCCAGCTTTTGGAACTATTGAAGTTCTGTTTGCATAACATTAATCCATGGATCCTCCCTCAGTGCTTCCTACACAATTCTTTGTTCTTGTTGGGATACGTATAGAGCGAAAGACCAATCGTTCCAAACTTCGGGTTTTCTGATCTCTGAGTACAAGGCTAGGGTACCTGCATTGTTACTTGAACTAGCTGTTCTGAGTTGACCATGTGTCATAACTCTGTTAGTTGGATTTCAAATCACATTTTGCAATGGAAAACTGGCGTGAATCCAAGATTCTGGATGTGCCGGCACTGGATCATTGGAGTGCAAATTGAGATTTTCCAAGACTTCAGAAAGATTTGTCTCTACAGTGTTTGAAGTAGAAGAAGTATCGGGTTGCGTGTTAAACCTAGAGAAATCAATCTGCAGATCAATTCCCGGTGTTGCTAAAGATGAAGGACCGCTTTGATTGCTTTCTGGAGGGAAAATTGGAGCTGTAGTGGTAGATTCACCATTTCAAGCTTGTATTTTGTAGTTGAAAGAAATTAGCTAAAACAGGATAATATGATCATACAAGTCACAAATCTAGGTGCGGAAACCCTAGATATGAACAAAATGATAATACTCGGATCAAAACATGTAAAACATCATTTCAAAGATTGTTTCATAGATTAACTTTCACAAATACTTGATTACAATCACTCACACGTTAATCTAGACCTTTCTAACACTTTTACAAAATCCACACGAACCTGACCTTCAAACTCACACTTTCTGAAACTCTCTCTAACTTAGAAAACATCAAAATCTATTTATACACACTGCACATTCGCCCCTTTTCATGGTGCGAATGTAGACTATGTCCACATTCGCCCATCACCAAGGTACGAATGTGTTCTCTTCTGGTCAGTCTTTTACCTTCGCCCAAACTTCTTCTTCCTTCGCCCCATTTCTCTACCTTTGGTCCTTCAACAAAACATTCTAACACATGTTAATAGCTAATCCAATCACTAGTCGCACTTCGTGCATCTACAAACTCCCCCTCGACTATTGATTGGATTGTCTTCGATCTTCGTCCATCACCTTGTTCATCAGATAGATCCTCAGTTGCTTTTTCTGTTCTTTTGTCATTTCAGGCTCCAACTTACGCTTCACCGGCTTAGGCACATCGGCCATCTTCACCATCTTACCAACTTTAGCATCCAAGTTGCTACCGGAGTTTATATCATATGCAAAGCAAACTCCCACAACTTGTGTATACTTCTTTGCCTGTTCTGCATCATTGGGATCGTAATGAATCGGATTGTAGAAAAGCATGATGATGTCTTCAAACGTACAATTGATCAACCACATAGGATCAAATACATGAACATGCTTGTATTTGTCCTTTCCATCTCTCAGCACTATCACCGCTTCTGCCTTCCTCCAGTCATAATACCAGAAGATAAAGTCAGCACTGAAGTGTTGTGGCAAAGGCATCAAAGGTATCTTCTTCATCACTTCAGGTGCCTTGTATATCAGTGTCACCCTCTGCAATCCAGTCTTTGGATCAATATCCCTGTGAACTTTCCTTCTAGGATACTGAGGTTTAAACCTGTTCCATTTCGTTCTGCTCTCTCAAACTAACTTGTCAGCAAACCAACCAACAGCTGTACTGTTCACTGAAGCTCCAGACATCGGGAATCTGCAAATGTCTCTGACCGCCCAGTACGGTAGAGTTAATAGATCAATGAATCTGTAAAAATACAAGATTCCTGATTCCCATTTTACAGCTAAGCACTTCAATCTTCCCAGATATGTCCAACCGAGAGCTCTGCCTTTGAACTTCTCGTTGTGAAATCTGTAAAAACTAGCTTGAGCTTCAGGCTTTGGTCGTTTGTCATCCATTTCCTTCAACTTCTGTAGATATGTCTTCAATTCATCATTCTGACTTGAAGATTGCTGCTTATCAGTACCAAACACAGTTTCAACAAACTCCTCACTTCTTTTCTTAGCTTTCTTTCTAGCCGATATGTTTGGTAACTCTGTGAAGTTTGGAAAAACTACATCTTCATTATTCTGTCTGAAATATTGTGGATATTCCTCGTGAGTAATATCCTTAATTTCCACTTCATCCATCTCAGGTGTATTCTTATCATCAGAGTGATTTCCAATATCCTTTTCAGGAATATCTGGAATCGACTCATCCATCATAATCTCCTCCAATGATTTCCCTACTCGCTGTGCAAGACCATCCAGAATTTCTTTGGCAACAGCAGCAGGTACTTCACCATCTTCTAAGTCTGGATCATTGTACTCGAGCTCATACCTCATATCATCAGTTTGAAAAATCTCAGCAAACTTTCCTGTGAACTCAATGGTCCATTCTCTCTTCTCTAACATATCTCTATACACCTTCTTAGCATCATCATTCAGAGATCTCACCTTTTCATTCCAGAAGATACTTTCATCTGAGTCTACATTCCCACCTTTCTTTTTCTTTGAACTCGACTCTCCAGCATCTTTCTGAGGTGTTCTCTTTTCAAATGTGAACTTACTAGAATCATCTCCTTCGTCATCATCATCACTTTCATCACTACCATCATCATCCTTACTACCTGATCCCTCCGCATCATCATCATCTTTATCACTTTTCTTGCTTTCTTCATCATCACTCTTCTCAGAATCATCATCCTCCTCATCATCCTTTTCCTCTTCATCATCAGAAGGCTCAAAATCAACCTGTTCCTCCTCTTTTTCTTTGTCTTCCTCACCTTCTTTCAACTTCGGTGCTTCATTGTATAAGTTGTCCAACAAATCACTAAGACGTTTGTTTTCAGCCTTAAGTTCTTTGTTGTCAGCTTTAATAACTCTAATCATACTTCGATTCCCGCTACACTTAACCTCAAGATCTTTATTATCTTCTTCAAGTTTCTTCACTTTCTTCTCGATCTCATCTTGGTTAGTCTTAGAAGCAACCACGATCTGTAGCATCTTTTCTTCATTTTGTTTAAATTTGCTGATTTCTGCCTGCTGAGCTACAATCATCTTCATCATCTCATCCATCCGTTTGTTAACCTGTTTCATAACATCATCTGAAACAGTAACTTTCTTCGACTTGGATGGCTCAGCTTCTTTTGCCTTCTGTTTCTGAGGATTCTTGAACATATCCAAAACATTATCCAGTGCAACATTAAAATCATCAACTGGTAATGCTTCAGCTTCTTTACTCCTCTTCTGTTTCTTAGCTACTGGTGAAGATAGCTTCGATGATGTACCTGCATCAGGTAACTTCTTCCCTTTTAGCAACTGAGCAATCTCCTTCTCTCTCAACTGCTTAGTGCTAGACTTCTTTGCCATAGATTTATGCTTCGGTTTAGGCAAATTCACTACCACAGTCTCACCTGTTTCCAGCTCATCCAGATTTATACTCAAACCTGTATCAACATCTACAGTCTTCTTCTGAGAAACTTCTTCAATTGTCTTGTTTAAAGATTCAGACTCACCAACCATAGTGGCCTTACGTTTGGTGGTCTTAACTCTTTCCTCTTCAGAATCCCACTGTTCATCAACTTCAGTCTCCTCCGAATCCACTGAATCTTCATCAATCAAACTAGTTCCCTTCTTTGCTGTTGTTTTCTTCCTAGTAACCTGTTGCTTTGAACTTCCTTGATCAGTCTTTGCTTTACCCTTCCCTTTGGCTCCAGCATTGACTACCTGTCTCTTCCTCTTAGTGTTTGCATCAGCATACACTAAAGGATCATCATTATCTGAGTCACTATTGTCATGTCTTGCTTTGTTCTTGCCAGGATCAGTGTAACCCTGACTAGCCAAAGCACCAAAAAGTCTCCTGTGAGGTGGGTTTTCATTATCTGGCACACCTTTGTATCCTTTCATCCTCACAAGTGTACGAATATTCATGTGATCTTGACCTAGGATCATAGTTGAATCCTTCTTCAATTCAGGATACTTATGGTCAAAGATCATCATGAGAAACCTCGGATACAGCATAAACTGCTTCTTCTTCAAACCCTTTAACATCTCGAGCATGTGGTCTAAGATCATACCAGATACATTGAATGGTTTGTTAAGAGTTAACGCAACCATCAATGAACTTAAACTTCTCCTCATGACATCGTATCCACCGCTCACACACCCGAATACATGGATAATTACGTGTGCAAGATACTTGAACTGCACACTTAATTTCCCTTTATGCATTGAACCATCAGTAATCGAACCCTTGTACTTCATCCTCAAAAAGCACGCTTTCTGCTCGGTCCAAGACAACTCTCTGGGATCATCACTAACTTCAAACTTTATCTGCAGTGCTTCCCTGATGTCTGATTTCGTCAAAAACATCTCCATCCCCTGAATCTTGCTCTTGATAATAGTTTGATTTTCCCAGAAATCATACTTAGCATTCTTGTAAAAATCTTCAACTATATCTCTGTAAATGATTGTTGGTGTAGCTAAGGCATGAATAACTCTGCTTCACCTTAGAAACTCCACAATCCCAGCAAATTCTGTATTCTTCTCAACATCTCCGACATAAGCACAACAGTTGTGTGTAGGTTCAAACGGCCAACCACGTGGAGCAGTTTCAGCTTCCTGAACAGGATCTAGTATAATGTTCTCCACTGGTGCTTCAACATGTTCTGGTTGCTCAGCCATCTGTTCATCAAAAATTAGAAAATACGTCAAAATACAAAAACGACAAAAATTAAAAATTTCAAAATTTTCAGATCCCACATTCGCCCGTTTTGGTTTGGCCGAAGGTGGAGTTTTGGTACGAATGAACACAAATTAGCACGAATGTGGAAATATTCAAATTAAAAAATCACATTCGTCCAGTCTTTAACACATTCGCCCTTTTATTTCCACATTCGCCCGTTTTTCATGAACGAATGTGAAAACTGCTCATCCCAAAATTTAAAATTTTGCCAATGTTGTTGTTTGACTCTGATTTTGATTCATATGTATTCTAATATGGCCGATCAACACTCGTACATCATCAATTGTAAAGATTATTCAATTTTCATTAGTTTTAAAGTGGAATTAGGGTTTCGAAGCTTCAATTGATCAATCAATCCACTAAACAATGTTATTAACCTAATTCCTTAATATATCTCCCCCTAAAACTAATGGAGATTGAAATGATAACAAAAACAATCAACAAAAAACGGTCCAATATGTCCAGAATCAAAACCCTAGGTTCGAAGAACGAAAACCCAAATTCTGAACGGATTTCGAAGCCAATACCTGTATAATGAGGTGCAAAATAATCAGTAAACACTCGGGAACAATAATAACAGTCAAAGAAACACAAAGCAACAAGTCCAGGTATCCTAGAAAAATTTTGAAAAATTATGAATGAAGGGTCGAACCTGCTCTTTGGCTTAAATAGAGATGCCACATTCGCCCGTTTCTATGGTCGAAGGTGGGGTGATTCCACATTCGCCCCAAGCGAATGGCCCGAATGTGGAATTTACACCTGAAGGTGGAAAATGTATTTGATAGATCCACATTCGCCCAAGTAGAAACGCCCGAATGTAAAGATTTTTCCACATTCGACCCAATTAAGGGGCGAATGTGAAATGGAAAAATCTGAAAATTTTGCCAAATCACGAATTCGAATCCCGTTCAACATTTTTCAATCCGTTAAGTCTCAAAAACTCACAATTTCACTTTTAGAATGATACAAAGCCCAGATGGTTTCATCAAATCTCAGAAATTGACCATCAAACACCGCCGGTTATCAAAAATAAAGCAGAAATGTAAAGACTTTTGGTTTTTCTAAAATTTTATCAAAACACACCTAAAATCTTTTTCGATTTTGTATCTTTTTGACAATAAAAGTAAAATGCATCAATGTAAACAAAGCAATAAAACATTTTGTGATATCCGGTAAGAGGATCATATCAGTTTTCTGAGAAATCTGATCACAGCGTTGATCTTTTTGTTTAATATTATCATTAGAAACAGTATGTGACACGGCAATTGCTGATATTGTGGTCCACTTAAGCTCACATGCAGACTATTACGCAATGCTTTAAAATGATACGAGTTAGGTGTATTAGACTAACACATTGTGGTGCCCACACACACGACATACTCCCGTATCAAGTAATTGCACAAAGCTTCGTCGTAACGCGTGATTATGCCAGAGTTATCCGTTAAAGTTACAAAGTATATAGCACAGAGGTGTACAGGTCAGCAAACGAATGCAGCAGAGTAACATGTGCATATATACTAGGTTGAGGCTGATATTAACTACTGATTTGCATCAATAAGTCAATACGATGTAATTATGATCTTTGATCAATAAAAACATAAAGTTCCTCAATTCGGTAACTTTTGGTTTTGGCATTTAAGCTCTTTTAGCAAATATTCTGATGAAACTAGGTCTGTAAATCAATACGACAAAAGTTTAATCAGAATATCCCGGATAACCATAACATAACGACCCGAAACCTCAGATTTTGGCAATCCTATCAAACGAAATTACGGTACTAAGACCATATGCCCATGAGGTGTTCAGCCACAAACGCGTAGTTCGTTATGTTTGTATCACTAATGCACGCAATTTTTAGTCTACGAAGCCTATCAGCATATCACACGTAGTCAACACACGCCTCATATTACTATACAATTCTTTAGCCTGTGTCAGATCCCCACTGATGTACTATCATTTCCTCTTTTTATCCTGGAAATCATTTTTGGTTTTTCTAATTTTTAGGTCTTTTTGATTTTTCAATGTTTTTGGTTTTTTTTTTCTGATAAAATGACTCCCCCTAAAATAAAGAACATATTTTTGGGTTTTTAATTTTTCTGAAAAACAATAAAAACTTTAAAGAAAATTTAAAACTAAAAAGCGATAAACCGAGGTGCTGATTAGTCCTGTTTTTCCTTTATGTTGTTAACTTTTAAAAGATATTCAAAGCGGGATCTGTCAAAAGCTTTAGTAAACAAATCTGCACGCTGATAGTCAGTATGGATTTTGACCATATCTATCAATTCTTTAGCGTAACAATCACGGATAAAATGGTATTTGATCCGGATATGTTTCGCTTTAGAATGATTGCCAGTATTTTTAGTTAATGCGATAGCGGCTTCGTTGTCACAGTGGATAGGGGTTTTAAGAAACTGCAAACCGTAATCCACCATCTGCTGTTGGATCCAGAGCACTTGTGAACAGCAACTCGAGGCTGCAATGTACTCGGCTTCACAGGTAGACAGCGCCACAGAAGTCTGCTTCTTACATTGCCAGGTGACTAACCTGCTCCCTAAAAACTGGCAACCAGCTGTAGTGGATTTGCTATCCTTGTCACAGCCGCCCCAATCTGCCTCACTAAAAGCAATGAAATCAAAATCATCATCATTAGGGTACCAAAGTCCTTTTGAGGGACAACCCTTCAGATATCTAAGGATACGCTTGACCGCCGTCAGATGACTTTGTTTCGGCTTCGATTGATAGCGGGCACAGAGACACGTTGCAAACATAATATCTGGCCGAGATGCCGTCAAATACGTCAGAGATCCGATGATTGCTCTGTATGTAAATGGGTCCGTCAGCTCCCCCTTAGCGTCCACTCCAATCCCGTGATTGGGTTGAATCGGGGTATCCATCGGCTTGGAATCCTCCATCTGGAACCGGCTCAAGACTTCGGATACGTATTTCGTCTGGTGAATGAAAATCCTCGTGGGTCTTTGGTCCACCTGCAAGCCTAGGAAAAACTGCATCTCCCCCATTGCGCTCATCTCAAACTTTTCCTGCATGACAGTTTCAAACTCCCTGCATAAAAGTTCGTTAGTTGAACCAAATATTATATCATCAACATATATCTGCACCAGAAGCAAATCATCCCCTGATTTCTTCGTGAATAGGGTGCAGTCGACGAGTCCGCGCTTAAATCCTTTTGCCATGAGGTATGTACTTAGCTCTTCGTACCACTGTCTCGGAGCCTGGTGCAAGCCATATAAAGCTTTGTTCAGCACATAGACCTTATCCCGGTGGATTGGGTCCTCAAAGCCTGGTGGCTGCCCGACATAAACCTCTTCTTTGACTTTCCCGTACAAAAATGCGCTCTTGACGTCCATTTGATAAACTTTGAACTTCTTATAGGAAGCAAACGCAAGAAACATCCGAATAGCTTCAATGCGTGCTACAGGAGCATAGATTTCGTTATAATCAATCCCTTCGATTTGATGGAATCCCTGCACGACCAATCTGGCTTTGTTACGAACTATAACTCCACGATCATCCTTCTTGCACTTAAACACCCATTTAGTGCCGATCTACTTTCTTCCAGGCGGTAAATCAGTGAGCGTCCAAACCCCCAATTTCTGAAATTGTAATAACTCCTCCTGCATTGCTTCAACCCAGGCGTCCTCTAGCAAAGCGTCCTTGTATGTCCTTGGCTCAACCTGCGACACATAACACGCAAACGACCAATCATTTTGACTACCAGATTTTTGTATTTTGGCATATAAAGCTAAAGCACCAAAACTCTCTGGCGAATTAACACTTCGCAGCTGCCCTCTAGTCATCACACTGCTTCCAGGATCACCGATAACTTGCTCCAGCGGGTGAATACGATGAATCCGAGATTCCGGATGTTCTGGTACTATAACTCCCGTCTGAATAGTTAAGTTCTCTACAGTATCCAGATCATAACCCGTGTCAGATGATGAAGCAACATCTGGAGTTGGAGTTGGGTTCACTGGCGGTGCCTCTGGTTCTTCTGCATGTTCAAGAATGACTTCCTCAAATTGTTCATCTTCAGATTCTGAAGAGTCTAATGTAGTAGAAGCCTCTTGAAACACTTCTTCCTCTGGTACAGGAACATTGGTATCATTAGAAGCTGGTGGGGGATTCACGGTGATCGGACGCACCAACGGTGAAGTCGCCGCGTTTTCACACTCGTAAAGTAATCTGATAACAGCTTCTTCAACCAAGCTATCTAGATTGAATGATTCAAAGAAATCTTTGTAATCAAACATCCAATCAGGACCCATCCCTTGCACATTTTGAGTATACCGTTGAACTTCCACGTTAGCCCAATCCTCCACCCGACGAGTTCGCTTGTTGTATACCCATTTGAGCGGGGTTGCATATCCAACAAAGTATCCCTCTTCAGCTTTAGGACTAAACTTCTCGCTTGGATTCAACATCGTGCATGGTGCCCCAAAAGGTTCTAGATATTCTAAGTTCGGCTTTCGTCGGTGTAACAGTTCATAAGAAGTTTTACCAAACTTCTTTACCGTTAAAACCCGATTGAGTGTATAATTTGCTGCATAAATCACCTCATTCCAGAACATTACTGGAAGATTCGAGTCCGCTAGCATTGTTCTTGCCGATTCAATTAGAGTCCTGTTTTTGCGTTCAGCAACACCGTTCTGTTGTGTGGTGTACGGAGCCGAATATTCATGATGAATTCCTTTGCTTTCACAAAGTTCATCCATCTTGGCATTTTTGAACTCCGTCCCATTATCACTCCGAATTCTCTTTATTTTCAAATTGTAGATATTCTCCAATCGAGTGAACAGAACTTTCAAGTTGTTAAAGGTGTCACTTTTATTCTGCAAACACATCACCCATGAAAATCGTGAATAGTCGTCAGTGACAACTAAACAATAAAGCTCCCCAAGATGACTTTTGCGCTTGACAGGTCCGAATAGGTCCATATGCAATCGCTCAAGTGGCATCTCAACAGAGTTAACTTTCTTCACTTTGTGGGACTGTCTGTGTTGCTTCCCCTTCTTACAACTTACACACTTGTCATTCAGATGAAAATGTTTCACGTTTACTCCATCGAGAAGTCCATTCTTCACAAGATGATTCATTTTTCTCAGATGAATGTGCCCCATTCTTCGGTGCCACATTATCGATTCCTTCTCGGTCGCCTTGGATAGAAAACATGTTATTTGCCCCTGGGATGTCATCGCCTTGGACATATCAAGAATATAGAGGTTGTTGACGCGAGGTGCCTTCAACATTACCCACTCCTTTGGAATTTTGAAGCCTGGTTTGAGTATGTAGCAGGATTTGTCATCAAAATGAACAGTGAATTGTTTATCACAGATTTGACTGACGCTCAACAGATTATAGTCTATCTGCTTCACATATGAAATCCTCTCAAAGCTCACAATCCCATTACTCACGCTCCCTTCCATAGTGATATATCCGCCTTTATTCCCAAGCGAATGCAACATATCCACCATTAATATTCTTCACATCGAACAGTAACGCAAGATCCCCGGTCATGTGGCCTGAAGCTCCACTATCAACAATCCAAAGACTGCTAATAGGGCCAGCTGAAGCTCCCTACACACATCAAGTAAAATAGTTAGTTCTTTCAGGGGACCCAAGCCTGAGTCTTGGGTCTTGGAATATCATTTTTCAAAGAAACATTCTCATCAACACTTTGTTTTGGATCAATCTTTTTAGGATTATTCAAAACATTTTCCTTTTTCTCATTGGATTTTGAAGTTGAGGCACCTGGAGAACCATTTGGTGACCAAGATTGTTCAGTTCTTTTCAAGATACGAATCTGAGTTTTTGGGTTCTCAGTCGGTTTCTGAACATTGTTTGCAAAGGAAACTTTCTTGGTTACCTTGTCTGACTTAACAGACTTAGGTCCAACATTTGACTTGACAATAGGTTTTGGTGGAACCCTTTGCCTATCATTTGTTGTGTTCACCACTGGATTTCTCCATGAATGTTCCATAGCAATCCGATTTCTACGATCATACTGAAATGGACGATTGTTCCTTGTTTGATAAAAATTGTTTTGATTATAAAACTGTTGTTGTTGAGGAACAACTCGTCTATGTGGTGGAATGTAATGATCGATCGGCTTCCTCATGGAATTCCTCACTTCAACTTCGTGCCTCTTATGCCTTACATACGGGCATTGAGCAAGTAAATGCCCTCTCTCCCCGCATTTAAAGCATGCACGGTATTCCTCAAAAACATTAGGAGCATTCGGTTGAGCAAATGATCGAACAGGATATTGATCATTATATTGTTTGTTCCTCAAACTCTCAGGGAGTGGCCCTTTTGAGTAAGTAGGCTCATGAAAACCGTTTGCTTTGTTTTTGGGTATAATGAACTCTGTGACATGAACTTTTGGTTCTTGAGGAACATCCAAAAACAATTTCTTTAAAATTGCCGGTGGAATCTCATTTGTTCTCTCATGTTTTGGAAACCAAATAGTGCTTTCTTGCCAAATTTTATCAATCTTAGCATAGTTAGCATTCTTAATTTGAAATTCCTCGTCAGAGATGATCTTATCGGATCCTTCCATCCGATAGAACACCTTGACTGGTTTGTCACAAGGCTCATTCTTAACATTTTTCTCAATTTCTTTCTTAATCTCATTCTTTTCAGACTTTTTCTCACGATGCGCATTAGCCATCGGATGCACATGCTGAGATGATGACACTGGTTCATTAGTAATGATGTGATTTTCTTTTGGAATTTCACAAGCATTAGCACTTTGGTAACTACCAGAGTCATCACTCTCAGAATCTGAATCAACACTCTCAACTGTAACACCCTCATCATTCAAACCTAAAATCGGCCTCACATCGGAATGTGGATCACCAATACTCGAGGTATTAGATTCATTTTCCGATGATGAGTCTGATTTTACCGAGCTCTCCGGTGTCGCTTGATGACAGTTGTGATTTTCAAAGAGCACCGGAGAAGGCACAGACTTATAGTTAGTGGTTTGATCATCAATGATGTGGTCTACAACATAAGCAATGTGCTTATAACTTTCCAACTTCTTATTGACTTTTTCAGTAAAGCACTTAATGGCGCCCATTTCCAACTTAGTGTTCTCAATTTCATTTATATAGTTATTAATTGCGAGTTGTTTTAATGAAAGAGTATTTTTAAGGTCGGAAATGTCCATTTTATACCCATCTAGTACTTTGTTGAAAGCATTCAATTCTTTGCGAGTAGATTGACAGTTGATGATAGCACTATCACGTTGAACGCGAAGTTCTTTGTTTTCCTCTGTCAATCTCTCACAAGTTCCACAATATTTATCACTAGTAACATCAGTGCTAGATTCAAAACTTACAGGTTTAGGAGGATCTGTCATGGCCATCAAAGCAAAATGAGCTTCCTTTCCAGCGAAAAACTTGGAATAATCAATTCTGGTGAAAGCATCATCAGCAATGCACGACTTCCTCGTCTTCAGAAAATCCGCTTCTGCTAGCAACTGGTCAATATCATCATCCAAGGAGGTAACACTAGCTTCTGCATCTGATTCACTGTCTGAATCTGAATAAACCGATTCACACTCCTCGGGAACATCAGAAACTGTGTCAATCACCACTCCAGAACTTGCCTCCTCAGCTTTAACCTCAACAGGTTCAGTCTCCACTTCCACTTCTACCTCAGATTCATCAACTTCATCCTCAGTTTCTTCTTTCTTATCAACTATCACCGACTCCTCAGTCTTAACCTGTCGGGCAACACAAGCCACATTTCCACCAGTTGTAATCTCCTCAACACCAATTTGCATCCCAGACCAGTCAAACCGTTCATCCTGCTGGATCACCAATGCTTGATTCTGATTTGTGTTCTGTTGGGTTTCATTTGGTGTAGTAATCGGTATTACTGTTCGGTTAGTGTTGTTTGGTGATTGGTTTTGAGTCTGGTTTGTTGTGTTTGGTTGTCTGTTCTGGTTGTTGTTAGAGTTGTTTTGTCGGTTTTGGTAGTTGTTTTGGTTTTGATAGTTGTTGTTACTTTGGTAAGAAACTTGGTTTTGGTTTTGTTGTTGACGATTCTGGTAGCTTGCATTGAAAGGGTTTCTGTTACCTTGTTTTGGTGGCTGGGTGCATTCCCGTTTGAAGTGACCTTTCCCTCCACAATTAAAACAAGTTACCTTCTCCTTGTTGAACCCATAGGTTGTATTTGGAGAAGTTCCCAAATCAGTTCTACCCGTCTTTTCGAATGCTGCTTGTTGCATTGGAGAGAACGGTGAAATATATGAATTATTGTATTGTTGTTGTGGTGGTTGTGGTGTGTATGATGGTTGTGAGTAGGATGAGGTTTGTGCGATGTAGTTGATGGTTGGTTTTGGTGGTTCCATGACATTAGAAATGCAAGCAACATGTGGTGCCACTACTCCTCCTGAACTCGAGTTTCCAACTGGTGCTGAAGTACCTCCAAAATATAAACTTGGATTCTGAGGAATCTGTGATCTTTTAGCTTTCCTCTTTTCCTCAAGCTCTTTGTTCTCCAGCTTCTGCACAAACTCATTAATAGTCCAGAATTTGTAAGCATCCTTCTCTTTGAGAACTTCAACATGCTGATCCCAGTATGGTGGTAGAGCATCTGCAAACTTGTCCACCAAATCTGTCATAGGAATCTGTATACCATAACTAGACAACTCAGTTAGTAAATGACAATATCTAGGAGTTAATTCTTTTAGAGTTTCATTTCCAACATAAGTAAAATTCTCAAACTCTTTTCTCAACTCCTCCATCCTCAACCTTCTCGTCTTTTCATTCCCAGCATGCCTATTCTTGAGTACATCCCATAGTTGCTTAGACGTGGTGCATGTCCCAAACTGATGTAGTAAGTCGTTTGTGATCGCCTGAGTCAACTGGGAATAAGCTTTCTTCTCCACAGCAAACTTCTTTTTCTCCTCCTCTGACATGCTCTCTAATGGAACTGGTTCACCGGTGTTCTCCAAAACCGGTGCAGTGTAACCTCTAGCTATCATCCTCCATGCCTCTGCACCCTCCACTCCCATGCCTTCCAGATGGATCTTAAACTTTTTCTGCCACTGGTTATATTCTTGCATCTCCATGAGCTTAGGTGGCCGATTCCCGCTACCTGAAGATAAGTCATTTATTAGTGTAGAAATAGCGTTGGTAGTTTGAGTATTTACCACCGCTGCTGCTACTCCCCAATAGTCAGGTTGTGGTGCTGGAGGTGCAACACTTTGAGGCATCGAGCTAGTCATCGCTATGTAATTGATCGGTTGTGAAGACTGTGTGCTCGTCTTTTGGGCTGCCACTGTCCAAGGGTCCATCACTTGCTGTTGTGGTTGTGTTGTTGCTGGTCTCGTGGTAGTCGGAAAATTCCACATAATGTTCACGAACTTCGAAAATCACAACACTTAGAAAATTTTTTAATCTCAGATCTACGTTCGCCCAGAATGATCCTACTTTCGTCCCTTTCTGTCACTTTCGTCCAAAATAGTAACACCCGAATGTAGAATCAGAACAGAATGTAAAATCAGTCTAGAATCTTTCCACTTTCGACCACTAATAGCTACGTTCGACCACTTGATTTTCACCTTCGCCCGCCTGACGAATCGAAGGTGGAAATTCATACCCGAAAGTGAAAACTTCAAACACAAAATTCCAGGTTCGACCAAAATGTACCTACGTTCGACCAGAAAACACTCACTCTCGCCCACTCTAGGTCAGGTTCGCCCACAACACAGCACATTCGACCATTTTGACTTTGAAAAACGGTTACACTTTGAAAAACGGTTATTTTGATCTCTGATTTTCAAAAGTTTATGGATTTGGATGATCTTTATCAGGTTTTGATTCGGAATTGATTTGGAACAACTTTAATTCTTGGAAAACTTGATTTTATCCACAAATTCAACTCTAAATCATTCAAAAACACTCAAAAACCATTTTCAATAAAAAACAGATGTATTTTGACCAAAATTATGTCCAAATCAGCTCTGATATTATCAATTTTGTTGTTGTATGATCCGTATGGCTCTGATACCACTTTGTAGTTGAAAGAAATTAGCTAAAACAGGATAATATGATCATACAAGTCACAAATCTAGGTGCGGAAACCCTAGATATGAACAAAATGATAATACTCGGATCAAAACATGTAAAACATCATTTCAAAGATTTTTTCATAGATTAACTTTCACAAATACTTGATTACAATCACTCACACGTTAATCTAGACCTTTCTAACACTTTTACAAAATCCACACGAACCTGACCTTCAAACTCACACTTTCTGAAACTCTCTCTAACCTAGAAAACATCAAAATCTATTTATACACACTGCACATTCGCCCCTTTTCATGGTGCGAATGTGGACTATGTCCACATTCGCCCATCACCAAGGTACGAATGTGTTCTCTTCTGGTCAGTCTTTTACCTTCGCCCAAACTTCTTCTTCCTTCGCCCCATTTCTATACCTTCGGTCCTTCAACAAAACATTCTAACACATGTTAATAGCTAATCCAATCACTAGTCGCACTTCGTGCATCTACATATTTCAGTAAGAGTTTCCTGTTATTCTGCGAACTCTTCGTCTAAGGATGATGAGTCTTGAATCTCAGCTGACGCTTCCTGAAATAACTCCTCTTCTTCTACTGTTGTGGCTTTGGTAGGGGGATCTGTACGTGTGGAGGCATTAGATGTTGTTGGTGTATTAACAATGATCGGACGCACCACTGGTGAGCTGGCTGCGTTTTCACATTCATAATACATTTGTGCAACAACATCATCTACCTCAGTGTCTACGTTGAAAGAATTAAATAGACTCTTGTAGTCGAATAACCAGACGGGTCCAACATATGGAGCATTGACAGTGTAACGTTGAACATCGACATTAAGCCATTCTTCAATGCAGTTAGTTCTTTTGTTGTATATTCTTTTATTTGGAGTGTTGTAACCAACAAAGAAACCTTCCACTGCCTTTGAGCCAAATTTCTCATGAGGTTGGATCATGGTGCATGGAGCCTTGAATGGTTCCAGAAACTCTAAGTTCAGTTTCTGACGATTCAGCAATTCCTAAGAAGTCTTACCATGCTTCTTACCGTAAGAACACTATTTAGGGTATAACATGCGCAATGAACCGCCTCATTCCAGAAGAATACCGGTAGGTTTGAATCTGCGAGCATAGTTTTGGCCGCTTCTATAAGAGTCCGATTCATTCTTTTTGCAACCTCGGTTTGCTGTGGAGTATACGGTGTTGTCAATTCATGATGAATGCACTTTTCAGTACACAATGCCTCCATAGCTTGATTCTTGAATTTCATTCTATTGTTTCTTCGAATCCTTTGGATCTTCAGCTGATATATATTTTCAATCTTCGTGAATAGATTCTTTAAGATCTCGAAAGTCTCACTCTTATGCTGCATGCATACCACCCAAGAGAACCTTGAATAATCATCTGTGACAACCAGACAGTATAGATCTCCATTCTTGCTTTTACGATTGACAGGGCCAAAGAGATACATGTGCAATCTATTGAGAGGAACACTGACTGAGTTGACCTTCTTGGGCTTGTGAGATTTTTTTTCTTTTGCTTTCCCTTCTTAAATGAAACACAAACATCATTTAGATAGAATTTCTTGAATAAGACACCTTCAACTAGTTGATTATGTACCAAATGGTTCATCTTCCTCAAGTGAATGTGCCCCATTCATCTGTGCCACATGATGGACTCCTTTTCTGTCGCCTTTGAAAGAAAACAAGTGACCCGCCCCTGTGTTGTAATTGCCTCACTCATATCCAACACATACAAATTATTGACCCTTGGAGCCGAAATCATAACTCACTCCTTCATAATCTTAAATCCAGGTTTTAGAATAACGCATACATTGTCATCAAAGAATACCGTGAATTTCGTGTCACAGATTTGCAAAACACTCAGCAAATTGTGGTCTATCTGCTTCACATAGCTTATCTTCTCAAAGCTAACTATCCTATTACTCATGATATCTTCCTTGGTGATATAACTTTGTTACCAGCAAAAGCTACATATCCTCCGTTGATATTCCTTATGTCAAATAGAAGGGATAAGTCGCCTGTCATCTCCACTATCAACAATCCATAGGCTGATAAGGTCTTGTGGAACTCCCTGCACAAACATTCAATGATTAGAGATTAAGGGGGACCCCAAGCCTTAACGGTCATCATCATCAACAGTTGTATAATCAACCCATTTCCCTTTAGAAGTTCGAGTTGTTTCCAAAGGTCCGCTAGCAGAAGTCAATGATTCTCCAGTTTTTTTTAGTGACTTGGGCCTCCAAACCTGTTCCGGTTTCTTTGGCTTATATTTCTTCTTAGTCTTTGGACTATAAGGTCTTGCCTCAGATTCCTTAGGTGGAACAACATTTGGAACCACTTCAGACTTAACTGCATGTGGTTCGGATTTAGGATTTCCTTTGGGCTTAGGTACAGGCTTAACCCCTGCATTGGCCTTTGGGCTCCTCCTCATCTTTGTAGCCTTTGCCTCAACTAGCTTATGATCCATAGCAATTTTGTTCCTGTTGTCATACACGGGCTGTTTCCCTTTTTGTTTTTCAGGAAGTTTTGGGGAAGCAGGCTGCTTTGGTTTGCTAGGACAAGGAGCATCATCAACTTTTATCCTATTTCATTTTGTAGATGCACGTTTTACGACTAATGATTTGGATTGTACATTTAACATATGTTAGTTGATATTCAGAAGGGGCGAATGTGAATTATGGTGGTCGATTGTATGTTTCTGATGGGCGAAGGTGTTTTGGAATGGGCGAAGGAAGATTACTAGTGGGCGAATGTGGAAGCTGATGTGTTATTGTGTATGTCCGTACCAAGTAACTGGGCGAATGTGGACTTTGTCCACATTCGCACCATGCAAACGGGTGAATCTGCAGTCTGTATAAATAGGTTTTGGTCATTTTGAATGTTAGAGTAGTTATTGAGAGTGTGTGTTTTGTGGTCAGGTTTCTCTCTAGATTGAAGTTGTGTTAAGTTGATTTAGATTAACTTGTAAGGTCATTGTAAGAATATTTTGAACAAGTAATCTATAAAAATGGTGATTGAAAAGGTATATTCCGTGTTGTGATTTGCGTATTATCATTTTGTTCAGTTCTAGGGTTTCCGCACCTGGAATTGTGACTTGTATGATCATATTATCCTGTTTTAGCTAAAATTCTTCATCTACAAAGTGGTATCAGAGCCATACAGATCATACAACAACAAAATTGATAATATCAGAGCTGATTTGGACTTAATTTTGATCAAACTTCATCTGTTTTTGAATGAAAATGGTTTTTGATAGATTTTGAAGGTTTTTGATTTGAATTCGTGGTTAAAATCAAGTTTTCCAAGAATTAAAGTTGTTCCAAATCAATTCCGAATCATAACCTGATTAAGATCATCAAAATCCACAAACTTTTGAAAATCTCAGATCAAAATAACCGTTTTTCAAAGTGTAACCGTTTTTCAAAGATGAATGGGTCGAATCTAGAGAGAGTGGGCGAACCTGGACCATTTTAGGGCGAACCTGAGCTTATTCTGGACGAAAGTATCTTATTTCAGGTCGAAACTAGGATTGTTGTGTTGATTTTTCCACATTCGGGTGTCAATTTCCACCTTCGGTTTTACGGGGGGACGAAAGTGGAAATAGAGTGGACGAAAGTATATATTTTCGGACGAACGTGGAGAGTATTAGGTGTTGTTCTACATTCTGGTTCTAATTCTACATTCGGGGTACTGTTTGGGCGAACGTAGGTTCATACAGGGTGAAAGTAGAAGGGAGTAAAGGGTTTTTGGAAAATTTTCTAAGTTTGGTGAATTTCTAAGTTCGTGAACATCATGTGGAATTTTCCAACTACACCGGGACCAGCAACGACACAACAACAGCAGCAAGTGACTATGGACCCATGGACAGTTGCAGCTCAGAAATCGAGCACTCAGTCTTCGCAACCGATCAATTACTTAGCGATGACTAGTTCGATGCCACAGAGCGTTGCATCTTCGCCACAACAACCTGTGACAGACTATTGGGGAGTAGCAGCCGCGGTGGTAAATACTCAAACTACCAATACTATTTCTACACTAATAAATGACTTATCTTCAGGTAGCGGGAATCGGCCACCCAAGCTAATGGAGATGCAGGAGTATAACCAGTGGCAGAAGAAATTCAAGATTCATCTGGAAGGCATGGGGTTGGAAGGTATAGAGGCGTGGCAGATGATAGCTAAAGGTTATATTGCACCAGTTCTGGAGAACACTGGTGAACCTGTTCCTTTGGAGAGTTTGACAGACGATGAGAAGAAGAAATTTGCTGTGGAAAAGAAGGCATATTCTCAGTTAACTCAGGCGATCACAAACGATTTGCTACATCAGTTTGGGTCGTGCACTACTTCTAAGCAGTTATGGGATGTGCTAAAGAATCGTCATGATGGTAATGAAAAGACGAGAAGGTTGAGGATGGAGGAGTTGAGAAAAGAATTTGAGAACTTTAGTTATGTCGGGAACGAGACATTAAAAGAGTTGACTCCTAGATATTGTCATTTACTAACTGAGTTGTCTAGTTATGATATACAGATTCCTATGACAGATCTGGTGGACAAGTTTGCTGATGCACTACCACCGTACTGGGATCAACATGTTGAAGTACTCAAAGAGAAGGATGCTTACAAGTATTGGACTATCAACGAGTTCATTCAGAAGCTGGAGAATAAAGAACTCGAGGAGAAGAGGAAAGCAAAGAGATCTCAGATTCCTCAGAATCCAGAGTTGTATCATGGTGGTACTACAGCTACTGTGGGAAATTCTAATGTTGGTGGAACAGTGGCTCCTCACATAGCTTGTATTTCAAGTGTTATGGAACCACCGAAACAACCCATCAACTATCTAGCACAAACCTCATCCTATTCACAACCATCATACACACCACCACCACAACAATACACTAATTCTTACATTTCACCATTTTCTCCAATGCAGCAAGCTGCATTTTATTCTGCTAACCAACCACAACAACAACCTCAACAACCTGAACAACCACAATACATGAATCAAGTGAACCAAACCAATCAGCAACGGTGGTATTGGAGACATCCAATATGGGTAATGTGACTGTGGAGGTTGCTCAGCAACATATTGCGTTAGTCTCAGCAATTGTTTCTTCATATAACGGTTTAGTTGCAAGTCAAATTGGAAATAACAACTTGACCAATGAAGACTATGCACAAATCGACAAAGAGGAGATGGAGCTGATAGACATTCAGTGGGCTTTTGCGAGTATTATGAGAAGGGCAACTGAGTTCATCGAAAAGACAGGGAGGACTGATTTGGGTACTTCTCCTAACACTACTTATGGTTTTAACAAGGAGAAAGTTACATGCTTTAACTGTGGAGGAAAAGGACACTTCAAAAGAGAATGCACTCAACCACCTAAGCAAGGTAACAAAAACCCATTCAACTCAAACTACCAAAACCGTCAACAACAGAACCAAAACCAAGTTTCTTTTCAAAGTAACAACAACTATCAAAACCAAAACAGACAACCAAACACAACCAACCAGAATCAAAACCACTCACCAAATAACACAAACAGAACAGTTATACCGATCACTACACCAAATGAGCAGCCACAGAATACAAATCAGAATCAAGCTTTGGTGATCCAGAATGATGAAAGTTTTGACTGGTCTGGGATGAAAATTGGTGTTGAGGAAATAACTACTGGTGGGAATGTGGCGTGTGTTGCCCGACAGGTTGATATCGAGGAGTCGGTGATAGTTGATCAAAATGAAGAAACTGAGAGCGAGGTTGATGAATCTATTGATGAGATGAATGTGGAGACTGAGACTGTTGAAGTTCAGGCTGAGGAAGCAAGTTCAGGAGTGGTGATTGACACAGTTTCTGATGTTCCTGAGGAGTGTGAGTCAGTTTATTCAGATTCAGATAGTGAATCAGACTCAGAGGCCAGTGTTACATCTTTGGATGACGAGATTGATCAGTTGCTGGCAGAAGCAGATTTTCTAAAGACGAGGAAGTCGTGCATAGTAGATGACGCTTTCACCAGAATCGATTATTCAAAGTTTTTCGCTGGGAAGGAAGCTCATTTTGCTTTAATGGCCATGACAGATCCTCCAAAACAGGTAAGTTCTGAATCTAGCACTGATGTTACAAGTGATAAGTACTGTGGAACTTGTGACAGATTGACAGATGAAAACAAAGAACTTCGCATTCAACGCGATAGTGCTATAATCAACTGTCAATCTGCTCGCAAAGAAGTGATTGCTTTTAACAAAGTACTTGATGGGTACAAAAAGGACATTTCCGACCTAAAGAAAACTCTTTCATTAAAACAATTAGCAATTAACAACTATATTAATGAACTTGAGAACACTAAGTTGGAAATGGCCACCATCAAGTGTTTTGCTGAAAAGGTCAACAAGAAATTGGAAAGTTATAAGCACATTGCTTATGTTGTTGACCACATCATTGATGATCAAACCACAAATTATAAGTCTGTGCCATCTCCGGTGCTTTTTGAAAATCACAAGTGTCATCAAGTGACACCGGAGAGCTCAGTAAAATCAGACTCATCATCGGAAAATGAATCCAACACCTCAAGTGTTGGTGATCCTCATTCCGATGTGAGACCGATTTTAGGTTTGAATGATGAAGGGGTAACCGTTGAAAATGATAACTCAGACTCTGAGAGTGACCCTGAGAGTGACAAAAGTGCTAATGAGTGTGAAATTCCAAAAGAAAATCACATCATTACAACTGAACCAGTGTCACCATCTCAGCATGTGCATCCGATGGCTAACGCACATCGTGATAAGAAGTCTGAAAAGAAAGAGGTTAAGAAAGAAATGAGTGACAAACCTGTCAAGGTATTTTATCGGATGGAAGGATCCGATAAGATCATCTCTGACGAGGAATATCCAATTAAGTTTGCTAACTATTCCAAAATTGATAAAATTTGGCAAGAAAGCACTATTTGGTTTCCAAAACATGAGAGAACAAATGAAATTCCACCGGAAATTCTAAAGAAATTGTATTTGGATGTTCCGAAAGAACCAAAGGTTCATGTCACCCAGTTCATTAAACCGAAAAACAAAGCAAACGGTTTTCATGAGCCAGCCTACTCGAAGGGTCCACTTCCTGAGAGTGTAAGGCATAGACAGTATAATGATCAATATCCTGTCAGAATATTTGCTCAACCGAATGCTCCAAATGTATTTGAGGAATACCGTGCATGCTTTAAGTGCGGGGAGAGAGGGCATTTACTTGCTCACTGCCCGTACATAAGGCACAAGAGGCACGAAGTTGAAGTTAGGCAATCCATGAGGAAACCGGTTGACAATCATTACTATCCACAAAGGCGTTTTGTTCCTCAACCACAACAATTTTATAACCAAAACAATTTTTATCAAAAGAGGAATGATCGTCCATTTCAGTATGATCGTCGTAACCGGATAGCCATGGAGAAACCGTGGAGAAAACCAGTGGTGAACACAACAAATGATAGACAAAGGGTTTCACAAAAACCTATTGTCAAGTCAAATGTTGGACCTAAATCTGTTAAATCAGAGAAGGTACCCAAGAAGGTTTCTTTTGCGACGATGTTAAGAAGACGACTGAGACCCCAAAATCTCAGATTCGTATCTTGAAACGTTCGGAACAGTCTTGAACACCAAATGGTACTCCGGGAGCCTCAACTTCAAAGTCAAGTGAAAAAGTTGACCAAGTTTTGAATGATCCTAAAAAGATCGATCCAAAACAAAGTGTTGAAGTGAATGATTCTTTGAACAATGATATTCAAAGACCCAAGACCACTCAGGCTTGGGTCCCCCGAAAGAACTAACTGTTTTACTTGATGTGTGCAGGGAGCTTCAGTTGGCCCTATTAGCAGTCTCTGGATTGTTGATAGTGGAGCTTCAGGCCACATGACCGGGGATTTAGCTTTATTGTTTGATGTGAAGAATATTAACGGAGGGTACGTTGCATTTGCCGGGAACAAAGGCGGATATATCATGATGGAAGGAAGTGTGAGTAATGGTATTGTGAACTTTGAGAGGATATCGTATGTGAAATAGATAGATTACAATCTGTTGAGTGTCAGTCAAATCTGTAACAAACAATTCAGTGTTTATTTTGATGACAAATCTTGCTACATTCTCAAACCGGGCTTCGAAATTCTAAAAGAGTGGGTTATGTTGAAGGCACCTCGCGTCAACAATCTCTATATTCTTGATATGTCCAAGGTGATGACATCCCAGGGGCATGTAACATGTTTTCTATCGAAGGCGACCGAGAAGGAATCGATAATGTGGCACCGAAGAATGGGGCACATTCATTTGAGGAAAATGAATCATCTAGTGAAGAATGGACTTGTCGAGGGCGTGAATGTTAAACATTTCCATTTGAATGACAAGTGCGTGAATTGTCAGAAGGGAAAGCAACACAGACAGTCCCACAAAGTGAAGAAAGTTAACTCTGTTGAGATGTCGCTTGAGCGATTGCACATGGACCTATTCGGACCTGTCAAACGCAAAAGTCATCTTGGGGAGCTTTATTGTTTAGTTGTCACTGACGACTACTCAAGATTCTCATGGGTGATGTGTTTGCAGCATAAAAGTGACACCTTTAATAACCTAAAAGTTCTGTTCACTCGATTGGAAAATATCTATAATCTCAAGATAAAGAAAATTCGGAGTGATAATGGGACGGAGTTCAAAAATGCAAAGATGGACGAACTTTGTGAAAGCAAAGGAATTCATCATGAATACTCGGCTCCGTATACCCCTCAACAGAACGGTGTTGCTGAACGTAAAAACAGGACTCTAATAGAGGCGGCGAGAACAATGCTAGCAGACTCGAATCTTCCAGTAATGTTCTGGAACGAGGCGATCTATGCGGAAAATTATACACTTAATCGGGTTTTAACGGTGAAGAAGTTTGGCAAAACTTCTTATGAGCTGTTACACCGAAGAAAGCCGAAAGCTGAAGAGGGATACTTTGTTGGATATGCAACCCCGCTTAAACGGGTATACAACAAAAGAACTCGTCAGGTGGAGGATTGGGCTAACGTAGAAGTTCAACGGTATACTCAGAATGTGCAAGGGATTGGTCCTGGTTGGATGTTTGATTACAAAGATTTCTTTGAATCATTCAATCTAGATAACTTGGTTGAAGAGGCTGTTATCAGATTACTTTACGAGTGTGAAAACGCGGCGACTTCACCATTGGTGCGTCCGATCACCGTAACTCTTCCAACAGCTTCTAATGATACCAATGTTCCTGTACCGGAGGAAGAAGTGTTTCAAGAGGCTTCCACAACTTTAGATACCTCAGAATCGGAAGCTGATGGAGAATTTGAAGAAGTAATTCTTGAAAATGCAACAGAGACAGAGGCACCACCAGTGAACCCTAATCCAGATGTTGCTTCATCGTCTAACACAGGTCATGATCTGGATGCAGTTGAGAACTTGACTATTCAGACGGGAGTTACTGTACCTGAACATCCGGAATCTCGGATTCACCGTATTCACCCGCTGGAACAAGTTATCGGTGACCCTGGAAGCAGTGTAATGACGAGAGGACAGCTGAGAAGTTTCAATTAACAAGAAAGTTTTGGTGCTTTAGCTTTATATGCAAAAATACAAAAATCTGGTTGTCAGAATGATTGGTCGTTTGCATGTTATGTTTCGCAGGAAGAGCCGCGGACATATAAAGAAGCTCTTTTGGATGACGCCTGGAATGAAGCGATGCAAGAGGAGTTGTTACAATTTCAGAAGTTGGGAGTCTGGACGCTCACTGATTTACCTCCAGGACGGAAGAAGATCGGTACCAAGTGGGTGTTTAAGTGTAAGAAAGATGATCGAGGAGTGATTGTACGGAACAAAGCCAGATTGGTCGTACAAGGTTTTCATCAGATCGAGGGGATTGACTATAATGAAATCTATGCACCTGTGGCACGCATAGAGGCAATTCGAATGTTTCTAGCGTTTGCCTTCTACAAGAAATTTAAGGTGTATCAGATGGACGTCAAAAGTGCATTTCTGTACGGGAAAGTCAAAGAGGAGGTTTACATCGGTCAACCACCCGGCTTTGAAGACCCTATCCACCGGGATAAGGTGTACGTATTGAACAAAGCACTGTATGGTCTGCACCAGGCTCCACACCAGTGGTACGAGGAGCTGAGCACGTACCTCATGTCGAGAGGATTTAAACGCGGACTGGTCGACTGTACCCTGTTCATGAAGAAAACAGGAGATGATTTGCTTCTGGTCCAGATATATGTTGACGATATAATTTTTGGCTCAACTAACGAACTTTTGTGCAGGGAGTTTGAACGTGTTATGCAGGAAAAGTTCGAAATGAGTGCGATGGGGGAGATGCAGTTTTTCCTCGGCTTGCAGGTGGATCAAAGAACAACGGGGATCTTCATTCACCAGACGAAATACGTATCCGAAGTCTTGAGCCGGTTCCAGATGGAGGATTCCAAGCCGATGGATACCCCGATTCAGCCCAATCAGGGGATTGGAGTTGACGCTAAGGGGGAGCTGACGGACCCGTTTACATACAGAGCAATCATCGGATCTCTGATGTATCTTACCGCATCTCGGCCAGACATTATGTTCGCAACATGTCTCTGCGCTCGTTACCAGTCGAAGCCGAAACAAAGTCATCTGACGGCGGTCAAGCGTATCCTTAGATATCTGAAGGGTTGTCCCTTGAGAGGACTTTGGTACCCTAATGACGATAATTTTGACTTTATCGCATTTAGTGATGCAGATTGGGGCGGCTGTGACAAAGCAAGTCCACGACAGCTGGATGCCAGTTTTTAGGGAGCAGGTTAGTCACCTGGCAATGTAAGAAGCAGACTTCGGTCGCGCTGTCTACCTGTGAAGCCGAGTACATTGCAGCCTCGAGTTGCTGTTCGCAAGTGCTCTGGATACAGCAGCAGATGGTGGATTACGGTTTGCAGTTTCTTAAAACCCCTATACACTGTGATAATGAAGCCGCGATCGCATTAACTATAGATACGGACAATCATTCTAAAGCTAAACATATCCGGATTAAATACCATTTTATCCGTGATTGTTACGCTAAAGAATTGATAGATATGGTCAAAATCCATACTGACTATCAACGTGCAGATTTGTTCACTAAAGCTTTTGACAGATCCCGATTTGAGTATCTTTTAAAAGTTAACAACATAAAAGAAAAACAGGACTAATCAGCACCTCGGTTTATCGCTTTTTAGTTTTAAAAGTTTTCTTTAAAGTTTTTACAGTTTTTCAGAAAAATTTAAAAACCCAAAAATATGTTTTACATTTTAGGGGTAGTCTTTTATCAGAAAAACCAAAAACAATGAAAAATTCAAAAATCCATAAAAAAAATAGAAAAACCAAAAATGATTTCCAGGATAAAAAGAGGAAATGATAGTACATCAGTGGGGATCTAACACAGGCTAAAGATATGTAAAGAAATATGAGGCGTGTGTTGATTACGTGTGATGTGCTGATAGGCTTCGTAGACTAAAAACTGCGTGCATTAGTGATACAAACATAACGAACTACGCGTTCGTGGCTGAACACCTCATGGGCATATGGTCTTAGTACCGTAATTTCGTTTGATAGGATTGCCAAAATCTGAAGTTTCGGGTCGTTATGTTATTGTTATCCGGAATATTCTGATTAAACTTCTGTCGTATTGATTTACGGACCTAGTTTCATCAGAATATTTGCTAAAAGAGCTTAAATGCCAAAACCGAAAGTTACCGAATTGAGGAACTTCATGTTTGTACTGATCAAAGATCATAATTACATCGTATCAATTTACTGATGCAAATCAGTAGTTGATATCAGCCTCAACCTGGTATATATGCACATGTTACTCTGTTGCATTCGTTTGCTGACCTGTACACCTCTGTGCTATATAACTTGTAACTAAACGGATAACTTTGGCATAATCACGCGTTACGAGGAAGCTTTGTGCAATTTCTTGATACGGGAGTATGTCGTGTGTGTGGGAACCACAACGTGTTAGTATAATACACCTAAATCGTATCATTTTAAAGCACTGCGTAATAGTCTGCATGTGAGCTTATGTGGACAACAATATCAGCAGTTGCCGTGTCACATACTGCTTCTAATGATAATATATAAACAAAAAGATCAACGCTGTGATCAGATTAATCAAACAACTGATATGATCCTCTTACCGGACTTCACAAAATGTTTACTGCTTTATTTACTTTGATGCATTTTAGTTTCATTGTCAAAAAGATACAAAACTCAAAAAGATTTTAGGTGTTTGATGGTCAATTTCTGAGATTTGATGAAACCATCTGAGCTTTGTATCATTCTAAACTGAAATGCTGAGTGTTTGAGACTTAACGTGTTGAAAAATGTTGAACGGGATTCGATTTCGCGATTTGGCAAAATTTTCAGAAATTTCCATTTCACATTCGCCCCTTAAATGGGTCGAATGTGGAAATTTTTGATACATTCGTACTTTTTGATTTGGACGAAGGTGGATGTGTATTTCCCATTTCACTTTCGGGTAACAGATTTTTACATTCGGCCATTTATTTGGACGAATGTAGAAAAGTCTTACATTCGTCCATAACAAACGGGCGAATGTAGCTTCTATATATAAGGCCATTTCACTTTCGAACCCCCATTCAGAAAATTTTCAAAATTTTTCCAAAGTACCAGACCTTGTTGCCCTGATTATTTACAACCTAGAATCTCGTTCCTTGTTCTTTGCTGATCGTTTTAACTCAATTTTTACAGGTAATGGACAAGTTATACGATCAGAATTGGGTTTTTCCTTTATGAACCCTAGACTGCTTCATATGGACGATTACAGTCTGTTTTGATTCAAATTTTTGACAAGGATTCAATCCTTATTAGTTTTAGGGGGAGAGTGTGGAAGAAATTAGATTAATGAGTTGTTTTTTATGATTAATCGATTGTTCGAATGATATAAACCCTAATTCCTTATAAAAACCAATAAGAATTGAATGATTAGTAAAATTGATTGTTGTTTAGGCTTAGTCGGCCATTTTAGGACTGGAATGAATCAAAATCAGAGGTTTTAACACAACTGGAAAAATTTTCAAATTTTGGGTAAATCAATTTCACATTCGTCCATATTAAAACGGGCGAATGTAGAAAAATAAGGACGAAGGTAATCATAAACGGGCGAATGTGATCTTTAACTCAAATATTTGCACATTCATACCTAAATTTCCACCTTCGAACCTTAAAACTCACTTTCGTACCTATCAGAACGGGCGAAAGTGGAATTCTTATGAAAACTTAAAATTTCTAAATTTGTCGTTTTTGTGTTTTGACGTGTTTTTCTGATTTTTGATTTGCAGATGGCTGAACAACCGGAGAATGTTGAGATACCAGTTGAGAATATTATCCAGGATCCAGTTCCAGAAGCTGAGAACGTACCACAAGCTTGGCCGTTTGAAGCATCGCATAACTGTTGCGCTTATGTCGGTGATGTGTTGAAGAATACGGAATTTTCTGGAATTGTGGACTTTCTTAGACGAAGCCGAATCATACATGCCATAGCTACGCCAGCCATCATTTATAAAGACATCGTGGAGGATTTTTATAAGAATGCGAGATATGACTTCTGGGAAGACAAGACGATCATTCGAAGTGTTATTCAAGGGATGGAGATGTTCATTACGGAAGATGACATCAGAGATGCGTTAAAGATTAAGTTTGAAGTGGATACTGATCCCAGAGTATTATCATGGACCGAGCAGAAGGCGTGTTTTCTAAGAATGAACTATAAGGGTCCGATAACAGATGGAGCCATGCATAAAGGAAAGCTCAGTGTGCAGTTTAAGTATTTCGCACACGTGATTATACATGTTTTTGGTTGTGTTAGTGGTGGGTATGATGTGATGAGGAAAAGTCTTAGCTCGTTAATGGTTGCGTTGACTCTCAACAAACCATTTAACATTTCTGGAATGATTTTGGATCATATGCTTGAGATGCTGAAAGGCTTAAAGAACAAGAAGTTTATGTTATATCCAAGGTTCCTGATGATGATCTTCGACAACAAATATCCTAATTTGAGGAAAGATCCAACGATGGTGTTAGGATAAGATCACATGAACATCAGAACACTTGTGAGAATGAAGGGTTATAAAGGTGTGCCAGACAATGAGAAGCCACCAAATAGGAGATTGTTTGGAGCTTTGGTTAATCCGGGTTATTCTGATCCAGGGTTGAACAAAGCACGTCATGATAACAGTGATTCTGATAATGACGATCCACTAGTATATGCTGATGCTAGTACGAAGAGAAAGAGACAAGTGAAAAACGCTGGAGCCAAATGGAAGGGCAAGGCGAAGGTTGATCAGGGAGAATCAAAGAAACAAGGTGCACGTAAGAAAACAACTGCTAAGAAGGGGACGAGTTTGGTTGATGAAGATTCTGTTGATTCAGAAGAGACTGAAGTGGAAGAACAGTGGGATTCTGAAGAAGAACTTGTCAAGACTACCAAACGCAAGGCCACTGCGGTTGGGGAGTCTGAATTATTGAATAAGACTGTTGAAGAAGTGTTACAGAAAAAACCGGTTGATGTGGATGAAGGCTTAAGTGTTGATATTGGTGATTTTGAAGGGTCGACAGTGGTTGTAAACCTGAAGAAACCAAAGCATAAGTCGATGGCTAAGAAGTCTAGTACAAAGAAACTTAGAGAAAAAGAGATCGAAAAGTTGCTGAAGGGTAAGAAAATACCTGAAGCAGGTACATCATCAAAGTTATCTTCACCAGTGTCTAAGAAGCAGAAAAAGACCAAAGAACCTGAAGCAGTACCAGTAGCTGACTTTGAAACTGCTTTAGAGAATGTGTTGAATATGTTCAAGAATCCTGAGAAAGAGAAAGCTAAAGAAGTTGAATCATCCAAATCATCCAAAGTTACCGTTTCTGATGATGTTATGAAACAAGTTAACAAGAAGATGGATGACATGATGAAGATGATAGTTGCACAGCAAGCTGAAATCAGTAAGTTTAAAAAGAATGAAGAGAAGATGCTCCAGATTGTAGTTGCATCAAAAGCTAACCAAGATGAGATTGAGAAGAAAGTGAAACAGCTTGAAGAAGAGAAGAAAGATCTTGAGGTTAAGTGCAACAGAAATAGAAGGATGATAAAGCTCGTGAAAGTTGATAACAAAGAGCTAAAGAAAGAGGACAAAAGAATGAGCGATCTACTGGACAAACTATATGGTGAAGCTCCAAAGTTGAAGGATGGAGAAGAGGATAAGGAGAAAGATGAAGAGCAAGTAGATTTTGAGTCTTCTGATGAAGAGAAAGAGGATGATGAAGAAGATGAATCAGAGGAAAGTTCTGATGAAGAATCTGATAAAGGTGATAAAGATGATAAGGATGATGATGCTGAGGGATCGGGAAGTAAAGATGATGATGATAAGAGTGATGACAGTGATGATGATGGTGGAGACGACTCTAGTAAGTTTTCCTTTGAAAAGAGAAAGACAAAGAAAGGTGATGCTGGTGAGTCGAGCTCTGTTGGGACAAAGAGGATTGAAGAAACCACCTTTTGATAACCTTAGTCCAAATCATATTCTGCTTAAGTATGGAAACAACTGCTGAAGAACAAATGAAGAAGTACTGAAGAACAAATCTACAAAGTACTGAAGAGTTACTCATCAGAAGTTCTGAAGTCTAACCAGACATTTCACTAAAGAACTACTGAAGACAAACTACTCATCAACAGTTTGTCACTCATAAGCACTTTGAGTTCAGAAGCTTCTAACCGACTGAAGATCAGCAGTTTTATTATTATATTGTTTTGTTAAAGTCTAGATTTCAAGTTTCAATGTACAGGCTGTTGTAAGCCTATCTTAGCATAATATCTTTGTTAAATATCTTAGATTACTTCAGACAATGGTTTAGTACATTGGTCTATAAATAGATGAGTTTGTTCATCTATTTATGACATGTGATTTTGTGTAATATCTTTGATATAAATTGAAATCCTTCGGGCTTTGAACTTATAACTCCATTTCACATCTGAGAAACATAAACTGCTCTTACTGCTTTATACTTAACTGTGTTTATTGTTTCTCATTTATTATTCAGTCAAGGGGGAGTAATAACTCCTCTTCAAAGTGATCTTTTAGACCTTTGAACACTTGTTATTTCCGCTGCTTATTAACTCATGCATAAATCTGATACACATAAGTGTTCATAAACTAAGCCACTGATCCAACAATTGGTATCAGAGCATCTGGTTAATCTGATCATAATCAATCTAACAAATTGAAGATTCAGACACAGGCTCTTATTGATATTCAATAAAGGATAAAAGGCTCACTTTTTCATCCATCACTTTAAAGAAGTATTGACAAATCCAAACTTCTTAAAAATGGACCCCTACAATACTGGATCTGCCAACAAACCTCCTATGTTAGTCAGAAATGAATATAACATATGGTCTAAAAGGTTGGCACACACTATTTCCCAAACAAATACTGGATGTTGGAGGTCTGTAGTTTTTGGACCTCACAAACCAATGATAACTGATCCAGAGGGAAAGACTGAAAGACCAAAAGATCCAAAAGACTACACGGAGGAAGATTTCCAAAAGTTTGAGCTTGATGCAAAAGCTTTCTCCATGTTGGCTATGGCTCTCCCAAACGAAATATATGCTGGCCTTTTACATTGTGAAAGTGCCAAAGAGCCGTGGGATTGCGTAAAAGAGCAGTTTGCAGGAACTGCTGAGGTGATAGCCAACATCAGAGAAATATTGGCTCAACAATATGAAAATTTTACTCACATAGAGGGTGAAACTTTAACACAACAGTTTGAAAGATTTTCTTCACTCATCTCTGAGTTAAAAATTAACAATCAGACCTATTCAAATGAATCTATGTTAAATAGATTTTTAAGGTCTCTACCTTCAAAATGGGAAACTTACTCTATAGTCCTCAGAACAAGTTCAGATTTTCACACCTTGAACCTAACTAGGTTACATGGTAAATTACTAACTTTTGAAAGAGAAATCAATCAAAAGAAAAAGTTGCAAGAATCTGGTAAAACTGCTGATGACTATACTCCTGGTAGCACAACCTTATTAGGACATGACTCACCATCCTGTTCTAATAATTTTGGTTCTTTTGACCACATTGACATAACAGCTGGGATCTCATCAGATGGATCTTTCCCAGCTTATGACAATGAAGAACTGAGTCAAACTGCTGACAACATGTGTTTCATCATGGATGATTTAAAATATTTTAGCAGTGATGACTTAGAAGAAATGGAGATATTGCACCAACTGGCCTTGTTAAGCTTAAAAACTAACAAATTTTATAAAAGGTCAGGAAGGAAATTTCCAGGACTAAACAACTCAACAAAAGTTGGTTTTGACAAATCTAAACTTAGATGTCATAAGTGTCAAAAGTTGGGACACTTTGCTAGAGAGTGTAGAAGCTCTAGCTACAACCAACCCATGTCTGGAAATCAATTTAACCCCTCATATAATAGGAATAATGGAACTCAAGGGAGTGCTCATTTTGTACAGGCAAAAGCTCCACATGTTCAATATGTGCCACAAGTACAATATGTCCAAATGCCTGCTCAACAACAACAACAGCTGATGCCTCCTTTTCCAACTGCTCAACAACCAGCACAAACTCAACAACCCCCTCAGCAACAAAGCTTATTTACATCAGGGTATGTTGACTGGAGCAGTCTTCCTTATGACACATCAGGATGCAGTCAGGATGCAGACAATAAGGTCTATGATGTCAACTGGGGAGAACCTGATAATGGCAGAAAGAACTTTGCCTTAATGGCTTTTGAAGGATACTCTTCAAATTTTGCTCTCACACAGGTATCACAACAATCTCTGTTAAAGCTTTGCACTAAATCTTGCAAAGAATCTTTTGCTTTAATTAGAGAAACAAATGTGCATTTACAAGTCAAATCCAATGATATGGAGAGAAAATACACACAGATGAAGTGTGATTTAGAAAGAAAAATTGTTTTGAAAAACAAAGAAATTTCTAAACTGAATGATAAATCCATTGAAACCTAAGCACAGATTAAAACAATGATAGACAACCTAGGAAAAGTCAGACAAGAGCTTGCTGACACCAAGGTTAATTGTGAAAAATGGGTTGAGTCTTGTAAAGGGTACCAAATGCTGCTTAACAAACAAACTGCAGCCAATGTTAAGTTTGGCATTGGGTATACCCACACTGAATCACCAACAGATTTCACCCACAAAACTGATAATGATGGGATGAAATTGATTCAAACTTCTGATATGAAGGAATGCACATCCTACCATCAGAACTTTCTCAAAAAGGAAAGTACTACAGAAGTTAAAACTACTGACAATAAGAAGAGGCTCTCTTGTGGGAAAACAGATGAAAGAAAATTTTGAAAATACTTTCTTTCCCAACAAACAACATTCAAATAAAACCCTTTCTAAGAAAAGGCTTTTATCTCAACAAAAGTCATCTTCTCAAAGTTCATCTTCAGAAGTTACACCTAACTCATCAGCAGTTTCACAAACTGCTGAAGTTAAAGATTTGATAAACCTGGTTAAACTTCTGATGACCAAAGTTGATGGTGGAAACCAAAAAGAACCCACCATTGTTCTTAATGACAAATCCATTGCCAAAAAGACATGGATTTCTAAAATTGGTCCACAACAAGCTGCACCTGTTCTCAAGAGCAAACCCAAAGCCAAATTGGCTTGGGTTGCCAAAACTAACTAATTTGCTATCTTGTGCAGAGGGTCTCCAGAGGTTTGAATAGCATATGGTATGTGGATAGTGGAGGCTCAATGCACATGACTGGATGCAGATACCTGATAAACAATTTTATCAGTCAAAGAGAAGGATCTGTGTCCTTTGGGAATAATGCCAAGGGATATGTGCTAGGATATGGCAATGTATCCTCAGGCAAAATGCAGTTTGACAAGGTCAATCTGGTTGAAAACCTTGAGTACAACTTGCTGAGTGTCTCACAAATGTGTGACAAAGGATATTCTTCCTTTTTCACCAAGACAGCATGCAAGATCATATCACCAGATGGCCAGAAGTTGATAGAGAAGATTATTGAAGATCATACTTTGCTGATTGCCAAAAGATGTGGCAATATCTATGCAGTGGACATTGAAAAAGACAAAGTACTGAACAAGACTGCCTGTTTCTTCTCAAAGGCATCAACTTCAGAAAATGATCTCTGGCACAGGAGACTTGGCCATGTGAACTTTAAAACCATCAATAAAGTCACAAAAATGGGCTTGGTCAGAGGTCTACCTTTGAAGGAATATCAGTGCAAAGAACACTGTGTTTCCTGTCTTAAAGGTAAACAGCATAAGTCCTCCTATAAGTCTATTGAAGAATCTAAAACAACTGCATGTCTTCAACTACTCCATATGGACTTAGTTGGACCAGTCAAGATTATGAGCCTTGGTAAGAAGAAGTACTGCTTGGTCATCATTGATGACTACTCAAGATTCACATGGGTCTTCTTCTTATATTCCAAGGATGAGGTAGCTGAAATCATCAAGTTCTTCATTCTACAAGTAGAGAAGCAATATTCTCTATCTGTCAAAGTCATCAGGAGTGACAATGGGACAGAGTTCAGGAACAAAACTCTGGATGAATTCTGTCTGTCTAAAGGGATTGTTAGACAGTTCAGCATTCCCAGAACTCCTGAACAAAATGGTGTGGTAGAAAGGAAGAACAGAACCTTAATAGAAGCAGCCAGAACAATGTTAGCTGATTCAGGCCTACCTTTGTATTTTTGGGCTGAAGCAGTCAACACTGCATGTTATGTTCAGAATAGAGTTCTTATCAACAAGAGACATACCAAGACTGCCTATGAAATTCTTCATGGCATAAAGCCCCTTATCTCCTTCTACAGGGCTTTTGGGTGTCAATGTTTTATCCTCAACATCAAAGACTCTATCTCTAAGTTTGCTGCAAAGGTTGATACAGGTTATTTTCTTGGTTATTCTCCTTTGAGAAAAGCTTACAAAGTTTTCAATTCAAGAACCAAGATAGTAGAAGAAACACTGAATGTCAAGTTCAATGAATCAAAACACACTCTTATTCCAGCAAATCCTGCTGAATTATTTGATCTTGACAACTTTCATTTCGGACCTGAAAAGACTGTTGAATCATCCAAACCTCCTCAAAATGGTTTTCAAGGATTTGAAGATGATAGTCCTGCACCATGGACTCCAAACACAGTCAGAAGATCAACTATCAAACCTTCAGAAGTTTCAATAGCTTCAACTTCAGGAACTACTGATGAACATTTTGAAACTACTGATTCAGCTGAACCAAAAACTCCTGAAGTTCAAATAACAGCTGAACCAGATATTATCAATCTCAGTGGTTTATTTTAAGAACCTGTAGAGCCATCATCCAGTACAGGTCTACAACAACTGATTGAACACAAAGATCATCCATTGGATCAAATCATGGGTGATATTGCATCAGGGGTACTCACAAGAAACCAGCTTTCCAACTTTTGCTTATTCTCAGCATTCATCTCTCAGTTAGAACCAAAGAAGTATCAAGAAGCCCTCAAAGACAACAATTGGGTGCAAGCAATGCAAGAAGAGTTGCTTCAATTCAAGAAACAACAGGTTTGGGAAATCTGTCCCTTACCTCAAGATAAGCAACCAATTGGAACAAGATGGGTCTTCAGAAACAAATCAGATGAGGCTGGTATGATCATCAAGAACAAAGCAAGATTGGTAGTACAAGGTAATTCCCAAGAGGAAGGAATTGATTATGATGAAACCTTTGCACCAGTTGCAAGACTTGAAGCTATCAGGTTATTTTTCGCTTATGCAATTTCCAACAACATTAAAGTTTATCAAATGGATGTCAAGAGTGCATTTTTGTATGGAAAAATAAAAGAGGAAGTGTATGTCTGTCAACCTCCAGGGTTTGAGGATCCTTCTCATCCTGATTGGGTTTACAGACTTGACAAAGCTCTTTATGGGCTAAAACAGGCTCCAAGAGCCTGGTATGAAACACTTTCAAACTTTTTACTGAAGAATCACTTCTCAAGGGGATCCATTGATAAAACTCTTTTCATAAAACATGTTGGAAATCATGTCTTACTTGTTCAAATCTATGTTGATGATATCATATTTGGTTCAACAAACTCAAAACTGTGTGAAGATTTTAAGAAACTCATGCAATCAAAATTTGAAATGAGTACAATGGGAGAATTGCAGTACTTTTTGGGACTGCAAATCAAGCAACAATCAAATGGAACATTTATACATCAATCAAAATATGTTAAAGAATTATTAAACAAATTTTCTTTACAAGACTGTAAAACATGTTCCACTCCCATGACACCAATCACACAAGTTGAACCAGATGATCAAGGGAAACATATTGATCAAACCATGTATAGATGTATGATAGGTTCACTTTTGTATTTAACTGCTTCTAGACCAGATATCATCTTTTCAACTTGTGTCAGTGCTAGATACCAATCTGCACCAAGAGAATCACACCTAATTGCAGTCAAAAGAATCTTCAGATATCCGAAAGGAACTCCTACTTTAGGAATTTGGTATCCTGCTTCAAGCAATACCAAGTTAACTGCTTTTTCAGATAGTGACTATGCAGGGTGCAAAATGTCAAGAAAATCAACATCTGGTGGTTGTCAATTCTTAGGAAACTGTCTGGTGTCCTGGCAATCAAAGAAACAAACATCTGTGGCAACTTCAACAACTGAAGCTGAATACATTGCTGCTGCAAGCTGTAGTTCACAGATACAATGGCTCCAATATCAACTGCTTGATTATGGAATCAAAGAGACCAAGACTCCACTTTTAGTAGACAGCAAATCTGCCATTAGCATCATTCAAAATCCTGTTCAGTTTTCAAAGACTAAACACATTGAAATCAGGTATCATTTCATAAGAGATTGCTATGAAAAAGGCAAGATTGAGGTGAAGCATGTCACAACAGCTAATCAAATAGCTGACATTTTCACCAAACCCCTTGATTCAACAACTTTTCAGAGGTTAGTATCCATGCTTGGTATGTTAAACTTAGAAGAAAGTCTGTAAGTGTTTCACTTTTTAGTTCTGCACATATTTTATTTTCACTTACATACTTATCTGTCACAAACCTCTGAAGACCAAAATTTGAGAAAGAGAAAGTACTGATAAACAATTTTTGAAAACTACTGATGAACATCAAAAATGGGATATTTTTAAAATGGATATAACTACTGATGAAAATCAGAAGTTAGTAAAGTGTTTTAAAAGCCATTTGCATCAGCAGTTGAAACTGCTGAAGAGATGACCAAAACCACTGATGAAGAAACCTTCTTCATCAGCAGTTTGACCAAAAAGGGTAAAATAGACTTTTCACTCATCAGAAGTTTGACCTAGTCGGTTAAAAACTTCTGATAAATACCTTTTTCAAACACTTATCCATTCAAAAAGCAAAATTCCCTCTCTCTCTCTCAAATCAAAAGCAAAACCCCTTCTCTAACCTAAAAATTACTGTTCGATCAAACAAGCAATGGCTCTCGTGTTAAAACAGGGACATAATCAAAGAGGCTACTTTGTGAAAGATGAAGCCTGGTCCCAGTATGATGAGATGATTGATCTCATCATGAAATCCCAATATTATGAAGCTTTCACCATCGATCCACCCATTCATGAAGAAACTCTTAATGAGTTCTGGGCAAACACAGAGACGGTGACAGTTAATAATCAAGTGATCTCCCTCAAATCTTCTATAAAAGGGAAACTGATGGCCATATCACCGGAAACACTAAGCATCAGGCTTGGTTTGAAGGATTCTGATGCTCCTGAACATATTCCAACCTCAGACATCCATCTAACCATGACAGAATGTGGTTATCAAGGTACTTTGGCACAGGCAACAGTTTATAAGAAATATTTTGACCCACAATATAAACTGCTTTTTCATTATATAACTATATGCTTAAGTCCAAAAATTGGGTCCATTGATCAGATGCCTTCTACTTTTCAACCAATCTTTCATTCAATCATAAATGAAACACCTTTTAAGGCATCAAAACTGTTTTTCAATGAATTGGTTTTACACCATGAAAATGATAAAAAGAAGTTTTTGTTATACCCAAGATTTGTTATGCAATGCATAATAAAAGAACTTGGAGAGGGAGTACTTGTGGGTGAAGCAACAACTTTAAACCCATTAACCTCACAAGTATTCTCTAGGCACAACAAACCAGCACTTATGCTAGAAGATGACCAAGGGGAAGAACAACCCATCCCCAAGGAACCCACATCTTCCAAACCCAAAAAGAAAACCAAAAAGCCTAAACAACAAAAACAAAAACAAACCAAACCACTGAAAAAGACAGTTCAGGAAGTGGAGAAACCTGAAACTGCTGATGTGCAATCTGCACTTGATAAGGATGTGGCTGAAACATCCTCTCAGCACACTCCTTCTCCACCTCCTAAAAGAAAACCAGTTACAGTTATTTTTCAAAGAAAAAGATTTAAGAAACCTGTAACTGTTGACCCAACCTTTGAACTGACAAGAAGAGCACAAATGCTATCAGACAGAATAGCAACAGAGAATGAGAGGAAAGCCAAAAGAGCTGAAGTCATAGAAGAGTTAGTGGCAAATGGCTATGGTTCAAAGGCCTCAGTCTCCAAATGGAAAGAACAAACACTCTATGAGACTTACAAGAAGTACAAGGCCAGTAAAGCTGCAGAGCCAGAGAGATTTGAAACTCCAGAAGTCCAACCAACTTCTATTGTAAGGAGATCATCTGCTGCACTAAGGAAGCCTGCCACAAAGAGAAAAGCAGAGGGTGAACCCATAGTGAAGACTGATTTCAAGATGATACTCTTGGAAGGAGATCAGTTAGTGCATGGTGACTTTGATGTAGAAGAGAAACCCCTCTTAACACAATTCAGAGACAAGGCTACTTATGCTTATCAGTTACAACAATCCATTCAAGAGAAGACACATACAAGGGTTGTAACAGAGCATCACTTGCCCAACATGCCTATTCAAAGTGGTGCTGAACTTCAAGGTAGTCAAGAATCTCACCTGAGAGTCACTGAAATTGAAGACATTCCTCAATCATCCTCAGGTCAACCTAAGGAAACAGGCTTGGTTTCCTATGCCTCTGACTTTGACAAGTCAAAGGTAAACATCATTAAGTGGTCCTTTACTGATTCCAACTCAGTACTTGTGACCAGGAGAGATCGTTCAAGTAAGGTCTACAAAAACTCAAAGGAGTTGAGTGTTTTTATCTTCCAAAGACCTTCTTACCATTCAACATCTAACACCTGAACTTGGACCTCTCACTGAGCAACAAAGATGTACTCTTACTACCCGAATGACAGCAGAAATCTGGAGGATACTAGAAGAGAGAAAAGATCAGCAATAAAGATTGGATAAGGTTTTGGCTTCATCAATCCAGGGGGAGATTGTTGGGACAAAGAGGATTGAAGAAACCACCTTTTGATAACCTTATTCCAAATCATATTCTGCTTAAGTATGGAAACAACTGCTGAAGAACAAATGAAGAAGTACTGAAGAACAAATCTACAAAGTACTGAAGAGTTACTCATCAGAAGTTCTGAAGTCTAACCAGACATTTCACTGAAGAACTACTGAAGACAAACTACTCATCAGCAGTTTGTCACTCATCAGCACTTTGAGTTCAGAAGCTTCTAACCGACTGAAGATCAGCAGTTTTATTATTATATTGTTTTGTTAAAGTCTAGATTTCAAGTTTCAATGTACAGGCTGTTGTAAGCCTATCTTAGCATAATATCTTTGTTAAATATCTTAGATTACTTCAGACAATGGTTTAGTACATTGGTCTATAAATAGATGAGTTTGTTCATCTATTTATGACATGTGATTTTGTGTAATATCTTTGATATAAATTGAAATCCTTCGGGCTTTGAACTTATAACTCCATTTCACATCTGAGAAACATAAACTGCTCTTACTGCTTTATACTTAACTGTGTTTATTGTTTCTCATTTATTATTCAGTCAAGGGGGAGTAATAACTCCTCTTCAAAGTGATCTTTTAGACCTTTGAACACTTGTTATTTCCGCTGCTTATTAACTCATACATAAATCTGATACACATAAGTGTTCATAAACTAAGCCACTGATCCAACAAGCTCTAAGAAGAAAGGTAGTGAGAATGTTGATTCAGATGAGACTATCTTTTGGAACGAGAAGGTGAGATCTTTGTCTGATGATGCAAAGAATGTGTATCGTGAAATGCTTGAGAGAAGAGAATGGACGATAGAATTCACAGGAAAGTTCGCTGAAATCTTTCAAATGGAGGATATGAGGTTTGAACTTGAATATAATGACCCTGATTTGGAAGAGGGTGAAGTATCTGCTGCTGTTGCTAAAGAGATCTTAGAAGGTATAGCGCAGCGAGTAGGAAAGACATTGGAGGAAATCATGATGGATCAGATGATTCCAGATATTCCTGAAAAGGATATTGGAAATCATTCTGATGACAAACATACACCGGAGATGGAGGAAATTGAAATTGAGGATATTACTCATGAAGAATATCCACAATACTTCAAAGAGAATAATGAGGATGAGGTATTCCCAGACTTTACTGAGCTACGACAGAGAGAAGCTAGAAAGAAAGCTGAAAAGCGAAGTGAGGAGTTTGTTGAAAAAGTGTTTGGTGGAGATCAGCAGAAACCGTCTGATCAGAATGATGATTTGAAGACGTTGTTAAGGAAGCTGAAAGAAGCTGATGATAAACGACCTAAGCCGGAAGCTCAAGGTGGATTCTACAGGTACCACAACCAGAAGTTCAAAGGCAGAGCTCTTGGTTGGAAGTATCTTGGAAGATTGAAGTGTATAGCAGTTAAATGGGAATCAGAAATTCTGTACTTCTACAGATTTCATGATTTATTAACTCTACCGTACTGGGCGGTTAGAGACATTTGTCGATTTCCTATGACTGGAGCTTCTGTGAATAACACGGCTGTAGGTTGTTTGCTGATCGGTTGGTCTGGGAAAGCAGAACTAAGGGGAACATGTTTAAGCCTCAGTACCCAAGGAGAAAGGTTCATAGGGATGTTGATCCTAGAACTGGAAAGAAGCGGGTTACTTTGATTTATAAAGCTCCTGAAGTGATGAAGAAGATTCCTTTGATGCCTTTACAACAACACTTCAGTGCAGACTTTATCTTCTGGTACTATGATTGGAGGAATGCAGAGGCAGTGATTGTGTTAAGAGATGGAAAGGATAAGTACAAGAAGATACACGTGTTTGATCCAATGTGGCTTATCAATTGTACTTTTGATGATATAATCATGCTATACTACAATCCGATATTCAGTGATCCCAATGATGCATCGCAGGCGAAGAAGTATCAGCAAGTTGTAGGAGTTTGTTTTGCATATGATATCAACTCTGGTCGCAACTTGGATACTAAGTTGGGAAAGAAGGTGAAGATGGCTGATGTGCCGAAGCGTTCAGTGAAACGGAAACTTGAGCCTGAGATGACGAAAGATCAGAAAAAGAAGCTTAGACTCAAGTTAATGAACAAGGCAATGGATGAAGAAAGAAGGCAATCCAATCAATAGTTGAGGGGGAGTTTGTAGATGCACGTTTTGCGACTAATGATTTGGATTGTACATTTAACATATGTTAGTTGATATTCAGAAGGGGCGAATGTGAATTATGGTGTTCGATTGTATGTTTCTGATGGGCGAAGGTGTTTTGGAATGGGCAAAGGAAGATTACTAGTGGGCGAATGTGGAAGCTGATGTGTTATTGTGTATGTTCGTACCAAGTAACTGGGAAAATGTGGACTTTGTCCACATTCGCACCATGCAAACGGGCGAATCTGCAGTCTGTATAAATAGGTTTTGGTCATTTTGAATGTTAGAGTAGTTATTGAGAGTGTGTGTTTTGTGGTCAGGTTTCTCTCTAGATTGAAGTTGTGTTAAGTTGATTTAGATTAACTTGTAAGGTCATTGTAAGAATATTTTGAACAAGTAATCTATACAAATGGTGATTGAAAAGGTATATTCCGTGTTGTGATTTGCGTATTATCATTTTGTTCAGTTCTAGGGTTTCCGCACCTGGAATTGTGACTTGTATGATCATATTATCCTGTTTTAGCTAAAATTCTTCATCTACACGTTTAAATTCAGGGCACATAGCAATTAAATGCCTACGTTCCCCGTATTTAAAACAGGATCTGTATTCCTCATACTTGAGATTTTCTGATTGTTTCTCCCTTTTATCCCTTGGTTTGGACGCACTAGAGAAGGTGTTCTTTGGTTTTTGATCCTCAAGACACTGTTTTTGCAAACTAGTCTGAGGCTTTTCACCTTCATCAGTTTCAACTTCTCCAGTAGGTCACACAAACTCGGTTACAAATTTTATGGGATTTGATTTTTGAGTTTGTTTTGGAGTGTCATGAGTGTTATTTTTTTATTTTTCTTTTCATCATGTTTGGTTTGCTTACCCTGCTCCTTCTTCCCTTGACCCTTACCCCATTTTTCTTTCTTGAAGGTAATGGTGGATAATTGCCAAATTTTAGTTGTTAGAGCAGGATCAATAAACTTGATGGGAAGTTCCTCATCAGAGTAAATTTTACCAGAACCTTCTATTTTGAAAACCACTTTCATGACCTCCTTTCCCTCAGAAGGATGTACTTTCGGCTCAGGATCACAAAGGATGGGATTTTGGATAGGAATATCTTGATTCTTAGCCGGTATATCCTTCTTAGGATCATCAAACTCATCATCAGAGATGCATGTGTCACAGACACTCACCACATCAACTTTATTAGCAATCTCACCACTTCCAAGTATTGGTCTTACATCAGTTTGATGTGGATCACTGACACTTGAAGCATTGGCTGATGTACCCACAATATCCGCCTTAGGGATAATATCCCATGTGTGTTTTTCAAATCTTACATGAGGGGGACATTGTGAATACACCGGACTGGTGGGATTGCTGTTCTTTTCATTTGCATCCACTATGTGATAAAAAAATTGTAGTTAAGGTAACTTTCAAATTTCTTCTTGATCTTCTCATAGTCACAATTCACTATTGCTAACAGTTTCTTAGCATCCTCTAACTCATTAATGTAATTATTAATTGCATTATGCTTGTTTGAAAGAGTTTTGGATAGTTCAGAAACATCCTTTTTATACGTTTCAATGGTGTTCTTAAATCCCTTTTCATGTGATTTATAAATATCATTAGAACGTTGGCAATAGGACAAGTCAACTTGCAGGTTTTGAACATCCTCCAATAACCTGTCAATTCTGTACTTAAGCTTATCACATTCAACACACCCAGGTTTAGTTGTGGAAGAAGAACTTACCTTGACTGAAGATTATGTGATAGCGATAAGAGCATACTGAGCAGCAGACTTCTTAGCTCCAAAATATTCAGAAAGACTGGCCTTTGTAGAATCAGCATCAACTAAGAAAGATCTTTGACACTTGAGAGAATCAGCTTCTGCCAGTAACTGTTCCACATCCAAATCCAAATCAAGATCAGACTCATAATCAGAATCATCAACAGAAGAGTCGTTTTCTGGGACATCAACTTCTTGCACACTTGATTGATCTTCAACATTTATCTCTTGAACCTCTTCAACCTACCATGCCGCACCACCCTGCGAAGCGTCTTCTCCCTCTAAATGAAGATTCTAGTTGAATCCTTCATTTGCTTGAATTACCAGTGCCCGTCCTTGATTGTTGTTTGCAAAAGCATTCTGGTTTTGTACTGGGACGATTATAACACTTTACTTTGTCTTTTATTTAATATTGGGTTAGCAACTTGTGTAACAAACTGGTTATAATTTTTTTTATTATCAGGCTAGAAAATTTAATATTAAACGATGTTGGATCAATGAATATCTTTGTCTTTTCTTTAAAATTAGGTTGGAAACTTGTGTATCACACGAGTTATAACATTCTTTTTTGTTCTTTATTTCTTACTAGATTATACCCCGAGAGTGTCCCGGGGTTGAGAAATCTAATATGACACATCAATTTTACATATGAAATAGACTGATGTGCTTTACAGTTACATGCGGGAAATATTCAGGTAGCACCTAACCTAAAACAATTAACAATGTATGTCCAATGTTAACGCCTAACCTTAAACAATGTATAATTCTAATGTTAACATCTAGTCTAAAACAATGTACAACTCTAACATCAATACCTAACCTAAAACAATGTACAACTCCAATGCTAACACCTAACCTAAAACAATGTATAACTCCAATGTAACTTTAATATTAACACCTATCCTAAAACCTAAAAAAAATATATAACTCTAACATACTAATATTAGTAACTAACCTAAAACAATGTATAACTCTAGTATTAACACCTATTATAAAGGTTTAAAAATGCATAACTCTAATATCAAAATTCAATACCTAACTGGAGAAACACGGATCCTAGGTCACCAGGTTAGGGTTAACCTTGGTAGTGATTCTACGAGTTTTTTTTTTTTTGTAAAATGTATGTTTAGGAAAGTGTGGGTCTAAGGAGAAGTCCAAGGAAGTTAAGAGACCACTGGTTAGAAGAGCTGAGCCTCTAAACAATAGTAAATAAAACAAGGGTTGGAAAAGGTACGATGTGCTCGTAGTCTTTTTCAACGAAAGTTCTAGAGAATTTTGGATGCCAATAAAAGGAGAATGGACTCCTCCTTTTATAGTACCTCGACGTCCAACTTTCTCAACCCATCATCTACCCTTGGTGGGGCCCGGACCAGGTAGAAGTGTCTCTTGGTTTCCGGCCCAAATCCTCAAGCCCTATTGGTGCAAGAGGTTATGTAAAAAGGAGGAGAAAGGGGAGATGTTACCGTCCTGTTAATAATACACATGGCTTCCATTAAGTGGATGTTGGTGGGCGGCGGGCACGTGGCTCCCGTTTGTTGGCTAATCCAGGGCGGTGGGTAATCATCTCCTTATTTAGAACCTGAGACAAGTGGGGGTTGATAAAGTCTTCTGTCATATATATCTTTGTTGGGGAGCTGCCACGTCGTTGTCCTTTCTGGTAGTCAGGCTAGGCGCAGCCTTTGATTGGTTGAGGACTCTGACAGGCAGCCTTCTGCATAAGGAACAGTTGTCCAGGGCAGGCATGCCCTAGGGTGTGTGTCTCGATGTTGCTCTGAAAGGTATCTTTTAGTCATGTCGACAAAGGTTTGCTTATCTTGATGAAGAAACTTCGTCGTGCGTTTGTTGGGCTATGGACGCGCGGCGTTCTGCTGTCGTAGAACGGGCGGAAGGGCATGCGTCCGTTGTATTATGGACGCATGGTAGTCCGCTGACGTAAAAACGGGCGGGAGAACCAGCGTCGTGTTTAATGGCCGCAACTTCCTGTTGGGAAAGAGTGAGTTATTTTTTTCATATGGTATTACTGGTGTTTGGTACCATATCCCTTCACTAACCTAAAATAATGTATAAGTCTAATATTAACACCTATCATAAAAGTTAAAAAAATGCATAACTCTAGTATCAATATTCAATACCTAACCTAAAACAATCTATAAATCCAATGCTAACACCTAATACTTCAAACAAAAAAATAGTCATTTTTTTCTCCATTTTTTATATAGCACCATAGTACTTGTTGGAAAGATAATAAAACACTAGTTAATTTGGTGTAATTTTTTTTTTAAAAAATCTCATAAATAAAAGATTTTAACGTTTAAAATTATGGGATGAAACACGAGAGAGGAAAATCTAATTTTGTTTTCAAATATTTTTTTCTTAAAATCACTTAATGTCACATAGGCATGCCACATGGCATACTCAATGAGAAGGTTGGCATCTTTGAGTGCCATGTAGGATTTATTGTTTTGGTTTATTATATATATATATATATATATATATATATATATATATATATATATATATATATATATATAGGGTTAGGGTAAAATGAGAACACACTTTTCGTAAAAGAACTACGGAACACACTTTAACACCACACACTTATTTTAATCCAAAAAGGATTTGTGGACCACAATTAAAGTTGAATAAAAAATAAAAAGGAATACTCTCCTGCCTAATAAGACAAAATAAGGTGGGTCATGGTTATTACACCACTGTAAAATTGTTTTTTTTTTACGTCGGGGTTACCCATTTTTACACCGGTGGAAAAAAAATTTAAAAATTCACATTTTACGTCGGTGTTCTTACGGTTTTTGTACGAATGAGTGGTTTTCATTTGAATTAATCCTATATATATATATATATATTAACTTAGAAAATTTAATATTACATGAGGTTGAATCAATGAAATATTAAATGATTATTGATAAGCAAGAATATAAAAAGAATTAATTAAAAAAATAAATATTAAATAAACAAGAGATAACAACACACATTAACACATAAGAAAATTTCTTCCCTTTGGCTATTTCAACTTTTATGTAACCGGATTTTTTATAAATAAAATGTCTCACACTACACATATATGAAAACTTTAAATAATTCCAATTAACTTCATAAATTACGTTTATCTATATCAATTTACCAATTATCAAATTTAAATAAATAGTGTAACTATCAAGATTTAAATTAGGAAAATTTTTGAATTACTTTATGTACATGCCATCCATTTAAGCAATCTATTTTTTTTTTAATTTTCTTACATTTCGTTCATACTCAATTACGGATACTTATTTTTCAATTAAAAAAAATATTTTTTACTTATTACATCACTTGCTTAATTATGTATATTTATTTTTTGTAACTAAGAATTGTTAGTATATGAAACTAAACACCTGTTTTTTTCAAATAAACTTATATTTTTTTTACTCAAAAGTTTCTCCAATTTCAAAATTATGTTGTTTAAAATATAAAAAAACAAAGAATAATAATTTTAATTGTTTTTATTATGTGATTTCTAAAACTTTTCAAATATTTAATGTGGTTGGATAGAAAGAATGGTGAAATATAATGTATGAAATAATAAAATATCGGCGATATTATAAACTAAAGCTAATAATGTTTGATATTTTAACACACAAAATTTATAACTGTCATGTCAATATTCAACTTTTTTATATACATATGTTATATGACTGTATATGTTAAAAAAACACATAATATTTTATTCCATTGGTAAAATACACGGATTTATAAAGTGGGTGATACATATGATTTTTTAGAATTGACTTCTTCATTGCTATTTATACAACATTACATTTATTAATTATTAATGGGGTACTAACCTAGTATAGATATACAATTTTATATTATATTAGGGTCCGTCTATTGGCACCCCCAAGACTTCTATTTCAACTCCCTTCTGAAGCCCCTCGCTTTGGCTAAAGCGATGCGCTTCAGTCACATCAATGTCAAAATAGTATGAGGTTGCATGGGAGTTTGGAAAATAAGGTGCCAAGCGCCTCGCTATGGCCTAAGTGAGGTGCTTGGCACAGGGGGGATGAACCTGGACATTTTGATGTTGGGTTTGGGTTTTGTTGGGATTTTTTTGTGGTTTATTTTGAAGTGTTTATTTACTTTTTTATTTATTTATTGTAATTTTTTGTTAAATTTAAAAATAAAGTAATAACCCTAATCAAACTATAATTAATCAAGTAATCCCAACTTTAACCTGTTAACTTTTTTATTTATCTATTGTAATTTTTTTAAATTTAAAAAACAACGTGATAACCCTAATCAAGCTATAATTAATCAAGTAATCCCAACTTTAACCTATTAATAAAGTGTTCGATTGTCACTGCGAGTGGATAAATTATTCACGGAGAAGACTCGACGAAGAAAGAATGAACGAAATAGCGAAACTTGATACGAATATAGTAGTCGATGGTTAATGTGACGTTGTTTTAGTTCAGAACATGCAAGCTTTATTTCGTTTGGAATTGAAAGGGTTGAGTGATTTTTTAATGTTTATAATCGGATATTTACTGTTTGGATCTCATTGGTTTTCTTGGCTTGCCATTTATAATTTGGTGTTAGTTCATTTATTATTTATGGGTTTAATGTTTATTAAACAATTAAACATTCAAACGGATTACACAGATTCAAAACAAGCATTATAAACAATCAAAACAGACAAACATATAAACAAATGATGAACAACAAATATAATAATAAGTTCGTAAATACAAAAAAATACAACTGAAAAAAGTCTACTGCGGTGGTGGTGGTGGGGCCCCGGTGCTGGTCCACCCCCTGGTGGATCGCGTAACTCTACCCCCCAATGTTGTGCCATCGCATGTATCAACTCGACTGTCCACTACTGAACCTCCTGTATCTCACCGATGCAGCGATCGATGTCCTCAGCCACATAACGCGCAGAAGGAGTGAGGTCATCATATATACGACGGGGGTACTGCTGTTGTGGTGGCGCGGAGGTGGGGGGCCGTCATCGTCATCAACGTCAGCATCGTCGCCGTGACCCGCCTGGTCCGCCAGCAGAGGTACTCCCGGACGCAACTCAAGGTAGGCTGGTATATCATCGGGAGTAGGAAGGGGGGCCGACTCAAAAGGCCTCTTGATGCCGAGAGATCGAAACCGATGTACTCCCTTCTCGACCTCCATCAGGATCCTCATGCTTCGGGCATTGGCCTCACCGAGCTCCAGCGATGGGATCTTGGGCGACAGATGAGGGTCAGTCTCTGGCGAGAGGCGCAGATGACGCGCGATGACGGTGATGAACGCCCCGCCATGGAGATGTGTGCGAGCCTGGCGCTTGTGCGCAGACTGAAAGCACTTCACAAGGGATGCGGCTAGGTTGCACGGCCGCCACATAATCAAACAGTATAAAAAGAAAAGGTCGCTTTGGTTGACCTTCTCCCGGCTGTTCCCCCGTGCTGCGATAGAGGTGGCGATCGCATGCTGCAAATAATAGTACAGGGGGTCCCGGTACAAGCCAGTATCAATCTCCGGGCCTGTGTACAACACCGAAGTAACAGCAAATTCCTGCAAAACATAATTATAGATATTAACAACTTTTGGGAACATAATAATAAAATGACAGTTAATTGAAATAACATACCTCATAGGTCAACGTCTGCCACTGCCTCGCCAACCGAAATCGGATGGGGCGAAAAGTCTCAGCTGAGTTCGGGTTCTGGGACAGATCCAGTACCTCGAACGACGACAGAAACTCGATCGTCAACTCCCGATAAGAAGGCTCCTGGGCTATCTCAAAGAGACGAAGCCATGGAGTGTCAAACCCCACAAAGTCGTTTGCCCTCCCAGTTCCACCATGGACGACGCCAGCAGTAGTAGTAGTATTAGTAGTGGTAGTGGTAGTGGTGGTGGTAGTGGTGGTGGTAGTGGTAGTGGTAGTGGTGGTGGTAGTGGTGGTGGTAGTGGTGGTGGTAGTGGTGGTGGTAGTGGTGGTGCTAGTGGTGGTGATAGTGGTGGTGGTAGTGGTGGTATTAGTAGTGGTAGTAGTAGTGGTAGTAGTAGTGGTAGTAGTAGTAGAGTAGTAGTAGTAGTGGTAGTAGTGTAGTAGTAAAGTAGTAGTAGAGTAGTAGTAGTAGTGGTAGTGGTGGTGGTAGTGGTGGTGGTAGTGGTGGTGGTAGTGGTGGTGGTAGTGTAGGTGGTAGTGGTGGTGGTAGTAGTAGTGGTAGTGGTAGTGGTAGTGGTAGTGGTAGTGGTGGTGGTAGGGGTGGTGGTAGGGGTGGTGGTAGCGGTGGTGTAGCGGTGGTGTAGCAGTAGCAGGAGCGGCGGCGGCATCGGCGGCGGCGGCGGCAGCGGCGGCGGCAGTAGCAGTAGTAGTAATAGTGGTAATAATCATAATAATAATAATAATAATAATTTTGTTAAATATGCGAAAGACTGACCTCGACCTGCTATGATGGTCAGTGTTCCACATATTCAACAAAATTAGCACCTGGTTTATAAGGTTCTTCCAGTTTGTTTATCCATGCTCTCTTTGTCCATCTTGGCAACCCTATGGAGTCTTTGGTTCCACGTTGACTTTTGTATCAAGAACAAGATCATCTTTAAGATGAGCCAGGGCCTGATCCAAGAAGGCAAGGTGGACCCAAAAGACGCCCTATGGCTGTAGAGCCGGGTGAAGAAGAAATGGATAACTAATGGAAGAACGCTATAAACCAGGTGCTAACTTTGTTAAATATGCGGAAGACTGACCATCATACCAGGTCAAGGTCAGTCTTCCGCATATTCAACAAAATTACCACCTGGTTTATAAGGTTCTTCCATTTAGTTTATCCATATTCTCTTCGTCCATCTTGGCAACCCTATGGAGTCTTTGGTTCCACGTTGACTTTTGTATCAAAAACAAGATCATCTTTAAGATGAGCCAGGGCCTGATCCAAAAAGGCAAGGTAGACCCAAAAGACGCCCTATGGCTGTAGATCCGGGTGAAGAAGAAATGGATAACTAATGGAAGAACGTTATAAACCAGGTGCGAATTTTGTTAAATATGCGGAAGACTGGCCATCATACTAGGTCGAGGTCAGTCTTCTGCATATAGCCCCGAATACCGAACCGATAACGATTCCGTACCGATCCCGTACCGAACCGAGGATGTTCGGTATCGGTACCCACATTTAGAGGTTTTTGGTTTCGGTATTTTCGATATCGGTATGGGATTGATATGGTATCCGTAATTTAAGGTAAAATACCGATACCTAACCAATACTGTACCGTATGTTTTCAGTATCGGTATTGGGTTTTGGGAGTTTTCGGGATCAGTATTTTCGGTATCGGTATCGGTTGGTACCGATACCGTCCCGAGCTCATCCCTGCTTTTCATATCTTATCATTCAATACAATAATCGGTAATAATAATAATAATAGTAATAATAAAAATAATCTAAATAATAATAATAATAATAATAATAATCGTAATAATAATAATAATAAAAATAATAATAATAACAACAATAATAATAATGGTAATAATAATAATAATAATCGTAATAATAATAATAATAATATAATAATAATAATAATATAATAATAATAATAATAACAATAATAATATTAATCGTAATGATAATAATAATAATAATCGTAATGATAATAATAATAATAATAATAATCGTAATAATAATAATAATAACCGTAATAATAATAATAAAAACAATAATAATCCTATTAATAATAATAATAATATAATAATAATAATAATATAATAATAATAAAAACAACAACAATAATAATAATAATAATAATAATAATAAATACAACAACAACACTAATAATAATAATAATAATAATAACCAAAGCGGCTCGCTTAGGCAAAAGCGAGACGCTTTGGTCGTCTTCCCGAACGGAAACCCAACCGGAACCACCCAAACCTTTGCCCAAATCAATAATAACAACAATAACTAACCTTTGTCCGATGATCCGAGCCTTCGACATTGACTGAGTATCCGAGCCCGAGCCTTCGACCTTGTTTGTTTGTGTGTGTGTTTTGCAGTGTGTGTGTGTGTGTGTGTGGAGAAGAAGAGCCAAGCGAGGCAAATCTGACCTCGCTTTGGCTTTTAAACCCAAAATGAAGTACCTCGCTTTGGCCAAAGCGAGGAGCTTCGATTAGTAACCGTACCAATCAGGCGCCTCGCTTTGGCCAAAGCGAGGTGCGTCGAGGGTTTTTTTAAAAAAAATTGTTTTAATTCATTTTAAATAGTTTTGGTCGGTTAAATTTTTTTTATTCATTTCTAATAGTTTTATGCTGTATCCAATCCAAAAAAATTTCGTTCGAAGCATTTCGGTTCGTTTCTTGCGCATTTGTGGTTTTCGATAAAAACATCCGAGTTTGAAGAACATTCATAAATTGTTGTACGTCATACACGGACTATACAGTCGATACCGGTTTTTTTATAAAAATTAAAATTTTGCGTCTCTAATCGATATCCTGGAGTTCCAGACTCTGTTTAACGTGTTTCGGTATATCAGCTGAAGAGCATGTTTGCTAACCTTTCGAAGTAACTTATCAAGCAATGGCTGCTTCTTGTGGTGGTTCATTGTTTTTCTTAGGCTTTCTTCAAAACCTTTTTTAATGTCTCTGTATTGCTTATCAACCATTTGATCAACGTACTTCACAATTGTCGACAATGAGTTGCGATTGCCTGGAAGGTAACTTTTAATTTTGGCATGCATGCCCTCAACTCTGTTGGTAGTGGTCTGGCGGAAGTTCAGCGTTTGGTTAGTCCATGCAGACACAAACTTTTGACGGTACTGGTCCAACCAGTTATTCTTTGTGTAGTAAAAAACATCTGAAAAATATAACCAAAACTTGTCAGGCGTGTGTATGTAAACAAGTACGTATGTAATTATGTAAAACTACATACCTATACGATCCATCTTTTTCAGATATGACTGAAATTGCCCCAAATTGTATTCGTACAGGGCTTTAGTCGTAGAGTCACACAGCCACCAAAACATTCGAACAAATTCCTTCCATTCCTTATCCGTGAACTGGTTCTTGCTGTTCCTGTTGATATTCTGCGAGATATGAAACCGGCAGAGATACTTGTACGCATTTGGAAAAATCTAATCACATGCGTTCATTAGCGCAAAGTCCATGTCGGTCACAATCACTCGCGGCTCCATACAGCCTACCAGCATGGACTTTATCCTCTCCAATAGCCAAACGTAGTTACCAATCTTCTCAGAAGAAATACACGCATGGGAAACTGAAAACGACTGGATTGTCGACGCCATACCCACTACCTGTACAAACACCATATTGTACAAGTTTGTATTGTAGGTGGCGTCAATCATCAGCACATGCGGGAATGCGCACCACATAGTAAATGAATGTTTGTGAACGAAGAAAATATCCGTGAGAGCCTTCGTGGTGTCATCTGCACGCCTGTAGTAGGTGAATTATCTCTCCATCAGAAAGTATTCGAGGTGCTTCATTGAACCTTTGGGAATGACTGCCTTTTCAGCATTCATCATCTGAGCCACATTGTGTATATCTTTCACGGTAGTCTTTTTCTCCGAGTTCTTTGAAATGAGCATTCTCCAGATGCTACGCTTGGGAACATCATTCTCTGTCATCTGCCAACCAGTTGTTTATCATCCACAGAAAGCCTTCTGGCATACGGGTGACCCTCTAAGTGTTCAAAGGGAGTGTGGTTGTGCGTCGGGTTTTTCACCTTTAACCTCAAAACTCGTGTCCGAGTTTCAAACACCCCTGCCATCTTAAACGGGCAGCCAATTTTTTTGCTACCCGTCTTCCTCACCAAAGCCACACTCTTATGCTCCCCCCAAGAGTGCATTGAAATACAACCTTAACAAAAATAAGTTTATTAGAAAATAAGTTTTTTTATAAGTTTTTTAAATAATAAATTATAAAAAAAAGTTTATTAATTAAAAATTAACAATACTCTTAGCAAAGGAGAAATGTAATCCTAAAGGTGTGGGACCCGAAAACCACTAGTGCACCCGTAGGGAATTAACCTTCAACAATGATAAATCACGTGTTTTTAGTAACTAATTTATAAGTTAAGTTTTTTGTTGCTTTTTAAATAACAATTTATAAAATACGTATTTGTTAATATCTTAAAAATAATAGTAACTGAAATATATACCTTCACGAAATTTTCTCCTCTTCTCTTCAATCTTTTTATACTATGACGTCACCATTTGCCATTCCCGTATCATGTACCCATTCGTCCAACTCATCGCGTGTGGAAAATGTCTGGTCAGTCTCGAACCAAAGGTTGACGGGGTTAGATCCTTCCTCCTGATCTTCTACATGCTTCTCATCGACAGCGCTGTCTTCATAGTGCGTATAGTCTTGTTCTTCAAATGTGTCATCACCACTGTAAGCGTCGTAAGTATAACCGTAGGCAGGTTGACTAGGCTCGTCTTAAAATTCATACGGGTCCTTCCAGTGTGTATTCAAGTCCAGTTGTACCGTATTGTCACGGTAACGAATGCCAGAGTGACCCTCCTCGAAATTACTAGACCGACCCTCCCCGACATTATATGACTGACCCTCCTCGACATTATATGACCGACCCTCCTCGATATTATATGAATTAGACTCGTAAGAATCACCGAAAAGTAAGTCATAATACGACATGTTATATGTTGTGGATAAAGAATTGAAATCGAATGAGTTTATAATGAAATCGAACGAATTTATAGCCAAAATCTGATGGGATCAAGCGCCTCGCTTTGGCCAAAGCGAGGCGCCTGGGTAAATTTTTTCAGAGAGAATCTCAGGCTTTACGTTTAATCAAACTCTCAAGCGCCTCACTTTGGCTTAAGCGAGGAGCCTGGGTTAATTTTTTTCAGGGAATCTCAGTCTTTATGTCTAATCAGGAAATCAGCCGCCTCGCTTTGACCAAAGTGAGGCGCCTGACTACCTAATTAGACATAAAGACTGAGATTCCCTAAAAAAATTAACCCAGGCGCCTCGCTTAGGCCAAAGCGAGGCGCTTTAATTATGGAGTTGATTTAGAAGTTGGGGGGTTTAATTAGAAAGGCCCTTATATTACATTACATTACATTACATTACATTATAGGAGCTTGTTTAGTGAAAGAGGAAAAACCAAAACTAAAAACACAAATTTAAATACTAAATCTTCTATTTAAAGCATGGATTATTTCAGAGATTCACATGTTTAGAAACCTTAAATCACATGTTCAAATCTTCAGACCATGGACTTTTTTACATATCTATACATCTAATAAAACAAAGTCTATTATGACACATGGCACTCCCATATTGCACCTTCAATCTTCTCTCTTCCCATATTGTGCCATGTGTCTCAACCTTTGAATTTATAAAGTTTTCTTTTTTTAAAAATTGAAAATTGAATTAATACACAATACTTAGTCAAAATCGGTCAATTAATACTTTCCTAAACTCGAAAATCATTAATTTATATTTTTTTAAATCGAAAATCATTAAATATTATAAAGTCAAAATTGGTCAAGGTGTTTAATAACTTTCCTAAACACTATATTCTCCAACTAATGAATGCTCTATCTTCCTCCACAAGAAAATCAATCGTTCATCCATCTCGGTAAGCACATATTCGATTTCTTTTTCAGAGATTTACATTCTTTTTCTAAAACAATATCAATCACTTTAAACCCTAATCCTTGTAAAAGAAACATCAGTAAAGGTATATGTTTCTTCACCTATCTTCGTCTCATTCTGTTAATTCGTTTTCATTCTGTTTATTGCTTGATTGACAGTAAAGATTTACATTCGTTTTCTTCACCTATCACTTCATTGTCATGTTTTATTTCTTCATCGTTTTCATTCTGTTTATGCTATCTTTCAAATTAGATTTAATGTTCGAATCTTTCTCTGTATTTCAGATCTGCTAATTCGTTTTTGCATTTATCTGTTAATTCGTTGTTTTATATAATTTTTTAATAACTTGTGAATGTGTTGTTTTGGGCTTCGTTCAGAATGTAAACCGCCGTTATCATTGAGATCCCCGAATAGGCTTTGTTCCTACCGTAATGTTCGGTCATAAACAAACTTCAAAACTCATGAGGTACCGTTCACTATATTTTTTTATTTCAATTTGTTTTGTTTAATTTTTTATTTGATTTATTTGTTACTAAAGATTTTTGGGTTTTTCGATTTGTAAACTGTATTTGATTTATTAGATGTAAGTTCGCCATCTCATTGTATTATACCCTTATGATTTTCTGTGGATTCAACAATTCTTTCAACAATTCTTCATATATTATCCTTTGTTTGCTCAGGGTAATAGTACTCTGGCATATTCTTGCATAGAGCAATTGGAGTTTATTGTTGCACGGGCACAAAGGATTGGAGATCCAAAATATCAACAGAAGGTACGTGATTTTGCTATTTTGTGTTAACAATTCATGCATTTTGATATTTATCATGATTTACGCAATATTGGAAACATCTAATGTTAATAATTATGATTATCATTTCATTAATAATATTAAATACAAAATTATTAATCATATATAAATACATTTATAAATTTATTTTTAAACATTCAAAATCAAAATTTAAAAAAAAATCCTGTTTTTAAAATTAAAGACATTTAAACACAAAATAAATGCTTAATTCTTTGATTTGTCACATTACTATTTTTAGCATATAATTAGCATTTATCATGATTTACACAATATTGGAAACATTTAATGTTAATAATTATGATTACCATTTCATTAATAACCTTTAAACACAAAATTATTAATCATATTTAAATATAAATACATTTATAAACAAAATTAAATTTGAATTTTTTCATCACAATTAATACGTCTATTTTCATTTGAATTAGTTTATTTTCAAACATTCAAAATCAAAAAAATTTTTAAAAAAATCCGGTTATTAAAATTAAAGACATTTAAACAAAAAATAAATGCTTAATTCTTTGATTTGTCACATTACTATTTTTAGCGTATATTTAGCATTTATCATGATTTACACAATATTTGAAACATCTAATGTTAATGATTATGATTACCATTTCATCAATAACTTTTAAACACAATATTATCAATCATATATAAATATAAATACATTTATAAACAAAGTTAAATTTGAATTTTTTCATCACAATTAATACGTCTATTTTCATTTGAATTAGTTTATTTTCAAACATTCAAAATCAAAATTTAAAAAAAAAAATCCGGTTTTTAAAATTAAAGACATTTAAACAAAAAATAAATGCTTAATTCTTTGATTTGTCACATTACTATTTTTAGCGTATATTTAGCATTTATCATGATTTACACAATATTGGAACTATCTAATGTTAATGATTATGATTACCATTTCATCAATAACTTTTAAACACAAAATTATCAATCATATATAAATATAAATACATTTATAAACAAAGTTAAATTTGATTTTTTTTCTTTACAATTAATACGTCTATTTTCATTTGAATTAGTTTATTTTTAAATATTCAAAATCAAAATTTTAAAAAAAAATCCAGTTTTTAAAATTAAAGACATTTAAACACAAAATAAATGCTTAATTCTTTGATTTGTCACATTACTATTTTTAACTTATAATTAGCATGTATCATGATTTACACAATATTGGAAACATCTAATGTTAATAATTATGATTACCATTACATTAATAACCTTTAAACACAAAATTATTAATCATACATAAATATAAATACATTTATAAACAAAGTTAAATTTGAATTTTTTTCATCACAGTTAATACGCCCATTTTCATTTGAATTACTTTATTTTCAAACATTAAAAATCAAAATTTAAAAAAAAATCATGTATCTAAAATTAAAGACATTTAAACACAAAATAAATTCTTAATTATTTGATTTGTCACATTACTATTTTTAGTGTATAATTAGCATTTATCATGATTTACACAATATTGGAAACATCTAATGTTAATAATTATGATTACCATTTCATTAATAACCTTTAAACACAAAATTATTAATCATATTTAAATATAAATACATTTATAAACAAAATTAAATTTGAATTTTTTCATCACAATTAATACGTCTATTTTCATTTGAATTAGTTTATTTTCAAACATTCAAAATCAAAAAAAATTTTAAAAAAATCCGGTTATTAAAATTAAAGACATTTAAACAAAAAATAAATGCTTAATTCTTTGATTTGTCACATTACTATTTTTAGCGTATATTTAGCATTTATCATGATTTACACAATATTTGAAACATCTAATGTTAATGATTATGATTACCATTTCATCAATAACTTTTAAACACAATATTATCAATCATATATAAATATAAATACATTTATAAACAAAGTTAAATTTGAATTTTTTCATCACAATTAATACGTCTATTTTCATTTGAATTAGTTTATTTTCAAACATTCAAAATCAAAATTTAAAAAAAAAAATCCGGTTTTTAAAATTAAAGACATTTAAACAAAAAATAAATGCTTAATTCTTTGATTTGTCACATTACTATTTTTAGCGTATATTTAGCATTTATCATGATTTACACAATATTGGAACTATCTAATGTTAATGATTATGATTACCATTTCATCAATAACTTTTAAACACAAAATTATCAATCATATATAAATATAAATACATTTATAAACAAAGTTAAATTTGATTTTTTTTCTTTACAATTAATACGTCTATTTTCATTTGAATTAGTTTATTTTTAAATATTCAAAATCAAAATTTTAAAAAAAAATCCAGTTTTTAAAATTAAAGACATTTAAACACAAAATAAATGCTTAATTCTTTGATTTGTCACATTACTATTTTTAACTTATAATTAGCATGTATCATGATTTACACAATATTGGAAACATCTAATGTTAATAATTATGATTACCATTACATTAATAACCTTTAAACACAAAATTATTAATCATACATAAATATAAATACATTTATAAACAAAGTTAAATTTGAATTTTTTTCATCACAGTTAATACGCCCATTTTCATTTGAATTACTTTATTTTCAAACATTAAAAATCAAAATTTAAAAAAAATCATGTATCTAAAATTAAAGACATTTAAACACAAAATAAATTCTTAATTATTTGATTTGTCACATTACTATTTTTAGTGTATAATTAGCATTTATCATGATTTACACAATATTGGAAACATCTAATGTTAATAATTATGATTACCATTTGATTAATAACCTTTAAACACAAAATTATTAATCACATATAAATACATTTATAAATTTATTTTTAAACATTCAAAATAACAAAATTTAAAAAATCCGGTTTTTAAAATTAAAAACATTTAAACACAAAATAAATGCTTAATTCTTTGATTTGTCACATTGCTATTTTTAGCGTATAATTAGCATTTATCATGATTTACACCATACTAGGTTAGAGTCCCGTGGGGACCCACGGTTCAACCGAAAGTAAAATGAAAAAAGTAGGAAAATAAGAATTATATCATGCAAGTTGTTTTGGTTACTAAATGTTTGATAATGCAATATGTATGAATTTTAATGTTAAATGCAAAATGTCATACAACAGTTTAATGTAACATAATGATGGATATATCGACTAAGTAAAGTTTAATTTGACAAAAAAAAAATATAAACAAAGAATTGAATAAAATGAATAGTTTTGTATTTATTCAAAGGATTTATTATCAACATGAACATTCAAAGTGACTAAATAGTTTTCATAACATTGAAAATAATAATAAAAAATCCATTATTCGAACTTTTAAAGCAACATTAATAAACTTAAAATAAAAAACAGACAAATCAAAATCTTATAAAGTTATTCATAAAGCTTCAAATATTTCTTTATACACAACGTTTGATGTTTTGTTCGTAAGGTTGCCATCTTGATCTAGTATCAGTATCTTCAGTCCATCTCGACTTTTGATTCTTGATAGCGCAACATACAACGGCCCATGTGATGGATATATCAACCATGTAAAGTTTGATTTGACAAAAATTATAAACAAAGACTGGAATCAATTGTAGTATGTAAGTTGTTTTGCTTACTAAATTTTTGGTGGTTCAATTGGTATGGATTTCGTTGTTAAATGCAAAATATCATATAAGGCTTTTAATGTAACGTAATTAGTGATATATCAGCTAAGTAAAGTTTGATTTGACAAAACTTATAAACAAAGACTGAAATCAAATAAATAATACCGAATTTATTCTAATGGAAGCCAAATAAACATGAACATTCAATGTGACTAAATATAGTTTTCCGGAACATACAACATAATAATAAAAACAAATTTCACCGTTAAAACTTTTGAAGCAACATTAAAAACCTTACATAAAAAACAGATAATTTAAAATCTTATAAGGTTATTCATAAAGCTCCAAATATTTATTTACACACAACATTAGTTGTTTTGTTCGTAAAGCTTTCATCTTTGTCTAATATTAACATCTTCAGTCTGTCTCGACTCTACCACTGTTTTCCATATTTGTGTTCTACATAAAATATAGTTGTTGTAAAGATATGGATAAAGTGATAAGTAAATCAAGAAACAGTCCTTAAACCATTTACTTGAATGGGTCGCTTAAATTTTACATGTTATCTCTCCAATGGTTCAAACTGATTACATAGCTAAAAAACAACTAATAAGAAAATGGGTCCAATGCCACATGCTGTAATATAAATTTCCTATATTTTATTAAAAAAAAATAGACACCAAAAGGATTAACCCCCGACCCATTTCAACATGTAGCCAAAAGGACCTATTGTACACACACTTTAGGCAACTTTTGACATGTTACAAAAGGCCGCCAATAAAATGTCACTATTTAAACTGTGTAAATATAGTACTTAACAATTAAAAACAGATAAGGTTTTTCTGTTAGGGTCAATGATTGGTTAGATTGTATTATGGTAATAATGTTATTTTTTTATTTATATAAAGATTGTATAAAGAAAATGTCTTAAATTTTATTAAATATATTTAAATGAAAATAGTAACATTATTATTATTAATTATCTATTTAAATATCTTATATATTGTAGGAAACTGTTAATCAATAGTAAATTATATTTATTATTAATTTAAATATCGGTGTTTATCTTTGTAAATGGTTTACAAAACTTCCATTAAAATGTTTATACTTTTTTAATTTATTGACATTTGATTGATTGATTTCGTTATCATTTATGGCCAATTGAATAAGGGTCAATGCTAATAAATATATTAATATATTAAAATTACCATTATGCTTAATTAGTGCATTATTGAATTCGTAAGCATTTATGGACAATTGAATGATGGTCTATTTATTGTAAACATAATATGATAATGTTAATTTTAAAATGAAAACCATTTATGGTTATGATTGGTTTATAGTTCATATTGTACTTATAATAAACTGCAATAGTATATATTATAATATAATAATGTATTAACATATAAATAAAAACACATAAAATGATATGTCATTACCAATATATACCAATCCACAAATAACATTAAAAACATATTTAGAATAATTAGGCCATGGGGTGTACCTTCATACCAAGGGTGTTAAAAGTGACGTGGAATTTTAACTTTCGTTGTACATCACTCCCTTCCCATGTTAAGAGGCATTAACGTGACACTAAGTTAACATGTTAACATGAATCAAAAGAGAGAAAGTTAAGGAGATGAGCTAGAGTTAAAAATTTTAATAAATAACATTAAACTCGGTCAATTATTATTAATGTCAATAAATAATATTAAACTTCTTAATAAATAACATTTAAACTTAATAAATCTTATTAATTGCAATCAAGACTAATCATAATTCGTAAACATGGTAAGATTATAAATCTTATTTATTGCAATAAGAATAATCATAATTTTATTAAGATTATAAATCTTAATAAATAACCTCAAAATCGTAATCAATAATTCAAATAAATTACATTAAAAACATAAAAGATCGTAATTTAAATTTTAAAATCAATAACTTCTTGTGGTGCAACCTTAGTAACAAATAGCATGTGCTGGATTGAACACTATAGTAAACCTTTACAAAAGCATTATGTATAGTAAATTTAGAACGTCTACCTAATTATAAAATAAGGATATTGTAAACATAATGTTTAATAATTGAATAACAAACCTAACGACTTGAGCAGGAATTTCAACACACACTCGCATAGACCACGCGTACCCATCCATATATTTAATCTTGATCTTCATTGATTCATTTAAGTTTGCCAATTCAACAATCGTATTAGAAATTATCTGCATAGTAATAAGAATTAAATAAGAAGAAAATAAAAATAATGAGAGTTATTATGGTAAACCATAAATTTGATCAATTATACGAAATCAGTTTAATCAATTATAATTTAATCAATATATTAAATTATACAAAATCAGAGATTAAATATCTCGTATTAATTTAATCAATTCGTATAATTTAATCAATTTAATCAATTTTGTATTAATAGTAATATTAATTAATGAGATTAAAAAAATTGTAATAAATAACATTAAATTTGGTCAATTATGGTAATCCTAAATTTTGGGAATGATTGATAATAAATCAATCATTCATATTTTAAAACTTCAGCGCCAACCATTTAATAATTATCACAATCAATTTCATTAAAGACCTTCCTATTCAAACTCCACCAAAATCTCCTCATTCAAACATACCAATTAGACCATTAATCACCTTCCAAACTTATTATGCACAAAATAAGGAAGGCATTTAATCCATTAACTAAGATCTGATTATTGAAGGATCAATCCAGATCCGAATGTCTAGCTAATTATAAAATAAGAATATTGTAAACATAATGTTTAATAATTGAATAACAAACCTAACGACTTGAGCAGAAATTTCTACACGCATTGGCACAGACCACGCGTACCCATCCGTAAATTTAATCTTGATCTTCATTGATTCATTTAAGTTTGCCAATTCAACAATCGTATTTTGAATTATTTTCCTAGTAATAGGAATTAAATAAGAAGAAAATAAAAATAATGAGAGTTATTATGGTAAACCATAAATTTGATCAATTATACGAAATCAATTTAATCAATTATAATTTAATCAATATTAAATCACAGATTAAAAATCTCGTATTAATTTTATCAATGCGTATAATTTAATTAATTTCGTATTAATAGTAATATTAATTAATGAGATTAAAAAATCGTAATAAATAACATTAAATTTGGTCAATTATGGTAATCCTAAATTTCGGGAATGATTGATAATATCAATCATTCAAATTTTAAAACTTCGGCGCCAACCATTTAATAATTATTACAATCAATTTCGTTAAAGACCTTCCTATTCAAACTCCACCAAAATCTCCCCATTCAAACATACCAATTAGACCATTAATCACCTTCCAAACTTATTTTGCACAAAATAAGGAAGGCATTTAATCTATTAACTAAGATCCGATTTTTGAAGGATCAATCCAGATCCGAATGTCTACCTAATTATAAAATAAGAATATTGTAAACGTTAGCGACTTGAGTAGAAATTTCTACACGCACTGGCGCAGACCACGCGTACCCATCAGTAAATTTAATCTTGATCTTAATTGATTCATTTAAGTTTGCCAATTCCACAATCGTATTAGGAATTATCTGCATAGTAATAAGAATTAAATAAGAAGAAAATAAATATAATGAGAGTTATTATGGTAAACCATAAATTTGATCAATTATACGAAATCAATTATAATTTAATCAATATTATCATTCGTATAATTTAATCAATTATACGAAATCAGACATTAAAAATCTCGTATTAATTTAACAATTCGTATAATTTATTCAATTTAATCAATTTCGTATTAATAGTAATATTAATTAATGAGATTAAAAAATCGTAATAAATAACATTAAATTTGGTCAATTATGGTAATCCTAAATTTCGAGAATGATTGATAATAAATCAATCATTCATATTTTAAAATTTCGGCGCCAACCATTTAATAATTATCACAATCAATTTCATTCAAGACCTTCCTATTCAAACTCCACCGAAATCTCCTCATTCAAACATACCAATGAGGCCATTAATCACCTTCCAAACTTATTATGCATAAAATAAGGAAGGCATTTAATCCATTAAAAAAGATCCGATTTTTGAAGGATTAATCCAGATCCGAATGTCTACCTAATTATAAACTAAGAATATTGTAAACATAATGTTTAATAATTGAATAAAAAACCTAGCGACTTGAGCAGAAATTTCTACACGCACTGGCACAGACCACGCGTACCCACCCGTAAATTTAATCTTGATCTTTATTGATTCATTTAAGTTTGCCAATTCAACAATCGTATTTAGAATTATCTGCATAGTAATAGGAATTAAATAAGAAGAAAATAAAAAATAATGAGAGTTATTATGGTAAACCATAAATTTGATCAATTATACGAAATCAATTTAATCAATTATAATTTAATCAATATTATCATTCATATAATTTAATCAATTTAATAAATTTCGTATTAATAGTAATATTAATTAATGAGATTAAAAAATCGTAATAAATAACATTAAATTTGTTCAATTATGGTATTCCTAAATTTCGGGAATGATTGATAATAAATCAATCATTCATATTTTAAAACTTCGGCGCCAACCATTTAATAATTATCACAATCAATTTTATTGAAGACCTTCCTATTCAAACTCCACCAAAATCTCCTCATTCAAACATACCAATCGGACCATTAATCACCTTCCAAACTTATTATGCACAAAATAAGGAAGGCATTTAATCCATTAAATAAGATCCGTAAATCATGACCCATCCGCCATCCATTTGCAATTATGAATCAATCAACCAAAAAACATTACACCAACTTATGAGGGACCAATTTACTTGTAATATCTATGAACTTATATGCTAACTCGGCCCCAACATAAACACCAAGAACATCAAACTCAGCCAAACAACATACGGTTCCTTATGTTGATTAACCATGAATGAATAAAAAATGACTAGTCATGGACTTTGATCCTTTGCCAATGTGACTAAATGATCTCCAAATCAAACATAATATAATACTCGGCATCATTAATAATAATCAACAAAGAGAATCCGTAAACACTTGTAACTCTTTCCAGACAGCCAAGAATATGTCGAAAACATGAGCATACCTTGGAGTTTGACATGATACCACGAAGGCCGATAGTCTTCAGTCGAGGATCAAAGAAACATGCTGAATTATCTTCGTTGAGCACTTGTTCCACATCCAAATCCATTCAAACTTTGTCAGCTCCCAGAATTAAAAGCATGGAGCATTTTAAAACCTTCAACTAACATTCATCTTTAAACAAACACACTAACACCATAAAATAAAAGTTAATAAATCAGAAAAGATGATATGGATCCAGTTTATAAATCGAATACATATATAGGGATACGATTTAGCCATAATACATATACGGATCTATTTATAATGGAATATTGAATCCATATTTTAGATGCAGTTTATAAATCAGAGAAGATGATAGAGATCTCGAAGCAAGAACACAAAAGAAGATTGAGAAATGTTTGTTGGAAGAATTGTTAGGGAAGATTGGAGAGTGATGGAAGAATGGTGAAAAAAAAATACAAAAGCTTATTTATAGGAAAGAAGTTGGAGCTCCATATTCAATATGGATACCTCAAACCCTCTCTAAGACCTTGATTCAACCCAAGTGACCTCAATTATTATATAGATAGATTTTAAACATCTAATGTTAATAATTATGATTACCATTTCATTAATAACCTTTAAACACAAAATTATTAATCATATTTAAATATAAATACATTTATAAACAAAGTTAAATTTGGATTTTTTCATCACAATTAATACGCCTATTTCATTTGAATTACTTTATTTTCAAACATTAAAATCAAAATTTAAAAAAAAAACACAGTTTTTAAAATTAAAGATATTTAAACACAAAATAAATGCTTGGTTCTTTCATTTGTCACACATAATTAGCATTTATCATGATTTACACCATATTGTAAACATCTAATGTAAATAATTATGATTACGATTTCATTAATAACCTTTAAACAGAAAATTATTAATCATATTTAAATATAAATACATTTATAAACAAAGTTAAATTTGAATTTCTTTCATCATAATTAATACGCCTATTTTCATTTGAATTACTTTATTTTCAAACATTAAAAATCAAAATTAAAAAAATCCGGTTTTAAAACTAAAGACATTTAAACACAAACTAGATTCTTAATTCTTTGATTTGTCACATTAATATTTTTAGCGTATAATTATCATTTATAATGATTTACACAATATTGGAAACATCTAATGTTAATAATTATGATTACCATTTCATTAATAACCTTTAAACACAAAATTATTAATCATATATAAATACATTTATAAATATATTTTTAAACATTCAACATAAAAATTTTAAAAAAATCCTTTTTTTAAAATTAAAGACATTTAAACACAAAATAAATGTTTAATTCTTTGATTTGTCACATTACTAATTTTAGCGTATAATTAGCATTTATCATGATTTACACAATATTGGAAACATCTAATGTTAATAATTATGATTACCATTTCATTAATAACCTTTAAACACAAAATTATTAATCATATATAAATATAATACATTTAGAAACAAAGTTAAATTTGAATTTTTTTCATTACAATTAATACGCCTATTTTCATTTTAATTACTTTATTTTTAAACATTCAAAATCAAAATTAAAAAAAAAAAACAAATGGTAAGTTGTCTATTATTGCATTGTTTTATCTTTGAATGATGAGATTGTTTATCATTGTTACATAATGTAGTTAAAGTAAGCATTGCCTCAGACTATTATGCAATTACATTATTTTATCTATTTAGATATTTTATTTCAATTTTGTGAGTTGACTATTATTTTGTTTCCTCTTTTTTTAATTATAAATCGCATGTCGTAAAATATAAATAGTGCTATAAGCAATGTGGTGCATAGGTGGTCATGCCATGAATACACTACAAATATACAAGTACAATGTTATGTTAAATATGTTGATGCTTTATTAATTTTTATACATCAGTGGCCATGTATACACTGCAAATATCATGGACGCATCAGGTCTAATATGGTAAGCATACATTTTCAAGCATATTGTACTCCCTTCAAACATACATTAAAGAATTTTCCTTTTATTTTGTTTGCTTGGTAGTTAGAACTTTTTTTTTTTCAAATTAGCCTCATTTGTTCGTGTTCCTGTTCTTTCTACAGTGCTTGGCTATGTGAGTTTACGAGTTTTTTTTTGTTATATTTTTTAAGTCTTACACACGGGGCATTAGCGGTGTCATGTTTACTGTGTATATGTTCGCATAAACGTTGTTAAGCCGTTTCTATACTTTATATTATCTTTTGGTTAATAGGTTGTATGCATTAGAGGTACACTTTGTTAAAGCTTTGTCCAATTATTCCGCTTAGCACTAAAGGTGGGTGTACCTGTATTCAAGAGACCACGTATTCTCACATGGCCAACTTTATGTCGCATTGTCAAGAGTTAAAAGCAGGGCATGGGTGAAATTACTTATATTAGATGGTTATGGCAATGTTAAAACTAAAACAAAAATTCTGATCTATAAGGAAATATTTAGTGATATTTGAATAACATGTGTAGTCCTTGCTTTTAAATTTAATAAAATATTTCTACTATATTTTTTATACGTTTTACCGCTTCAAATAATTGTCAGTTGTTGAACTGTGTGTCCACGCGGGCAATAGTCTAGTATAATTATATACATAAATTGGCAAGGTTAGATAGCACAACTTTAGTACAGACATGTTCCCTATAACAGTATAACGCCTTTCCTTTCACGGCTAACAAGAGGCTGCCTTAATTCGACAACTATGCTAATTAACAACCTGTTTGATTAGTATATAATTACTCTAAAATTATTTAGACTTGATTAAAATTTTTTATGTTGTTTTTATTATAAGTCAAACCAACTCACTAAGATAAGAAATCAAAGTATTTTGACACTGTCAATCCAAAATAGATAAAAAAACTCGGAAACTCTATTATATTATATTATATTATATTATATTATATTATATTATATTATATTATATTATATTATATTATATTATATTATATTACATTACATTACATTACATTACATTACATTACATTACATTACATTACATTACATTACATTACATTACATTACATTACATTACATTATAAAAGAGGAAAGATGTTTACAAATTTAATTTTACATAAATTTTAAGATTGTATAGGAAAAGTCTCATGCTTAAAACCCAAATGTCATATAACTTTTTTCTTTCTACCATTCATGCAAAACCTACTTGTACACATTCTTTTATCATAATCTTCAATTACCATTAGTCTATATTATATTATATTGTATTGTATCGTATCGTATCGTATCGTATCGTATCATATTGTATTGTCTTGTATTGTATTGTATTATATTCTATTACATTATATTATATTATATTATACTATACTATACTATACTATATTATATAATATTATAAAGCATTTGAGGAAGGTATAAAACACAATTAAGTAATTATCACATTTTATTAAAAAAATGCAATTTTATATAAAAAATTTATATATAACAAAATTATACAAAAATGTTTCTACACATACAAATATATACCTATAGACGTTAAAAAGATTGTAATAATCAATAAATGTTGAACTTTATGTTAAAAAAATTGTGATGCATTTTCTTAAAAAAATATTGTGCGCATAAACTGGTTCACGAAGCCTAACTGAACCGATACCGGACTCTGAAATTGGTCTTTTAAACCAACGAAACTGGGGCCGAACCGAAACCAGTTTGGACACGAACCGGTTTCGATCTGGTTCGGTTCATAGGAAAAAAAAACAATCTGTGCACCTCTATAGATTTCTCGGGTTGGGATGTCTTATGTGGAATATTTTCAACTAACCTAACTTCCAATTTCACTTTCGGATGCCACTGATAGAAATTTATGGTGCACTAAATTAGCAGTTGTATTGCATTGCTTTTATCATGTGGAAAAACTTATGGGTATGCTTCTTTGTATATTGATTACATATAAAGCCGTTCTAACTTTCTCTTAATCTGGATCTTATAAAGGTCCCTGTGATTTATTCTCCTCGGCAATCTCTCTAGATTTGGCACTTTCAACATATTCAGTAAGACTATTAGTATAATAATATTTACTAATGAGTCAAACCGCTACGTACATTTTTTTACTGGCATGTATGTCAAATTGCATATGGTATATCACTACTAGAAAACCAGGTTTTACCGACCGCATTTTCGGTCGCAAAACAGTTGCAATTGCCCTTTTGCGACCGGTTTACGACTGAAAATGTAGTCGGAAAAACACCCGACGCAAATGGGCTTTTGCGACCAGGTTGCGACCGCTGTTAGTTTTTTGCGACCACATTTTGCGACTATAATAGTGGTCGCAAATATTGCGACTGTTTTTTGGTTTTGTGAAACTTGATTTGTGAGGACAAATCTGCAACCGTTTTGCGACGTCTTTCCTTGCGACTGTTTCGCGACAGTTGCTTTTAACTTTCAACCTTCTTTATGGTCGCAAAATGTTTTTCTAATTTATTTATTTATTTTAGCTATTTTCTATAACAACCTGCTTGTAATGGGTCTTACTTTTAAAATTTGAGCATTTATCGAATTCTCAAAGTTATATATAGAAAACATTCCATTTTAAACATCAAATATCCGAGTTATCATAACAAAATACATATTCAAAATAAAGTGATTATAACCTAACTTGATGATTAGACGTTTTGAAACCTAACTTTTAGCATCACTTCAATGTTTGTCATCCTTTCGTTTATAGCCTCTTTCTCCGCCTTACCTTTTTCTTTTTCCATCACTAACCCCGCAATAGTTTCGTTTAACCTTTCTTTCTCTTCTTTTTCTTTCACTATCTCTTGAGTGATCACGCTCAACCTTTCAATCTAAAAAAACAACCAACGTAAAGCGTTAAAGATTCAAGAACATAAATTGTACATGTAGATTATGATGTTCTACCACTATATATGATGTTCAACCACTATATATGCTCGCCACCCTGTATATATTTACCAAATGTCAAAAATCGAGTTATGCTAAAAGAAAATCTAGATAAGCCAATCAATAACCTAACAACTAAATACAAAAATTTCATACAACTTAAACTATTTATCCAACATCTACAAGCACCAGAAAACTAGACCTAGTTGCATCTTAAATAGCTACCAAGATGGGTCGATTACTACCTCAAACCAGCAAACAATTCATTTATAGTTGAAATCTGATAAGTATACCAACAATCATGAGCTCATGTGTGTTGAAAAAATTAAAAACAATGGTTACTAATTTACCTTTTATAAAAGAATAAACATACCCCTCCATCCTTCAACAGCGCAACAGTCAAAAGAATTCCAACTAGCTGACAATTCAAAACAAACGAATATTAGTTTATATGTTAACAACATTAACTGTATCAAAGTTTAAAAGGAGCCTCGAGAAGTTTTCCCTTTGCCTCACGGGGTGTAAGGCCAAGGCTTATTTAAAAAATAAGTACAAAAATTATATAATCTTATAAAAAATAAAATAATTGACCTAGAAAAGTCTAAAACATAAAAAACACACATCAAAAGTAAAACAATTGACCCAAAAAGTCTAAAACATCACAAAAAAAACACACACACACACACATGAAAAACACCCTACACCCCCTGAGGCGCACATTTTCTTAAAACCTCAGCCCTTAGAGGCGTATGTTCAATCTGAACCCCATGAGGCACGCCTCATACTTGTTTTCTTAGCGCCTCACCTCGAGGCGCACGGCTCAAACGTTTTTCTAAACCATGAACTTTATTACTAAAAATTTGAGACTATATATGACTGTAAATAGTTAGCATTGTTCAGAGATTTTAAACTCCACCTGGCGAGTAGCAAAAATTCCCCAAAACTCTCCATTGAAGTGGCCAATTACAGTTCCTTCATGTAGCTTATGATCATTTGCTTGGCTCATTGCGGTTGAAGTAGCAGCAACAAACCCAAGGTACAAAGAAGCCGACACCTTTGTATACCTATGATGGAACAAAATGACAAAATTTAACTAATATCACAAAACTGACAGAAGTCATTTAATTGTGATACAGAAGGAATGATTTGTTACTTTAAGATGTTATTCTCACTATTGGCACAACAATTTCATTGTCAACATGATACATAACAACCAACATTGTAGTTTTTCATGAATATTACTATATCAGTTACCATGATGGTTTTAGATTTGCAGCTATGTACAACCAATAACCTGTAGTACCCAACAGCAGCGCGTTCTTCGATCCCAGCATTCTAACGACCGAAGAGGCAAACAGTGAAGAAACTGTAAAAGATGTATACAATATACCAAGTGCAATAGTTCCAAGATCTCCATCCTATAATAATAATAATAACACAAAATCAATTTGAATCCAATTTAATCAAACTTATTGCAATATGTTACATAAAGTGAATACTTCATACATAAAGTATAAACATAAATTAAAGACTGACAATATTAAGTGTACTCTGAAGATTCTGAGCAGCACCATAAGCCAATATTGTCAACCAATATTCTTTCTAATAGTCTCCAAATCAATCTAAAACCTAGTTATTAAACAAAGCCTAACAGTCTTATCCTGTTTTGGTCCTCTTTTGGTATACCATATCCATACAAGGTATAAAAGACACTTTATACGAGTCGAGCCAAGGTTTACACTACTTTATACAGCCCTTTCTATGATACATACAAACATTCAATAGAATTTGTAATCCCACCTTGAATCCAACTTTATTGCCCAAGCATGAATGCCAATCCGCTTTCATGTCTTTCAAAAGAACCTGATCATGTGGCCTGCAAACCAGAAAAATACTATGAGAACACCAGCATCAATATTCTGCAACAATGATACCCTACCGCTTTGGTCCAGACACGCAAGGGTCAACATCTTGTAGATTGAACTTTAAGCGAGAATAAAAGCCATCTCTCCCTCAGGCTGGCACCAAAAGACCAAGTCAGAAAGCTTATGGGATAGTTAATAGATGGCCACGATTGGGTAATCAGCCAGGTATTGTGTCAAATATGAAGACTAATACAATTCCAATACACAATTAGAAGGCTTTATGAATTTAATATACACTTTGGGTGACTTTTGACTCATTCAAACCAATTTTTTTAGCTGTTTCTTCTTCTTAATATTTCACTTGTTAGACATGTAGGATATTAAACATAACACAGATGGACCAAGTAAGCATGTCAAAATTTCAACATCTAGGGATGGTAAGTACAAACATGAGTTACCGGCTAAAGCAGAGGTATACCTGACTGTAATCCATAAACAACTTGTTGGCCCTGAGATATGACTCTATCATGGATATCTACATGTTTTTGTAACTCATTTTGTCAGTGTACTAAATGCATACTATACACATAGGAATTACCTACCGTATTATCACTTCTTCCGGTCATCTTTAGATACTGAAGAGTAACATGATCCAACGACACTCGGAAGAACCATGCTCATGGCCTACATTCAAATTATAGTTTCTGGATAAGGACCAAGTTAGCCAGAGTCCATTACAACCATTGTTAAAGATCTTAGTATATCACCTGACCAAGCATTGCAGCTTCTGCTTCTATCCCACCAACTCCCCACCCAGCAACACCTAACCCATTTATCATTGATGTATGGGAATCTGTTCCAAAAACTGTATGAAAGTAGAGCATGCCGTCTGTGTTGAAGACGACTCTCACAAGGTATTCGAGGTTCACCTGGCAGCAGCGTTACACCTATATCTACCTTATGATAAAAGACAGAAAATACAGAGCTCAAGTTTTTCTTAGGGTACATTAGAGGTGGCAAAATGGGTGTCTGGATAGGTTGGGTAACGGGTCAAATAGGTAAATTTTGTTAAGGGTCGAGAAGGGTCTGGTTGTGCTGACCTGAAAACTTGTTGTCCAATCCTTATATATTTGATATAAATAACTAGTGTGAAAACATAACTATAAACAATATATCTTGGATGGAAAATACACTTTAGGCCACTTTAGACTCGTTCAACCAATTTTCTTTAAAACTAGTTTTCTTTTTAAATTTTTCCGGTACCCCAAATAAACTCATTAATAAGTAAATGTGTTAAAATTGTCATCTTGAGGTAACATGGTACCTGGTGAACAATCCCAGCTCCCGGAGGAACAACAAGCATGTTATCAAAAGCATTTGCTCCCCATTTCAAGAAAGAGTAGCGTTCTTTGTTTCGTTCTAACTCGATCTCCATGTGTAAAATTGATATGTCATATACGATATTAAATTCAAACCATCTATATGTCATTCTGTTTAATCCAAATCATTGACCAAATCGATTAGGACAGAACAAAAGCACATAGATTACTTAACAAAAACATAACACGATCGCACAAAGAAAACCCTGGATACCTACAAACTTAACAACTACCTCTAAAGCACTACATACAACCTATAAAGAAAACTAAAACTCGGCGACTCGTTTTCAAGATTCAACAGCAAACATTTAACAAAACGAAATCACTTTTGAAGTTTATCACAGTTAGTTACTAGAAAACAGTTCCAACTTATTTATTATGCTTCATAACTTCATGCGTGTTTTCTTAAAGTAATCATTACTAATTAAAACTAAAAGAAGCAACAAACAACATTTTATCAGTATAGATTGACAGTAGACATAATAGATTGATAATTGCATAGATTTGTGCCATAAATTCAACAACAATCATTCAACACAACAACCACAAACTAAATCGAATTAGATTTACCTTCACAAAGTCAATCGAATCGGACTGAGCTTCAACCTAAATGTGAGCCCTAACAGATCTTCAACTGACCGATGTACAGAGCTTCAACTGGCGATCGGAGGGTTTGGATCGATGGATTGATGGTCTATATGATGGAAAGGGGGTTTAGGGATGAAAACTTTTATTTATTGGATCAAGTTTTTATTTCAAATAAATAGGGTCTGCAATGAATAAGGTTGTGTGGTGTAGTCAAGCAAACGGATTAGGGAATAAAATTTTAATTTTACTCACAAAAAAACATAAAATGTACAATTAAGTATTCAAGAATTCGTACGGTTTTTTTTTAGTATTTGCGACCTTCTAAGACGGTCGCAACTTTTTTTTCTCGTATTTGCAACCATTTTAAATGGTTACAACTTTTTCTTTTTATATTTTCTAGTATTTGCGACCGTCCTAGACGGTCGCAACTTTTATTTTTTAATTTTTTTCTCTATTTGCGACTGTTTCGCGATCGAATCTGGGTTCATCTTTAATTTCGTGACCGTTTAAAATTTGGTCGCAAACCGATCGCTAATTTTGCGACCGCCTTATGTAGGTCGCAAATTTTGGTCGCAATTGCCCATTTTTCTAGTAGTGTATATATGACGTAGCATGTTATCATGTCTCCTTATAGCAACGTAGCATGCTATCATGTCTCCTTGTAGCCTTTAAAAAATTACCTCACTGTGAAGCACAAGTGCTTACACACACAAACATACACCTTACATATTGATTATTTTAATCGTTTTAAGGTTTGAATTACGTTTCCGCCATGTATTATAGAGGTTCTAGTATTATATTAAAGCTTGTGGCGGGTATATCCAATCCCTTTGCATTGCATGCTTCAACACAGAAAACTTGTAGTTCTATCATTTATAGCAAAGTGTGAAAACTGAAAAGTGTAAACATAATAATTAACACATCGGTCGAATAGAAAGCTGCAATTGTGAAACCATGCATCTAAAATCGACATCAAAACACAACTATAATGTTCTTTTATTCATCAAGTCTCGACTTCATAAAAAACTTGCATACGTAACAAAACAACAAATGTAAACATATACTGCGTATCACAACGATACCAATCTCAAACAGGGTTGATCCATCTAGTCATCCATTGCCAAATCGTCAATAATGTTGTTCATCTTTTTGAGTGGATTGTTAAAAGCTTGGAAGTCACAATACTTGCAACTAGAAGGCAAGATAGACCCCATTCCAAGTTTATGATGATGATCATGATGCTCAACTTCCAACCGCGAAGAATCCTTACGCGCAATTACAACCGAGTTAATCACCTCATCTTGAGGGTGAAAGATTGACAAAACCTCAAACCCTTGAAGATCTTCCGGTTCAACAACCGGATAAAGAAAGGCGCGAGCACCATGCGCGCTCCTTAGCATCAACATGGCCCCAGGGGCCATGTACTTAGCAAGATGCTCAATCACTTTCACCTTATCATTAATATCCATCCCTACAAGCGCGGCCAAGAAAACCACATCATACACTTTCAAATCATCGGTCACTTCCATTATATCAGTCGTGTGGAAAAACATCCTTTGGGACAAGTCCGGATCAGGCGAAACAAGCCTAGAAGCCATAGAATTAGCCGAACCATCTATGTCATAGTTGTGGAACTCAGTGTTCTTGGGATGGTACAACGCCAAAACAATTGAAGTGAGTGGTAGGGGGCCAGACCCCACAAACGCGACCCGCTTGGGAACAACATCTTGTTCAACCGAGTAGTGTTGATTTAAGATGTCGAATTCGAGCTTGCTAAGTTTAAGGTAGTTGGAATAATATGGGAAAACATCAAGATGATGAAGAGGGTTTGTAAATGTGGCTAAAAGGGAGGAGAAATGAGCCTCTAAATAGCCTTCAGCCTCACCACAAAGTTTAATGAGCTTAGACCTTGTTTCTTGAATGTTTCGTGGAAGAGTGGCTATGTTGATGGAAGATGGTGGGATGCATGCAACCACGAGCTCGGTGAAGAGAGTGTTAACGTCCTGTGATGGTTTGAGGCTTTCGAGTTTGGAGATTTTGGCATAGATTTCGCACACTTTAGTGACCAAACCGGCTTCTTGGTTAAGTGAACCCATGAAATCAGAAGCAAAAGAAAAGAATCTGGTCAAGAAGAAAGAAGAAGAAGGAAATAGGGTTTTGTGTGGTCTACGTTGTTGAGGGGCGTGTGGCCTATTTATGGACAATATAGTGGTCCCAAATGATTTGGAGACAAGGGGTGAACCTTGCTTTTTTTTTATTTAATATATAAATTTAATAAGTTTGGAGGAACATATTTCTTTTCGTCCTAGTTAAATTAAATTAAGTGCATGCAAAATCAAAGAAATTTTCAAGTAACGTGTTGCTTGTTGCACCTTTTAAATACAGGATTTTTTTAATTTAATGGAAAATCAAAGAAATTTTCAATACAATCTGTGATGACTTCATATAATATCAGCTCTGTTTTCACTTGACTTGATGTGTGTGGATGAATATTGATGATATTATGCCTTGTTAGAATAATTGTTTAGAAAGAAATCAATTTTCAATTATAATAACACACACAAATCACTCCATGATCCAACATAAATAGTATCTAATTATTTATAGGCTTGCAAGTATGAAAGACAGTTTGCGCCATTTAGCTATGTGGGGAGTCCCCTAGTATGTGTAACTTGAAAAGCTATGTTAAAAATACGAACAAATAGAAAAGTAAAAAAATATATATGGTGATTTACCTTTGACCAATTATCAGGACGTGAAGTGTTATGATGGGTTCCATATAATTTTTAAAAGTGGTTAAAAAAAATTATATTATCATGATTCAGAGTAGACATGGCTTTTATGCTTGACATGGAGACGTTGAGATCATGAAGTAGCTCATAACTTCGGGTTTTTAGCTCCAAATTAAATGACTTCATCATTGGGTACCTATTTTTAATCCAATGAATCATTCATACACATGAAAATTGGTTTAGTTTTGTACCTATAATATAATTATATTGACACATCTAGTTTTCTTTTTGTCAAAACTGAGTTCATAATTTATACTTACAAAATATAATAATCTACACAAGCCATGTATTATCCACTAATTTGTTGTGTGTATGTGTAAAATGAAACTTGATCATTTCTTTTTCAATTTGAATTTGTGGACTATATGTATCGTGTGTATAACGCGTGTTAGATGTCTAAAGGTATACGTACCCACCATTTGTTTGGATATAAAAAGTGGTGAGATTAATATTCGTTGTTGATGTAGATACTATGTTTTGACATACATGATCAACTAATGTCTCTCAATTATAACTGAAGTTGAAAAACACTTTTGACAAATATCTTATACAAGAATCTAACTAAAAATTGACAGTAATATCCAATTCAATTGATACACCTAAGAAGGTAATAGGGTGGCAACACCATGTTACAACCATCATAATTTGGTAAGAGTTCCACACGAAAGAAGTCGTGCCTTTAAAGAAGATTAACAGGAATATCTTGACCCTAGAACCTATGCAAAACTTAAAAACATCTTTAGACCAATTACATAAATTCCAATTAATTGTTCTTTAGTTTATATATAGGGTTAAAAAAAAGTAACCACTATTGTTAATTTTTCCTCCAATGTTTTTAAACCATCATAAGTGTTTTTTTTTATCTTTTTGACCATTTTTTAAAAATAAATTACACTCTATAATCTAACATTTTTTTTTCTTTAATTTAAGTATATTCTTACTATATAAAAATAATAAAAAAATAATTATATCGTGTGTTGATATTGCGCAGGTGTAATACATCATTTACGCATACTACACATGTGACATACGTCATACTACGCATGTGTCGGTATAATATAACGTTTCGGCGTAAATGGTATAAATTCAGGTTTTCGAAAATGAGTCGAATCAAATATAATTTTTATGTATGCTTTCAGCTGGTCAATGTTATGCTTATTTTTATGTATGTGTCGGTATAAATTTACCTTTCGACGTAAATGTTATGAAAACAACATATTTCTCATGTGCTTATTTTTTGTAGGTGTTGGTATAAATTCATGTTTCGACATAAATGGTATAAATTCATGTTTTGACATAAATTGTTTTAGGAAGGGGAATTGGATTTTAATAACATGAACTATTCGGAATTGGCCACTAGCACCCCAAACTAAAAATTTGGCCATATATAACCTGAACTATTGACTTATTGGAATGTAGTACCCAACTAACTGACGGCGTTAGTTGGTTTGCTGACGTGGCAAGAATTGCTGACGTGGCATGATGGTGGGGCCCTCATTTAAACCAATCACATGCTTACTATAATATATAATTTAAAAAAAAATCTTAAATTAAAAAAAATCCACATCATCTTCCTCTCCATCTTCTCCCTGCCAAACATCATCTTCCCAAACCAAACCTTCATAACCATATCTTTCTCTCTCTAGAAGTAAAAAAAACAATTCACCATACCTCTCTTCACATCCATCCCTCTCTCTCTCTCTCTCTCTGCAACTCACCACCACAACAATAGCCATTTTTCAAACCCTAAACCGAACCTGAAACCAGATTTGAACCTGAAACCAGATCCAAGGTTCCTTTTCGAACCCAAAACACCCCTGCTTCCTTTTGAAACCCAAAACCGAACCTGAAACCAGAATAAAACAACAATCGTCGACGACACCATTTACAGTCAAGGGAGGTGAAGGATTGGAAGATTAGGGCTAAACAATCATCTGGGATAGGTGAGTTTTCTGTCTTGGTGTTAGAGAAGGATTTTAAACCGAAACAGGATTATTTGATCATACAAGTTACAAAACCAGGTGCGGAAACCCTAGCTTTGAACAAACTGATATAAACTCAAATCAAAACACAATCAAAGTCATTTTCAAAGGTTTTCATAGATTAACTTTTGCATAAACTAGTTTACAATGAGTTTTAGGTTAATCTAGAACACACACAATCACTCTCAATCTATCCTGGAACCTGACCTCAAAACACACACAACTAATAACTCTCTTTACATTACAAAATCAGAATTTCTATTTATAGGACCTGCACATTCGGCCATATGCACTGGTCGAATGTGGAAGACTTCCACATTCGCCCACTTGCATGGTACGAATGTACTTCTTCAGTCAGACTCCATTCTACCTTCGCCCACTTCTGCTCTTCCTTCGCCCACATTAGTTTACCTTCGCCCAGAACTGTTCTACATTCTACCCATCAGCACCTAACATATGTTAATATCCAATCACTAGTCGCAAAACGCATCTACAAACTCCCCCTCGACTATTGATTGGATCGTCTTCTGTCTTCGTCCATGGCTTTGTTTAACAACATAATTCTGAGCTGTTTCTTCTGCTCTTTGGTCATTTCAGGCTCTAACCTTCTCTTCACCGGTTTTGACACATTTGCCATCTTCACCATCTTGCCAAGTTTGCCATCCAAATTACTTCCTGCATTTATATCATATGCAAAGCACACACCAACCACTTGAGTGTATTTCTTTGCTTGATCAGCATCATTCGGCTCATGATGAATCGGATTGTAAAAGAGCATGATGATGTCTTCAAACGTAGAGTTAATCAACCACATCGGATCAAATACATGAACATGCTTGTATTTATCCTTTCCGTCTCTCAATACTATCACCGCTTCTGCCTTTCTCCAATCATAATACCAGAAGATAAAGTCAGCACTGAAATGTTGTGGCATGGGCATCAAAGGTATTTTCCTCATCACTTCAGGTGCCTTATATATCAAAGTAACCCGCTTCAGCTTGGTTTTAGGATCAATATCCCTATGAACTTTCCTTCTGGGATATTGTGGCTTGAATCTATTCCACTTCGTTCTAATTTCCCAAACCAGCTTGTCTGCACAGCAACCGACATGTGTATTATTCACTGAAGCACCCGACATAGGGAATCTGCATAGATCTCTAACCGCCCAGTACGGTAGAGTTAGCAGGTCAATGAATCTGTAGAGTTCTCATCCATTTCTCTCAATTTCTTCAAATAACTCTTCAATTCATCAGATTTATTTGAAGATTCTGGCTTATCAGCTCCAAATACTTTCTCCACAAATTCTGCACTTCTTTGCTTAGCCTTCTTCTTTGCCGAAGTATTTGGAATTTCAGTAAAATCAGGAAATATCACATCTTCATCAGTTTGTCTGAAGTACTGTGGATATTCCTCATGCGTTATATCTTCAATTTCCACTTCTTCAAACTCAGGAGTATTCTTATCATCTGAGTGACTTCCAATATCCTTTTCAGGAATATGTGGAATCGACTCATCTACAATGAACTCCTCAAATGTTTTCCCTACCCTCTGTGCAAGTCCATCTAGAATTTCCTTTGCCACAGAAGCAGGTACTTCACCTTCTTCTAAATCAGGATCGTTGTATTCCAATTCGTATCTCATATCATCTGTTTGGTATATCTCAGCAAAACGACCTGTGAACTCTATCGTCCATTCTCTTCTTTCTAACATGTCTTTGTACACTTGTTTAGCATCATCAGTCAAAGACCTCACCTTTTCATTCCAGAAAATACTTTCATCTGTATCAACGTTCTCACCTTTCTTTTTCTTCGAACTTGATTCTCTAGTATCTTTCTTCTTTGAAGGTGTTCTCTTCTCAAATGTAAACTTTGACGAATCATCTCCTCCATCATTATCATCATCACTACTACTATCATCTTCCTTCTGACTTCCCGATCCTTCTGCATCATCATCATCATTATCATTATCATCCTCATCATCACTCTTCTCCGATTTCTCATCATCCTCATCATCATCATTTTCTTTATCCGATTCAGATGGTTCAAAATCAACTTGTTCTTCTTCTTTTTCTTTATCTTCTTCACCCTCTTTTAACTTGGGTGCAACATTGTACATGTTATCAATCAACTCACTAAGGCGTTTATTCTCAGCCTTCAGTTCTTTGTTGTCTTCTTTGATAGCTTTAAATCTGTTCTTGTTCCTCAAACACTTACCCTCAAGCTTTTTATTCTTTGCTTCAAGCTTCTTAACCTTCTCGTCAATCTCATCTTGATTCGACTTTGAAGCTACTACAATCTGAAGCATCTTTTCTTCATTCTGCTTGAACTTGGCTATTTCAGCTTGTTGAGCCACTATCATCTTCATCATGTCATCCATCTTCTTGTTCACCTGCTTCATAACATCATCATCCACAGTGACTTTCTTAGATTTGGATCTGGATGGCTCAACTTCAACTTCTTTCTCTTTCTGAGGCTTTCTAAACATGTCAAGTACATTATCCAGTGCTACATTGAACTCATCAACTGGTAATGTTTCTGCCTCTTTAGATTTCTTCTGTTTCTTAGCGACCGGTGAAGATAACTTTGATGACGTACCAGCATCGGGTACTCTTTTACCTCTCAAGAGTTGGGCTAACTCTTTCTCTCTCAGCTGCTTTGTACTTGTCTTTTTAGCCATGGTCTTGTGCTTAGGCTTGGGCAAGTTAACTACCACAGTCTCTCCTTCATTCAACTCATCCATATTCACACCTAAACCTTCATCTTCAGCACCAACAGACTTCTTGCTTTTCTCAGCTTCTGCAATTGATCTGTTTAATGATTCAGACTCACCAACCATAGTGGCCTTACGTTTGGTGGTCTTGACATTCTCAGCATCAGAATCCCACTGTTCCTCTTCCTCGGTTTCTTCTGAATCCACTGATTCTTCATCCACCAAACCAGTACCTTTCTTAGCAGTTGTTTTCTTTCTAACTCCCTGTTGCTTTGAACTTCCCTGATCAGTCTTTCCCTTACCCTTCCCTTTGGCTCCGGGATTGACTACTTGCCTCTTCCTCTTAGTATTAGCATCAGCATATACTAAGGGATCATCGTTATCAGAATCACTTCCAGGATGCCTAGCCGTATTCTTTCCAGGATCAGTGTAATCCTCTATGGCTAAAGCTCCAAATAACCTTCTGTATGGTGGCCTTTCATTGTCTGGCACACCCTTGTAACCCTTCATTCTAACCAATGTACGAATATTCATATGATCTTGAACAAGTATCTGTGTTGGATCCTTCTTCAAATGAGGATACTTGTGATAAAAAATCATCATAAGGAATCTAGGGTATAACATGAAATACTTCTTTTTCAACCCCTTGAGCATCTCCAGCATGTGATCCAATATCATTCAAGAAACGTTAAATGGTTTGTTGAGGGTCAACGCAACCATTAACGAACTCAAACTCTTCCTCATCACGTCATAGCCTCCACTAACACATCCAAACACATGGATTATGACGTGTGCAAAGTATTTAAATTGCACGCTCAACTTCCCTTTGTACATTGAACCATCAGTTATAGCCCCTTTGTATTTCATTCTGAGAAAACATGCTTTCTGCTCAGTCCATGAAAGTTCTCTTGGATCTTCACTCATTTCAAACTTTATCTGGAGTGCTTCTCTGATATCAGACTCTGTAATAAACATCTCCATATCTTGTATCTTGCTCTTTATTATTGTCTGATTATCCCAGTAATCATACTTGGCATTCTTGTAAAATTCTTCAATGATGTCTTTGTAAACAATAGTTGGAGTTGCCAAAGCATATACCACTCTGCTTCTCTTCAAAAACTTTATAATATCAGCAAACTCAACATTCTTCTCTACATCTCCCAGGTAAGCACAGCAATTATGATTTTTCTCGAATGGCCAATTGCTTCCACTTGATGATTCTCCTTCCTGAACAGTTTCTAAGACAGGATCTGTGACAACAGTCTCTACTGGAATCTCAATGTTTTCAGTCTGGTCAGCCATCTGAACACACAAAATCAGAAACAAACGTCAAAACACAAAATCGACAAAATTCAAAATTTTAAAGCTTAACCAGTTTCTGCATTCGCCCAAACTAAACAGGTCGAATGTAACTATTTAGGCACGAATGTGAAAAATTTATGGTCGAATGTAAAAATATTTTGAATAAAAAGTACATTCGCCCGTTTTAATGTACATTCGCCCCAATCAATTCACCTTCGCCCATTCGTAGGCCCGAAGGTAAACCTGTTCATCTTCTAAAATTCAAAATTTTTGTAACTTTGTTTTTAACTTGTAAAATTGATTAAAATGTGTGCTAAAGTGACCGATTAGCCTTCGTCTATCATCAATTGTCCCTTTATTTCATTATATATCAGTTTTTAAAGAAAATTAGGGTTTATATCTAACAATCAATCAATTACCCAAATAAACTATGTAATAACCCTAATTTATCAATCACTCTCCCCCTAAAACTGATAGATAGTGAAATGCAATCAAAATTAAACAAAAACAAACACTCGAAGTCCATGAATTCTAAAACCCTAGACCGGTTAGAAAAACGACGATTCCGGTTTCATCCTTTATCCATTACCTGTAAAATTGGTATGGAAATGATCAGTAGGTTATAGGGAATCAAACGCACAAACAATAAAAATCAAAGCAACAAGGTGTCTTCGTTCGAAAGAAAAATTTTGAAAAACAGAATGAGGGTTCGAACCTGGGTTTGGCTTATATAGATGTTCCACCTTCGACCGTTTTGGTGGTCGAATGTGGGGATATTCCACATTCGCCCAAAACAAATTGGCCGAATGTAAAACTTGTCTACCCGAATGTGAAGTGTGTAGAAACAACCCACATTCGCCCGTTTTTAAACAACCGAAGGTAAAGAATTTTCCACATTCGACCCAATTAAGGGGCGAATGTGAAATGGAAAATTCTGAAAAATTTGCCAAATCACGACTTCGAATCCCGTTCAACATTTTTCAATCTGTTAAACTTCCAAAACTCATATTTTCACTTTTTGAATGATACAAAGCCCAGATGGTGTTATCAAATCTCAGAAATTGACCATCAAGCATCTCCGGTTATCAAAAATAAAGCAGAAATGCAAAAATTTTGGGTTTTTCTGAAATTTTATCAAAACACACCAAAAATCTTTTTGGATTTTGTATCTTTTTGACAATAAAAGTAAAATGCAACAAAGTAAAATGCATCAAAGTAAAATGAAAGCAGTAGACATTTTGTGAAATCCGGTAAGAGGATCATATCAGTTTTCTGAGAAATCTGATCACAGCGTTGATCTTATTGTTTAATATTATCATTAGAAACAGTATGTGATACGGCAATTGCTGATATTGTGGTCCACGTAAGCTCACATGCAGACAATTACGCAATGCTTTAAAATGATACGAGTTAGGTGTATTAGACTAACACGATGTGGTTCCCGCACACACGACATACTCCCGTATCAAGTAATTGCACAAAGCTTCGTCGTAACGCGTGATTATGCCAGAGTTATCCGTAAAAGTTACAAAGTATATAGCACAGAGGTTTACAGGTCAGCAAACGAATGCAGCAGAGTAACATGTGCATATACACTAGGTTGAGGCTGATATTAATCACTGATTTGCATCAGATAATCAATACGATGTAATAATGATCTTTGATCAATTAAAACATAAAGTTCCTCAATTCGGTAACTTCCGGTTTTGGCAATTAAGCTCTTTTAGCAAATATTCTGATAAAACTAGGTCCGTAAATCAATACGACAAAAGTTTAATCAGAATATCCCGGATAACCATAACATAACGACCCGAAACCTAAGATTTTGGCAATCCTATCAAACGAAATTACGGTACTAAGACCATATGCCCATGAGGTGTTCAGCCACGAACGCGTAGTTCGTTATGTTTGTATCACTAATGCACGCAATATTTAGTCTACGAAGCCTATCAGCATATCACACGTAGTCAACATACGCCTCATTAAACTATACAATTCTTTAGCCTGTGTCAGATCCCCACTGATGTACTATCATTTCCTCTTTTTATCCAGGAAATCATTTTTGATTTTCTAATTTTTAGGTCTTTTTGAATTTTCCAATGTTTTTGATTTTTCTGATAAAATGGCTCCCCCTAAAATAAAGAACATATTTTTGAGTTTTTTGATTTTCTGAAAAAAAAAACAATAAAAACAAAATTTTGAAAGAAACAATCCACTCGAAAGCATCAACTTCCTTGAGGATTAAACAATCCCCTCGAAAGCATCAACTTCTTTGAGGATTACGATAGTAAAGAGAAATTCCCAATTAGCAAAATAGTAAAAACTAAAACTAAAAAGAGATAAACCGAGGTGCCGATTAGTCCTGTTTTTCTTTTATATTGTTTACTTTTAAAAGATATTCAAAGCGGGATCTGTCAAAAGCTTTTGTAAACAAATCTGCACGTTGGTAGTCAGTATGGATTTTGACCATATCTATCAATTCTTTAGCATAACAATCACGGATAAAATGATTTGTTAATCCGGATATGTTTCGCTTTAGAATGATTTTCAGTATTTTTAGTTAATGCAATTGCGGCTTCGTTGTCGCAGTGTATAGGGGTTTTAAGAAACTGCAAACCGTAATCCACCATCTGCTGTTGGATCCAGAGCACTTGCGAACAGCAACTCGAGGCTGCAATGTACTCAGCTTCACAGGTAGATAGCGCCACGGAAGTCTGCTTCTTGCATTGCCAGGTGATTAACCTGCTCCCTAAAAACTGGCAACCGGCTGTAGTAGATTTACTGTCTTTGTCACAGCCGCCCCAATCTGCATCACTAAAAGCAATAAAATCAAAATCATCATCATTAGGGTACCAAAGTCCTTTTGAAGGACAACCCTTCAGATATCTAAGGATACGCTTGACCGCCGTCAGATGACTTTGTTTCGGCTTCGATTGATAGCGAGCACAGAGACACGTTGCGTACATAATATCTGGTCGAGACGCCGTCAAATACATCAGAGATCCGATGATTGCTCTGTATGTAAATGGGTCCGTCAGCTCCCCCTTAGCGTCCACTCCAATCCCGTGATTGGGTTGAATCGGGGTATCCATCGGCTTGGAGTTCTCCATCTGGAACCGGCTCAAGATGTCGGAGACATATTTTGTCTGGTGAATGAAGATCCCGTCGGGTCTTTGGTCCACCTGCAAGCCTAGGAAAAACTGCATCTCCCCCATTGCGCTCATTTCGAACTTTTCCTGCATGACAGTTTCGAACTCCCTGCATAAAAGCTCGTTAGTTGAACCAAATATTATATCATCAACGTAAATCTGCACTAGAAGCAAATCATCTCCCGTCTTCTTCGTAAAGAGGGTGCAATCGACGAGGCCGCGCTTAAATCCTTTGGAGATGAGGTATGTACTTAGCTCCTCGTACCACTGTCTCGGAGCCTGGTGCAAGCCATATAGAGCTTTGTTCAGCACGTAGACCTTATCCCGGTGGATTGGGTCCTCAAAGCCTGGTGGCTGCCCGACATAAACCTCTTCCTTGACTTTCCCGTACAGAAATGCGCTCTTAACGTCCATTTGATACACTTTGAATTTCTTGTATGAAGCAAACACAAGGAACATCCGAATAGCTTCAATTCGCGCTACCGGTGCATAGATTTCGTTATAATCAATCCCTTCGATTTGATGGAAACCCTGCACGACCAATCTGGCTTTGTTACGAACAATAACCCCATGATCATCCTTCTTGCACTTAAACACCCATTTAGTGCCTATTTTCTTCCTATCCGGCGGCAAATCCGTGAGCGTCCAAATTCCCAATTTCTGGAATTGTAATAACTCCTCCTGCATAGCTTCCACCCAGGCATCATCCTTCAAAGCGTCCTTGTATGTCCTTGGCTCTACCTGCGACATATAACACGCAAACGACCAATCATTTTGACTACCAGATTGTTGAATTTTGGCATACAAAGCTAAAGCACCAAAACTCTCTGGCGAGTTAACGCTTTTCAGCTGCCCTCTGGTCATAACACTGCTTCCAGGATCACCGATGACTTGCTCCAGCGGGTGAATACGATTAATCCGAGATTCCGGATAATCAGGTACAGTAACTCCCGTCTGAGCAGTCAAGTTCTCTACAGCATCCAGATCATGACCCGTGTTTGATGATGAAGCAACATCTGGAGTTGGAGTTGGGTTCACTGGCGGTGCCTCTGGTTCTTCTGCATGTTCAAGAATGACTTCTTCAAATTGTTCATCTTCAGATTCTGAAGATTCTAATGAAGTCGAAGCCTCTTGAAACACTTCTTCTTCTTGTATAGGAGCATTGGTATCATTAGAAGCTGGTAGGGGGTTCACGGTGATCGGACGCACCAACGGTGAAGTCGTTGCGTTTTCACACTCGTAAAGTAATCTGATAACAGCTTCTTCAACCAAGCTATCTAGATTGAATGATTCAAAGAAATCTTTGTAATCAAACATCCAATCAGGACCCGTGCCTTGTAGATTTTGAGTATATCGTTGAACTTCTACGTTAGCCCAATCCTCCACTCAACGAGTTCGCTTGTTGTATACCCGTTTGAGCGGGGTTGCATATCCAACAAAGTATCCCTCCTCAGCTTTAGGACTAAACTTCTCGCTTAGATTCAACATCGTGCATGGCACCCCAAAAGGTTCTAGATACTCTAAGTTCGGCTTTCTTCGGTGTAACAGTTCATAAGATGTTTTACCAAACTTCTTCACTGTCAGAACCCGATTTAGTGTATAATTTGCTGCATAAATCGCCTCGTTCCAGAACATTACCGGAAGATTTGAATCAGCGAGCATTGTTCTAGCCGCTTCAATTAGAGTCCTATTCTTTCGTTCAGCAACACCGTTCTGTTGTGGGGTGTACGGAGCCGAATATTCATGATGTATCCCTTTGCTTTCACAAAGTTCATCCATCTTGGCATTTTTGAACTCCGTCCCATTGTCACTCCGAATTCTCTTTATCTTCACATTGTAGAGATTCTCCAATCGAGTGAACAGAACTTTCAGGTTGTTAAAGGTGTCACTTTTATTCTGCAAACACATCACCCATGAAAATCTTGAGTAGTCATTAGTGACGACTAAACAATACAACTCCCCAAGATGACTTTTGCGCTTGACCGGTCCGAAAAGATCCATGTGCAATCGCTCAAGTGGCATCTCTACAGAGTTAACCTTCTTCACTTTGTGGGACTGTTTGTGTTGCTTCCCCTTCTTACAACTTACACACTTGTCATTCAGATGGAAATGTTTCACGTTTACTCCATCGACAAGCCCATTTCTCACAAGTTGGTTCATTTTCCTCAGATGAATGTGCCCCATTCTTCGGTGCCACATTATCGATTCTTTCTCTGTTGCTTTGGATAGAAAACATGTAATTTGCCCCTGTGATGTCATCGCCTTGGACATATGAAGAATATAGAGATTGTTGACGCGAGGTGCCTTCAACATTATCCACTCCTTAGGAATTGTGAAGCCCGGTTTCAGAATATAGCAGGATTTGTCATCAAAATGCACAGTGAATTGTTTATCACAAATCTGACTGACACTCAACAGATTATAATCAATCTGCTTCACATAAGATATCCGCTCAAAGCTCACTATGCCATTGCTCATGCTTCCTTCCATTGTGATATATCCACCTTTATTTCCAGCGAATGCGACATACCCTCCATTGATGTTCTTCACGTCGAACAACAACGCAAGATCCCCTGTCATGTGGCCTGAAGCTCCACTATCAACAATCCAAAGACTGCTAATATGGCCAGCTGAAGCTCCCTGCACACAAAAAGTAAATCATTTAGTTCTTTCGGGGGACCCAAGCCTGAGTCTTGGGTCTTGGAATATCGGTTTTCACAGAAACATTTTCACAAACATTTTCAACAACTTTTTGATCAATCTTTTTCTGATTGTTCAAAAGAGTTTCCTTTTTCTCATTAACCCTTGAAGTTGAGGCTCCTGGAGTACCATTGGGTGACCAAGATTGTTCAGACCTTTTGAAGATGCGAATCTGAGACTTTGGGTTCTCAGTCGGTTTCTGAACATTGTTAGCAAATGTAACTTTCTTGGTTACCTTATCTGATTTAACAGACTTAGGTCCAACACTTGATTTGACAATCGGTTTAGTTGGAACCTTTTGCCTATCATTTGTTGCGTTCACCACAGGCTTCCTCCATGATTGATCCATAGCAATCCGATTCCTTCGATCATATTGAATTGGACGAATGTTCCTCATTTGGTGAAAATTATTTTGATTATAAAACTGTTGTGGTTGTTGAGGAACAACTCGCCTATGTGGTGGAACATAATGATCAATCGGTTTTCTCATGGAATTCCTCACTTCAACCTCGTGCCTTTTATGCCTTACATATGGACACTGAGCAAGTAAATGCCCTCGTTCCCCACATTTAAAGCACGCACGGTACTCTTCATAAACATTCGGAGCATTTGGTTGAGCAAATGATCTAACAGGGTATTGATCATTATACTGTTGATTCCTCAAACTCTCAGGGAGTGGCCCTTTTGAGTAAGTAGGCTCATGAAAACAATTAGCTCGGTTTTTGGGTCGAATGAACTCTGTAACATGGACCTTTGGTTCTTGAGGAACATCCAAGTACAATTTCTTTAAAATTGCTGGTGGAATCTCATTTGTTCTCTCATGTTTTGGGAACCAAATGGTGCTTTCTTGCCAAATCTTTTCTATTTTAGCATAGTTAGCATTTTTGATTGGAAATTCCTCGTCAGAAATGATCTTATCGGATCCTTCCATCCGATAGAACACTTTGACAGGTTTGTCACACTGTTCATTCTTAACACTCTTTTCAAGATCTTTCTTAACAACATTCTTTTCAGACTTTTTCTCACGATGAGCATTTGCCATCGGAATCACAATCTGAGATGGTGAAACTGGTTCATTTGTAATGATGTGATTTTCTTTTGGAATTTCACATGCATTAACAGTTTGATTACAACCAGTGTCATCACTCTCAGTGTCTGAATCCACACTCTCAGCAGTAACACCCTCATCATTGAAGCCTAAAATCGGTCTCACATCGGAATGTGGATCACCAATACTCGAAGTATTAGATTCATTTTCCGATGATGTGTCTGATTTTACCGAACTCTCCGGTGTCACTTGGTGACAATTATGGTTTTCAAAAAGAACCGGAGATGGTACAGACCGATAATTAGTGGTTTGATCATCAATGATGTGGTCTACCACGTAAGCAATGTGCTTATAGCTTTCTAACTTTTTGTTTACTTTCTCAGCAAAGCATTTGATGGCGGCCATTTCCAACTTGGTATTTTCAATTTCATTGATATAGTTATTAATTGCTAATTGTTTTAATGATAAAGTGTTTTTCATGTCGGAAATGTCCTTTTTGTAGCCATCTAATACCTTGTTGAAAGCATTCAACTCTTTGCGAGTAGATTGACTGTTCATGATAGCACTATCACGTTGAACACGGAGTTGTTTGTTCTCCTCAGTCAATCTATCACATGTACCACAATATTTATCACTTTTATTATCAGTGCTACACTCAGAACTTACAGGTTTTGGCGGATCAGTCATGGCCATCAATGCGAAATGAGCTTCCTTTCCAGCAAAGAATCTGGAATAGTCAATCTTGGTGAAAGCATCATCTGCAATGCACGACTTCCTCGTCATCAGAAAATCTGCTTCTGCTAACAACTGATCAATGTCATCATCTAGAGAAGTAACACTTGCTTCCGTATCCGATTCACTGTCTGAATCAGAATAAACCGATTCACACTCCTCAGGAACATCAGAAACAGTGTCAATCACCACTCCAGAGTTAGTTTCTTCAGCCTTAACCTCAACAGGTTTAGTCTCCACATCCATTTCAGCCTCAGACTCATCACTTTCAACCTCAGTTTCAATCTTCTCATCTACTGTCACCGAATCTTCGATATCAACCTGATATGCAACACAAGCCACATTTCCACCAGTAGTAATTTCCTCAACACCTATTTGCATACTCGACCAATCAAACCTCTCATCTTGTTGAGTCACCAATGCTTGATTCTGATTGGTGTTCTGGTGTGTCTCATTAGGTGTAGTGATTGGTATGACTGTTCGGTTGGCATTGTTAGGTGATTGGTTTTGTGTCTGGTTTGGTGTGTTTGGTTGTCTATTTTGGTTGTTATTAAAGTTGTTTTGACGGTTTTGGTAGTTGTTGTTGTTTTGGTAAGAAACTTGGTTTTGGTTTTGTTGTTGACGATTCTGGTAGCTTGCATTGAATGGGTTCCTATTGCCTTGTTTTGGTGGCTGGGTGCATTCTCTTTTAAAGTGACCTTTTCCTCCACAATTAAAACAAGTAACTTTCTCCTTGTTGAACCCGTAGGTTGTGTTAGGAGAAGTTCCCAAATCTGTTCTACCTGTTTTCTCAATAAATTCCGTTGCTCTTCTCATTATGCTCGCAAAAGCCCATTGGATATCAATGAGTTCCATCTCTTCCTTGTCAATCTGTGCGTAGTCTTCATTGTTTAAGTTGTTATTCCCAATTTGACTAGCAACTAATCCATTGTAGGATGAGACCATTGCAGAGACTAATGCAATGTGTTGCTGAGCAACTTCAACCGTCACATTACCCAAGTTAGAAGTCTCCAAAACCACCGTTTGTTGATTAGGTTGGTTCATTGGTTGTTGAGATTGGCTAGCAGTATAGAAAGCAGCTTGTTGCATTGGGTAAAATGGTGGAATGTATGAATTGTTGTATTGTTGTTGTGGTGGTGGATTTGATGGTTGTGAAAAGGATGATGTTTGTTGATGGTAGTTGATGGTAGGTGATTCCATAACATTGGAAATACATGCAACATGTGGTGCCACTAGCCCTCCTGAGCTTGAGTTACTAGCTGGAACTGGAGTACCTCCAAAATATAAGTTGGGATTCTGAGGAATCTGCGATCTTCTAGCTTTCCTCTTCTCTTCCAATTCTTTGTTTTCCAGCTTCTCTATAAACTCTTGAATAGACCAGAACTGGTATGCATCCTTCTCCCTGAGAACTTCCACATGCTGATCCCAGTTTGGTGGTAAGGCATCTGCAAACTTATCCACCTGCTTTGTCATAGGAATCTGTATACCATAACTAGACAATTCAGATAGCAAATGACTATATCTAGGAGTTAATTCTTTCAAAGTTTCATTGCCAATATAAGAAAAATTCTCAAACTCCTTTCTCAATTCTTCCATCCTTAGACCTCTAGTCTTCTCATTACCATCATGCCTTCTTTTAAGCGCTTCCCACAATTGCTTAGACGTTGTACAAGTCCCAAACTGATGCAACAGATCGTTTGTGATAGCCTGTGTCAATTGGGAAAAAGCCTTCTTCTCCACAGCAAACTTCTTTTTCTCATCCTCAGCCATACTCTCCAATGGATTTGGTTCACCTGTATTCTCCAAAACTGGTGCTGTGTAACCTCTAGCAATCATGTTCCATGCCTCTACACCCTCTACTCCCATGCCTTCCAAATGTATCTTGAACTTTTTCTGCCACTGATTGTATTCTTGTATCTCCATGAGCTTCGGTGGCCGATTCCCGCTACCTGAAGACAAATCATTAATCAGTGTGGAAATAGCATTTGTAGTTTGAGTGTTTACCACCGCTGCTGCTACTCCCCAGTAGTCAGGTTGTGGTGCTGGAGGTGCACTTTGAGCCATGTAGTTAATCGGTTGCGAAGACTGTGTGCTCGTCTTCTGTGCTGCCACCGTCCATGGGTCCATCACTTGCTGTTGTGGTTGTGTTGTTGCTGGTGTCGGAGTAGTCGGAAAATTCCACATGATCACGAACTTCGAAAAATTCAACACTTAGAAAATTTTCCAAACTTTAGTCCTAGGTTCGCCCAAATAATCTTCACTTTCGTCCCTTCTGATGCAGGTTCGCCCAAACAATAACTATCGAAGGTAAAATCTCACCAGAATGTAAAAACACACTAACACAAATCCACGTTCGCCCAGAAATTTCCAGGTTCGCCCGTTTCTACTCCAGGTTCGCCCGCCCGATCAATCGAAGGTGAAAATTGTGACCCGAATGTGAAAAATTCAACAAAAACTTTTCAGGTTCGCCCAAATTTGCCTAGGTTCGACCAAAAAATACTCAGGTTCGCCCAAAAACTCTCACGTTCGACCACTCAGGTTCCAGATTCGCCCATTTCAGGTTTGAAAAACGGTTACACTTTGAAAAACGGTTATTTTGATCTCTGATTTTCAAAAGTTTGTGAATTTGAATGATCTTAATCAGGTTTTGATTCGGAATTGATTTGGAGCAACTTTAATTCTTGGAATTTTGAATTTTAACCACAAAATCAACTCTAAATCTTTCAAAAACACTCAAAAACCATTTTTATGCAAAAACAGATGTGAATTGATCAAAAATAGGTCCAAATCAGCTCTGAGTTTATCAATTTGTTGTTGTATGATCCTCTACGCTCTGATACCACTTTGTTAGAGAAGGATTTTAAACCGAAACAGGATTATTTGATCATACAAGTTACAAAACCAGGTGCGGAAACCCTAGCTTTGAACAAACTGATATAAACTCAAATCAAAACACAATCAAAGTCATTTTCAAAGGTTTTCATAGATTAACTTTTGCATAAACTTGTTTACAATGAGTTTTAGGTTAATCTAGAACACACACAATCACTCTCAATCTATCCTGGAACCTGACCTCAAAACACACACAACTAATAACTCTCTTTACATTACAAAATCACAATTTCTATTTATAGGACCTGCACATTCGCCCATATGCACTGGTCGAATGTGGAAGACTTCCACATTCGCCCACTTGCATGGTACGAATGTACTTCTTCAGTCAGACTCCATTCTACCTTCGCCCACTTCTGCTCTTCCTTCGCCCACATTAGTTTACCTTCGCCCAGAACTGTTCTACATTCTACCCATCAGCACCTAACATATGTTAATATCCAATCACTAGTCGCAAAACGCATCTACACTTGGATTTAAGTTCGAATCATTATTATTTGTTATTGCAGCTTCGTCGGTTGTTGGAGAGAGAGGTACCGTTGTGGTGGTGGTTGTAGAGAGAGAGAGAGAGAGAGTCAGAGTGGTGATTTTCAAATGGTTTCAGCTCTTCACCTTCTTATTATTATGATGATGATGTAGGGTTCTTTGTAGAGAGAGAGAGAGAGAGAGAGAGGGGTATGGTGGTTTAGTAGATTGAAGGTTTATTTTTGGTTGATGTTATGAAGATGAAGATGATGTTCATGTTATGTCGTTATCTAGATGATGATGATGATGATGATGATGATGATGATGATGATGATGATGTGGGTTAATGAAATTCACACGTGAACAGATCTGTTGTTGGTTTTTTTTAATGATGATGATGATGCTGATGTGCCCTCCATGTCAGTTTTTTTTAAATGAAATGCCACGTGGATTGACACATCTACATGCCACGTCAGCAGCTGGTGCCTCGTCAGCAAGCCCACTAACGCCGTCAGTCAATTTGGTGCTAAATTCCAACATGTTAATAGTTGAGGTTATATATGGCCAAATTTTTAGTTTGGGGTGCCAGTGGCCAATTCCGAATAGTTTGGGTTATTAAAATCCAATTCCCCTTTTAGGAAACAAGTAAGGTCAAATATAATATATTTTATGCTTATTTATATATACAATGTTAATTGGTCTTTGTTCTGACGTACTAGTTATTGCACGTTTTGACGTCGCCAAGTCTTCATCTAAAGGTAAGAATGGTGTAATAGTTTGGTTGAACCTCACTAAATGAACCAACCCGGTTTCGATTCTACTTCTTTTATACAATATATATTCAATTTACGTTTTGAATAATACATTCAGTGTTTGCAATAGACACGCGACGCATCGCTTACGGATCATATTACTAGTTGTACAATTACACAATAATCGGAATTTCAATATTCTATATTAACATTAATTATGATTTATTCAAAGTCATATTTTGAAAAGGAGTGTTGATAGTTACCTCAAACTGACTAAACCACCTAAAATGAAGAATGTCAAATAGATTGAAATATATGGTTCGGTTTTGATTGTTAGTGTAACGATATTGAAATGATTAACATGGACATGGGCCGATGTAACACCCTACACAAATTCCACATTGGCCATGGACAAGATATATTCTTGGTTCATATAGAATGACCTGCCTCTTAAACCGACTAATACTTTTAGATTTTAGCTAGCCATTGAGCACATGAAAACTCTGCAGTTAAGCATACTCAGGTGGGAGTAGTACTTGGATGGGTAGTCTCTTGTGAAATCTCTATTTGAGCAACCATAAACAAGTTCGTGACTTTGTGAAACACATCAGGGGAAAATCTGACAAAATAAGTGGTGTGATAGGTCGGATGTTGGTTTCATGGCAAACCTTACTGAGAACTATGGGTCATATAGAATGCCATGACTCTTAAACTAACCATCGCAAGTCAAATCCTACGTCGGCTAAGGATATGAAAGTGTTTTGGTTCTTAAAAAGTGCCTCGCCTCTCAAACCAAGCAAACTCCTTTGAACTTAGTTGGCTGTAGAGCACATAAAACTTTACAGTTAAGCATGCTCAAATAGGAATCGGTGTGTCAAACCTTATTAATAATATATATAGGTTTTAGCTTTTAAGGTTTAGACTTTAACTTTTAAGGTTTAACATTAGGGTTTAATTTTAGAGTTTAACATTAGGATTTTGGGTTTACCTTTAGTATTTGGCATAGTTTTTAGCATCTAGGGTTTAGCTTTTGGGTGTTTATAGTTTATGTATTAGGGTTTCACCTTAGGGGTTTAGATTTAGAGTTTAAAATTAGGGTTTTGGATTTATTGTTATAGTAAGAGGAATCTAGTTGGGTTAAACGAGTATGTATGTATGTATGTATGTATGTATGTATGTCTACATACACAGTATATTTAATGTTAAGCAAATGGTTAAGTTATTGTGACACCTTTAAGTTAGTTAAATAAGTGAATCTTATAACTCTTTTTCAACATATATATTCTTTAGTGAATGATAAATTTTGATATGTATAGAATCAATGTATGATAATTTTGATATGTGTAGGATCTATTTTTATATGTGTAGGATGAAGTGTTTATGACTAATTAATTAAAAAACATATAGTTAATGTGAGAAAAGTTAAGTATTTTAGTGTTTTATCATATCATTTGTTTCTTCTATTATCACATTAAAATTCTTCTCAAATGATCATCCATATGTTATTGCTATTATTGTTGTTGTTATTATTATTATTATTATTATTATTATTATTATTATTATTATTATTATTATTATTATTATTATTATTATTATTATTATTATTATTATTATTAAACCAATATAAGTGTGGACATGTGTCATTCACTAAAACCATATGTTTTTTGGTTTTCCCTCATCTTTCTCCTACTTAATTATAGATGCTAACTTTTAATTGAAGATATTATTTCTCTTACCTAATTAAGGATAATTATATTATATTTTAATTAAAGATTTGTTTCTTTTTATCTTAGTTGACTATGGAAAATTACTGTTTTAATTGAAGATAGTTATTGTATTATTAACCAAATAAAATCAATGTAAAATTAATTATTAATTAACACTTTAAGTAAAAATTCTTTCGTTAATTAATTATTAATTAATTATTAATTATTAACGAAAGGTGCAGAATTCCTTTCGTTAGCTGCACTTCGTCTTCTGCATTGTTCAAGTGGGCTGATTCGGTCCCTGTGTCGGCTAAGGCTAAGACTATTGTTCGAGGTATAGTTATGGTTACTTGCTGGGCGATTTGGAAAGAAAGAAATAAGGCGGTTTTTCTTAGTTCTTGTCCGAAGGTCTGTGAGGTGTTGGCTCGAGTTAAATCCATGTCTTTCCTTTGGTTATGTCATAGATCGAGTCGATACAGGATTGTTTGGTCTAATTGGGTTACATTCCCTTTGTATATGTTGTAATTGGTGTTGTGAGTGGTCCCCGTTTTGAGGTCCTCGCTTCTGTGTGAATGAAGTTAACGTTCAAAAAAAAATTCTTTTACTTAAAAACATCACAAAGTTCAAACTTATGCTAGCTAAAATATTAAAAATGAAAAATAACGTAGATAATTGTTTCTACAAGTGATATTTATACAAATACATATGATTGGATGGTAAATAATAATAAAAATACCATATGTTAAATAATAAAAAATAGGTGGCATGAAAAAAATCAAAGTTAATTCTCATTTGAAAAAAAGTGTTTAAAAATTAACTTAACAAAATTTATAATTGTCTCGTCAATGTTAAGTTTTTTAATATATATATCTGGACGCTGTATATGTGGAAATGACGAGATGTGAAAAGGATGATTATCTCATTGGACCTTTTGGAGATTATTTGATTCATGTTGGAAGGTTTGTCAAAAATAGGATTGTTTCTCGTATCATTCTGAGTTCTTACATTCATTTTTTTTTAAAACATATGAACCTTCACGTTTGAACAAGGTTTTTGACAAAGCATGTTTAGTTTTTTATTTACCGTTTGTTTAAAGGATTATAGTTAGCGGAATCATATTTGAGTGTTTAGTGTTGATTTAAAGTCTAATAAGGTTCATTTTCTGTAATTTAGATGCTAATTTTATATGTTGTAGGTAGACATTGATCTATCAAATGCTACATGGACTCGAGATATTGTTCCTAGCAAAGCATAAATATGTCGAATATGGGTAGTATTCGTGTTGGTTTCGCGAATTGCGTTGGTGAACCCGAACACAACCCATATTATTACCGGTATCGTAAACACCAAACCTAACCTAGATACTTTTGAATTTGTGTAACCTGAACATGACTTGTAAAACTCGTTTATTTAACCATGTCAAATGATATGACAAGCTGTAAATGATTGGCGAGTTTACATGGCTAGGCTGCCATGACCCGACGATGATAACAACCTATTTAAATTGAAGCCTACTTGATGTCTTAACCACATATTACATGATGACTTACAGTAAAGGGTAATATTTGGTTAGAGAAAACCAATTCGGTTCGAGTCAAGCCTGGTTCTTGCTAAAATGGGTTTGAGTTGAAATGGCCTTGTTTTAGAAACGTGACTAAGATTAATAATTGTAGCAACTATGTTTATCATTGCTGTAAAAAAAAATACATGCGACAACGTGAAAACATTCCTACTAATTTGACCATTACTTGATTCCTATTGGTCCACATTGGTGGGTCACACCATCACGAGTCACCACGTGGCGTCCATGACTCACTAAGTTAAATTTATTTCCTGATTTCGTTCCTAGTAAAAGCAAAAACTCTCTCCGCCAAGTGGTAGCCACACTCCTTGTGACCACAAGGTCGCGAGTTTTATTTCCATTCCATCCATTTAATCCAATTTCTTCACTCTCCCTTTACGTTTTTTTCCTCACTTTCTGCATTATGTTCTCACCACGAAACACGGGTGTAAATTCTTAGTTAAAATAATATTACCGTATGCCCTATAGAGCTTACGTTTTGTTTTTGAGTTCTAGGATTCATACACCCTGTGACATCATATTTAGTGTGTATGACATCATATTCTGAGTATGTGACAACTTTCTATTGGTGATAGATGTGGGCCAGGGTGTATGAATCCATAACCCCTTTGTTTTTAGACTCTTTTTCAATACTATTTTATTAATAAATAGATTTTATATTAAATGTAGGTCTAGATTACAAATGGCGAGTTCAATAGGTAAGAAGATCCTCTTGCTTCCAAGGCGTTCACATATGCCTGCACATTATTGTATAGATTAAAAAAATAAATAAATAATATAAATCATGTTTGAAGAAACACTAATTTAATAAGATTATATATGAGCAAAGTAACGAGACATATTTATTGATTAAGGACTGAAAGATTACAAGAAACTCGAAAAATCATAAATACAAGTATTTTGACTATAATCTTTCTCTCTAAGTTTAGAGTAGCTATTCTAGAGGTTTTTGGTAATGAAATTGACCGACCCCCTTTCTCCAGAAGAGAAATGTATTTATAATGTTGAGAAACATTCTATAATTGGCTCAATGAGAAAGACAGTTGTCTTGCGCGGGTTCCACATGTTTGTCAACCATTGGAGAGTACAACGTTGTCTTCATGTCATTGGCCGAGTGGCCTTTTCGAGTGTCTTTGTTGTCCTTGTGTACCTTCCAGGAGATCATAGAGCAGGGAATTCTCTCATTTGATTGGTTAGACGTCCATTTCCTTGTTTCCTACATATCTCTGTATATATCTCTTCAAGTCCCCAGTCCAGTGTGTTGTATGCTTTGTATGCGGGACACTGGACTTAATGGGTTTTGTTGTTTTTGCTCTTTTTTGCGCATGGCTAAATGCTTGTTGTGGAAGTTTGAGTTCCTTTGCGTCTGGTACATTCTCATGTGGCTGGCACGTGGGCACATGGTTTGTCATTAATGCAGCAGTCTAGGCGCTTAAGTTGGCTAGCTGAAAGGATAAGTTGGTTAGACAAAACGTCACATTTCAGTCGCTTTTTCAGAAAAAGCAAGTGGGCCCACCTGTCGCTTTAGCCGTCAGCAGTTTCTTTATCCTATGTGGTTATTTTTGATTGGCGGGTCGTGCAACATGCACGTTGCAGTTCCCTATAGCATTTATTGCTAAACTTATATATAAGGCATGTTTCCCTCACATTTCCTTTTTACCGTTTGAATTTTTTCCCAAATTCTCTCAAGTTCTTCAAGAACACTTCATCTTCCTAGATTCATCTTCCCTTTGTCACATGTTCATCCTCCTTTACTGAATTATAATATTTTTCATGGCTTCATCATCTGATATTGTCCAATAGAAGAAGAAAAAGACTCCTCCTCCGTTCGCTAGTGAGACTGTCATAAACTAGAGAAAAGAGGAGTTTGATTTACTTTGAGACGCGTACCGGATTGCGCCGAAGTGGGAACATGAGGACCCTGAAGCTGGATCTGTGATCACTAAGCCCCCACCTGGTAAGATTGGGTTGTATGCTGCTTATTTCATTTACTACAATTTTAGGCTTCCTATTACAAAGTTCTTGGCCGTTGCGTTGGAGTATGAGCAGCTTCATATCAATCAGCTGCGCCCTAGTGGGATGTCTCGCCTACTGTGTTTTGAGTTTGGTTGCATGGCGCAGGGTGTGGAGCCCCACATAGACATTTTTAATGTGTTCTACGTGTTGAAGGTTGTTGATAGCTGTTTTGTAACACCCCAAACTCTCGTTTCGCCTATTATGCCATTAGGCGTAATCGATAAAATAACAAAGCAGGTTTTATGGTGGGTGTTTAACCATAAAATAAAAACGAGACTAAAACTTGAGGGGCCTTAGTTGCCAATATGTCAAAGTGGGTTTTTATTAATAAAAATTAACTAAGAAAACACACACTTGTGTGTGTGTTGATCGATCTCAACATCAGGAGATCAAACTCCTTCACCAACCAAACCCTAAACACAAGAACAAGGTCAATCCAAGCCAAATCAAGGGGCCTTTCGATGCCTTAGCAAGAAACGGGTTATCTAGGGCCTAAAGAACATCAAGGTACCTTTTATTTGGTGGAATTTGATGTTAAATTCATTTATGATCATGGTGAAATTCTAGGGTTTTGGTAAAAACGTGAATTTCTTAGTTTCTATGAGCTTCTATGTGTTAGTAGGCTTCAAGTAAGCTATAAAACGTGGTGAATCATAATATGTTGTTGATTCATGTGAAATCATGATTATGTATTATGAGTAAGTAGTGGGTTTTTACTCTAATCATGAACTACACTAGTATGTGGAATAATCTTGCAATTTGTATGTGATTAGTATCATGTATGTGTGCTAATTGTTGAAATGATCATGTGCCAATGGTTAGCTAAGCCATGGCGGAATCTAGAAAGTCTTGAACACCTAGAATTAACATGATGAAAATTGTGCATATGCGGTGTTTGATAAAATGCTTGAATGAGGAAATAAATGTGTAAACATGTATGAACATGAATACTTGAAATGTGAGGTTAAACAAGAGGTAAAATGAATACATGAATGCCATGGATAATGAAAGAAATCCATATAATGTATTCTAACAAAACAAGGTTTGGCGTGTCCCTAAGTTAGGAACAAGAACTAGGGATGCAAACGGGTCAAACGGATGCAAGCTCAATGCGCATGGAAGCAAGAATGATATGAAGTAAGTTTTACTTACACCAATATACTATAACATAGCTTAAATTGTTATAAACATTAGTTTTAAATCTTGAGTATGAGATAAAGATAAACCCCAAGGGGTAGAATCTATTAAGTGGGTTGCCTTATGTGCACTCAATACAAAATGTGGTTTATGATCTTAATCGAGATAATGAGTTATGACCAAATGGAGAAATCCATCAAACGGGTCAACTAATAAAGATATGTGAGAAATGATGTTTTAATCCAAATTAAATCAATTGAATGGAGTCGTTAAGCATGATGTTAAATGGGTCAAGTTGGTGTCACTTGAACCATAGATAAAAACTTGGGTAACATAGCATTATGATCTATGAGTCTAAACGGGTCAAATGGTGATGTCCTCACCATGTGAGCCCAACACTTGATGCTTGTATTCCAAGCATTAAGATTCATAAAGTTAAACGGGTCAAATGGCAAGTTATTGCCATTGGAGTTCCGAGAAATTAATGTTGCCTATTTAGAAAGCATACAGGTAAATGCAATTGCGCGTGCATTCTTGATGTTAAGAATCATGGAGGATAAACACAAGGTATGGATATGGGTCAAGGCCACCCGGTAAGTCCGTAGTCAAATAAACGCCTTCGGGCGAAGCAACATAGGTGATAAAGTACCCACGTGAAGTGTGGGTGCAAATCAAGTAAGTTATTTCCACAACTATGTCTAATGCGCGCTAATGCGCTTAGAATCTACTAAACAAGTGAAAACTTGAGAAAGGATAAAAATCTAAGTCCGGAAGGACTTAGAGGTTTTTAAACAAGTCATTGAGTCCAAAACAATGAGTTTGAATCAAGAAGTGTCGCCATGAATGGCTAAATCAATAGATTTGGCTAGGAGGGGCATCCCACTCTTTCTTCCACTTGTAGCAAGATCCAAGTTTTCTTCCAAGAACTAGTCGTATGAATTCTTAACCTAACTTGTTATTTTCATGTGTTTAAACTAGATAGTTCACCCATGAAATTTAAACACCAACTTTTTAACCAAAGCTTTAAATGTCAAATAATGGGAAAAACCTTGGAAAAATGATCATGTTTGTGCATATGTATGGATGTGTGCGTGTGTATATACGTATGTATGGATTTGTACGTGTGTATTAAATATATATGTATGCGTGTGTTTTCTATATATATGTTGGATGTGTGTGTGTAAAACAAATGTTGTGTGTATAAGTGTCATGACACCATGAACATAAGTGTTTATGGGAATGTGTTGGAAAACATACATATATGGGTGTGTAAGTTTGAGAGTGTCAAGTACATGAATATACATAGATGTATGAGTGTGTGACGTGTATTATTGCAAACATATACATATGTGTGTTATACATATGTATGCGTGAGCATATATATGTATACGTGTGTATGTGTGTATATGTGTGTGTATTATAATACATATATACATGTGTGTGTCATGTGTTATGTATATACATATACGAAGGTGATTTGTTTGATACAAGATTTAAAAGTATATTTTATATAATGAGACATTTATTTTATATAATGCTTTGAGAACATAAAAAGTCACCAAAGATACCAAGTTAACTTCTTTCGAAAGTTGGGTGAACAATCGACATGCATTATTTACATAGTTTTAGAATGAATTCCTAGTAGACCCGTGTACATGAGACAATATGTTTAGAGTACTCATAAAGCCCTCATGTTATTTATTTTACTATAACCATTAGCTATGGACTTAGGCATGAAACACTTGAATATATCTAGTGAGTTGACACCCCCAGTCTTGATTAGTCGCTCTAACCTAGATACATACGATAAGAGAGTGCTTGTATTTCACATATGATGATACATTGTCTTTATTGTACGATGTGCGAGGCACAACTCGTCAAGGTTTGGTTATAGACTAATGATTGGTCACATTGGTCATTGTCTTAGCTAGACATTGACTAGTCATTCACGGATTTCGTTAACTTTCCTTTTTACAATTATTTTTAAAACCTGTGAACTCACCAACTTTATGTTGACAAAGTTTTATGCATGTTTTTCAGGTAACTAAATCTAGGGATGGAACTTGGGGCATGTTTGGGCATACATTCACGGATATCAACCTTTTGTGATTTCAAACTTATGAACATGTGTCTTTTGAAACATTACATTTGTGATGGTTGTTAACTTTAAACAAATTTGGTATTCTAATATTACGTTATTTTGAATTTTTTTTTGAAGCTTGTGCTTGAAAACCTTTCTTGTTACATTTCGTGTTTTCGCATAGGCGCGGTGTGACACTGCGCAATGGGTTCCATTGATCGCTAATTGTTGAGCTTATGTTAAGCCATGTCTCGCAGAACTTTCACCATGTTTGATGGTTGCTATGCGGAGACATCTTTGTTTCTTGTGAGCAACTATTTCAAATGGTCGCAGATGTTCAAAGATTGCTGGTCCTAAGGTGATTGTTTGCTCTGGATATTTAGGGTTTAGAACCCACTTCTCTGCTTCAGTGCACGGTGTTGCATTGAGACCTTTGGGCAGGTGCGGCTCTTCTGCCATGGCACACTCCTGTTGGCCCAGACTATGGCAAAGCATGTTTTTGTTGGGAAACCAATTTGGGGTGGTGATGCGACCATATTGTATGTTGCCATAGAGTCGTGCCCCAGAATGATGCCACGCTTGGATTTTGTTGGGACCACTAGAAAATCAATTTCTTCTATTCTTGAATTTTTGCCATCACTAATTGTTAGCTCGAATGTGATCTCACCCATAGGATGGACCACTTCATTTAAGATGCCATGATGGGTGAGTTCACCGGCCACAAGCGTGCCTTGTCTTCATCATCAAATAAGTTGAATCATTACTCGTACATGATGTCTGAGTTTCTTACTATGTCCATGAAAGCTCTTGTGGTTCTACAGTGACCAAAGATTGTTGTTCTGATCAAGGCGAGAGTGGAGGAAGGCCCCCCGCGAATGTTGGGGAAACATACTTGGATCATCATGCTTACATTTTTTATTTTCTTTTGAGCTAGACCATCATGTGTTGTGTGGTTTGTGTTTCATATTATTTAACAGATGCGATAATTTACTAGACTTTAAAGCCGTTTCAATTGCGCTTTTCAGTTGGAAGTATGCATCAGTGCCATGTCCAATATCTTGATGGAATGTGAAGAACTTAGAAGGTTTTAAACCCTCTCTGTTTCTGATTTCTTTTGGCTTTAGGAAATCGATGTTCTCAGTTGCTAACACTTGCACATGCGTTTTTGTCAGCGGAGTGCAAGAGTTGTGGCTATGTATGCTGATGTGCCGAGAAATTGACATGTTTTCATACATAATTACCACCTATCTTATACTCAAAATCGTGCTTTTATCTTTGTTTTATCATGATTTATCTTTCTTTGTTGATACTCGCAGGATTAGAGGTCAGGAGATGAAAAGAAGTGAAAACCAACACAAAACAGCACTAATAAACAAAGAATTGAAGACTTTGAAGCTCTGCTAGATATGGCACGGCCGTGCAACTGTTTCGGGTCAACAAGTCAACAGAGGTCAAATTCAGCATTTCAGGAAGTGCACGGGCTTGCCCCACTGTATGGCACGAACGTGCTTTACTCCAGCGTGTTCTCCAAGGCTTAAACCGACCATAACTAACAGTGAGGGTACAAAAGAAGGTAAGCACGGGCGTGCTTACACCTTAAGCACGGCCGTACAAGACAAAAGGGGGACATTCTGCGTGAAAGGACTCTGCAACAGTACCTACTGTCGAGCATGGGCGTTCCAGGGTATGACCATGGGCGTGCTTGAGCTGATTTGCCAATAAATAGAGGCCTCCACCCCACTTTTTGAAGCATCCCTTCACCCATCCTTTCCACCCGAATCTCTCTCTCATTTCAGCCATCTTGAGGGTCTTGTAAGTGACCTTTGGAGCTTGGGATCACTCGATAAACACTTATTGATTGAGTATTGAGAGAGAGATCACTAAAAATCATCCAAAAACCCTCTTTAATCCTCAAAACAATCACTACTATGTGTTTCCCCAACACCAATTATAGAGTGCAAATTGTAAAGCCAATGTTTGGCTAGGATAGTAGAGTGTTGCTAGGGTGAAGACTTTTCTTGGTATGAACTATATAGTTTTTATTTGTTAAGTGGTGTTGTGTTCTTGTTTAATTCTCTTTACTTGAAACTTTGTTTGATGAATTAACTAACTAATTACTTAGTCTTTGGTCTTGTGGGTGTCTTGATAGGAAGTAGGAGGACTTATGAGTGTACCCATGGTATGTAACAACCCATGCACTCATAAGCTAACCTAATACCACGAGTAGTGATTAGCCCATTTGTGGGTAGAAATACACACACTTAGTGGCTTAATCCTCTACTATCAAACATCTCACTTAGGGTCGGTACAGTCTTTATACTCAGTCCTGGTGATAAGCCAAGACTTGTCTTTGCGACTTAGCTTCATGGTCTATGTGAAAGCTATGGCGCAGGTCAAGGATTGGTGAACCCGTGTTGAAAGAAAACAATCTTTATTTCCTTTCATTATTATACTGCTGCACAGTTAATAATAGACCACTCACTTTTTAAAAGGTTAATTAACTCAAGTATGAGATGCACATGTTCTGGTTAGTCATGAATCTTCTATGATATCAAGTGGCAACTTGTTCGGTCATGCTCCGGCCACCAGCGAGTTGTTCACAAAAGTTTTAAGTAAAGAGATGTCTTTATTGCAACACTGGGATGTGGATTCTTCGGGGTTGGGTGCACACACTTTTGAGTAGTCCGTCACTGATTGTTGAGAGGTGAGCTTAGCGGTTCGGGAGACCCTCACATTATAACAAGAATATAGCTCGTTTTGCGAAAACAGTCACCTCTGGAGAATGCTGTTGCAACTCCATGTTAAGCATAAGTGCGCACTTGTACACACAACTTAACTAGGTAACTACTGTTAATCCGTCCCAAGATTAGTTGGATCCCGAAGCAGCACTTCTTTTGGTATTGATTTTTATTCTGGTCGTTCTCAGTCTCTCTTTCTTTATTTTACCTATATTTTTATTAAAGCAACTTAGGGCCGAGTAGGGGAAGTCGTGTCTTTGGGTTCAATACTTGGTACTTGTTAGAAGACTATACTACACTTGATAGGTACACTAGCCTATTGTGTGGGTTTAATTCGCAATTATCGTTTTATTTTATAAATTTAAAACTTGACAAAGTGTTCTAACTGAAAGTTTTGACTTAAAGATCTTTTTGAATAAGTTTTTGGCGCATCTGACAGGGACTTGTCTCCTTTTAAATAAAAAGTTAATTTAACTCATAAAAACCTTTAATCCACACGACGTCACATGCCTGACTTGTTCTCAGCCTGTGGGGTGTATTTGTGCTCTACCACTTTTGCCTGCTTTGATTCAGTATAAGCTGGCGCCCGAATCTGTTCCAGGTTGAACCCCTTCCCTTCCTATCATGCCTGTTAAGTTTCTTTCTTGAGCTCTATGCCGGCGCTTCTGTGTACATCGGAGCCTTGACTCTGTTTCATACTGACAATTCTCTTTCTCTTCGCGCGTATAATTTGGCTGCAGTCATGATTTCATCCCAGGTATTTGGCATACCTGTGCCCCCAGTAAGGGTGCGGATGAGCTCATCGCATTGAACTCCTTGTTTAAAAGCTGCTTTCATTAACTCAAACCCAATAGGCCTAATTTGAAGCACTTCTTTGTTAAGTCTAGTGAGATAATCTTCAATTGATTCTCCTTCGTTTCTGCGCACTTGCTGTAGTTGAAAGAATTTAGCTAAAACAGGATGTAATGATCATACAAGTCACAAATCCAGGTGCGGAAACCCTAGATATGAACAAAATGATAATACTCAAATCAAAACACGTAAAACATCATTTTAATCACCTTTTCATAGATTAACTTCAATAAAATTTGTTTACAATCAATTCACACGTTAATCTAATGATCACACACACATTCACAATCTAGACCTGAACCTGACCTCTCAACACACACTTTCTAAAACTCTTTCTAACTTGAAAATGAACAAAATCTATTTATAGATACTGCAGGTTCGCCCAGATTGTTGGTGCGAAGTCCACATTCGCCCATTGCATCAGTACGAACCTGGTCTTCTAATCTTCAGCTTCCACATTCGTCCATATATAACCCACCTTCGCCCAGACTATCTTACCTTCGCCCACTTCCATACACATTCGACCCACCAGAAAACTTTACTAACACATGTTAAAAGCTAATCCAATCACTAGTCGCAATACATGCATCTACAAACTCCCCCTCGACTATTGATTGGATTGTCTTCGTTCCTCGTCCATGATCTTGTTCAGAATCTTGATTCTCAGTTGCTTTTTCTGATCTTTAGTCATTTCAGGCTCAAGCTTACGTTTCACAGGCTTAGGCACTTCAGCCATCTTCACCATCTTACCCAGTTTAGTATCCAAGTTGCTTCCGGAGTTTATATCATATGCAAAGCAAACTCCAACAACTTGCTGATACTTCTTTGCCTGATCTGCATCATTGGGATCACAATGAATCGGATTGTAGAATAGCATGATGATATCTTCAAACGTGCAATTAATCAACCACATAGGATCAAATACATAAACATGCTTGTACTTGTCCTTTCCGTCTCTTAGCACAATCACCGCCTTTGCCTTCCTCCAATCATAATACCAGAATATGAAGTCAGCACTGAAGTGTTGAGGTAAAGGCATCAACGGAATCTTTTTCATCACTTCAGGTGCTTTATATATCAAAGTAACCCTTTTCCTTCCTGTTCTCGGATCAACATCTCGATGAACCTTCCTTCTAGGGTACTGTGGCTTGAACATATTCCATTTAGTACTACTTTCCCAAACCAACCGATCAGCAAACCAACCAACAACTGTATTGTTCACAGAAGCTCCAGTCATAGGGAATCTGCAAATGTCTCTGACCGCCCAGTACGGTAGAGTTAGTAAATCATGAAATCTGTAAAAGTACAAGATTTCTGATTCCCATTTAACTGCTAAACACTTCAATCTTCCTAGATACTTCCAACCAAGAGCTCTGCCTTTGAACTTCTCGTTGTGATATCTGTAAAAACTTCCTTGAGCTTCTGGCTTTGGTCGTTTGTCATCAGTTTCTTTCAACTTCTGTAGAAATGTCTTCAAATCATCATTCTGATTTGAAGGTTTCTGCTGATCAGCACCAAACACCTTTTCTACAAACTCCTCACTTCTCTTTTGAGCTTTCTTTTTAGCCAGTCTGTTTGGTATCTCAGTAAAGTTTGGGAAAACCACATTCTCATCATTCTGCCTGAAATATTGTGGATATTCTTCGTGTGTAATATCCTCAATCTCTATCTCTTCCATCTCAGGTGTATTCTTATCATCAGAGTGATCTCCAATATCCTTTTCAGGAATATCTGGAATCGACTGATCCATCATAATCTCCTCTAACGATTTCCCTACTTGCTGTGCAATACCCTCCAAAATCTCTTTAGCAACAGCAGCAGGTACTTCACCTTCTTCCAAGTCTGGATCATTGTACTCAAGTTCATACCTCATGTCTTCCGTTTGGAAGATTTCAGCAAACTTGCCTGTGAACTCAATGGTCCATTCTCTTCTTTCAAGCATATCTCTATACACTTTCTTTGCATCATCATTCAACGATCTAACCTTTTCGTTCCAGAAAATGCTTTCATCTGAGTCTACATTCTCACCTCCTTTCTTTTTCTTCGAACTAGACTCTCCAGCATCTTTCTTTGGCGTTCTCTTCTCAAATGTAAACTTACTTGTATCATCTCCCCCATCATCATCATCACTCTTATCACTATCATCATTATCATCCTTACTACCTGATCCCTCCGCATCATCATCATCTTTGTCATCATTCTTACTTTCTTCATCAGAACTTTCTTCAGATTCATCATCCTTCTCATCATCCTCTTTCTCCTCATCAGAAGGCTCATAATCAACTTGTTCTTCCTCTTTCTCCTTATCTTCCTCACTGTCCTTCAACTTCGGTGCTTCACTATATAGCTTGTCCAACAAATCACTTAGACGTTTGTTTTCAGTCTTAAGCTCTTTGTTGTCAGCCTTAACAATCTTAATCATTCTACGATTCCTGTTGCATTTAACCTCAAGATCCTTATTTTCCTCTTCAAGTTGTTTCACTTTCTTTTCGATCTCATCTTGGTTAGTTTTGGATGCAACAACAATCTGTAGCATTTTCTCCTCATTCTGTTTAAACTTACTAATCTCAGCTTGCTGTGCTACAATCATCTTCATCATATCATCCATTCTTTTGTTAACCTGCTTCATCACATCATCCAAAACAGTAACTTTTGAAGACTTGGATGTTTCAGTTTCTTTAGCCTTTTGCTTCTAAGGATTCTTTAACATATCCAACACATTATCTAAAGCAGTATTGAAATCATCAACTGTTACAGCTTCAGACTCTTTGCTTTTCTTCTGTTTCTTTGCCACTGGTGAAGATAGCTTAGATGATGTACCTGCGTCAGGTATCTTCTTGCCTTTAAGCAACTGAGCAATCTCTTTTTCTCTCAACTGCTTAGTACTCGACTTCTTTGCCATCGACTTATGTTTTGGTTTCTTCAAATTAACAACCACAGTCGATCCTTCTTCAAGTTCATCAATGTTGACACCCAAACCTTCATCAACATTAGCAGTCTTCTTCTGTAACACTTCCTCAACAGTCTTGTTCAAAGATTCAGACTCACCAACCATAGTGGCCTTACGCTTGGTGGTCTTTACTCTCTCTTCCTCCGAATCCCACTGCTCATCCACTTCAGTCTCCTCTGAGTCTACCGAATCTTCATCAACCAGACTAGTGCCTTTCTTTGCAGTTGTCTTCTTACGAGTAACCTGTTGCTTCGAACTACCTTGATCCACCTTTGCCTTACCCTTCCCTTTGGCTCCGGCATTAACCACTTGTCTCTTCCTCTTAGTATTTGCATCAGCATACACTAAGGGATCATCCTTATCCGAGTCACTGTTATCATGCCTTGCTTTGTTCTTACAAGGATCAATGTAACCCTGATTAGCCAAAGACCCAAACAATCTCCTGTGAGGTGGCTTCTCATTGTCTGGCACACCTTTATAACCCTTCATTCTAGCAAGTGTTCTAATGTTCATATGATCTTGAACTAGAACCATAGTCGGATCCTTCCTCAAATTAGGATACTTATGGTCAAAGATCATCATCAGAAACCTCGGATATAACATAAACTGCTTCTTCTTCAAGCCTTTAAGCATCTCGAGCATATGGTCTAATATCATACCAGAAACATTAAATGGTTTGTTAAGTGTTAACGCAACCATCAATGAACTAAGGCTCTTCCTCATTACGTCATATCCACCGCTCACACATCCAAACACATGAATAATTACGTGTGCGAAATACTTGAATTGCACACTTAATTTTCCCTTATGCATCGAACCATCAGTAATAGGACCCTTATACTTCATCCTGAGAAAACAAGCTCTCTGCTCAGTCCAGGAAAGCTCTCTGGGATCAGTACTCGTCTCAAACTTTATCTGTAAAGCTTCTCTGATATCTGCTTCAGTCAAAAACATCTCCATACCCTGAATCTTGCTTCTAATAATAGTCTGATCTTCCCAGAAATCATATCTAGCATTCCTGTAAAAGTCCTCCACGATGTCTTTGTAGATTATAGCAGGTGTGGCTAAGGCATGAATGATACGGCTTCGCCTTAAAAACTCCACAATACCAGAAAATTCAGTATTCTTCACTACATCTCCAACATATGCACAGCAGTTATGTGTTGGTTCAAACGGCCATCCTTGTGGAATGTTTTCAGCCTCTGGTACTGGATCTGGTACTACGTTCTCCACTGGTAACTCAACATTCTCTGGTTGCTCAGCCATCTGCACATCAAAAGTCAGATAATACGTCAAAACACAAAAACGACAAAAATCAACAATTTTAGGTTTTTCCAGTTTCTACATTCGCCCATTTTAGTTTGGCCGAATGTGGAATTATAGGTACGAAAGTAAGTATTTTGGCACGAATGTGGAAATATTCTAATTAGAAATCACATTCGCCCATTTAGAGTCACATTCGCCCTCATGTTTCTTCATTCGCCCATTTTTGAAAGGGACGAATGTAAACAGTTATACCCTAAAATTTGAAATTTTTCATTCTTGTTATTTAACTTCTGATATTGATTTGTTTATGTTCTAATAACGCCGACTAACCCTCGTCTATAATCAATTTGCAATATCATTCAATTATTATTTGTTTTTAATAGGAATTAGGGTTTAGTCTATTCAAACAATCGATTAATCCAACTAAACATGTTAAAAACCTAATTCCTTGTAATATCTCCCCCTAAAACATATAATGATTGAATCCCTAACACAAACACACATTAAAAACAGTCCAATAAGTCCAGATTAAGAACCCTAGGGTTCGTAACCCATAAACTCAAATTCTGATCTGTTTATGTATCCAATACCTGTAAAATTTGGTTCAAAAGGGTCAGGAAACAACAAGGATCAATAATCAAAGTCAAACGAAATCAAAGCAACAAGGTCTCCCTAAGTTGAAAAATTTTGAAAACGTGCAGAATGAGAGGTCGAACCTGGATAAAGCTATTTATAGATTCTACATTCGCCCGTTAGTGTTGGACGAATGTGGGTGAAATCCACATTCGCCCCAAGTGAATGGCACGAATGTAGACTGTATACCCGAAGGTGAAATGTTTTAGGTTAAAACCCACCTTCGCCCGTATAAAAACACACGAATGTAGAGATTTTTCCACATTCGACCCATTTAAGGGGCGAATGTGAAATGGAAAAATCTGAAAATTTTGCCAAATCATGAATTCGAATCCCGTTCAACATTTTTCAAGCCGTTAAGTCTCAAAAACTCATTATTTCACTTTTAGAATGATACAAAGCCCAGATGGTTTCGTCAAATCTCAGAAATTTACCATCAAACACCGTCGGATATCTAAAATAAAGCAGAAATGCAAAACTTTTGGTTTTTCTGAAATTTATATCAAAACACACCTAAAATCTTTTTGGATTTTGTATGTTTTTGACAATAAAAGTAAAATGCATCAATGTAAACAAAGCAGTAAACATTTTGTGATGTCCGGTAAGAGGATCATATCAGTTGTTTGAGAAATCTGATCAAAGCGTTGATCTTTTTGTTTAATATTATCATTAGAAACAGTATGTGACACGACAATTGCTGATATTGTGGTCCACATAAGCTCATATGCAGACTATTACGCAATGCTTTAAAATGATACGAGTTAGGTGTATTAGACTAACACGTTGTGGTGCCCACACACACGACATACTCCCGTATCAAGTAATTGCACAAAGCTTCGTCGTAACGCGTGATTATGCCAGAGTTATCCGTTAAAGTTACAAAGTATATAGCACAGAGGTGTACAGGTCAGCAAACGAATGCAGCAGAGTAACATGTGCATATATACTAGGTTGAGGCTGATATCAACTACTGATTTGCATCAGTAAGTCAATATGATGTAATTATGATCTTTGATCAATAAAGACATAAAGTTCCTCAATTCGGTAACTTTCGGTTTTGGCATTTAAGCTCTTTTAGCAAATATTCTGATGAAACTAGGTCCGTAAATCAATACGACAAAAGTTTTATCAGAATTCCCGGATAACTATAACATAACGACCCGAAACCTCAGATTTTGGCAATCCTATCAAATGAAATTACGGTACTAAGACCATATGCCCATGAGGTGTTCAGCCACGAACGCGTAGTTCGTTATGTTTGTATCACTAATGCACGCAATTTTTAGTCTACGAAGCCTATCAGCACATCACACGTAATCAACACACGCCTCATATTTCTATACATATCTTTAGCCTGTGTCAGATCCCCACTGATGTACTATCATTTCCTCTTTTTATCCTGGAAATCATTTTTGGTTTTTCTAATTTTTAGGTCTTTTTGATTTTTCAATGTTTTTGGTTTTTCTGATAAAATGACTCCCCCTAAAATATAAAACATATTTTTGGGTTTTTAACTTTTCTGAAAAGCAATAAAAAAACTTTAAAGAAAATTTTAAAAACTAAAAAGCGATAAACCGAGGTGCTGATTAGTCCTGTTTTTCCTTTATGTTGTTAACTTTTAAAAGATATTCAAAGCGGGATCTGTCAAAAGCTTTAGTAAATAAATCTGCACGTTGATAGTCAGTATGGATTTTGACCATATTTATCAATTCTTTAGTGTAACAATCACGGATAAAATGATATTTGATCCGGATATGTTTCGCTTTAAAATGATTGCCCGTATCTTTAGTTAATGCTATCGCGGCTTCATTATCACAGTGTATAGGGGTTTTAAGAAACTGCAAACCGTAATCCACCATCTGCTGTTGGATCCACAGCACTTGCGAACAGCAACTCGAGGCTGCAATGTACTCGGCTTCACAGGTAAACAGCGCGACCGAAGTCTGCTTCTTACATTGCCAGGTGACTAACCTGCTCCCTAAAAACTGGCATCCAGCTGTAGTGGATTTGCTATCCTTGTCACAGCCGCCCCAATCTGCATCACTAAAAGCGATAAAATAAAAATCATCATCCTTAGGGTACCAAAGTCCTCTCGAGGGACAACCCTTCAGATATCTAAGGATACGCTTGACCGCCGTCAGATGACTTTGTTTCGGCTTCGATTGATAGCGAGCACAAAGACACGTTGCGAACATAATAGCTGGCCGAGATGCGGTAAGATACATCAGAGATCCGATGATTGCTCTGTATGTAAATCGGTCTGTCAGCTCCCCCTTAGCGTCCACTCCAATCCTGTGATTGGGTTGAATCGGGGTATCCATCGGCTTGGAATCCTCCATCTGGAACCGGCTCAAGACTTCGGATACGTATTTCGTCTGGTGAATGAAGATCCCCGTGGGTCTTTGGTCCACCTGCAAGCCTAGGAAAAACTGCATCTCCCCCATTGCACTCATCTCAAACTTTTCCTGCATGACAGTTTCAAACTCCCTGCATAAAAGTTCGTTAGTTGAGCCAAATATTATATCATCAACGTATATCTGCACCAGAAGCAAATCATCCCCTGATTTCTTCGTGAATAGGGTGCTGTCGACGAGTCCGCGCTTAAATCCCTTTGCCATGAGGTATGTACTCAACTCCTCGTACCACTGTCTCGGAGCCTGGTGCAGACCATACAATGCTTTGTTTAGCACATAAACCTTATCCCGGTGGATAGGGTCCTCAAAGCCTGGTGGCTGCCCGACATAAACCTCTTCTTTGACTTTCCCGTACAGAAATGCGCTCTTGACGTCCATTTGATAAACTTTGAACTTCTTATAGGAAGCAAACGCAAGAAACATCCGAATTGCCTCAATGCGTGCTACAGGCGCATAGATTTCGTTATAATCAATGCCTTCGATTTGATGGAAACCCTGTACGACCAATCTGGCTTTGTTGCGAACTATAACTCCACGATCATCCTTCTTGCACTTAAACACCCATTTAGTGCCGATCTTCTTTCTTCCAGGCGGTAAATCAGTGAGCGTCCAAACCCCCAATTTCTGAAATTGTAATAACTCCTCCTGCATTGCTTCAACCCAGGCGTCCTCCAGCAAAGCGTCCTTGTATGTCCTTGGCTCTACCTGCGACACATAACATGCAAACGACCAGTCATTTTGACTACCAGATTTTTGTATTTTGGCATATAAGGCTAAAGCACCAAAACTCTCTGGCGAATTAACGCTTCGCAGCTGCCCTCTTGTCATCACACTGCTTCCAGGATCACCGATAACTTGCTCCAGCGGGTGAATACGATGAATCCGAGATTCCGGATGTTCAGGTACAGTAACTCCCGTCTGAATAGTCAAGTTCTCTACAGCATCCAGATCATGACCCGTGTTAGACGATGAAGCAACATCTGGGGTTGAGTTCACTGGCGGTGCCTCTGGTTCTGTCGCATTCTCAAGAATAACTTCTTCAAATTGTTCATCTTCTGACTCTGAAGAATCTAAAGTTGTAGAAGCCTCTTGAAATACTTCTTCTTCCGGTACAGGAACATTGGTATCATTAGAAGCTGGTGGGGGATTTACAGTGATTGGACGCACCAACGGTGAAGTTGCCGCGTTTTCACACTCGTAAAGTAATCTGATAACAGCTTCTTCAACCAAGCAATCTAGATTGAATGATTCAAAGAAATCTTTGTAATCAAACATCCAATCAGGACCAATCCCTTGCACATTCTGAGTATATCGTTGAACTTCTACGTTAGCCCAATCCTCCACCTGACGAGTTCGCTTGTTGTATACCCGTTTGAGCGGGGTTGCATATCCAACGAAGTATCCCTCTTCAGCTTTAGGACTAAACTTCTCGCTTGGATTCAACATAGTGCATGGTGCCCCAAAAGGTTCTAGATACTCTAAGTTCGGCTTTCGTCGGTGTAACAGCTCATAAGAAGTCTTGCCAAACTTCTTCACCGTTAAAACCCGATTGAGTGTATAATTTGCTGCATAAATCGCCTCATTCCAGAACATTACTGGAAGATTCGAGTCTGCGAGCATTGATCTAGCCGCTTCAATTAGAGTCCTGTTTTTGCGTTCAGCAACACCGTTCTGTTGTGGGGTGTACGGAGCCGAATATTCATGATGAATTCCTTTGTTTTCACAAAGTTCATCCATCTTTGCATTTTTGAACTCCGTCCCATTATCACTCCTAATTCTCTTGATCTTTAGATTGTAGAGATTTTCCAATCGAGTGAACAGAACTTTTAGGTTGTTAAAGGTGACGCTTTTATGCTGCAAACACATCACCCAAGAAAATCTTGAATAGTCGTCCGTGACAACTAAACAATAAAGCTCCCCAAGATGACTTTTGCGTTTGACAGGTCCGAATAGGTCCATATGCAATCGCTCTAGTGGCATCTCAGCAGAGTTAACTTTCTTCACTTTGTGGGACTGTCTGTGTTGCTTCCCCTTCTTACAGCTCACACACTTGTCATTCAAATGGAAATGTTTCACGTTTACTCCATCGACAAGTCCATTCTTCACAAGATGATTCATTTTTCTCAGATGAATGTGCCCCATTCTTCGGTGCCACATTATCGATTCCTTCTCGGTCGCCTTGGATAGAAAACATGTTATTTGCCCCTGGGTAGTCATTGCCTTAGACATATCAAGAAAATAAAGGTTGTTGACGCGAGGTGCCTTCAACATTACCCACTCTTTTGGAATTTTGAAGCCCGGTTTGAGAATGTAGCATGATTTGTCATCAAAATGAACAGTAAATTGTTTGTCACAGATTTGACTTACGCTCAACAGATTATAGTCTATCTGCTTCACATATGATATCCTTTCAAAGCTCACAATCCTATTACTCACACTCCCTTCCATAGTGATATATCCGCCTTTGTTCCCAGCAAATGCAACATATCCACCATTAATATTCTTCACATCGAACAGTAACGCTAGATCCCCGGTCATGTGGCCTGAAGCTCCACTATCAACAATCCAAAGACTGCTAATAGGGCCAGCTGGAGCTCCCTGCACACATCAAGTAAAACAATTAGTTCTTTCGGGGGACCCAAGCCTGAGAGGTCTTGGGTCTTTGAATATCATCGTTCAAAGAAACATTTACTTCAACATTTTGTTTTGGATCAATCTTTTTGGGATCAGTCAACACATTTTCCTTTTTCTCATTTGATTTTGAAGTTGAGGCACCTGGAGAACCATTTGGTGTCCAAGATTGTTCAGATCTTTTCAAGATACGAATCTGAGATTTTGGGGTCTCAGTCGTTTTCTGAACATTGTTTGCAAAAGAAACTTTCTTGGGTACCTTATCTGACTTAACACATTTAGGTCCAACATTTGACTTGGCAATAGGTTTTGGTGGAATCCTTTGCCTATCATTTGTTGTGTTCACCACTGGTTTTCTCCATGAATTTTCCATAGCAATCCGGTTTCTACGATCATACTGAAATGGACGATTGTTCCTCGTTTGATAAAAATTGTTTTGATTATAAAATTGTTGTTGTTGAGGAACAACATGTCTATGTGGTGGAACGTGATGATCAACCGGTTTCCTCATGGAATGTCTAACTTCAACTTCGTGCCTCTTATGCCTTACATACGGGCAGTGAGCAAGTAAATGCCCTCTCTCCCCGCATTTAAAGCATGCACGGTATTCCTCAAAAACATTAGGAGCATTCGGTTGAGCAAATGATCGAACAGGATATTGATCATTATACTGTTTGTTCCTCAAACTCTCAGGGAGTGGCCCTTTTGAGTATGCAGGCTCATGAAAACCGTTTGCTTTGTTTTTGGGTTTAATAAACTCTGTGACATGAACCTTTGGTTCTTGAGGAACATCCAAATACAATTTCTTCAAAATTGCCGTGGAATCTCATTTGTTCTCTCATGTTTTGGAAACCAAATAGTGCTTTCTTGCCAAATTTTATCAATTTTAGAGTAGTTGGCAAATTTAATTCGATATTCTTCGTCAGAGATAATCTTATCGGATCCTTCCATCCGATAAAACACTTTGACAGGTTTGTCACTCGGTTCATTCTTAACTTCTTTCTTAATTTCTTTCTTTTCAGAATTTTTCTCACGATGTGCGTTAGCCATCGGATGCACATGTTGAGATGATGACACTGGTTCAGTAGTAATGATGTGATTTTCTTTTGGAATATCACATGCATTAGCACTTTGATAACTTCCAGAATCATCATCCTCTGAGTCTGAATCAACATTTTCAACTGTAACACCTTCATCATTCAAACCTAAAATCGGCCTCACATCGGAATGAGGATCACCAATACTCGAAGTATTAGATTCATTTTCCGATGATGAGTCTGATTTTACCGAGCTCTCCGGTGTCACTTGATGACAATTATGATTTTCAAAAAGCACCGGAGATGGCACAGACTTATAGTTAGTGGTTTGATCATCAATGATGTGGTCTACAACATAAGCAATGTGCTTATAACTCTCCAGTTTCTTATTGACTTTTTCAGCAAAACACTTAATGGTGGCCATTTCCAACTTTGTATTCTCGATTTCATTAATATAGTTATTGATGGCTAGTTGTTTTAATGAAAGAGTGTTTTTAAGATCGGAAATGTCCTTTTTATATCCATCAAGTACTTTGTTGAAAGCAATCAATTCTTTGCGAGTAGATTGATAGTTGATAATAGCACTATCACGTTGAACGCGAAGTTCTTTGTTTTCTTCTGTCAATCTATCACAAGTTCCACAGTATTTATCACTAGTAACATCAGTGCTAGATTCAGAACTTACCTGTTTAGGAGGATCTGTCATGGCCATCAAGGCAAAATGAGCTTCCTTTCCAGCGAAAAACTTTAAATAATCGATTCTGGTGAAAGCATCATCAGCAATGCACGACTTCCTCGTCTTTAGAAAATCTGCTTCTGCTAGCAGCTGATCAATCTCATCATCCAAAGATGTAACACTTGCCTCTGTGTCTGATTCACTGTCTGAATCTGAATAAACAGACTCACACTCCTCAGGAACATCAGAAACTGTGTCAATCACTACTCCAGAACTTGCTTCCTCAGCTTGAACCTCAACAGGTTCAGTCTCCACTTTCATCTCTTCCACAGATTCATCAACTTCACTCTCAGTTTCTTCATTCTTATCAACTATCACCGACTCCTCAGTATCAACCTGTCGGGCAACACAAGCCACATTCCCACCATTTGTGATCTCCTCAACACCAATTTGCATCCTAGACCAGTCAAACCTTTCATCCTGCTGGATCACCAGAGCTTGATTCTGATTTGTATTTTGTGGTTGCTCATTTGGTGTAGTAATAGGTATAACTGTTCTGTTAGTGTTATTTGGTGATTGGTTCTGATTCTGGTTGGTTGTGTTTGGTTGTCTGTTTTGGTTGTTGTTTGAGGTGTTTTGTCGGTTTTGGTAGTTGTTTTGGTTTTGATAGTTGTTACTTTGGTAAGAAACTTGGTTTTGGTTTTGTTGTTGACGGTTCTGGTAGTTTGAGTTGAAAGGGTTTCTGTTACCTTGTTTCGGTGGCTGAGTGCATTCCCGTTTGAAGTGACCCTTACCTCCACAATTAAAACATGTCACTTTCTCCTTGTTAAACCCGTAGGTTGTATTAGGGGAAGTTCCCAAATCAGTCCTACCCGTCTTTTCAATAAACTCCGTTGCCTTTCTCATTATACTAGCAAAAGCCCACTGAATGTCAATCAGTTCCATCTCCTCTTTGTCTATCTGTGCATAGTCTTCATTGGTCAAGTTATTGTTTCCAATTTGACTTGCAACCAACCCATTATATGATGAAACCATTGCAGAGACTAATGCAATATGTTGCTGAGCAACTTCAACAGTCACATTTCCCAAATTGGAAGTCTCCAAAACCACCGGTTGCTGATTGGGTTGATTCACTTGAGTCATGTATTGTGATTGTTGAGGTGGTTGTTGTGATTGGCTAGCAGTGTAGAATGCTGCTTGCTGCATTGGAGAGAATGGTGAAATGTAGGAATTAGTGTGTATTGTTGTGGTGGTGGTGTGTATGATGGTTGTGAGTAGGATGAGGTTTGTGCGATGTAGTTGATGGTTGGTTTTGGTGGTTCCATGACATTAGAAATACAAGCAATGTGAGGTGCCACTGTTCCACCTGAACTCGAGTTTCCAACTGTTGCTGAAGTACCACCAAAATATAAATTTGGATTCTGAGGAATCTGAGATCTTTTGGCTTTCCTCTTCTCCTCGAGCTCTTTATTCTCCAGCTTTTGTACAAACTCGTTGATAGTCCAAAATCTGTACGCATCCTTCTCTTTGAGAACTTCAACATGCTGATCCCAGTACGGTGGTAAAGCATCTGCAAACTTGTCCACCAGATCTGTCATTGGAATCTGTATACCATAACTAGACAACTCAGTTAGTAAATGACAATATCTAGGGGTCAACTCTTTTAATGTCTCATTTCCAACATAAGTAAAATTCTCAAACTCTTTTCTCAACTCCTCCATCCTCAACCTTCTCGTCTTTTCATTCCCATCATGACGATTCTTTAGCACATCCCATAGTTGCTTCGACGTAGTACATGTTCCAAACTGATGTAGTAAGTCGTTTGTGATCGCCTGAGTCAACTGGGAGTATGCTTTCTTCTCCACAGCAAATTTCTTTTTCTCCTCGTCTGACATGCTCTCCAATGGAACTGGTTCACCGGTGTTCTCCAGAACCGGTGCAGTATAACCTTTAGCTATCATCCTCCATGCCTCTGCGCCTTCCACTCCCATGCCTTCCAGATGGATCTTGAACTTCTTCTGCCACTGGTTATATTCTTGCATCTCCATTAGCTTGGGTGGACGATTCCCGCTACCTGAAGATAAGTCATTTATTAGTGTAGAAATAGCATTGGTAGTTTGAGTATTTACCACCGCGGCTGCTACTCCCCAATAGTCAGGTTGTGGTGCTGGAGGTGCAACACTCTGAGGCATCGAGCTAGTCATCGCTATGTAATTGATCGGTTGCGAAGACTGAGTGCTCGTTTTCTGGGCTGCCACAGTCCATGGGTCCATCGTCACTTGCTGTTGTTGTTGTGCCGTTGCTGGTCTTGGTGTAGTCGGAAAATTCCACATGATGTTCACGAACTTCAAAAATCACAAAACTTAGAAAATTTTCAAACACAATTCTACGTTCGCCTCAAACTGTTCTACTTTCGTCCAAACATGGCTACGTTCGCCCTTTACTGTTGACCCGAATGTAAACTAGGAACCAGAATGTAAAAGATCCTAAACCAGTTTCCACGTTCGTCCAGAAAGTTTCACTTTCGTCCACTTCGTTTCCACTTTCGCCCGCGCGATGAATCGAAGGTGGAAAGAATCACCCGAATGTGGAAAGTCTTAACACAACACTCTAGGTTCGTCCAAAATAACGACACTTTCATCCAAAATTCACTCAGGTTCGCCCAAGCAAGGTCAGGTTCGCCCACTGTAGTCTAGATTCGCCCATTTTGACTTTGAAAAACGGTTACACTTTGAAAAACGGTTATTTTGATCTCTGATTTTCAAAAGTTTATGGAATTGGATGATCTTTATCAGGTTTTGATTCGGAATTGATTTGGAACAACTTTAATTCTTGGAAAACTTGATTTTATCCACAAATTCAACTCGAAATCATTCAAAAACAGTCAAAAACCATTTTCAATCAAAAACAGATGAATATTGATCAAAATTAAGTCCAATTCAGCTATGATATTATCAATTTTGTTGTTGTATGATCCGTATGGCTCTGATACCACTTTGTAGTTGAAAGAATTTAGCTAAAACAGGATGTAATGATCATACAAGTCACAAATCCAGGTGCGAAACCCTAGATATGAACAAAATGATAATACTCAAATCAAAACACGTAAAACATCATTTTAATCACCTTTTCATAGATTAACTTCAATAAAACTTGTTTACAATCGATCCACACGTTAATCTAATGATCACACACACATTCACAATCTAGACCTGAACCTGACCTCTCAACACACACTTTCTAAAACTCTTTCTAACTTGAAAATGAACAAAATCTATTTATAGATACTGCAGGTTCGCCCAGATTGTTGGTGCGAATGTGGACAAAGTCCACATTCGCCCATTGCATCAGTACGAACCTGGTCTTCTAATCTTCAGCTTCCACATTCGTCCATATATAACTCACCTTCGCCCAGACTATCTTACCTTCGCCCACTTCCATACACATTCGACCCACCAGAAAACTTTACTAACACATGTTAAAAGCTAATCCAATCACTAGTCGCAATACATGCATCTACACTTGCAAAATATCAGTGGACTCGCGCTCTATGAGCCGCTGTTGACTGAAGTGTGATGAGAACTTTTTTACTGGATCTTGGAGATTATCAAACTGACCAGGTGGCAGACTGTCAAACCACACTCGCACTAAAACCGTCAGGGTTTGCGCAAACATGTGGCACCAGACTGGTAGGGCCCAGCCTTCAATCCTTACCGTGGCTTCAAAGCTACGGATGTGGTCTTTAGGGTCTGATGATCCATCATACTTGCCGATGGTGCTTGGCATTTTTGTTTTAGGCGGGAAAGGAAGAAGGGAATTCTTGGGGTAAACTTTGACTTTTCATTGAAAGTGGGGGGATAGTAGGGCATAGAGAAGTCATCCTTAGTAGACGAATAGTGTCCGAGCACAACAGTGTTGGCACGGGACTGGTTATTGTCACGCCTATGGTAACTTTCAGATTCATCGTCAGTATCTTCCCGCCACGTAGTATCGTGTTTTGTTCAACTTTTGTATCCTCCTCTATTGTCTGAGCGCATGGTACCCTCGCGCATAGTTGCACTGCGTGAAGGGTTTCCAGACAAAGAATGAATATGGGCATCTTCTAAAGGAAGTTTTCTGGTGACCTCTGCAGGACGTGTTTCTTGGAGCTTTTGCTAGTAACGTCGCTGCAAGGCTTCCGATTCATGAATGTACCACATCTCCGGACTAACCATCGACTCGGCTTTTTCAGAACGAGAACCTTGAGGCGACGCCAGGGTTTCAATAGCAAAACAAAACAAAGCGTTTGAACGTTGTGAAGCTGTTGATGGTGAGACGTTGCGCGAGGCAATGTTTCTTTGGTTCCCCTTGTTGGTTTTCTTGCTGACCCACATTAGGTGTGTTGATACCTTGGGTTGCAGAAGCACCACCAGGAAAGGAAGGCAATGGGCTACTCATGACTGAGAAAGAAATAAGGAAAACTTTGTTGTTCTAAAATGGTCACACGGATATGTTTATTGATCAAGGACTGAACGATTACAAGAAACTCGAATAATCACAAATACAAGTATTTCGACTATAATCTTTCTCTCCAAGTTTAGAGTAGCTATCGTAGAGGTTTTTGGTAATGAAATTGACTGACCCTCTCTCTCTAGGAAAGAATGGTATTTATAATGTTGAGAAGCGTTCTCTGATTGGCTCACAGAGAATGACAACTGTCTTGCGTGAGTCCCACATGTTTGTCAACTGTTAACTGTTGGAGAGTACAACGCTGTCTTCTTGTTATTGGATGAGTGTCCTTTTCGAGTGTCCTTGTGTACCTGCCATAAGATCATGGAGCAGAGAATTCTATCCTTTGATTGACTAGACGTCCATTTTCTTGTCTCCTTGTTAGCTGGCACGTCCTAGTTGGCGCACGAGGCCATCTAGAATGTTCTGTCTGATTACTCTATTCTTATATTTGTATACAATGGAGCTTATATCATCAAATTAGCGAAAAACAACTTGAATGACACAGTAACATTGATTTTTGTCATAATACTATTTTGGTTATGTAAAGCAAGAAAAATTATTTGTACTAAAAAAACTGAAAGAAATTTTGGCCATTCATTATTCTTTTCATTTGATTTTTTCCAAATTCAGTTTTAGCGGATCTGATTACGTAATCTGCATTGTTCCTTTTTAAAAAGAAACTAGTGGGTTAGCCCGCGCGATACGGCGGGTGTCGTCAAGTCTCTTTTAGAAAGTGTTTTCGAACTTGATCTGTCTTAAACACTAATTATATTTGGGTACCACCACCACTACTATATCTAAATAAAATGATAATAAATTTAAATAATATTTACTTATAAAAATATTAATATTATTTTTTTTTGAACGGCCAACAAATTGGAATCACTTTGGAACACTGGAGTATCATCGTGCCACCAATATTGCCACGCGATCATATTCCACCACCAAGTCACCAATTCAGGAGGAAACTCATAATTATGAGAAAACCCCCTTTGTGAGATTCGAACCCAGGACCTTATGGCCCCTAAGTCTTATCTCACCACCAAGATGCCACTAGGCTATAATGCCTTGGGCAAAAAAAATATTAATATTATCATGTACAAACATTTAATATTAGTAATGGATTAATTATATAAGACTAATGTAAAGTCTTTGATATTACTATGGTTCATTAACTATAATGTGGTGTAATTAAAGACAAGTTTAAAAGACAAATTTACCCTTAAAAAGTAGTTAAGATGTGCATTATGTATTGTATGATAAGCAAATATACTTGTACCTCTTATTTTTTAAGAAGTCCTTAGGAAATGCTTTATAATATAGTATAGATAACTACTAAATATACCGGATTGTTGATCATCAAAAGAACCAAAACAATACATCTTAAAAAGTCAAGATGTTTATAATAATGAACACTAGGTACAAACTAAGGCAGTACATGACTAAAATGAAAGTGATATGATTTCACATCACATCAAACATCCATATGGTCTAGTTCGTTTGACTGTTCTCTTACAATTCGCATATTTTTCTGTTCACACTTAGATTCTAAAAGGATAATAACATGGCGGTTTAATGCACATTTTGTGGTTCACAAAAGTCCATCAAAAAATTTGGCAATTTGGTCATTATTAGATAAGGAAGTCCAAAAGTATAATTCAAAAGTATAATGCAAGTTGTATAAAAAGGCTGTTTTTTTTCTTTCATTTTCTCCCATACATTATATGATAAGTGTATATATTCCATCCCAAATTCCCAATACATGTACAAAAAATATGGCCTTTTAAGTTAAACTAGTTGTATAAAATTACGCGCGCTGCGCGTTTTACAATTCAGATTCAAATGAAGTGTTCATCATCAAAAATTATACAATCAAGATTCCATTTTGGTTATAAACGAAAAAAAAAGGAAGCCTACACATAATTCGGTTAACACACCAAATAAGATATATGAAATAATTTGGTTTCAGAGACGCGCGTTGTGCGTTTTGGAATGTGTAGAAACATGAGATAGAAAGTCGGATTAGCTAGAAATGAACATTGGTGATCACATGTTTAAAGTGTAAGCAAAAGTTTTTCATTGTCGCGCGTCAGCTGATTACAATACGACCTGTCTCTGTTTGGTAGAGTTTATAACATATTTTTTACGTCGTTACTTCTTTGCTGTTTTATGTCGTCATCTTGGTTTGCGAAATTCGAATGACCTGTGATGTTTTTGGTACATCGTGCTAATAAATCAGAGCTCAGAGGATAAAGTGTACCATCAACATCTAACAGTCCAACACAACACAAGAAGATTTAAAAAAATGGTAATTAAGTATGAAATATTTAAAAAAAACGGTTATTGAAATGTATAGCTAAATATTTGATAAAAACGGACGGACGACGGTTTTGATTTACCACTTCATGCATTGCGTGGGGTAAAAAAAATAAGAAACCTAATAAATGAAAAAATTAAAGGGCCAAAAAACCACAAAATAGAGGCTCGAATCCGGGTGGTTTGTGTAGAAAATAGAGATTCCACCGCTATACCACACAAACATATTGAAACCAAATTCAATATACTAGGTATTTAACAAAACAAAAAGACAAAAAAATAATAAAACTACTGTTCAAATAAGTTTGTCGAATAAATTTAAAATACATTAAACATGTTTAAGAGTCACATGGATAAATAATAATAATAATAATAATAATAATAATAATAATAATAATAATAATAATAATAATAAGGTTGAGATGGAAAATAGAATTATTGTTGTGGGGTTAGTTCTACACAGATCCCAACCATTGAATGCAAGTGCACTCTTCACCCAGTAACTAATGAATCCATCGTTGCTGTAGCACCACATGGTAGAATGTGGACCCTCAGCCTAGCTTCACACAAAGATGACATTTTGAAAAAATGAAAAAAAAAACGCACAAAGCATGGCTCGAACTGGTGACATCCCTCTTTCATACCAACCCAAACACCACTAATCCAACTATCAGTATTGAAATTATAATAAAAACAATAATATTTAACAACAAAAAAAAATAAAAAAATAATAAAATTACTGTTCAAATCCATTGGTTTATTAATATATTGTAATGTGCATCATGTATCCAATGATTTTGGGGATAGACTAGGGCTGGCATAACAGGTTACACGAACATGTTAAGACACGAACCTGTTAAGACACGAACATGAAATCTGTAACACGAACACGACACAAAATATAATCGTGTCATTTTTTTTCAAACAGGAACACGAACCTATGTATAACAGGTTAACACGATAAGACACGATAAGGAACACCTAGTAAAACAAGTTAACACGATAAGACACGATAAGAAACACAATAAGACACGATAAGACATGTTAAGACAAAAACACAATAAGACACGAACACGAAACAGGTAAAGACGAACACGACACGAAAATAAACAGGTCTTAACGTGCCGACCTTAGGTTCGTTATCGTGTTCGTGTCTAATTTGCCAGTCCTAGGATAGACATGTTTGTCTTATATTGGCTAATGAAATTGTTGGCCTATTTAATTTAGCAAAATAAAATGATAATTTGCGAAATAACTTATAATCCATGAAATATTATTAAGATACAATTCCTTAGGAAAGTTTGTTGCCCTTTCGCTAATTATTTTGTAGATACTCCTAATAATAGATGTACTTAATGATCATATTGTACCGTATTGATATGCTTCTAGTTCAAACCTAAGAACATTCGTAGTGGGCTCAATAAGGGGTGCCAAGTCCCCCATAGTGCCCGGGGAAGACGAAACCCTCCCCCCCACCCCCGGGCCACTCTGGGAAAATTGATGATTTCCAAAATATGACCGTTAGAAGATCGTAGGTAACGGTCAAATTCAAGAAAAAATTTATATATATATATATATATATTGGGTAGGGTTCCTGTAGGAAAATTGGTTTGTGTGAGAAGTGTAGGAAGGATTAAAAATTGATATTTATGCATCATTTTTTTGGACTTATTCATAATGTTTTGGATTGTTTTGCTTAGAAAAACAACAAACATAACAATTAATAACCGAAAACAATGTATTTTAGGCTTAAAACTTAAAACACTATGTCAAGAACATTTAAGCAGAGTGTTTTAAGTAATTACTAGGGTGTTTTATCTGTAATTTAAATTTAATGACTATAATACATTGGATTGTGTTTTAAATTTTTGTATAATGTTGTGTTAAGTGTTTTTCAATCCAAAACAACCCAAAACATCATTCCAAAATCAAAAACATGATGGCTACATGTCAATTCTTAATCCTTCTCACACTTCTCACACAAACCAATTTTCCTACAGGATCCTCTACCTATATATATATATATATATATATATATATATATATATATATATATATATATATACTAGCTTTATACTCTGGGAGCGTTCTGGGGTTGAAAAATCTAACATGACATGTCAATTTTACATATGAAATAGACTGATACGCTTTACAGTTACATGCAAGAAAGCCTCAGGTAGCACCTAACCTAAAACAATTAACAATGTATTTCCAATGTTAACGCTTAACCTTAAACAATGTATCATTCTAATGTTAACATCTAAAAACTATTAACAATGTATTTCCAATGTTAACGCTTAACCTTAGAACAAGCTTTAATTAAAACGACTCACCTAAAAACTACACACGCACGGCAAGTGTACCGGTTGCAAAGCAGTAAACAGATAAGACCGAGTATCGAACCCAAAGACGCGAATGCAACTCTAGATCACAACCTATACCGAATACTAGCCTAAATAAATAGATACTTAAATGGGGGGTTAAACTAATAATTATAAACTTAGAAGAAACTAAATATAAATTAGATAACCTCAACTGCTTATACGAAACTAGGAACTTGGAGAAATCAGATAGGAAGAAGGCTGGTTACTTAGGTAAAATCCCTAGACACTAGCAATAAATCCTGAATCTGGTAATTAACCTGAGACCCTATTCTCATCTAACTACTCTCCTCCTGCAGGTAAGGCTAGCAAGCTAGAATCAAGGCGGGACAAGTGTAGAAATGCTAATATGGATCTAGATCGCCCTACCGTACCAAAATTCCACAGAAATCAGATTAAAACCTCTCCTGGATTAAAACCCTCAAACTATGAAGCAGACTTAAACTATACTGAAGAAAACCTAGGAAAACTCTAAACATGGACAAGTAGCGACTCCCGCCCTAGCGCTTGTCAACTACCGAACAATGCCTAGTTAGTTACCTAGCAATCTCGAGTTAGATTTCTCACCCTCAAGAATGGACTGCACGTTTTAGTTAATTTATTATATTAGTTTGTTATACTTGTGTCGTACTCCAACTCCAAATACTAGCACGCTAACCTAAGTTGACGAACTAGATTGATTTCAAGACCTAGGGGGTATCTCTACATGCCTAGTTCCACAAAACCAATAAACAAACTTCAAATAAAATCAACACCACACACATATATCAAATCCAACAATAAAAGTTAAATCATGTAATTCTACACATCAAAATTAAAAACCAAAAACATTAAATACTGCATATTACGTGTCTAGTTCATAAACCTAAGCAATCATAAAAGTCTAGTTCATAGTTATAATCAGAAACATAAATTCAAAGTCTATAAAAAACAATTTCATCATGTTTCTAAATAATAAAAACGAATAAAACAAACCCCCGGGTCTTCAAATAATATTCTTTAACACGCCCGGTACCTTCTCCGTCTCCAAAACTGTTGGGTCTGCTGACCTGGAGAAGAACAGATGATTGAAAAGCCAAAATATACTAAGTGTTGATCCCATAAATAAAACAGTTGTTATAAAGAAGCTTTCCCCAAAAGACTGTTGATTCCTAACTGCTGCTGCTTCAAACAACTGATAAAGACACCTGCTGTTGATGAAAAGTCTGATGAACAAACGTCTGAAGATTAAAGGTCTGATAAAGAAACAACTACTGATCAAAGAACTGAAGAACAAAGGTCTGTTGAACCAACAGCACTTTGGTTCAACAGATAATAGAAGACATCATAGTTTTACTTTACAGAGTTTTGTATTATCAGTGTTTTCAATGTAACAGTAGTTATAGTTAGCAGATGTTAGAAGTTGTTAGTCAGTTAGAGGTCGCTGTCTTAGGTGACGTCAGCACTGATCATCAGAGGTTTGAGTCTGTCTATAAATAGAACAGTACTTGCACTGTTCTATTCATCACTCGTCATTCTCTTTCAGACAAACATTCTCTGAGTGATCAGGCTGAGGGGGAGTTTACTTGTACAATTGTAATCTTTCAATTAATGAAAGCTTTCGATTAAAAACAATTATTCTCCATGTTTTGATTTATAGTTTATTCCGCTGCACTTTCCATTTATATTTCATTCCATTTATTCATACTTAATCAAACAATCAAAACAACCAGAACTCAGATCCTAACAATTTGTATCAGATCTTGGTCAATTAAATTCGATCTAATCAATCAATTTAATACAAACAGATCAGCTCATAATTATTGATATCGTTTGTTTGTCGGATTTAAAACAGAGTAATAGTTTATTTTCGTTTCAACAGTTAGTAAACAGACTTTGTTTTTGAAAAATCAAGAGAATGACTTCACTCAATCAAGATCCACACAACACTGGCACAAGTAACAAGCCTCTGATGCTTGTCAGGTCAGAATACAACATCTGGCAGCGTCGGGTGGCTCATGTGTTAGCACAACAGAACACAGGGTGCTGGAAATCGGTAGTATTTGGACCACATGTTCCAATGGTACCGAGTGCCGAGGATCCAAAGATCCAAGTACCAAAGAGTGTTGAGAACTACTCAGAGCAAGATTTTCAAAAAATCGAGCTAGATGCCAAGGCTTTCAGCATAGTAGCCATGGCACTGCCGAATGATATCTATGCCGGACTCTTGCACTGCAATAGTGCTAAAGAATTGTGGGATGCTCTTAAAGAGCAGTTCGGGGGAACTGAAGATGTGATTGAAAACAACCGTGAAATACTTAACCAACAATATGAAACGTTTAGTCACATAAAAGGGGAGTCGTTAACACAACAGTTTGAAAGGTTTAATTGTCTTATTAGTGAACTAAAACTGGTTGGTCTAACTTTTCCTAATTCAACACTGAATCATAGGTTTCTTAGATCACTTCAGGACAAATGGGACACTATAGCTATAGTCATGAAAAACTCTATCGGATTCAAAGACCTGACCCTGACCAAACTTCATGGTAAGCTCCTGACTTATGAAAGGGAGCTTAACCTGAAAAAGAAGCTCCAGGATTCTGGCAAAGTGTCAGATGACTATGTATTTGGGAATACTGCACTGTTGGGTCAGGAGGAGGGTTCTGGAAGTAGTAAGGATGAGAGTTATGATCACTCCATTGACATAACCACTGGTTTTAACAATGATTCTTACTCATCACCTAACAACTATGCTTTTACAGCTAGTGGTGATATCCAGGCTTCTGATAATTCATCTTTTGTGTACAATGACCTGCAATATATTGACCCTTTGGAGTTAGAAGAAATGGACATCTTACATCAGGTTGCCCTGCTCAGTATTAGAACCAATAACTTCTATAAGAAAACTGGCAGGAGGTACCCAGGTTTACATGGTGGGTCAAAGGTGGGGTTGGATAAATCAATGATAAAGTGTTACAAGTGTCATAGAATGGGTCACTTTGCTAGGGAATGTAGGAGTCAAAATGGAGTTCCTATGATTACCTATCCAAACCAAAGACCACAGACCAACACTTAACAAACCATCCCTGTACCTAATGTGCAAAACACTGCTTACTTTGCACAATCCCAAACCACTGTTCCTATGCACTATGTCCAAACCACTGTTCCTCAGTATCACTATGTCCAAACACCTGTTGCTCAGGCACCAGTGCCAATGACTGCTGCTCCATCCTCTGCTCCTGCAGAGACCAGTCAACCAAGTCAACAAAGTTTCTTTACTCAAGGCTTTGTTGATTGGAGCAGTCTACCAGATGAGATAACAGATGATAACATTGCTTTAGTTGCCAACTCTGAAAATAACTTTTGTTTTATGGCACTAGAGACAATTGTTGAAGAGACTGATTCTGAGGGTGTGGTGTCTGTGTCTGAAAATGTGACTGATGGTGTTGTTGGTGAAGTTGTTTCAGCTGAAGAATCTGAAGTGGAGGTTGTGAATCTCTCAGACCCCTGGGGTAGTGATGATTGTGATTGTGATTGCCAGTGTAACTGTGCCTTGATGGCTGCTGCTAAGGTATCTCCTCAAATCTTAAATGACTTATGCTCAGACAAATGTATTGTGGCATTTGCTAAGATAAAAGAGGTGAATGAAAACTTTAGAAAGAAAATTTTGGAAGATGAAATTCAGTTTGAAAAACTCACTAAAGAGTTAAAATCAAAAATAACTGAAAAAGAATCTGAAATCAGCAGTTTAAAACATGAAGCAAGCATACCAAAGACCAGCTTCAGACTACGATAACAAAATATCATAGTTGTAAAAAGGAGCTTGAGTCCACCCAAGTTGAATGTCAGAAATGGGTGGAATCATCTAAAGGTTTTGAGATGATTGTCAACCAACAATCTAAAAGTCATGTGAAATTTGGGTTTGGTTATCAAGAAACCACTGCCCAAAGTTCACAAACCACTGACAAAAAGGAACCACAGTTGGTTGAAGTCATCCCTACCAATTCAAAAGGTCAAGAAATCAAGGTTACTGAACCCAATGGCAAGAAAATCATTCTTGAAAAGTTGGAAGGTACACCCTCATTTGATGAAATTGAGAAATATCAATTCAAACCAACATGATCAGATGAGTGTGAAGTCCTTGAAAATTTCAAACCAATGACCTTTAAAACCCCTGATGGTAAAATGGCACCACAGGCCAAAGTTATCCCTTTGAGAGATCTTCCAACAGATGATCAAACATCTGTTGAAAAGAATAAAGAAAAAGGGAAAGCCAAAAACAACTTGTTTTGTGATTTTTGTGAAAAGAAGAACCATGTCACCAAAAATTGTTTTCTTCTAAAAGCACATGACATCAACAAAACAACAAGTTTAAATGATTCTAAAACAAATGAATGTTCAATCTGTAAGAAAAAGAATCACAAAACAAGAGAGTGTCTGTATCTCAAAAATTTTGATGAAAAGATAAAAGAGTACAAGGCTAAAACTCTTGAGAGTCAAGTGGTGAGTACTCCAAAAGGAAAACCTAAACAGACTTTTGAACCAATCCAAACAGCTGTTACCAAAGGTCTGAACAAAAACTCTGCTCCCAGAGATGTTCAGGTAACAGATGTTCCACCAGCTACCAGATTACCAAGAGGATATGGACAACCCACTTGTCATCGTCTGCCACATGTTTATGAAGAGCCCAAAAGGCCTTCAAAACCAAAAGTGAACAGACATCCTCATGGTTTTCAGCATCTGACAGGAAATGATCAAACATCTGTTGGACCAAGTGTTGACATTCAAGCACTAGCAAATGGTCAATTACAGCTGTTGAACTTAGTCCAAAAGCTAGTTCAAACCACTGATCATTCTCCTCAACTTAAGGCTGAGACATCTAAGAACCCATCCAAAGCCAATTTGGCTTTGGACACTCACCAAAACTAAAATCTTTACTGATGTGCAGGGAGCTTCTGCTTGCTTAGATAGTTTATGGTATGTAGATAGTGGAGGCTCCAGGCACATGACTGGATGTAGAGCCCTTCTTCTGGACTTTCTTGCACATGGAGGGGGTGATATATCCTTTGATAATGATTCTAAAGGTAAAATGTTGGGATCTGGTACTGTCAAAGCAGGGAGGCTTAAGTTTGAAAATGTTAATCTGATAGACAATCTAAAATTTAATCTACTTAGTGTGTCTCAAATGAGTGACAAAGGATATGGGTCATTCTTCACTAAGCAAACATGTAAGATTGTTGGCCCGGAGGCTGTTGAAAAGATTAACACCATCATTGCTGAGAGCAAAGCACAACTTGTTGCTCATAGAAGTGGCAATGTGTATGTAGTTGATATGTTGAAGGATAACCCTATGGCAAATGTCTGTCTGTTCTCTGCTGCCTCTACCAAAGAGACAGAATTGTGGCATAGGAGACTTGGTCACACCAACCTTCAAACTATCAACTCACTCTCCAAACAAAACCTTGTCAGAGGTTTACCATCAAAAGAATTCAAATGTGATGAGCATTGTGTTTCCTGTCTAAAAGGAAAACAACATAAAAGCTCTTACAAATCTATTGATGAGTCCAAAACTAGTCAGTGTTTACAATTGTTGCACATGGACTTGTTTGGCCCAGTTAAAATCATGAGTCTAAGAAGAAAGAGATTTTGTCTTGTCATAGTTGATGATTTTTCTAGGTTTACATGGACTTACTTTTTACACTCTAAGGATGAGACTGCAGGTATTTTGAAGGACTTTGTCACCAAAGTTGAAAAACAATATGACTTGCCAGTAAAAGTCTTTAGAAGTGACAATGGAATAGAGTTTAAGAATAAGGAGTTGGATGATTTCTGTGTGTCAAGAGGGATTGTAAGGCAGTACAGTATCCCAAGAACACCAGAGCAGAATGGGGTGGTTGAAAGAAAGAACAGGACTCTCATTGAGGCTGCAAGAACAATGCTAGCAGATTCTGGTTTGCCTCTATCCTTTTGGGCAGAAGCTGTAAACACTGCTTGCTATGTTCAAAACAGAGTTTTAATCAACCCAAGACATCAAAAGACTGCTTATGAAATTCTGTTTAAAATTAAACCACTGATATCATTTTTCAAAGTCTTTGGCTGCCCATGTTTCATTTTAAATCTTAAAGATTCCATTTCCAAATTTGCAGCCAAAGTAGATTGTGGATATTTTCTGGGGTATTCTTCTACTGCCAAGGCCTATAAAGTGTTTAACACAAGGACCAAGACAATAGAAGAAACTCTGAATGTGAAGTTCAATGAACTTTCATCTTTAAAAATCCTAGCAAACCCTGCTGAGTTGTTTGATTTGGATAAATTCAAATTTGAAGATATTACTGTCAAAACTAACCCTGCAGGTACTTCACAATCTCCACAACAAGACTACAGAATAGATGTTGTGATTCCAGATCACTACAAAGTCTATCCTGTATCAGAGGAAGCAGTAGTTCAAAACAACTGTCAAAACTCTGTCACAGCTGAGTCAGCCACTGTTGGCCAGTCCTATCCCCAAACCACTGATTCACCCATCCTATCCACTGCTCAATCATCTGTTGACAAAAGTCAATCATCTGTTGACCATAGTCAAACAACTGTTGACAAAAGTCAGTCCAACTTTACACCACTTGGACCCATTCCTCCACCTCCATTTCAAACATCTGTTGACACTACAAAAGTGCAAACAGATGTTATGTCAACAGAGTCTCCAAACCTCTGTCCTTCACCACAAAATGCCATCATACCATATCCGGGAGATTTAATCTACCTAAGAGCTCATCCACCAGATCAAATCATTGGCAACATCAGAGAAGGTGTGCTTACAAGGAGCCAATCTTCAAATATCTGTCTTTTTGCAGGCTTTCTATCTCTTACACAACCTGTCAAGTACCAAGAGGCACTGAAAGACAACAGTTGGGTGGAAGCCATGCAAGAAGAACTCCTTCAGTTCAAAAGACAACAAGTATGGGAACTTGTACCACTGCCTAAGGATGTTTGTCCAATTGGCACAAAGTGGGTCTTCAAAAACAAAACTGATGAAAGGGGTATAGTTGTCAAGAACAAGGCCAGGTTAGTGGTTCAAGGCTTCAGACAAGAAGAAGGAATAGACTATGATGAAACCTTTGCTCCTGTAGCAAGGTTAGAAGCTATCAGACTGTTCCTAGCCTTTGCTGTCAACCACAACATCAAGGTGTATCAGATGGACATCAAGTGTGCCTTCCTATATTGCAAAATTCAGGAGGAGGTCTATGTATGTCAACCACCTGGTTTTGAAGACACATTCCATCCTGATCATGTCTACAAGCTTAACAAAGCATTGTATGGACTGAAACAAGCACCAAGAGCCTGGTATGAAACTCTCTCCACTTTTCTCTTATCCATTGGTTTCACAAGAGGTAAAATTGATAAAACCTTGTTTTTAAAATGGAAAGGAAAAGATTTAATGATTGTTCAAATATATGTGGATGACATCATTTTTGGATCCACATGTAACAAAATGTGTGAAGAGTTTAGGGAACTCATGACAGCAGAGTTTGAAATGAGTGCTATGGGTGAACTTCAGTGCTTCCTTGGTCTCCAAGTGAAGCAACTGCAAAATGGCACATTCATTCATCAAAACAAATATGTGAAAAACTTGTTAACAAAATTTGAGATGAATGATTGTAAGCCATGTAGTACACCCATGAGCACTGTCAAGCCACTCACTGATGATGACAAGGATGAACTGGTTGATCAAACACACTATAGATGCATGATTGGGTCTTTATTGTACTTAACAGCATCTAGGCCAGACATTATGTTTGCAACCTGTGTGTGTGCAAGATCCCAGGCTTCACCTAGAAAGTCAAACCTTATTGCTGTGAAAAGGATTCAGATACCTAAAAGGTGCTCCCACACTTGGTATCTGGTATCCTGCTAATGGAAACATTGAGCTTTCAGGTTATTCAGATAGTGATTTGCTGGCTGTCACACCACAAGGAAGTCCACATCTGGAGGGTGCCAGTTTCTAGGGAATGCCTTAGTCTCCTGGCAAAGCAAAAAGCAAGCAGCTGTTTCAACTTCCACAGCTGAGGCTGAGTACATTGCTGCTGCAAGCTGTACAGCCCAACTCATGTGGCTTCAAAATCAACTACTGGATTTTGGGATAACTGCACTAAGGATTCCACTCATGTTGGATAGTCAAGCTGCTGAAAATATCATCAAGAATCCAGTCTCTCATTCCACCACCAAGCACATAGATATCAGACATCATTTTGTCAGAGATAGCTATGAAAAAGGTTTGATTACTCTGCACCATGTTCCAACAGAGGATCAGTTGGCAGATGTGTTGACAAAAGCTTTAGATACATCTACCTTCACAAATCTGATCTCTCGAATTGGTATGTTAAACATGGATTAAACAACAAAAATGTTTTTAATAAAAACATTAAAATGTTTTCAGAAAATCAAATTTTGCTTAAAATGACATTTTGGTTGAAAAATCTGTTTTAAACCACTGATCAGATAAAACAACCACTGTTTCATTCAAACCACTGTTAGTTGAAAAATCTGTTTCAAACATCTGATCAGATAAAACAACCACTGTTGGTTGAAAAATCTGTTTCAAACATCTGATCAGATAAAACAACTGTTATTCCATCAGTCTTTTGGTTTAACAACAGAGGTTGGCAACAGATGTTTAACAAAACAGCTGTATGCCACCAGATGTTTAAACCATCAGATGTTTGCCACGTCTGCTCTCAAAAGCAGAGTTTTGCCACATCAGCAGTTTCACCAGAGGCTATAAAACCCTGTTTTTCCCCCAACGGCAGTTTTACTGTCTCATTGTATTCAAAATACTAAAACCGCCTTCGTCTTCCTCAAAACCCTTACTCAAAGTTCAGAACTTTCATACCCGAAATCCATTACAATGGATCTTCAAACAAAAGCCACCCACAATTTCCTTCCATATTTGGTTAAAACCGAAGATAACGTTCCATTCCATTCCACCATTGACATAATCACCAATTCCAAATACAAAAACATCTTAAATGCTGATGCTCCCATCCATTTAGAAACACTCCAAGAATTTTGGGCAAGTGCTGAAGTCTTGTTTCAAGATAAAAAGCCCACTTCCATAATTTCAAAAATTGGAGCCACCAGTATCGCCATAACCCCTGAACTCATATCCACAACCTTCTCACTAAATGACTTGTCAGGTATGGAATCCTTTCCTAAAACAGAGCTTCACACAGAGTTTCAGGAAAGAGGGTATGATGCACAAATGACTGGATCAACCTTATACAAAAAGTTTTTTCCTCCAGTCATGAAATTTTTCTTCCATACCCTTCTTCTCTGTGCCTCGGCCAAGACCACATCCTTCAATGAAATCCCATTAAGGATTCAATACTTGGGATATGCTATGTTGTCAGACTCTGACTTCAACCTTTCCCAGGGATTGTTTTTGGACTTGGTTTCAAATGTGAAAGCCATAAAATCTGGCTCAAACAATGCTTTTCTACTCTACCCTAGAATCTTGAATGTAATTCTACAAAAGATTTTACCAGAAAATGATTTTCAAAAGGGAGAGTCCTTTAAAATGAAAAGTTTAACTGATGAAACTTTCACAAGAATGCTGGGTTCTTCAACCCAAGAAAAAGTGTCAAAAGTGACAAAAGTTTCTAAAACACAAACAAAGAGGACAAAAACAACAACTGTTGTTGAAACCTCTGTTGTTGAGCCCACTGCTCCTGGTGATCATGGCACTTCATCCAGTGCTGTGAAACCCACACCAGCCACCAAAAGAAAACGTCCATCCTCCAAAACCACCTCTACACCCAAAAAGGGATCTCTGGAAGATGAGATACCAGAAGCTAACCCTGTTGCATCACCAAAGCAACATGAAACCACTGTTGTTACTTCTTCACAACAGTTGGAGATATCTCAACCCAAACAAACTCCTCAAGAATCCTCACAAAAGGATCTTGTTGTAAGCCAAAGGGAACCTTATACTGAGGCATATGAGTCTCTTGACCATATGTTTACAAGTCCATCTCCCAGGGCTAATCAGCTTCTTACTCCACCCACATCACCACCACATGTTCCACAAACCATGCAACCTCTGTTTGAGGCAATTGACAAAACTCAGGATAACCCCAGTTCCTCTCCTTCACCTGTCACAGAGAGTATACCTCCACAAGTGACTGGGTCTGAGAAAAGTCAATCTGCTATCCCACAAACAGAAGAGGAGGCTACACTCCCAGAGTTTAATGTAACTCTTGGTGAGGTTTCAAGAGAAGCAGCCACTACTGCTGTAGAGACCATTGTCTCACAACAGGACAGTGGTTACATAGATAAGACTTCCTTGAAGGCAACAACTGATGAGGCCACCATTGTGTCCCCAAAATCAGTTGGAAGTCCCCAGTACCAAGACAAAGGGGCAGCTGGTTCTCATTCCATGGACTCACCTCCTAGGACTGAACCAGTTAAAACTACCACTGGTGGGAATTCAGATGATCCTATTAACTTAGGTGATGAATCAAAACTACAAGAATTGACGGCTAGAGTTCAATCCCTTGAAACCTCTGTTGCTGACGTCAAAACTGATGTCAAGTCAATATTGGAAACATTGGGCAACTTTACAAAGAGTCAACCATCCACCTCTGATATTGCTAATGAGCTATGGAAATCTGTTTCCCCCATCATCATAGCTCACAGAAAATTAGCAGATCAGACACAAGAGACTTATATGACATTGATCAGAAACATGGTGGATGCCAGATTTAATGATACAAAGGCTGACATCAAGGTGATCAAAGACCATCTGCTGAAGACTACTGGCTCTGCCCCTACCACCATTCTCAGAGATGAAGATGATGATGAATTCACTGCTGATGATGCCAAAAAGGGGGAGAGTGGCAAAGATAGGCTGCCAAAGTTAAATCCATTTGGTGCACCACCCTCTCAAATGGGTAAGCCAACTGCTGACAAACCAGAGTCTACAAAATCAGCACCACAACAACAACAACCAAGTGTTCAAACCCCTGTTGCTGAACCAGCTAAAACCAGCAAGGCAAAGGAAGTTGATACCTCTGCCAATGAAAAGGCTGATAAAGCTGCTGAAGACAAACTGAAAAGGGCTGACACATTGGAAGTTAAAGCAGAGATGTTGGTTCAGCTCAAAAAGGAACAACAGCAAGAAGTGGAAGATGTGAGTTCCTCAAAAAGAAAGAAAATGCCAGCAAAACATACAAGGAAACCACCATCCAAGCTATCTTCTGAAACCACTGCTGCTGAAACCCCTGTTACCACAACCACTGCTACCAAAACCACTGAAACCAAAACCACTACCACCAAAACACCTGTTCCAACCAAACCAATCACCACACCATCAACTATCAAACCTACCACAACACAATCAACAACCAAACCTACCACAACACAACCAAAAACCCAAACATCAGCTGGTTCTACAAAAGGACCAACAGAGGTTAACCAAACCACTGCTTCATCCTCACCTTCACCAAAAATCATGTATAGCAGAAAAAGGAAATCCACCTTTGTTATACAAGATGTAAACATTCACACCACACCACCTAACACCCCAATCACACAATCCACACCTGTCCCAGCCATTCCACTTTCATCATACTCACCTCACACATCACAATTCAGATCCCACAGACCACCACCACCAACCATCACACCATTGGCTGAGAAGTATCCTCTTGAGCTTGATTTACTCAAGGGGGAACTTCAATCCTTCTATAATACTGATCAGCCATCAGATAGATCCTTCCCTTCTCTTAAAAATTTCCCTGTTCCTCTCAACCTTGATACATATCTAAAATACAAGAGTGAACAGGCAGATGCCATCATCAAAGAGAAGTGTAAAGGGAAGGATGACAGGACTGCTCAGGGCATCCATTCAGCAGAACTTAGCAAACTGAGAAGGATTGAGGATTTTGCTAAGACCCTAAGCAATTCCATGTCTGCCATGCCTCTCAGCAAAGATATGGAGAAGGAGGTTAGGGATTCTCTACTAGAACAGATCTTGGCCACCAAGCCTTACAAAGCAAACAAAAACCAATTCACAGGCTGGACCACACATGCTCTTAGAGAAGAACTAATAAGAATTGAGAGCATGGCCAAGAATCCTCCTACAAAGGCCTCTGCCCCTGATTTCAGTAAAGGGAGAGATCAAGCTAGAGCTCTCAAATTCAAAAGAATGAGACAAGAGCTAGTAGCTGCCAAGTATGGAGAGATGAGATCTGTTGCTAGATGGTCAGAAGTCAGACTGATTGAAACTTACAAGAAATTGGAAGAAGATAGAATGACTGACCCTAGCCTACCAAGAAAACCTATCTATGATGATGCACCAAAGAGACCTCTACAGGCCTTTACACTTGACAGTTTACTGGAAACCTCTGATCTCTCCATTGCTGCAAGAAGCAGAAGGAGATGACAGAAGAGGAACAAAAACAGTTCACTGACACATTTGTAAAAGAGGGTCTCATCAACCAGATCAGATATTTCTCTGACCCTGTCACAGAGAAATTCAGAGAACTCATTGGCAGGCCTCCATCACCCAACTCATCAAGAATAAAGATGCATCCCAGTCACTCCTCTGATTCTAAAATTCTAAAATGGAAGTCAAACAAAGACACCCATGAATTGACATTGCTCAGATCAGATGGTAGTATTCAGAAGCTAAGCATGGATGATGCACCTGGCTTATGTGCTGAAGACCTCCAAACTCTTCTGAATTTGACACTGGAAAGAGATGCTGAAGACTTCTTCTCTCTAAGCTTTGAATTGCAACTCAAAGGCCAAATAAGAGAAAGTCTGATGAGAAATAAAGATCAAGAATAAAGCTGAGTTTTGGCATCATCTATTCTAGGGGGAGATTGTTGGGTCTGCTGACCTGGAGAAGAACAGATGATTGAAAAGCCAAAATATACTAAGTGTTGATCCCATAAATAAAACAGTTGTTATAAAGAAGCTTTCCCCAAAAGACTGTTGATTCCTAACTGCTGCTGCTTCAAACAACTGATAAAGACACCTGCTGTTGATGAAAAGTCTGATGAACAAACGTCTGAAGATTAAAGGTCTGATAAAGAAACAACTGCTGATCAAAGAACTGAAGAACAAAGGTCTGTTGAACCAACAGCACTTTGGTTCAACAGATGATAGAAGACAACAGAGTTTTGTATTATCAGTGTTTTCAATGTAACAGTAGTTATAGTTAGCAGATGTTAGAAGTTGTTAGTCAGTTAGAGGTCGCTGTCTTAGGTGACGTCAGCACTGATCATCAGAGGTTTGAGTCTGTCTATAAATAGAACAGTACTTGCACTGTTCTATTAATCACTCGTCATTCTCTTTCAGACAAACATTCTCTGAGTGATCAGGCTGAGGGGGAGTTTACTTGTACAATTGTAATCTTTCAATTAATGAAAGCTTTCGATTAAAAACAATTATTCTCCATGTTTTGATTTATAGTTTATTCCGCTGCACTTTCCATTTATATTTCATTCCATTTATTCATACTTAATCAAACAATCAAAACAACCAGAACTCAGATCCTAACAAAAACTCCTCTGACTCCTTCTGTTCGATTGAATGTCGTATCCCCTCTGGCGGCTGTCAAGATGTCGAAGATATTACGCTTTTTTTCTTGATGATAATGATGCTCTCCCTTTTATAATAATTCCCATCCAGTATTTGCTCCGCCATATTTTTTTTCGTGACTTTTATTTGGGCTCAAAACTTGGCCCATAATATTATTTATTTTTTTCCATCGTGACTTTTAAATCACTACAATGGAACTTTCATTTTTCTTTTTAATTTTATTATTATTATTATATTATTGTTATTATAACTCCGTGTTTTCGATCAGGGTGTTTTTGGCTCGACCAATGTTTATCATTTATGCTTCAACACCCATGAACACCTACAAAAATATAAAAACAGCTACTAAGAGTACCAAAAACTAATAAAACTATAAAATGATAAAAATAGACAAACAAACGAATACACACCTAAAACTACTAAAAACTATATACAAAAAACATAATTATAACTCAAAATACATAGGAGAATAGATGTGTTTTACGACACATCAAACATCCCCACACTTGACTCTTTTTCGTCCCTGAAAAAGAATTATGCTATGGAATCACAATCAAATAATCTGGCCTCAAAACATAGGTAACTTTAATTTTAAAAATCTAATCACGTACCAACTGCGATACAGGTATACTTGTCCTCTTAAACACATCCGCCGGTTTCTAAGCCCCTTATCATATTAGTTTAATTTTAGGTTCATTTAGTCTATCTAGGGTCTCACACTAAAGAAGCCACAGTTTCACCTAATTCCGCCTCAAGCTTATGAAACAAAAGGAACATCCAATTAATTAGTCCTAACCGTTTTATGTAGAAAACCGAGAGAATTTAAAATCATTTGTTTTTTTTTCTTTTTGATCATAGCATACTTAACTCAGAGGGTGTGACCAATCCAAGTCGCTATCCCAGTGGCCAGGCACCTTAAGCTTCAGCATTTTCGCTTTGATTTCTAATAAAATCATGAGCTTTTTTTAGATATTTATTTTCAGACAATCCTAGAGGGAGTCGAGTCCGAAGTCACTATCCCTAGAAACGACACCATTGGCCTTGCCCTTATTTTATATCCAGCTCTTTTTTTTCAACTTTTGATTAGAAATTCTAACGGTTTTAAACTTATAACGGTATTCCTTATACTACTATTGGCGGTTTCAGCTTCCCTATTTTTTCCTAGATGAGAACCCACAAGGTATCCTAATATATTTTGGTGTGTTAGCTCGAAGGAAACTTTTCTACCGGCTGGGCCTACCCACATATCCCAAGTCAACACGCTTTCGATTATTTATTCTTCTAATACATAAAATATTTGAAAACCAGACACTTGATTTTATCTATCATTTCCCATATTTTATCATGCAAACTTCAAAATCAGGGACATTTTTTTTTCGTTTTTTTTTTTGACTCAACCTATAAGCTGAACGACAGTTTTCCATCCCCACACTTAAACTCTACATTGTCCTCAATGTAGGAATCGAAAACGACTCAAAGGAAAAACTAAAAACAAAATCTGAAAACAAAAAATAAAATGCTAAAAGAAAAAGATAAAGGTAAATTGGGAAGGACTTAGCTGGTTAATTAACATGAAAGCTCCAGAATCTCTAGTCCAATCCAGCTCGATCGTATAGCATTTCATTCGCGATCGACTCTGACACATGGTAAACTCTAGGCTTTCCTTGATAAATGATAAGCACCTTCGGAATTCACCCGAATGGAGATTGAGTACGGGTGGTGCAATCCAAACCTGCAGAAACAAAGCAAAAAAAAAAACCCGAGCATAATACCGAACCACACAAAAATAAAAAGACTCAAACTACTAACTTAGACTCATAATATAACAAACAAACAAGAAGACGTACCTGCTTGGCAAAATGGCGGTGAATGGTGGTAGAACCAAGTGTGTAGAAAAAATCTGGTTCTCGCTCAACGTGAAGGACACTGGTGATCACAACACGCGTTGCAAGCGAAAAAAATATAACTTTCCGGGGTAATAGCTCGTCGCATGAGGCAAACAGGTCAGCCCAGACTCCTAACATTACGTGAAAAGTCTTTTTTTAGAGAAAGTTAATTAATTAATTTTTTAAGAAAAATTCTCTTATTACCCAAACCTTTACCAAAACTCCCACTCATAATATATATATATATATATATATAAAGATAATACAGGGGATCCGCTCATGGTGAAATTTCCTCTACCTAAACAAACACGCAAACCTGCAAATAGACTCAAAGACACAAAAAAAAAAAAAACAAAGATAAAATAGAAAGATAAAAACCTATGAACCACTACCGAAGGACGGACCACAAAATAAAAAAATGAAAAGCTAGAAAAAAAAATAAATAAATAGGTATAAATATAAATTTACAAACTCTACAGAGCCTCCCCACACTTAAACTTAATCAGGGGGCTTCTCTTTTATCTGGACCCGATCCAACCCGTTTAATTCCACCCGGTCCATATTATTTAGCAAAATTATATTAGTGGAATTGAAAAATATTCTATCGAATTTAAATGGATCGGGCCACCAATATTTAAATTTACCTGGACCAAACCTGATTCTTGGCATGTAATGAGGGGACTTGTTGTCTCTACAACTCTTGACCCTCACCCTGTGTCGGTCCAGGTGCCTCTTCGCCTTCTCCCGTGGTGGTGGCACTAGTAGCAGTGTAATATCCAATGCCTGCACGGGCCGGCTGTGGTGTTCTTCTTCTTCCACCACTGCTTCTTTCTCATCTTCCTTTTTTGGTGACACTTGGTCAAAATCTTTGTCCACTTCTGGAGCTGACAAATCAACCAACTCATCACAAAACTCTGCTTCCCCATCAGCTGCTTCTTCAAGCAGGTCAGTGGTGTCTTCCTCTTCCACCACTTCTTCCTCAAACAACCAGCCTGTAGATTCTGAAAAATTCATATCTTCCTCAGCCTCCCTCCAGACATCTGCCCCCCAAGGATATGCTGCTGTACTAGAGATTTGGCAAGGCTGCTCATCCTACTGAACCGAAGGTGGGACTAAGGTGTCCATTATGGTCTCTGGCTCTAACCCTGAATCCTACAAAATATCATCCTCACAAGACAAGTGTAAAGAATCCTATGGGTCAGTTAAATCATGCACAGAATCATATGAGTAAGGACAAACAGTTTTAGCAACGGGCCTAATACAATCAGGTAATGTAAGTGTTACCATCTCGTCTGGATGATCATATGTGAAAGAGTTAATAGCCAAAATTGTCCCTGAGGTTTGGTCATTTTGCCACTTCAGTCCAAAACCCAAACCTTTTACATCTGGGTCCTTTAGTTTTATTTTTCTTGCCAAATTCGTCCCTGACAACGTTTAAGTTGTGGACTGAAGTGGCAAAAGTGACCAAACCTCAGGGACGAATTTAGCAAAACCCAAACCTTTTTTGGGACGAATTTGGCAAAAAAAAATAAAACTGAGGACCCAGATGTAAAAGGTTTGGGTTTTGGACTGAAGTGGCAAAAGTGACCAAACCTCAGGGACGATTTTGGCTATTAACTCTATGTGAAATAAACATGCTGAACTGGAGGTGGGACTTCAATGTCCATTATGGTCTTCAGTTCATCCACCTGAGCCTGTAGCCTCTCAAGCGCCGCATCTTGTTCCCTCAAATAGTCGGTGCGCTTGGATAGCAAAGAACACATATCCTCTAGCATGAGGTGTTGATTAGCAAGGAAGGCGTCTTGCTTAGCAAGAAGGGCGGCAAAGTCGGGCCTAGTGTGAGACGAGACATCTCGATAATCGGGATGTGGATACAAGTGTTGGCTTGGTGGATACTCTGACAAGCTACCACCATGCCTTTCCTCATACATCTTAGCTTGTAGACGATCAGGCCGACTTTTTATTCTATCTAGTGACTCAGATGTTGCAGGGTTAAACCACCGGTTAGCCTGTGGGTATGAAGGCTGGTACGAATGATATGGCTGCGGCTGCAAATACTCGTTAAAATAATAATCTGTGGAATACCCCGATGAATATGAATGATGGCATTTTATGGTAAAATGGGGTCCTCCGCAGATCTCGCACATGAAAAAAAAGTTATATATTACGAATAAAAAAATAATAAAAAAATAACAAGAAATAAAAAAAATAAAAGCAAAAATTATTCACAAAATAGTAGACCAGAAACGGATCAGATAATTCTCAAGAGTGCTAATTGCGTCCCCGGAAACGGCGCCAAAAATTTGATGTGTGTAAATGTATATATAAAAATAACACAAGCTTTAATTAAAACGACTCACCTTAAAACTACACACGCACGGCAAGTGTACCGGTCGCAAAGCAGTAAACAGATAAGACCGAGTATCGAACCCAAAGACGCGAATGCAACTCTAGATCACAACCTATACCGAATACTAGCCTAAATAAATAGATACTTAAATGGGGGGTTAAACTAATAATTATAAACTTAGAAGAAACTAAATATAAATTAGATAACCTCAACTGCTTATACGAAACTAGGAACTTGGAGAAATCAGATAGGAAGAAGGATGGTTACATACGTAAAATCCCTAGACACTAGCAATAAATCCTGAATCTGGTAATTAACTTGAGACCCTATTCTCATCTAACTACTCTCCTCCTGCAGGTAAGGCTAGCAAGCTAGAATCAAGGCGGGACAAGTGTAGAAATGCTAAGATGGATCTGGATCGCCCTAGCGTTTAAACTGTTTTTTGTTTTTCGGGGGAAAGATATGTTAGGGAAAATGTGTGACGGGATAATTACTTGAGTTGTGATCGCCACTCGGGGTTGAGTCCTCTCTTCTATAACCATTAATTCAGGTAAATGAAACCGAAGGAATATTTGGATAGTACTATTGGTGCCTGACAAGGCCCACCCCTAATCGATAGCGTCGATTATGCATCGGCGTATGCCAGGGGTGCACATATTCTGAAATTAAGTCGTTGGATACCGAGAAACGACTTGGAGCGGGGCATTATTATTAGTCTTGGTTTGGTTATGGGCTCAAGTAGATTGTAGGAATTTGCAACTCCTATAATAGTCATAACATGGTATTTCCCAAAAAGTAAAGTTTTGGAAACTAAAACCTGTGAACTCACCAATATTTATATATTGACGTCTTTTTAAACATATCTTTCAGGTAACTAAGTGCTGAACAGGTATGCGGCTAGTACGGTGGAATTTGGGATGTCGGACACTTGTTGGGGGTTTCATCTGTTGTCACCATCGGGTTGGGACATAAACGGAAACACCCCACTTTGAAACTTAATGATTGTTGTTTTATGTAATGATTGAAACAAGGTACTCCTTCTCGATATCTTAATATAATGATCTTTTCTAATTAAATATAGTTTGTGTTAATCTTGACTTTGATATGCTTTCGAGCGTCGCGCCACGTGTTTCCGCCATTGGCGTGGTGTGACATCTTTTAACCTCAAAAACTCTGTCAACTTCTTTATTTTTCTTAATATTTAACGTCTCAGTCTGCTTTGAAGCATCTTGAGACTTGACAAAAGTTTTTGATGGGGCCTGCTCTTGCTTAAGTGGTCGGTTCTTAGGTTTAGAGATTCGGATGGGGGCCGATTCAGGTTTGGAGATCTCAAATTGATCCCTCGATGGTCGACTAATTGGCTCTTCTATTGAAGGACTATATCCTTTTAAAGGCATAGCCAACAACTCTTCATCCGACATTGGAATTGAGGAATAATTTTCATTAAAAGGTGGTGAAATTTCCACAAACCCTAGACCTTTATTCCTCACTTCCTTCTTTGGTCTGAACTTCAACTGGGCATTGATCATTTTTTCGACTTTATTACTAGAACAATCGAATTTTTAAAATGAAAATCGGCATTTTCAAATTGAGATTTTAAATCGATAAATTCCGCAGTTAAAGTGTTGGACAATCTCCTGAAGCGTAGGTATCTACACTTGTGACCACTCACCTCCTGATGCAAACGCTTGATATCGAGTTGTTGTTAGACGACCATTTTTTTATAGGAATAAAATTTCTGTTTCATATCCCATGTGGCCATTTTCTCGTATTCACGCTGCTTGAATGCGGAGAGAGTTTCATCTCTAAACCCTTTAACTTTTGAGAAAGTATACGATATAAAGTTTATTGACGTAAGAAGCGTAAGAAGGAACCAGGTGATGCCATGTGTCATGTTAATCAAACCCCCGTTAACCTAACCAAAATATAATTAATCTTAATATCAGTTAAACCCAAGGGCATTAGAGTCTTTTTTACATGTAACTGATTACGTTAATCTCGTTCGTTATTTATGTAAATGATTCTTTCAAATCAGAATTTGAATTCTAAACACACCTGACGATCACACACACCTTACGTTTCAATCCAATTATGATTCAATCTCAATTTGATCATCACGATTACAGTTAACTCTATCAATTCATCATGTTCGGTACGTGTCTTCATAGTTAATTAATCCATTTTTCAGTAGTTTTTTGTTTAATTTTTTTTGTTTATCAGATTTAATCTTGTCTGTTGACGAGCAGAGAGTTTCTGTCGAGAATTCGAATCCAGTGCCTGATTATAATGCTTTTCATGGCATGATTATCATGCTCTGTTTTTTAGTCAAAAACAGAGACCTGTGTTTTAATTTTTTGTTAACATGATGTTTTTATGTGTATTCAGACTTAATTATAAACACTAACCAGGATGTTGATATTCATAGTTTGAACCTCCTCAACGAATTCAGAGTTCAAGGTATTTAAATTTTTTTTTGTCAATACTGATCATAATAAAGTGCGTTTAAGTTATATCATTAGTGTGTTTAAATTGTATCTAATTTATTTTTGATACTAATCCTATATGAGTGCGTCTAAGTTTAATAATGAGTGCGTACGAGCTTTGCATACTATTATTTTTACAAGTGCATTTGAAGTTTTTACTAAGTGCGTTTGTTTGTTTGATGGTGTTGCAACTGATGTTCATGTTGATGACCAAGCTAGTAACACATATATCCCTCATGTGGCTGATTCTCTCAAACCTGCAGTCAACATGGAGTTTCCTAGTATTGAGCATGCACATGAGTTTTATGCCAAATATGCAAAGGCTGGTGGTTTTGCTATTCGAAAGGGTACGTCAGATGTTCGAAAAGGTGTTCTAAGACTTAGGTACTTAGTATGCTATAAGGAGGGTTTTAAGCCAGTCAAAGTATGTGAAGAGAGTTCTAATAAAGATGCTAAGTCAAGAAAAAGGCCGTCTATCCGGACCGGATGTCTGGCACATATTAGGCTAACTTCTAAGGATGGAAAGAAATTCAAGGTTTATGGCTATAAGGAAGGTAATAATCATCCTTTTGTACATGAAAGTGACATTCATTTTCTAGCAGCAAATAGAAGCTGACACATACTCAAGAAGAGATGATATGTGAGCTGTCTTCATTGAACATGGGCTGTCAAAGCTTTTAACATTATGAAGACTAAGTATGGAGGTTTTGAGAATGTTAGTGCAACTGCAACTGATTGTAAGAACTTTAAAGGTGGCTTAAACAACTTCATTGGTGAGTATGATGCAGATATGATTGTGTCTAGGCATAGGGATAAGAAGAAGTTCCTGCCAGATTTTTCATTTGAGTATTATGTGGATCAAAAGAATGCATTAACCGGTTTATTTTGGGCTGATGCTTTATGCAAGAGGAATTATACGGGATATGGAGATGTGATTTCGTTTGATGCAACATTTAACACCAACAAGTATGTTTTAAATTATAATTTTTAAGCTTGATATCCAACTATTATATGTTTTTAGTTTTTTAAATTATTTTTAATTTGTTTTTGCAGGTACAAGATGGTTTTTGTACCATTAACCGGAATTGATAACCACTGCCGAAATGTCACACTTGGGGAAGGTTTGTTGTCATCAGAGACTAATGAATCATATACATGGTTGTTACAATCGTTTTCCAAATGTTTTGGAAAGCATCCCAAAGTGGTTGTAACTGATCAAGATCCTGTTGTGAAAAATGCAATCCAGTTGGTTTTTCAAAATAGCAGACACAGACTGTGTATGTGGCATATCATGAAGAAGGTTTCTTATAAGGTCTGTATGAATTATTTTATTTTTAATTAAAGAGTGCGTCTGTTTATATAAGGGTGCGTTTAAATAATGTTTTATTTAGATTACATGGCAGTGAGTGCGTCTAAAATTATATATAAGTGCGTTTGATATCTTTTTATGTATTTTAATCTCACTGTGTTCAAATTTCTAATTCAGTGGGTTTGTTTCCATGTTGTTTTGTGTTTTTGTAGGTGGGTAGTGCATTGTGCAGTGATGATGAGTTCAAAATGAGAATTTATGTAATTGTGTGGACAGTTCCATCAGTCCGGAGACTTCTGATTTCGAGTGGGGTGTACTTATTGTTGATTACCAATTAAATGAGAACAATTGGTTGTCTGACATGTATAATATGAGGTCAATGTGAATCCCTGCTTTTTACCGTGATGAACCTATGTCTGGGATATTGAGGACAACATCAAGATCTGGGAGTGAGAATCATTTTTTTTCCAAGTGGCAAATTCTCAGTTGACTCTTGTTGAGTTTTTCTTCCACTTTGAAACGTCCCTTGAAGCTCAGATATTCAAGCATAGGAAGAATGACCATGATTCAAGGCATACAATTCCTGATATGTGGACTACAAACCCTATTGAGGAAGAGGCTGCTAAAATATTTACACGGACTATCTTGTTTGATATTCAAGAAGAAATATATGCCACTTATGAAGGATTAATAAGTGTTCATATGCAAAGGGCTGATGAAGAAGGTTTTTTAAAGGTTTATGTTGATGATCCACAAGCACATGGTCAAGGCTTTGTTGAGGTATATTTTTTTTTGTTTTTTAATGATGAATGCGTTTAAATTATTAACGAGTGCGTCTAAGAATCATCAGTATAGTTTTTTGGGTTTTTAATATTAATGCGTTTAAACATATTCAAGAGTGCGTCCAAAGTCATCAGTTTAGTTTTTTTTTACCTTTTTACAGGTTCTGTTCAAAAAGGAAGTGGTTGATGGTGTTTAGGATGTTACTACATTATGTACATGTAGGAGGTTCGAGCAGTACGGGCTGCTGTGTAGGCATATTTTTTTTGTATTAAGGTTGATGAAAGTTTATAGATTCCCGAAAAGATACATTCTGAGGAGGTGGACAAAAGATGTTCCAAATGAAATCAAGTATTCATTTGAAATAGAAGACTTTGGTGATTACAAGACGAAAGAAGCAAGGCGTATTGCACAGGAGATAGTTTTGGGCGGTGAATATCTTGCAAACTCTCTAATTGCATATTTAGCCGAGTTAACTTTGGTTAATGATAAAATCAAAGAGATGGTTAAGAAGGTTGATGAGGCCAGGTTTAAGAGACCTAGTCATCAGAATAAGCATGACAGGTATGCTTCTCTTCTTGGTTATGGGAAACCATCAAATGCTGAACCCACTTTTCGACTTCCGAATTGTATAAAGAACAAAGGCCGTGGCAAGCAGAAGCGAATAACGTCCAGCAAGGAAAAGCAGGTTAGTCGATCCGGCAAAAGGAAGAGGACATGTGCCATATGCGGAGAAAGTGGCCATGATCGACGAACACATGCGAAGGAGGGTGCTTCAACCCAGCCGCAAGGTGAACAAGATGATCATAATGTGGAAGATGATGTTGATGATAATGAAAAGATTGATTTAGATGTTTCTGATGATGATTAGGAGTTGTCCTAGATGTCTTTTTTAGATGTCTGATGTTCTAATTCAAATGTTACTGTTTTTTTAATGAGTACGTCTGAATGTAAACAGGGTGCGTCTGAACTTTATACATGTTATCAGTTTTTTTTAAGTTTTTGTAAAGGTGCGTCTTTTTTAAGCATCCGTGATTTTAAATGAAACAACAAGTGCGTCCAAAATACTTAATGAGTGCATTTATTCCATTAATACTAAAAAACTATTGAAATTACACAAGCATTACCACCACCACTACCAACACCATTACCACCTCCATTCACAACCACCATTACACCACCACCATCACCACACCACCATCACCACACCCATCTAAACCCAAAAAGTACAACCACTTAAACCAGAAAATTTTTTTTACAAAAACCACCACCAGAAAACAACCACCATAAAACCACCACCATCACATGGCACCCAAGATTGCATCCCTTGCCTTTTGTTTTGATTCCATGTTCTTCAAGATGCATGTCTGTGTGTTGCTAAGTGACTGACTGATGAGGTTGTCAAAAGATGCCTGAGTATGGAGTTGCTCAATAGCTGCATCTCTGAATGGTGTCTTCCCCTCCTTCATCAGCTTTTCTATCAGATCCAGGTTCTTCATATACTGCCTCTGAACCTCATTTTGTGCACCCAGAACCACACAAGATGAGTTGAGGTCATCCCTCACCTCTGAAATGCAGTCAACCATAACCAAAGTCTTGACCTGCATGTTATTTATTGCTTCTATGTGGTTTTCAGCCATTTTTGTTTTTGTGTGTTTATTTGAATCAGTATGTTTACATGATAGTGTTTATATAGACTAAAAGAGAAAGTTAATTAGGTGGTAGTTGAATACTGAATTTCAAGATTTAACTAAATTTCTTACCAATCAAATCATAGTTATTAGACAATAAGATTTTTTTGTTTTTTACCAATAAAATAATCATGTAAAGTTTCACAGATTATTTTATACAATTAATAAGATATGCAACTTGCATTTTTAATCATTACTTGTACGTATAATAAATTAATAAATAAACATAATATGTATTTTTTTTATACAAGTGCTTCCAAACATTATAGTGAGTGCGTCGGTGTGTCTGTCTTTGATAACTACTTACTGTCTTTTTAAACGCACCTTATAATCTAATAGAATTATAGGGTGCGTTTAAAGATACATATTTTGAGCATTCTTAATCTGAAACTTTTTCAAATCCATTTTTTTCTTTAATTGTAATTATATTTATTATAATTGTATGTTGATGTGAATATTATATACGTTGATTGTATTTTTTTGAAGAGGATTAACCTGATTTTAAAAATTCTATTGTAATGCTCTGTTTTTTGAAATTTCTGCAAATATGATCTGTGGTTGATTCAATTCAATGTTTTTTATTGTCTGATGATTCTGAACATTTAATCCGTTTTCAAAATTTTGTTTAATCGTTAAAATAATTTTGTTTGATGTTACGCTTTGATCGATTGTTTTAATCTCTGTTGTTATGATTTCTGAATATTAAAACGCGTTTTCCCTAATTTACCCCTAGTTAGCTTAACTGAAGTATGATTAGGTTTGTTAATTACCATCTTGTCACCGCCTAAATCCAATGGCTTAGAAAGCTTATTACGCTTCTTACGTTAAGACGCTTTGTACGCTATCTTTTCCCTTAACTTTTAACTTACACTGCTCAGTACAACAATAGGTGGCTAACGTATTAGAATATACTTCAGTTGCAGGGGTAGTAGGAGAGAATGAGCAGTATGAATCAGCATTTTGAAAATACGTATCAGAGGCAGATGAGCATGTTGTAGCAGAGGTGTTACTTTGAGTCTTTATTGTGTAACGCTCTTTGATAAGTGAGATCAACTCATCCGGTGTCATTTTGGACCATATTGTTTCTGCGTAGATCTTCATGACATTCATAAACCAGCTGCATGTCGGCTTATATTCTTTTTAAAGCGTCTAAAAGACTCTTGTTGAACCAACGATTTGACATCATGATCTCTGCATTCTTCATTTCGCACAGCAGTTCGGTAAATCTGCCAATCAGTGGATACATGGTTTCACCAAAAATTTTGAAGACCTTTTGATTTTGAACTGTGAGCCCCCAAAAATTTTGATGTTCACAAAAAAAAAAATTTAGACCGAGCAAAGGACTTCCAAGCAAGTCAGCAGGTCAATCCAAATTCAATAAGGTCGAGCACCCCAAATTAAACTTGTACAGTCCAAACAATACTACCCAGAGTTTTATTATTATTATTATTATTATTATTATTATTATTATTATTATTATTATTATTATTATTATTATTATTAAGTTTAAAAATCTCACGTGACTGACCAAAATATACACAACACACACTGTTCGAGACTATATGTCTCCTTTATCTTTATTCTCACTCCAAATACTCAACAACTTTCAATATAATAACTCCAACTTTCAACAGTCACTCTTTCTCTCCACAACACACTTTCCAGCTTCTTTTTCTTTCTTCTTAATAAATCCACACCTTCAATCCAACAAACACTTCAAATCCCAATCGGGTTTTTCATTTAATCGATGATAATCACGAATACCAAAAGTCAAAATCAACAGATCAATGACTCGAGGAAACATGATGGGGTTGTGGTGGGTTAGTTATGGTTAAGGCGGCCGTGACGAACCCAGGAGTAGGTGATGGTGGTTGTAGGTGGTTTTGTTGGTTCGTTGATTTTGGTGTCCGAGTTGCACGTGTTATCGGAGTTCTTCAAGTGGTTTCCAGTCATGTCCAATAAACAATGTCAGACCAAAAAAGAATGGGTTTCCGACTTAAATGAGTTTCCAGTCAACAGTTCAGTTTCCAGATTTGGATTGCATTTCCGGGTGGGGGCGTTCTCTGATGGGAAAGCTTCTATTTTCAGATGGGTGTAGGTGGTTCTCGGATCTGAGTTGTGTTCTCGAGTGTGGGTTCGTTCTCGAGTGGAGTCAGAGTTCTCGTGTGGTAGACTAGTTCTCGGATCTGAAGTTGTTCTCGAGGGGTGATTTATTATCGAGTGAGATGTGTTCTCGAGTGTCGTTGCGTTTTCGACTAACTGTTGTTCTCGAATGTGCAGGATGTTCTCGAGCGAAGTTCCCATTCTCGAGTGCCCTTGTAGTTCTCGGATGAAACTGGTGTTCTCGAGTGGCAGATAGTGTTCCCGATTAAGAGGTGAGTTCTCGAGTTAGTGTTGCCGAGTGGCGTTTCCGAATGACTTTCTGTTCTCGAATCGTGAAGCTGTCCGTCCGAAGTTGGTGTTCTTTAAAGTTTCCGATGAAGATGTAGTTTCTGGCTACAATGTTTCACGATAGATGCCAGTTGTGTTTCAGATAAAATGTTTTTTTAAATAAATAGTTTTGACTCTTGAGATTTAATTTGAATAATATAATTTTTTTTCAATTTGATCCCTAATTTTCTGATTTGACTGCATCGAAAATTTAAAAAATTTTAATATCTTAACAAAAACAACCACCCTTAAAGTTGGAAACCGATTATTCACCCAAAAATAGATCCGAATTTTGTGTAAACAATTTGTGAAACACCCAAAACAGATCAAGCAGCCTCCTTTTCACTTTGTTCTTCAAGTTCTTCAACAAAATCAAACCTGCCAACAAAAACTAAAACACCAAAACTGATTAGATAAATAAAATTAATGAACGAGATAAAGCATAAACCTATAAAACCGAATAAACGCAGCAGCAAAACGTCCTCTTTTGATCTTCACGTTGAAACAGAACCAACCCTTCCGAAGACTACTTAGGCTCTGATACCAATTGTAAGTCCAGAATCCTCTCCGGGGTATCAAACACACCCAATCGAGTGCAGAAAACAAGATTGGATGTAAGAACAAAAGAAAAACACACGATGAAAACACTATGAAATCCCCTGTATTGCTGCTTCACCTTGCGCACAATCTCTAGGATTGTCTGGTAAAAGGTGGTGGCCAGAGTATTGCAAAATGAAGTCTTCTTACAAATGAAGTGGCTTCCTAGTGGCTTGCCCTAAAATGAACTAGATCAAAACAATATATAGGGTCCACAAAAGCCTTGGCCCATATGGCCTAACCCAAGACCAATAGGCTAAACTAAGCCCAAATGATAACAAACTAGCTTGATAATGACAAGCGTAAACCTACACAACTTATGGGCCTTACAATATCCCCCTAGGTTTGTGTTGTCTTTATCATGGCTTAGCAGGAAGAAACTTCAGATCTTGATCTTCCTATCTTGGGTTCTTTCGTCTTCTGTTGGAGGCAAACTTGCATTTTGATCATCATCAGCTTTTAATTGAACATCTTGCTAAAAGATAATGTGAGAGGAGGATTCTCATAGCTCGGTTCTTTGTCAATCTTCTCTTTCAAGCAACTTTTCAGGTACTTCTTCAATTCTGCCTTCATTGTCAAAAGATGGTTCTCTACTTGTTCTTCTGACTTGGGTACATCTTCTCGTTGAGGTGCTTCATGCTAGTCAGCAACTGGAACTCTTACATTCTTCATCAACCTTTGTTTCTTAATTTGAGTCAATTATGCAAATTCTCAGAATTTTGTGAGCAAGCAATATATAACAGAGGGTCCAGCATACACATGAATAACAAGTACATCCATGTACATCCATTTTAAATTTCTCAAAACCTGAATTTCCTTCAAGAATCGGTCACATCCTCAAGACTGGTCAATTTTATAAAAGATAAACAAATATTAAAAATAAACCTCAAACTATTTACAGTGCATCTTTTTATGACAATCATGTGCAAGAAGATCATATCATCATTGTCGAACTGCTACACACCGTTAGTATATTTGTTCTGATAAACTCATTAAAGTGCCAGAAACCAGTCCAAGATGATTACCAGCATCTTTTATCTACTTAAACAAACATACACGAACTTCTTCAAGTCCGATATTTTTCTGATTTTCTTAACGTGTGCTTGACCGAAATAACTGTGTGTCCCACATCATGACATACCCCCGCGATCAAGGTATGCACAAAGCTTCTTCATAACAGGTGAGTAAATTATTCACATCTGTATGTACTACAAGGTCAAGATCATCGGTGATCAGGTCTGCATATACCTGGATGCAACAGAGAGACCGATAGATTCTCGACTATGGTTAGGGCAAATACCAATTTTTCGGTACGATCATCGCTTTAGGCTTTTGAGTTGTGCCTTTAGCTTGAATTCTCTTTGAGAATTTTGGGTCTTGGCATTTCCTTGTTGCCCTTTTAACACGTCCTGACTGTGCCTAGGTCAGCATATATCTGGATGCAGCATATGATGTAGCAACCGGAAATTTTTTTTCTTTCTTTTCGTCTATTTCCTTTTCGGCTTAAGCAATTTTTGGGATGAAAATTCTTTCAACGGGGGGATGATGTGACAGCCGGCAAACTCGGGTTAGTAACTTTTCTCAAAACTAGTAAGTCTACCTTAGCAAGTCATGCATACATTACATTTAACCGAGTCAGTTGAGTCATTTTGATGGTTCTGGAATCATCAGGAGTCTTTACAAAGATTTAAGGGATCATTGGGAGTGGGTCCATAACCATGTGCACAAGGATTAATGATTGGCAGAATCGTCAGGTTTAATGCACGCACGCAAGTCTTGAGTCCCGGGAATTGGTGAGCGGATATGAAAGTGTTAGTTATCATGCATTATGTGTTTACAATCATTATATAACTTGTCGGTATGTGAATACGTGCTTATATGTGTTAAAATAGTGTTTAACACGTCGAAAAGCCTGCAGGGGACGAGTACAAGCCCTTAGGGGCGTGTACAAGCTGTACTCGCCTGAATCAGGGGTGAGTACATGCTTCTACTCGCCTCTTGCAGCCCCTACTCATCTGTAACATGTGAATCGATTAGAAACGCCTATAAATACCACCCTTGACTTGTTAAACATCATTTGTGAAACCCTGACTCGCCCCAAACCTCTCCCACACCATAATCAACCTCTAGAACTCGTTTTTGCTCAAAAACCCATCATTTCCAAGCTATTACATTCTCCTTAGCAAAACCTAAGATGTGTTATCCATCCTAAACCTTTACCATGTTGTTATTTTGATCCCTAAAGGTCCAGACCTGGTTTTGTAATGTTTATGTCGTTGAAAACCTTTGAAACCAATTATAAAACAAGTCTAGTCCTTCAATATGTGTTCTATGTGGTGTATTCATGCAAGTAATGATTTTTATGGGTAAAACATGGGGATTTTTATGTGTTTGATGTCCTTCTAATATACATGAGTTGTTAGAATGCTTATCTAGGAGTTTGAGAGCTGTTTGTTGTGTTTTGATGATAATATGCGTTTTGACCCGTTTGAGTGATTTAGAAGGATTTAGGGTGTTATGATATGATTTGTTGATTGTCTGATGTTAGGGTTTGTACTAGGATGATGTAGTAACAGTAGGATGATGATTTGCAACGTTGTTATGTGATGAAATCTGGATAATTGCCATTTAGGGTAAGTTGTGCATGTTTGATGTGATGTTTTCATAATATTATTCCATTTTGGGAAATGCTTACAATTAGGGTGTTAGACTGATGATAAATTGGGGGTTTTCATTTAGGACATGTTGCTTGATGATTTTGGATAGATGTTGGGTGTTTTTACATGTTTCGAATCTGATTTGGAGGGTTAAACGCGCGAAATGAGGCCTTTGGACTGCAGGGGACGAGTATGAATTGTACTCGCCTGAGTTAGGGACGAGTAGACTCCTACTCGCATGAGATAGGGACGAGTAGACCCCTACTCGTGTGTTTTGATGTCTAATCGTGTGTTTTGCTGCTGTAAGTATATTTTGTTATCCCGAAACATGGTTTAACACCTAGGAAGATGTTTGGAACCCCGTGGCAGGTCTAATAACCTAATAACACGTGTTTGGACTCATAAATGCATAAGGTGAACTGTATGCTAGACTTGATGAACTTTTGCGCGTGTTAAGTACATAGTTGCATATGACTACTTCATTTCTTGTTATTGGCTAACATGTGGGATGTCGGGTCACCAATCGGATGTTGGGTCTTGTCTTGTGTGGTCATTTGAGCGCTTAAACATGTTTTCAAATCGTACACAGTCATGGTCTGGACACTTAGGGACTAGTTGACCTACGGGTTAATAGTCCAGGTACTCATATGAATTTAATGATAGGTCGTGGATATTAGGGACTATCATTCTTGCATTGTTTGTGGTTTAGTAAGAAGTACACAACTTAAAGTGAGTTCACGGCCCTACTTTTTACTGGTTTTGCTTTCGGGGGAGAAAACATGTTGGGTACTTGTATTCATTAAACGTGTGTCAACTTACGTTTTCGAATTCATAAAACATTTGTCGTGTCACGTTTTGGTATTCATAAAACCTATGTTATGCTAAGTATTCGTATTCGTAAAACTTATGAGGTAGTCTTTGGTTACTATATGGTATCACGTACTCGTATTCATGAACTTATTTCATACTGGGGTAGTCTTTTGGTTACTATACGATTTGTTAAAGTCCCGGGGAAAACCATGAATGTGCGGAGGTAGCATAACGGGGGAAATGTGGATAGATCTATTTGAGCGTGACCGACCCCACTGGTCGACTGAAGGTCGGACGGGTGCATGTTATCTCTTCAGGTATTCTTGTATTCGTGTATTTGGGCAGGTGTATTCTTGCATTCGTGTCCAGTAATGTTTTTCCAATCGTAGAAGTAGCAGGTATTCGTCTGACTTGTATGCATATGGCCTGGTATAGTCAGGAGTATTCCTTGGAACTTTTGTAGTCGTTTTCATAAAAACCTGTGAACTCACCGGCATTATGTGCTGACGTTTTAGCATGTTTTTCTAAGGTCGCTAAGGTAGCAGCAGTTGATAGGCGCACGGAGTCTCACGGTGTCTAGGATTCACTTGCATGGTTTTTGAACATTCTCAGACTTATAACTTTTATTCTATGGGTTGTAATAACATTTTATGCTTCCGCTGTTGGGGTTACATTTTGAGAACTTAATGAATGGTTTACGTTGTTTTCATATCCAATAGTTTTCGTTTATTGTGACCGTTGGCTTGGATCCTGGTGTGTTACGCGCATCGCGGTAAAACGCCGCATGTGGAATTTGAGGGTGTGACAGGTAGATATTTCGATTTGTAGAGCACATCGATTATAGAGTGAAATTGATGGTTGTGTTTTAACCAAACATGGTAGATAGTTATGGGGGGGTTTTTTAATAGAAGATCCATACAGATGATTGAAAGAAATGAATTGAATTCTATTTAGGTCGGCAGAGAAAATCCGTTTTGTGAATTTAGAATCCAATAAGACCGAAAATTCAAAATTTCGTAGTTGAATGGATTTAGGTCGTAATTTATAGGGAGGCGTTTTTTGGTATTTTGAATACAATAAGGCAGTGTAATCTCTGGTTGGTTGTAAGAGGGGTTTTGTTTATGAATGTAGATGCACTTTATGCGACTAATGCTTCGGATTGTAATCTTAACATGTGTTAGAGCTTTTGGGAAGGTCGAAGGTGGAGTTTTGAAGGTCGAAGGTAGATATTAATGGTCGAAGGAGAATACAGAAGGGCGAATGTGGAATAGTTGCTGAAGAAGAACTTGGTTCGTACCTTGGAAGAGGACGAATGTGGAAAGATTCCACATTCGTACCTTCAACAGGGGCGAACGTGCAGAAGCTATAAATAGGTTTTGCTTGTTTTGTAAGTTAGAGTTGTTGGTTATTGTGTGTGTTTGAGTCAAGTGTTTGCTCTCTAGATTGAGTCTATGTGAAAGTCATTAGATTAACTTGTAATTAGTTTATGTAAACAATATTAAGCAAGTTATCTATGAAAATGTCTTTGAAAAGTGTAATTCGTGTGTTGTGAGTCGTGTATTATCATTTTGTTCTGTTCTAGGGTTTTCGCACCTGGAATAGTGCCTTGTATGATCAGATTTCCTGTTTAAAGCTAAAATTCTTCATTTACAAAGTGGTATCAGAGCCATAGAGATCATATAACAACAAATTGATAATCTTAGAACTGATTTGGACCCTATTTTGATCAAATTTTCTCTGTTTTTCATTAAAAATGGTTTTTGACACAATTTGAAGGTTTTGGACAACAATTCGTGGTTAAAATCAATAATTCCAAGAATTAAAGTTGTTCCAAATCAATTCCGAATCATAACCTGATAAAGATCATCAAAATCCTTTAACTTTTGAAAATTTCAGATCAAAATAACCGTTTTTCAAAGTGTAACCGTTTTTTAAACATTGGAGGGTCGAATCTAGAGAGCATGGGTCGAACGTGGGATTTTTAGGTTGAACCTGAGCTTTTTCTGGTCGAAAGTAGCTGTTTTTAGGTCGAACCTAGGATTGCTGTGTTGAAGTTTTCACTTTCAGGTCAGTTTTTCCACTTTCGGTTTGTCGGGGGTTCGAAGGTGGGATTTGGAAGTACGAAAGTGAAGTTCAGTGGTCGAACTTGGATATTATCACTCATATTCTACATTCGGGTCTCATTTTTAGGGCGAAAGTAGACTTTTCAGGGACGAAAGTAGAAGTTGATTTGGGAAATTTTCAAGTGTGTTGAATTTCTAACTTTGTGAACAACATGTGGGGATTTCCAACTACACCGAGACCGGGGACAACACCACAACAACAACAAGTGACCATGGACCCGTGGACAGTAGCAGCTCAGAAATTGAACACTCAGTCGTCACAACCAATTAACTACTTAGCGATGATGAGTTCGATGCCTCAGAGCGTTGCATCATCTTCACAACAACCTGCAGCAGATTATTGGGGGAGTAGCAGCCGCGGTGGTAAACACTCAAACTACTAATGCTATTTCTACACTAATCAATGATTTATCTTCAGGTAGCGGGAACAGACCACCCAAGCTAATGGAGATGCAGGAGTACAACCAGTGGCAGAAGAAATTCAAGATTCATCTTGAAGGCATGGGGTTGGAAGGAACGGAGGCGTGGCAGATGATAGCAAAAGGATATGTGGCACCAGTATTAGAGAACACCGGTGAGCAGATTCCTCTGGAGAGTTTGACTGATGATGAGAAGAATAAATTCACGGTGGAAAAGAACGCGTATTCTCAGCTAACCCAGGCGATCACAAACGATTTGCTACATCAATTTGGTTCGTGCACTACTTCTAAAGAGTTATGGGATGTGCTAAAGAATCGTCATGATGGTAACGAGAAGACGAGAAGGTTGAGAATGGAAGAGCTGAGGAAAAAATTCGAGAACTTCAGCTATGTCGGGAATGAGACGTTGAAAGAGTTGACTCCCAGATATTGTCACTTGTTAACTGAATTGTCAAGCTATGACATTCAGATTCCTATGTCAGATCTGGTGGACAAATTTGCTGATGCTTTACCACCTTACTGGGATCAACACATCGAGGTACTTAAGGAGAAAGATGCTTATAAGTACTAGACCATCAACGAGTTTATCCAGAAGCTGGAAAACAAAGAACTCGAGGAGAAGAGGAAAGCTAAAAGATCTCAGATTCCTCAAAATCCAGAGTTGTACCATGCTGGTACTTCATCAACTGTGGGGAATTCTAGTGTTGGTGGAACAGTGGCTCCTCATATAGCATGTGTCTCAAGTGTTATGGAACCACCCAAACAACCGATTAACTACCTAGCTCAAACCTCATCTTATTCACAACCATCATACACACCACCACCACAACAATACACAAATTCTTTCAATTCACCATTTTCTCCGATGCAACAAGCTGCATGTTATTCTGCTAACCAACCACAACAACAACCTCAACAACAACCATACATGACTCAAATGAATCAAACCAAGAAGAAAACCGGTAGTATTGGAGACATCCAATATGAATAACGTTACTGTGGAAGTTGCTCAGCAACATATTGCGCTAGTCTCAGCAATGGTTGCTTCGTATAACGGTTTAGTAGCAAGTCAAATTGGGAATAACAACTTAACCAATGAATACTATGCTCAAATCGATATAGAGGAGATGGAGCTAATAGACATTCAGTGGGCTTTCGCATGCATTATGAGACGAGCAACTGAATTCATAGAAAAGACCGGGAGAACTGATTTGGGTACTTCTCCAAACACCACATATGGCTTTAACAAGGAGAAAGTGGCATGTTTTAATTGTGGTGCAAAAGGTCATTTCAAGAGAGAGTGTACACAGCCTGCTAAACAAGGTAACCAAAACCCATTCAACTCAAATTATCAAAACCGCCAATCTCAAAACCAATTTTATTTTCAAAACAACAACTATCAAAACCAAAACAATTACCAAAACCGACAAAACACCTCTCAAAACAACCAAAATAGACAACCGAACACAACCAATCAGAATCATACTCAACCACCAAATAACCCAAACAGAACTGTCATTCCTATCACTACACCAAATGAGCAACCACAGAATAACAATCAAAATTAAGCTTTGGTAATACAGAATGATGAGAGATTTGACTGGACTGATATGCAAATTGGTGTTGAGGAGATAAGCACAGGTGGGAATGTGGCTTGTGTTGCGCAACAGGTTGATATTGAGGAGTCGGTGATAGTTGATCAAGTTGAAGAAACTGAGATTGAGGTTGAGGAATCAGTTGAAGAGATGAATGTGGAGACTGAAACTGTTGAAGTTCAGGCTGAAGAGAAAAGTTCGGGAGTTGTGATTGACTCAGTCACAGACGTTCCTGAGGAGAGTGAGTCAGTATATTCAGATTCACACAGTGAATCAGATTCAGAGGCCAGTGAAACTTCTTTAGATGATGATATTGATCAGTTGCTGGCTGAAGCTGATTTCCGGAAGACGAGGAAGTCGTGCATAGTGGATGATGCCTTTACAAGAATCGATTATTCAAAGTTCTTTGCTGGGAAGGAATCTCACTTCGCTCTAATGGCCATGACAGATCCTCCAAAACAGGTAAGTTCTGAATCTACCACTGACATTACTAGTGATAAATATTGTGGTACTTGTGATAGATTGACAGAAGAAAACAAGCAACTTCGCGTACAACGTGATAGTGCTGTGATTAACTGTCAATCTGCTCGCAAGGAAGTCAAAGCATTCAACAAAGTGCTTGATGGTTACAAAAAGGACATTTCTGACTTAAAGAAAACTCTTTCATTAAAACAATTGGCAATTAACAGCTACATTGATGAATTAGAAAACACTAAGTGAGAAATGGCCACCATCAAGTGTTTTGTTGAAAAGGTCAACAAGAAGCTTGAAAGTTACAAGCACATTGCTTATGTCGTTGACCACATTATTGATGAACCATCTCAAACCACAAATTATAAGTCTGTGCCATCTCCGGTGCTGTTTGAAAACCATAATTGTCATCAAGTCACACCGGAGAGCTCAGTAAAATCTGATTCTGCATCGGAAGATGAATCCAATACTTCGAGTATCGGAGATCCAAATTCCGATGTAAGACCGATTTTATGTTTGAATGATGAAGGAGTTACTGCCGTAACTGATGATTCGGACACTGAGAAGGAGAAAGTTGAGAATGTGAGTGATATTCCAAAGGAAAATCACATTATCACGAATGAACCTGTGTCACCTTCTCAACATTCTCATCCGATGGCTAATGTGCATCGTGTTAAACAGTCCGAAAAGAAAGAAGTGAAAAAGGATTCAGGTGACAAACCAGTCAAGGTATTTTATCGGATGGAAGGATCCGATAAGATTATCTCTAACGAGGAATATCCAATCAAGTTTGCTAACTATTCTAAAATTGAGAAAATTTGGCAAGAAAGCACAATATGGTTTCCGAAACATGAAAGATCAAATGATATTCTACCAGAAATTTTAAAGAAACTGTATTTGGATGTTCCTAAAGAACCAAAGGTTCATGTCACCCAATTCATCAAACCGAAACAAAAAGCAAACGGTTTTCTTGAGCCAGCTTACTCTAGGGGCCCAGCTCCTGAGAGTTTAAGGCGTCGATGTATTGATGATCAATATCCCATCAATACATACGCAAAGCCGAATGCTCAGAACGTGTTTGAAGAGTATCGTGCATGTTTCAAGTGCGGGGAGAGAGGGCATTTACTTGCTCACTGCCCGTACGTGAGGCACAAAAGGCACGAGGTTGAAGTGAGGCAATCCATGAGAAATGCGGTCGACAATCATTATTATCCACAAAGACGATTTGTTCCTCAACCAGCACCATTTTATAATCAAAACAATTTTTATCAAAAGAGGAATGAACGTCAATTTCAATATGATCGTCGCAACCGGATAGCCATGGAGAAACCTTTAAAGAGACCAATGGTGAACACAACAGTTGATAGACAAAGGGTTCCACAAAAACCTGCTGTCAAATCGAATGTTGGAACTAAATCTGTTAAATCAGAAAAGGTAACCAAGAAGGTTTCATTTGTGAACGATCCTAAGAAAACGACTGAGACTCCAAAATCTCAGATTCGTATTTTGAAACGTTCGGAACAATCTTGGACACCAAATGGTACTCCAGGAGCTTCTACATCAAAATCAAATGAAAAGATTGAAAAAGTTTTGAATGATCCGAAAAAGATTGATTCAAAACCAATTGTTGATGTTAATGAATCTTTGAAGGGTGATATTCAAATACCCAAGACCACACAGGCTTGGGTACCCCGAAAGAACTAACTTGTTTACTTGATGTGTGCAGGGAGCTTCAGCTGGCCCTATTAGCAGTCTTTGGATTGTTGATAGTGGAGCTTCAGGACACATGACAAGGGATTTAGCATTGCTGTTTGACGTGAAGAATATCAATGGAGGTTACGTTGCATTTGCTGGAAACAAAGGAGGTTATATTACGATGGAAGGAAGCGTGAGTAACGGGATTGTGAGTTTCGAGAGGATATCGTATGTGAAGCAGTTCGATTATAATCTGTTGAGTGTCAGTCAGATTTGTGACAAACAATTTTCTGTTTATTTTGACGACAAATCTTGTTATATCCTCAAACCGGGCTTCAAAATTCCAAAAGAGTGGGTTATGTTGAAGGCACCTCGAGTCAACAATCTCTATATTCTTGATATGTCTAAGGCGATGACGACCCAGGGGCAAGTGACATGTTTCCTATCAAAAGCTACAGAGAAAGATGAATCACTTGGTGAAAAATGGGCTTGTCGAAGGCGTAAATGTTAAACATTTCCATTTGAATGACAAGTGTGTAAACTGTAAGAAAGGAAAGCAACACAAACAATCCCATAAAGTGAAGATAGTAAACTCTGTTGAGATGCCACTTGAGCGGTTGCACATGGACCTATTCGGACCTGTCAAACGTAAAAGTCATCTTGGAGAGCTTTATTGTTTAGTTGTCAGTGACGACTATTCAAGATTTTCATGGGTAATGTGTTTGCATCAGAAAAGTGACACCTTTAATAATCTGAAAGTTCTGTTCACTCGATTGGAAAATATCTATGGTTTAAAGATCAAGCGAATTCGTAGTGACAATGGGACGGAGTTCAAAAATGCCAAGATGGATGATCTTTGTGAAAACAAAGGAATTCATCATGAATATTCGGCTCTGTATACCCCTCAACAGAACGGTGTTGCTGAACATAAAAACAGGACTCTCATAGAAGCGGCAAGAACAATGCTAGCAGACTCAAATCTTCCAGTAATGCTCTGGAACGAGGCGATTTATGCAGCAAACTATACACTAAATCGGGTCTTAACAGTGAAGAAGTTTGGTAAAACTTCTTTTGAGCTGTTGCACCAAAGAAAGCCGAACTTGGAGTATCTAGAACCTTTTGGGGCTCCGTGCACGATGTTGAATCCAGGCGAAAAGTTTAGTCCAAAAGCTGAAGAGGGATACTTTGTTGGATATGCAACCCTGCTTAAACGGGTATTCAACAAAAGAACTCGACAGGTGGAAGACTGGGCAAATGTCGAAGTTCAACGGTATACTCAGAATGTGCAAGGAATGGTCCCAATTGGATGTTTGATTACAAAGATTTCTTTGAATCATTCAATCTAGATAGCTTGGTTGAAGAGGCTGTTATCCGATTACTTTACGAGTGTGAAAACGCAGCGACTTCACCATTGGTGCGTCCGATCACCATAACTCCTCCAACAGCTTCTAATGATACCAATGCGCCTGTAACTGAGGAAGAAGTGTTTCAAGAGGCTTCAACTACTTTAGATACTTCAGAATCGGAAGATGATGGAGATTTCGAAGAAGTTATTCTTGAACATGCAACAGAGGCACCGCCAGTGAACCCAAATCCAGATGTTGCTTCATCCTCTAACACGGATCATGATCTGGATGCAGTAGAGAACTTGACTACTCAGACGGGAGTGATTGTACCTGAACATCTGGAATCTCGGATTCATTGTATTCACCCGCTAGAGCAAGTTATCGGTGACCCTGGTAGAAGTGTTATGACGAGAGGACAGCTAAGAAGTGTCAATTCACCAGAAAGTTTTGGTGCTTTAGCTTTATATGCAAAAGTACAAAAGTTTGGTTGTCAGAATTATTGGTCGTTTGCATGTTATTTTCACAGGTCGAGCCATGGACAAACAAAGAAGCTCTTTTGGATGATGCCTGGGTTGAAGCGATGCAAAAGGAGTTGTTGCAATTTCAGAAGTTGGGAGTCTAGACACTGACGGATTTACCTCCAGGACGGAAGATCCTATCCACCGGGATAAGGTGTACGTCTTGAACAAAGCACTGTACGGGTTGCACCAGGCTCCACGCCAATGGTACGAGGAGCTGAGCACGTACCTCATGTCGAAAGGATTCAAACGCGGATTGGTCGACTGTACTCTGTTCACGAAGAAAACAGGAGATGATTTGCTTCTCGTCCAGATCTATGTAGACGATATTATTTTTGGCTCAACTAACGAACTTCTTTGCAGGGAATTTGAACGTGTTAAGCAGGAAAAGTTCGAAATGAGTGCGATGGGGGAGATGCAGTTCTTCCTCGGCTTGCAAGTGGATCAAAGACCAACGGGGATCTTTATTCACCAAACCAAATACGTATCCGAAGTCTTGAGCCGGATCCAGATGGAGGATTCCAAGCCGATGGACACCCCGATTCAACCTAATCACGGGATTGGTGTTGACGCTAAGGGGGAGCTGACGGACCCGTTTACATACAGAGCAATCATCGGATCTCTGATGTATCTAACCGCCTCAAGGCCAGACATAATGTCTGCTACATGCCTCTGCGCACGGTTCCAATCGAAGCCGAAACAAAGTCATCTGACAGCGGTCAAGCGTATCCTTAGATATCTGAAGGGTTGTCCCTCGAGAGGACTTTGGTACCCTAATGACAATAATTTTGACTTTATCGCATTTAGTGATGCAGATTGGGGCGGCTGTGACAAAGACAGCAAATCCACGACAGCTGGATGCTAGTTTTTAGGGAGCAGGTTAGTCACCTGGCAGTGTAAGAAGCAGACTTCGGTCGCACTGTCTACCTGCGAAGCAGAGTACATAGCAGCCTTGAGTTGTTGCTCTCAGGTTCTCTGGATTCAGTAGCAGATGGTGGATTACGGTTTGCAATTTCTTAAAACCCCTATACACTGTGATAATGAAGCCGCAATTGCATTAACTAAAGATACGGGCAATCACTCGAAAGCTAAACATATCCGGATTAAGTATCACTTTATCCGTGATTGTTATGCCAAAGAGTTGATCGATATGGTCAAAATCCACACTGACTATCAACGAGCAGACTTGTTCACAAAAGCTTTTGACAGATCCAAATTCGAATATCTTTTAAAAGTTAACAATATAAAAGAAAAACAAGACTGATCATCACCTCAGTTTATCGCTTTTTAGTTTTTAAAGTTTTTACAGTTTTCAGAAAAATTCAAAAACCCAAAAATATGTTTTACATTTTCGGGGGAGTCTGTTATTAGAAAAACCAAAAACATTGAAAAATTCAAAAATCCATAAAAATAGAAAAACCAAAAATGATTTCCAGGATAAAAAGAGGAAATGATAGTACATCAGTGGGAATCTGACACAGGCTAAAAATATGTAATGCAATATGAGGCGTGTGTTGATTACGTGTGATGTGCTGATAGGCTTCGTAGACTAATAACTGCGTGCATTAGTGATACAAACATAACGAACTACTCGTTCGTGGCTGAACACCTCATGGGCATATGGTCTTAGTACCATAATTTCGTTTGATAGAGTTGCCAAAATATGAGGTTTCGGGTCGTTATGTTATTGTTATCCGGGATATTCTGATTGAACTTTTGTCGTATTAATTTACGGACCTAGTTTAATCAGAATATTTGCTAAAAGAGCTTAAATGCCAAAACCAAAAGTTACCGAATTAAGGAACTTCATGTTATTATTGATCAAAGATCATAATTACATCGTGTCAATTTACTGATGCAAATCAGTAGTTGATATCAGCCTCAACCTGGTATATATGCACATGTTACTTTGCTGCATTCGTTTGCTGACCTGTACACCTCTGTGCTATATATCTTGTAACTAAACGGATAACTCTGGCATAATCACGCGTTACGAGGAAGCTTTGTGCAATTTCTTGATACGGGAGTATGTCGTGTGTGTGGGAACCACAACGTGTTAGTATAATACACCTAAATCGTATCATTTTAAAGCACTGCCTTACAGTCTGCATGTGAGCTTATGTGGACAACAATATCAGCAGTTTCTGGGTCACATACTGTTTCTAATGATAATGTAAAACAAATTAGATCAACGTTGTGTTAAGATTTCTCAAACAACTGATATGATCCTCTTACCGGACATCACAAAACATTTATTGCTTTATTTTACTTTTGTGCATTTTAGTTTTTTTTTCAAAAAGATACAAAACTCAAAAAGACTCTAGGTGTGTTTTAATAAAAATTTCAGAAAATCCAAAAGTTTTACATTTCTGCGTTATTTTTAGATAACCGACGGTGTTTGATGGTCATTTTCTGAGATTTGATGAAACAATTTTAGCTTTGTATCATTTAAAACTGAAATAATGCGTGTTTGAGACTAAATGTGTTGAAAAATGTTTGAACGGGATTCGATTTCGTGATTTGGTCAAAATTTCAAAATTTTCCACTTCACATTCGCCTCTTTAGTGGGTCGAAGGTGGAAAATTTGTCTCATTCGTGCCTTGAAATATGGACGAAAGTGGGAACTCTTAGAAACATTTCACTTTCGGGTTATATTTTTACATTCGTGCCATTAGGTTGGGACGAATGTGGAAACTTACTCACATTCGTCCAGAGTAAAGGGTCGAATGTAGACTTCTATAAAAGGCCATATCCAGGTTCGAACCCTCATTCGTAACTTTTTCAAGAATTTTCAAAGTGTCAAAACCTTGTTGCCCTGTTTCTTTTCGTTCCAGACTATTATTCCCTATCAATTTTTCATCAGTTTGCTTATCATTTCGTAGGTAATGGCTTGGAAATAAAGTCACAATTGGGGTTTTCGTCTTCGAACCCTAGAATGAACAATCTGGACCTATTTAGACTGTGTTATTCTGTTTATTTGGTTTGGATTAAGTTTTCATTGGTTTTAGGGGGAGAATGTGAGAAAAACTAGGACTAATTCATAGGTTTAGTGTGTTAATTGATTGAATGATAAACCGAACCCTAGTTTTTGCTTTAAAACCAATAAAAACTGAATGAAAATCACAATTGATTGTTATATAGGCTTAGTCGAACATTTTAGTTGATGAATGAATCAAAAACAAAGTTTAAAACACAACAGATAACATTTTTGAATTTTTGTGGAAAAGCAGAACACATTCGTCCCAGTTGGTTAGGGCGAATGTGGAATAAAATGGTCGAAAGTGTTATAAAACGGACGAATGAAGATTTTGTCTAATGAATTTTCACATTCTAGTCTGAAATCACACATTCGAACCTACAATTTCTCACATTCGTACCTATAAATGGGTGAATGTGGAAATTTGTTAAATTCAAAAATTTCAAAATGTGTCGTTTTTTATTATTCTGACGTATTTTTCATGTTTCTGTGTTTCAGATGGCAGAACAACCTGAGAATGTGGAAATTCCAGTAGAGAATCTGGAAGTGCCTGTTCAAGAAGATCCAGTTCAGGAAGCTCAGGAAGAGAATGTACCGAAAGTATGGTCGTTTGAACCTCCACATAACTGTTGTGCGTATGTTGGAGAGGTGTTGAAGAACACAAAGTTTTCTGGGATTGTTGATTTTCTTAGAAGGAGTCGAATTATACATGCCATTGCTACACCGGCAATCATATACAAAGATATTGTGGAAGATTTCTGGAAGAATGCACGATACGACTTCTGGGAGGGAAAAACTGTTATCAGAAGCAAGATTCAAGGGATGGAGATGTTGATTACTGAAGAAGACATTAGAGAGGCACTCAGAATTAAAGATGAAGAGTGTACTGATCCGAGAGAGTTGTCATGGACTGAGCAGAGAGTATGCTTCTTGAGGATGAAATACAACGGTCCAATCACAGATGGAGCATTACATAAAGGGAAGCTCAGTGTGCAGTTCAAGTATTTTGCACATGTGATTATCCATGTCTTTGGGACGGTTAGTGGTGGATACGATGTGATGAGGAAAAGTCTAAGTTCGTTAATTGTTGCGTTGACACTCAACAAACCATTTAACATTGCTGGGATGATATTAGATCACATGCTGGAGATGTTGAAGGGACTAAAGTCTAAGAAGTTTTTAATGTATCCCAGGTTTTCTGATGATGATCTTTGACAATAAGTATCCTAACTTGAGGAAGGATCCTACGATGGTGTTGGGACAGGATCACATGAACATCAGAACGTTAGTAAGGATGAAGGGATATAAGGGCATTCCAGATAATGAGAAGCCACCATACAAGCGTCTGTTTGGATATTTGGTGAATTCGGGTTATACTGACCCAGGATTGAACAAGGCGAGACACGATAAGAGTGATTCTGATAATGATGACCCTTTGGTGCATGCTGATGCAAGTACCAAGAGGAAGAGACAGGTTAAGAACGCCGGAGCCAAAGGGAAGGGCAAGGCGAAAGCTAATGAAGGTGATTCAGGAAAGAAACAGAGGGCAAGGAAGAAGAGTACTGCGAAAAAGGGTACTTGTTTGGTAGATGAGGACTCAGTGGATTCAGAAGAGATTGAGGAAGAGGAACAGTGGGATTCTGAGACTGAGTTGCTGAGGAAGTCTTCCAAACGCAAGGCCACTGCTGTTGGGGAGTCTGAATCACTCAACAAATCTGTGGAAGAGATATTACAGAAAGAGCCAACCGATACTGAAGGTGACTTAGGTGTGGATACTGAAGACTTTGATGGTTCAACAGTGGTTGTTAATCTGAAAAATCTTAAGCACAAGTCGATGGCTAAGAAGGTGAGTACGAAGAAGTTGAGAGAGAAGGAGATTGAGAAGCTGTTAAAAGGAAAGAAAGTTCCTAAAGCCGGTACTTCATCGAAAGTTTCCTCACCTGCTGCGAAGAAACAAAAGAAGGCAAAAGAACCTGAAGTAGTTCCTGATCTGGAATCTACTTTAGAAAATGTTCTCAATATGTTCAAGAAGCCTGAGAAAGAAAAGACTCCTGTGATTGAATCTTACAAAACAAAAGTCACTGTTCCAGATGATGTAATGAAACAGGTGAACAAGAAGATGGAAGAAATGATGAAGATGTTAGTTGCTCAACAAGCTGAGATAGAAAAGTTTAAAAAGAATGAGGAGAAGATGTTACAGATTGTTGTTGCTTCAAAGACGAATCAAGACGAACTTGAGAAGAAGTTAAAACAACTAGAGGATGAAAAGAATGAGCTTGATGATAAAGTTAGTGGAAACAGGAGAATGATTAAAAGTGTTAGAAGAGAAAACAAGGAGTTGAAGAAAGAAAATAAGAGGATGAGTGATCTACTTGACAAATTATATAGTGAAGTTCCTAAGTTAAAAGAGGGAGAAGAAGACAAAGAGAAAGAGGAGGAGCAAGTAGATAATGAAGAATTTGATAAAGAAGATGAAGAAGAGGATGAATCAGACGATGGATCTGATGATGTATCTAAGGATGATGATAGTAATAATGATGATGAGAGCAGTAGTGATGATGATGTTGATGATGACTCCAGCAAGTTTACATTTGAACAACGACAGACCAAAAAGGGTAGTGCAGGTCAGTCGAGCTCGAAGAAATTAGGAGAGAACGTTGATTCTGATGAAAGCATTTTCTGGAATGAAAAGGTTAGAGCTTTATCAGATGAAGCTAAAGACGTTTATCGGGAAGTGTTGGAAAAGAGAGAATGGACTATAGAGTTCACTGGGAAGTTTGCTGAGATATTCCAAACAGAGGATATGAGATACGAGTTAGAGTATAATGATCCTGATTTGGAAGACGGTGAGGTGTCTGCTGCTGTGACTAAAGAGATTCTGGAAGGAATTGCGCAGCGAGTAGGAAAGACACTGGAGGAGATAATGTCAGATCAAATGATTCCAGACATTCCTGAAAAGGATGTTGGAAATCATTCTGATGATAAGCAAACACCAGAGATGGAGGAAATTGAGATAGAAGATATTACTCATGAAGAGTATCCTCAATACTTCAGAACGAATGATGAAAATGAAGTATTCCCAGATTTCACTGAAACACATTAGAGGGAAGCAAAGAAGAAAGCTGAGAAAAGAAGAGAAGAGTTTGTTGAGAAAGTGTTTGGTGAAGAAAAACAAAAACCATCTGAACAAAGTGACGACTTGAAGACTTTGTTGCAGAAGCTGAAGGAAAAGGATGATAAAAGGCCTAAGCCAGAAGCACAGGGCAGATTCTACAGGTATCACAACCAAAAGTTTAAAGGCAGAGCTCCTGGTTGGAAATATCTTAGAAGTCTGAAATGCATTGCAGTCAAGTGGGAAACAGGAATTCTGTACTTCTACAGTTTTATGACTTGCTAACTCTACCGTACTGGGTGGTGAGAGATATCTGCAGATTTAGAATGACTGGTGCATCTGTGAACAATACAGCGGTTGGATGGTTTGCTGACAGATTGATTTGGGAGAGTAGGACGAAGTGGAGTATGTTTAAACCACAATACCCAAGAAGGAAAGTTCATAGGGATGTTGATCCTAAAACGGGTAAGAAGAGAGTGACGTTGATATACAAAGCTCCTGAAGTTATGAGAAAGACTCCTTTAATGCCAATTCAACAACACTTCAGTGAAGATTTCATTTTCTGGTATTACGATTGTGATGAGAGATGGGAAGGATTCGTATAAGAAGATACATGTTTTTGACCCGATGTGGCTCATTAACTGTACATTTGAAGACATCATCATGTTGTACTACAACCCGATTTACAGTGATCCCAATGATGCATCACAAGCTAAGAAGTATCAACAGGTTGTCGGAGTATGCTTTGCATATGATATCAACTCTGGTAGCAACCTTGAGCAGAAGTTGGGCAAGCAGGTGAAGGTAGCTGAAGTACCGAAGCAATCGACGAAGAGAAAACTTGAACCGGAGATGACAAAAGACTAAAAGAAACAGCTGAGAATAAAGTTAATGAATATTCAGATGGATGAAGCCAGAAGGCAATCCGAGCAATAGTCGAGGGGGAGTTTGTAGATGCACTTTATGCGACTAATGCTTCGGATTGTAATCTTAACATGTGTTAGAGCTTTTGGGAAGGTCGAAGGTGGAGTTCTGAAGGTCGAAGGTAGATATTAATGGTCGAAGGTGAATACAGAAGGGCGAATGTGGAATAGTTGCTGAAGAAGAACTTGGTTCGTACCTTGGAAGAGGACGAATGTTGAAAGATTCCACATTCGTACCTTCAACAGGGGCGAACGTGCAGAAGCTATAAATAGGTTTTGCTTGTTTTGTAAGTTAGAGTTGTTGGTTATTGTGTGTGTTTGAGTCAAGTGTTTGCTCTCTAGATTGAGTCTGTGTGAAAGTCATTAGATTAACTTGTAATCAGTTTATGTAAACATTATTAAGCAAGTTATCTATGAAAATGTCTTTGAAAAGTGTAATTCGTGTGTTGTGACTCGTGTATTATCATTTCGTTCTGTTCTAGGGTTTCCGCACCTGGAATAGTGCCTTGTATGATCAGATTTCCTGTTTAAAGCTAAAATTCTTCATTTACAATGAAAAATTGTTGCTGGCGTATACAAAAGTGATGCTGAAATGACCAAAAGTTGTCTGTGAACGTCTGTTCATAAGTCAACAGATGTTTTAAGATCGGTTCCATATGGTCAATTCTGATTGTAAATTTTTAATGGATGACAGTTGTTTACGAACAGATGTTGTTTAAGTCAACAAATGTTAAAAAATAGGATATACAGAGTATACAACTAAATGATTACAGTTTTGAAACATAGTTTATTATAGTTATAATGTAGCATGAATGTTAATTATAATAGTAACAATAATTTCAAATTATTAAAATATTATTTTATCATTTTTGTGTTCCAATTGTGTTTCACTCTATAAAAGCCTCTAAAAGTGAATTTTCAACTTTTGGAGGAACTTGAAATGTAACTTATACTTGAAAATCAACTTTGCAGATTAATGGGTTTGTCATCCTATATAAGGGGAGGAAATCCCAACAGTCATTTTTCATTTGTATATCCTTTGAACCATCGTAAGGTTCCAACTCTCCATCCCACATGCATAATGATATTTCATTCAAATTACCTTCCACAAGTCTTCTCAAAGATTCCTACACTCAATGAAAAATAGATTACCAATAATTCGTTGGTAAAAACGTTGGAATTGTTGTTCTCGGAAGAATATTACAACCAAAGAAAAACTAATTCTATTGTTTGCTACATCCAGATCATGATTAGAGACGAGATTGATATATATCCAAACCATATGCCATATGTCTCGATCTGTTTAAGGAATCTCAACGAAGATCATTCTGTAGGGTTTGTTTATTAGAATACATCGTTTATTTTTGCCTATATTTTGTATATAGTTTTTAATTCGAATATTGTAAATTTGTTACTTGGTATTAAAGCAGTTTTTTAGAAATATTTCGAATATTGTAAATTTGTTACTTGCATTTTGTATGTAGTTTGTTAACTTGGATATTTCATTGAAATTATATAATTGCAATAATAACTTTGAATGCTATAACATCTGTTTTACAAATTTGTTGACAAGATAATAGATGTAGTAAACACGAGTATAGAATAAAATGAGGATACTTTAAACACTGATAGACTTTGTGTGAGAACATCTGTTGACAACTCAACCGTCGTTATAAAATAGAGTATGCAACAAAATGAAGATATCTTTCAATACTTTAGAATGGGTCAAAGAGATTATTAATTTATCTGAATAGAGGGTCGAATGCCAAACTTAATAATTACGATTTTGAATTTAGTTTATTAAAGTTTGTGTAGCATGAATGTTAATTATAATAGTAACAATAATTTCAAAATATTAAAAATATTATTTTATTATTTTTGTGTTTCGATTGTATTTCACTCTAATAAAGGCCCCAAAAGTTAGTTTCCAACTTTGTATTTACTTGAAATGCAACTTATACATGAAAATTAAAAAAGTGTCACACCCTCAAAATCCACTTGCGGAGTTTTACCGCGAGGCGCATGACAAACCAGGATCCAAGTCAACGATCACAATAAACAAACCTAAATGAACATATGCAATTTCAAAAACATAGTTTAAAATCCCCAAATACAGCGGAAGCTTATTCTCAAAACATAATCCAAAAGTAAACCAAATTATTCAATGTTCGAAAACCATGCAACCCTAACTAGACGCCGTGCAGACGCGTGCGCCCTAGTTCCATTGTGCTACCTTAGCGACCTGAGAAAACATGTAAGAGTTACGTCAGCACAAAAATGCTGGTGAGTTCACAGGTTTGAAATCAAAGTACCAAGTTCAACCTGTCCATACTATAAACAATTGTAAACCAAAGTACGCTAGCTAGGCGTATGTTTTGTTACTACTACGATTGGAAAACCATTACTAACTCGCAAACCAGATGTTGTGCCCGAATAGTAAACCTGTTCCTGTTTGAGACAATATGCACCCGCCCGGCCCTCCAAGCCGACGAGTGGGGTTGGTCACTCCCAATAGCGCTATTCACATTTCCCCGTTGTGCAAACCCGCACATTCATGGTTCCCCCCCGGGACTTCCAAAGATCGTATAGTAAACCATAGAAAACCCATAGTATGACAGTTGTTACCAAAACATTAGTTTAACACATGTTTTCTCCCCCGAAAAGTGAAACCAGTTAAAAGTGGGGCTGTGAACTCACCTTAGGTTGCGTTACTTCGTAATACGAATAAGATCAGCAAGCTATGCTAGCCCCGTAAAGCGGCGACCTAACATATGACAGTTACAAGTACTTAGACTAATAACCCGTAGGTTAGTTAGTCCCTAGATGTCCAGACCATAACCAAGTTCGTTTGAAAACACTGTGACTGTTAAACTAACCCACTGTACAAGACCCGACATCCCATTGGTGACCCGAGACTCCCCGTGTTGTACTTGCACTCTCAAACATACAACCATGCAATCACACTTAACATACGTTAAAGTCCAACAAGTTCTAGCACATAGTTCACGTATCACATAAATAAGTCCGAGCACATGTTACTACATTATTAGGTATGTTACGGGGTTCCTAGCATGTCCCTAGGTGTCAAATCGGGTCCCGGAATGCTAAAATACACTTACAGTAGCAGTACAGGCGATTAGGAAAAGTCAACTAGCAATTACGTTGGTCAACAGGCAATTAGGAATGCTAATCGCCTATACTATAGGCAATTAGGGTCATGTGGTATGCAAATCAGGAGTTTATAGGCGATTAGGGTCATAAGACATGCATTTATAGGCGATTAGGGTCATAAGACATGCATTTCAGGACTTAACTAGCAATTAGGATCACAATTGCATGCAACGAAGGCAATTAGCCCCCAATCACCGATGCTATAGGCGATTAGGGTGTCATAGCAGGCGATTAGCCTCCTAATCGCCTATAGCTTAGGCGATTAGGGTTGCTAATCGCCATTAACCCAGCTGTTCTGGTTTTTCGCGCGTTTAACACTCCAAATCAAACCCAGAACGTGTGTAAACATCAAATATCAATCAAACAACCATATCAAACATATTTCAATCAAAATCCTTCGTTTAACCTCGTTCTATCAGCCCTGAATGCAACCATGTATCCCAAAAACAATACACATAGCATGAAACATCACATTAACATGCATAACCGAAACCCTAATGAACAATTACTCAGATCTCATCAACATGCTATCATCATCAATCTGTAACTACATTAATATCATGTTAACAATCCTTCTTGAATCACAAAAACCCTATCTTTTAATTATAAACACACATACAACATGCATAATAGCTAGAATCCAATTAACAACGATTATTAACGAATTTCAGAAGACACATACGTTTATAAACAGGTCTGGACCATTAGGGATTGAATAAAAACATTATTAAAGTTGCATGAATGAAAACCACACCTTAGGATTATGATAGATTGATGTAATAGGCTTGAAATCGTGTGTTTTGATCCAAAATCGTGTTCCAGAGGTTGTGTGTGTGTTGGGGCGAGTTGTGGGACGACTAGGGTTGTTATAATGAAGTTTAGGAGGTCAAGTATTGTATTTATAGTCGTTTTTAGTCGCCAGGTACGTTGCAGGCGATTATGCAGCTTTTGCAGGCGATTAGGGCTGCTAATCGCCATCCCTATAGGCGATTAGCCTGCTAATCGCCTAACACATTGCCCAGTCGCCTACCATGCTCAGCTAATTGCCACCCTATAGGCGATTAGCCCTCCCTAATCGCCTATAGGGGTTGGTTCTGCGTATTTTACGCGTTAAACCCCGTTTTAACGTATGTTAACACATATTCACATACCGACAAGTCACATAATGATTGTAAACACATAATACTTGCAAACAAACACATTCACACTCGTTCACCAATTCCCGGGACTCGAGACTTGTATGTTCCCTATGCTTTGACGATTCTACGAATCGTCACCCCTTGTACACTTGGTTAAGGACTGACATCCTATGATTCTCTAGACTGACATCTAACGATCCTCTAGACTAAATTAACAGTTCCCGAACCATAACACGACTCAACTAACCCAGTTAAGTATGATATACGCGTGACTCGCTAAGGTAGACTTTAATCTAGACAACGTTGTTAACCTGAATTTGCCGGGTGTCACATCATCCCCACGTTAAAAGAATTTTCGTCCCGAAAATTGCACAAGTACCAAAAGGAATAACAAAAGAACAGACAAAAGATAGAAACCAAGAGAGAGATTTACCCGAGTTGTCACATCATCCCCACGTTAAAAAGGAATCTCGCCCCGAGATTCATTCAGCTGTAGTGGAAACATATCTCGATTCGAACGCTTCCTTAGGAAAGAGATGAGGATACTTAGACTTCATCTGATCCTCCCGTTCCCAAGTGTACTCTGGTCCCCGGTTCGAGTTCCAGCGAACCTTAACAATGCGAATCTTGCTATGACGTAGGCTACGAATCTTGTAATCAAGAATCTCAACAGGTTCCTCCACAATCCGAAGACGATCATCAACCTTGATCTCTTCCAGTGGAACAATAAGAGACTCGTCAGCCAGACACTTCTTTAAGTTGGACACATGGAAGACGTTATGTACGTTGCCGAGCTCTGTCGGTAAATCAAGACGATATGCCACCGGTCCAATCCGTTCCAGGATCGTAAATGGTCTGACATACCGAGGGTTGAGTTTGCCACGCTTCCCAAAGCGTAGGACGCCCTTCCATGGTGAAACTTTCAGAAGTACTTTGTCATCAACTTGGAATTCCAATGGCTTGCGACGATGATCGGCATAACTCTTTTGCCGATCCCGTGCCGCTGCCAACCGGTTACGAATCTGTACGATCTTTTCCGAAGTTTCGTACACTAGCTCAGGCCCAGTGAGTTGACTCTCCCCCACCTCAGCCCAACAAAGAGGAGACCGGCATTTCCGCCCGTACAGTGCCTCGAACGGAGCTGCCTTGATGCTCGTGTGGTAACTGTTGTTGTAAGAGAATTCTACTAACGGTAGATGAGCTTCCCAACCCTGGCCAAAATCGATCACACATGCCCGAAGCATGTCTTCTAAGGTTTGAATCGTGCGTTCACTCTGACCGTCAGTCTGTTGGTGATAAGCCGTACTCATGTCTAGCTGTGTACCCAAAGCCTTGTGTAAAGACTTCCAGAAGTGAGAAGTAAAGTGGGAGTCACGATCTGAGATAATAGAAACCGGCACCCCGTGCTTAGAAACAACTTCCTTCAGATAAAGACGAGCCAAACGGTCCATGGTGTCGGTCTCCTTAATAGCGAGAAAATGGGCTGATTTCGTCAACCGATCAACAATCACCCATATCTTATCATTCCCGCCCGGTGACTTAGGTAGTTGTGTGACAAAGTCCATCGTAATCCGTTCCCATTTCCACTCCGGAATTTCAGGTTGTTGCAAGAGACCCGACGGTTTCTGGTATTCCACCTTGACCTTAGCACAGGTCAAGCATTTGCTCACGTATGAGGCTATATCCGACCTCATGTTTGGCCACCAGTAAAGCACCTTTAGATCTTGGTACATCTTATCCGAACCAGGATGAATAGAATAACGGGACTTGTGAGCCTCATCTAAGACAAGCTCCCGAAGTCCCCCGAATAAAGGAACCCATATGCGTTCTGCGAAGTAGTGCAGGCCATCAGGCCTTCGTTCGAGGTGTTTGTCGGCACCGTGCATAGTCTCAGCTTTAAGGTTTTCCTCCTTCAAAGCTTCTAACTGAGCAGAACGGAGTTGGTCAGGTAGAGAGGAATGAATGGTGAGCTGCAACGCCCGAACGCGACGAGGATTAATTGATTCCTTCCTGCTCAAGGCGTCTGCTACAACATTCGCCTTGCCAGGATGGTACTTAATGGCGCAATCATAGTCGTTCAGGAGTTCAACCCAACGACGCTGTCGTATGTTCAGATGTTGTTGGTCGAAAATATGTTGGAGACTCTTGTGATCGGTGTAGATGGTGCATTTGGTACCGTACAAGTAATGTCTCCAAATTTTCAACGCGAAAACCACTGCACCCAACTCCAAGTCATGGGTGGTGTAGTTCTTCTCGTGCACCTTGAGTTGACGAGAAGCATACGCAATCACTTTCTCGCGTTGCATCAACACGCAACCGAGACCATGAATGGAAGCATCACAGTAAACAACGAAATCATCAGTGCCTTCAGGCAAGGACAGAATAGGAGCATAAAAAAGTTTAGTCTTCAGTTTTTGGAATGCCGACTCTTGTGGTTCACCCCAGTCGAATTTTCTATCCTTCTGAGTAAGAGTGGTGAGGGGTTGAGCAACCTCCGAGAACCCCTTAATGAAACGACGATAATAGCCCGCAAGGCCTAGGAATTGCCGCACCTCAGTTGGCGTCTTTGGTGCTTCCCAGTCCTTGATCGCTTCGATCTTAGCTGGATCGACATGAATTCCTAGTTCATTAACCACATGTCCTAGGAACTGAACTTCGCGCAACCAAAAGTCACACTTTGAGAACTTAGCATAAAGTTGTTCCCGTCGCAAAAGTTCCAAAACCAAACGCAGGTGTTCCTCGTGTTCGGTCTTGTTCTTGGAGTAAATCAGGATATCATCAATAAACACGATAACGAACTTGTCAAGATACGGTTTGCAAACGCGGTTCATCAAATCCATGAAAACCGCCGGTGCGTTTGTGAGACCGAAGGGCATGACCAAGAACTCAAAATGGCCATAACGTGTACGAAAGGCAGTCTTTGCAACGTCAGCTTCCCTTACGCGCAACTGGTGATATCCGGACCTCAAATCAATCTTAGAGTAGTAGCTAGAACCCTGGAGTTGGTCGAATAGGTCATCAATACGTGGAAGAGGATAACGGTTCTTGATGGTCACTTTGTTCAACTCTCTGTAATCCACGCACAATCGAAAACTTCCATCCTTCTTCTTAACGAACAGAATCGGGGCTCCCCAAGGGGAAGAACTTGGTCTGATGAAACCCTTGTCCAAAAGTTCCTGTAACTGACTGGACAATTCCTGCATCTCGGGAGGTGCAAGACGGTAGGGGGCCCGAGCAATAGGAGCAGCCCTTGGTACAAGATCAATACTGAACTCAACCTGACGATGGGGAGGAAGACCAGATAAATCATCGGGAAATACATCAGGAAACTCGCGTACAACAGGAATATCGTCGATCTTCTTCTCATCGGTAGAGGAAACAGATAAAAGTGCCAAAACGGCCGAATAACCCTTTCGAAGATACTTAAGGGCTTTCATGCTAGAGATGAGATTTAGCGGAGCACCGCCCTTGATACCGTACACAGAAAGGAATTCTCCATCAGGGAGAGGAATCCGAATAATCTTGTCGTAACAAACGATCTCAGCGCGATACAAGGACAACCAATCCATGCCTATAACAACGTCAAAACTACCCAAAGGTACCGGCATAAGGTTGATGGGGAAAGACAAACCCGACAACTCTAGTTGACATTCCCGAAGGATACAAGTAGCTTCAATCTTTTTACCGTCAGCCAACTCAATAATATACTTAGCCTCTAGAGGTACGGGCACTACATCTAGCAAACGACTAACTTCCAGAGATATGAAACTCTTATCGGCACCAGAATCAAACAAAACACTAACAGAGCGATTATTGAGAAGGAACGTACCGGTAACTGTGTCAGGATCCTGTCTTGCTTCTGCGGTTCCAATGACGAAGGCGCGTGCATTTCTGCCACCGCCCCCGTTGTTCCCATTACCAATTCCATTACCATTCCCATTCCCGCCCTGTTTCAGCTTCGGACACTCCTTCTTGTAATGCCCAGTCTCCCCACAGTGATAGCAACCCTGCTTTCCCGAAGTCTTTTGAACGGCAGGAGTCGGAGTAGTAGTTGGGGCCTGGGTCGATGGAAGTGTCGCCCGACAGTCTTTAGCAAAATGTCCCAATCTCTGGCAGCGATGGCAACGATTACGGTCACAGTCCCCTTAATGATGACGCCCACACTTGTTGCACTTAGGTAACTTCCCCGCATAACCACTACCCGGTTTAGAACACGACGAAGATGAACCCCCACTGTCAAACCTTTTACCCTGCTGAGTTGGTGCTGGCACAGATCCTTTCCCCTCATTATCCCATTTACGCTTGTTACTCTCCGGGGCCTTGACAGTCGAACCCTTAGCAGGCAAGATACCCTCATTCACCTTCAAGTTTGTCATCCTGTGAGCCGATCGGACCACCTCTGAGTATGTAGGAAGATTCCCCGCAGCCACCAACCCTGCGATCTCTGGTACTAGCCCCGAGATATAGTGTTCAATCCTCCTGTATTCTGGCACATGCAGCTCAGGACACAGCACTGCCAACTCATTACGCCTTACCGTATATTTCTCAATCTCTGATCCGGTCATCTTGAGGTTCCACACCTCATGCTCTAGTTTCTGTATCTCCTCTCTTGGACAGTACTCTCGCTTCAATAGTTGAACAAAATTTTCCCATGGCATAGCATAAGCCTCCCCTATACCCATATTCTGGGTGATATTGTTCCACCAGGTCAACGCAACATCCTGGAATAACGCAGCAGAATACTTGACTCGATCCTCTGGGAGACAGTTGCACATCAGAAACACTGACTCCACCTTTTCCAGCCACCTAAGCAAGCTCACCGCACCCTCAGTGCCAGAGAATTCCTGGGGCTTACAGTCCCGAAACATCTTGTAGGTACACATAGGTGGGGGTGGGTTAATAGGACCACCTGAAATGCAACACATGAGAAACCACGAAGGATGTAAACAAAGTTCACCAATGAGGCAAAAGTTGATAAGTCAACTTACCACCACCATTGTGCCCTAACTAAAGGCAGCTTGCAGCAAGTTGTTCAGATCTTCTTGTGTTAGGTTTACACCTCCACGACCACCACCACCACGCCCACCAGCGCGGCCACCACCACGTCCTCCTCGTACTCTAGACATAATTCTGACAAAAAGGACGAGAAAATTTAGTTTCACAGCTAATGATAACCACTAGCGCTCACAAGATCAAAGCTAGATCCAACCCAGGACTATCCATTCAAACCCAGAGCTCACTAGGGCTTTCATGCATTTCGGTTTATGATTTTGTGTGCACCCAAAATGATAAACCGCTCTACATGGTCCTCAAAGTGTTCTCCTAGTTCAAAGTTCAAATCACCGGACATAGACTCTTAGCTATACACCGTAATGCTACGGTAGTTTATGGCAATTGTTTCTATTGGAGTATGAAAGGGAGATGTCCGAGCCTTGGACAAATCTCAAGAGTACACGATTTACCCCAATATACCACACTGCCTAGAAAGCAAGTAACCCGACATAAGATAGAACGGATGATGTAACATAGGAAGGTCAGATGATTTAGAGACACCCCGACAAGCCCATTCGTAACCCACCATAACGTTTAGTACTATGTGATCGTCTAGTGTGTGCGACTCGGCTATAGACTAGACTCTACATGCAGTCCTAGTTCACTATAACCATTGGCTCTGATACCAATCTGTCACACCGTCAAAATCCACTTGCGGAGTTTTACCGCGAGGCGCATGACAAACCAGGATCCAAGTCAACGATCACAATAAACAAACCTAAATGAACATATGCAATTTCAAAAACATAGTTTAAAATCCCCAAATACAGCGGAAGCTTATTCTCAAAACATAATCCAAAAGTAAACCAAATTATTCAATGTTCGAAAACCATGCAACCCTAACTAGACGCCGTGCAGACGCGTGCGCCCTAGTTCCATTGTGCTACCTTAGCGACCTGAGAAAACATGTAAGAGTTACGTCAGCACAAAAATGCTAGTGAGTTCACAGGTTTGAAATCAAAGTACCAAGTTCAACCTGTCCATACTATAAACAATTGTAAACCAAAGTACGCTAGCTAGGCGTATGTTTTGTTACTAATACGATTGGAAAACCATTACTAACTCGCAAACCAGATGTTGTGCCCGAATAGTAAACCTGTTCCTGTTTGAGACAATATGCACCCGCCCGGCCCTCCAAGCCGACGAGTGGGGTTGGTCACTCCCAATAGCGCTATTCACATTTCCCCGTTGTGCAAACCCGCACATTCATGGTTCCCCCCCGGGACTTCCAAAGATCGTATAGTAAACCATAGAAAACCCATAGTATGACAGTTGTTACCAAAACATTAGTTTAACACATGTTTTCTCCCCCGAAAAGTGAAACCAGTTAAAAGTGGGGCCGTGAACTCACCTTAGGTTGTGTTACTTCGTAATATGAATAAGATCAGCAAGCTATGCTAGCCCTGTAAAGCGGCGACCTAACATATGACAGTTACAAGTACTTAGACTAATAACCCGTAGGTTAGTTAGTCCCTAGATGTCCAGACCATAACCAAGTTCGTTTGAAAACACTGTGACTGTTAAACTAACCCACTGTACAAGACCCGACATCCCATTGGTGACCCGAGACTCCCCGTGTTGTACTTGCACTCTCAAACATACAACCATGCAATCACACTTAACATACGTTAAAGTCCAACAAGTTCTAGCACATAGTTCACGTATCACATAAATAAGTCCGAGCACATGTTACTACGTTATTAGGTATGTTACGGGGTTCCTAGCATGTCCCTAGGTGTCAAATCGGGTCCCTGAATGCTAAAATACACTTACAGCAGCAGTACAGGCGATTAGGAAAAGTCAACTAGCAATTACGTTGGTCAACAGGCAATTAGGAATGCTAATCGCCTATACTATAGGCAATTAGGGTCATGTGGTATGCAAATCAGGAGTTTATAGGCGATTAGGGTCATAAGACATGCATTTATAGGCGATTAGGGTCATAAGACATGCATTTCAGGACTTAACTAGCAATTAGGATCACAATTGCATGCAACGAAGGCAATTAGCCCCCAATCACCTATGCTATAGGCGATTAGGGTGTCATAGCAGGCGATTAGCCTCCTAATCGCCTATAGCTTAGGCGATTAAGGTTGCTAATCGCCATTAACCCAGCTGTTCCGGTTTTTCGCGCGTTTAACACTCCAAATCAAACCCAGAACGTGTGTAAACATCAAATATCAATCAAACAACCATATCAAACATATTTCAATCAAAATCCTTCGTTTAACCTCGTTCTATCAGCCCTGAATGCAACCATGTATCCCAAAAACAATACACATAGCATTAAACATCACATTAACATGCATAACCGAAACCCTAATGAACAATTACTCAGATCTCATCAACATGCTATCATCATCAATCTGTAACTACATTAATATCATGTTAACAATCCTTCTTGAATCACAAAAACCCTATCTTTTAATTATAAACACACATACAACATGCATAATAGCTAGAATCCAATTAACAACGATTATTAACGAATTTCAGAAGACACATACGTTTATAAACAGGTCTGGACCATTAGGGATTGAATAAAAACATTATTAAAGTTGCATGAATGAAAACCACACCTTAGGTTTATGATAGATTGATGTAATAGGCTTGAAATCGTGTGTTTTGATCCAAAATCGTGTTCCAGAGGTTGTGTGTGTGTTGGGGCGAGTTGTGGGACGACTAGGGTTGTTATAATGAAGTTTAGGAGGTCAAGTATTGTATTTATAGTCGTTTTTAGTCGCCAGGTACGTTGCAGGCTATTATGCAGCTTTTGCAGGCGATTAGGGCTGCTAATCGCCATCCCTATAGGCGATTAGCCTGCTAATCGCCTAACACATTGCCCCAGTCGCCTACCATGCTCAGCTAATTGCCACCCTATAGGCGATTAGCCCTCCCTAATCGCCTATAGGGGTTGGTTCTGCGTATTTTGCGCGTTAAACCCCGTTTTAACGTATGTTAACACATATTCACATACCGACAAGTCACATAATGATTGTAAACACATAATACTTGCAAACAAACACATTCACACTCGTTCACCAATTCCCGGGACTCGAGACTTGTATGTTCCCTATGCTTTGACGATTCTACGAATCGTCACCCCTTGTACACTTGGTTAAGGACTGACATCCTATGATTCTCTAGACTGACATCTAACGATCCTCTATACTAAATTAACAGTTCCCGAACCATAACACGACTCAACTAACCCAGTTAAGTATGATATACGCGTGACTCGCTAAGGTAGACTTTAATCTAGACAACGTTGTTTACCTGAATTTGCCGGGTGTCACAAAAAGTCTAAATGATTTATTGAGTAATCTTTGTAAAATTAAATAGTTTTTAATGTTTGGTTAAAAATAGTACAAAATGTAAATTAAGGGTAACATTTTTTAGTTATTTACTAGTAAAAATAATTACTATACACAATAAATAAGTGCCGATTTTATAAATTAAATAATCTAGATTGTTCATTTCTACAGTGGCTCTCATAGACTTTTAGCTGTCTTCACTGGAAAATAATAATTACGACCTTGAAACACCGATTTTAAATTCACAGCTTATTTTTTATATATTTGTATTTAATTAATGTATGTTATCACTACTAATTATCAAGGGAAACAATAACTCAGATGGATTTACATTTGTAGACATAGATGTATGAAATTTGTAAGAACAATGAATTCCAGTATTCAGATGAAATATTGTTAATGCAAATGTCAGAGCAAACTGCCTCTGATGTAAAATTGCTTGAGCCATATGATGTTGTAAGTTGGTTTTACTCTCATGACTTTGAAATAGCAATAGTTAACTATGAAAATGGTTTTGAAAAATTATTCCTCCGAGAGAACATAGAGTATTCCGACAACTTGGAGTTTCTTGAAGAACTGGATCAGAAAAGAATTAGTAACATTAATTTGAATACATTTCATCTTAATCAGAATATTATTATAATGTGATTATTTTGTTTATAATGTTTATGGTTTGTGATTGAAAATATTAATGTTAAACTAGATGGTTATTATCTATCTGTTGTTTGAATATATGTGCTTTAAAAAAATGCACAACTAATTAAGTTAAATAAAGTTTATTATATGTAAAAGTGTGAGTAATAACTACCAATATTTTGGCGGGTAGGTTTCATCATTTGTAACACATATCAAGATTTTAATTATGAAGTTGAAAAAGCTTCTATAATTTATATAATTTCAAATTATTAAAAATATTATTTTATTATTTTTGTATTTCAATTGTGTTTCACTCTATAAAATGCCCCGAAAGTAAGTTCCAACTTTATATTCACTTCAAATCCAACTTCTACTTGAAAATCAACTTTACAGATAGATAGTTTATTCACCCTTAAAAAGGGGAAGAATTCCCAATTGTGATTTTCCAACTTTGTATCCGTTCAACTATTTTCACTTTGCAACTCTCCATTCAATATGTATAATGATATTACGTTAAATTGCCCTTCCACCTGTCTTCTCAAAGATTCTTACACTCAAAGAAAAATGGATTACCAACAATCCATTGGTAATGAAGTTGGAATTGGTGTTTTTCGAAGATTCTTACAATAAAAAACATCAATCCATTATTACTACATCCAGAGCCTGTTTAGAAAGTTTAGGGTTTTCGAACATGATGATGTTTAGTTACTAACGGTTTTTGTCGTAATGCTTTTGTTTGTGTTTTTCTTACAATCACAATGGCAAGGAAGATCATTATTCTCTAGGGTTTGTTTGTTAGAGGACTTTTTTTATGCTTGCTTGTATTTTGTATGTAGTTTGTTAACTCGGATATTGTAAATGTGTTACTTGGCATTAAAGCAGTTTTTTAGAAATATTTGGATTTGTTCATTTAGAAGACTTGCATTTTGTTTGTAGTTTGCTAACTCGGATATTTCGTTGAAACTATTATGTAATTGCAATAATAAATTTGAATCCCATAACAGCTGTTTGACAATTTTGTTGACAGGATACCTTTGAACACTACAAGACTTTGGTACTGTTTCTTTTTTATATTTGTTCTACCAACAGAGCTTTTCATGTGTCTGTTGATTTATCTCTCCGTGGTTGTAACATCCTTCAGTATTAAAACATTTGACTGTAATTATCAACTGCCTATCATCAAAGGAACAAACCTTACTAAACAGATTTTGCTTACAATAGATGATTGGCTTTTTTATTTGTTATTTAGTAAAAATGGAGACAGGTTGTGTTAAAAAATGATATAGACTTTTTGATTTGGTGTTTAGTAAACAGACCTTCGTAACGGCTGTTTAACAGACCGACTGCTCTAGAACAGACCTTACCAAACAGACTTCTTCTTGCAACAGATGATTACCTTCTTTATTTGGTGTTTAGTAAACAGACCATAGTAAAGTCTGTTTATCTTTTCTATATTTTGGGACTAATTGTCTTAAAAAAAGATATAGACTTCCTGTGTTTTCACAACTGTTTTAAGCAACATCTGTTTGAAGCAAACTGTTAAAGGAACATCTGTTTGAAGCAAAAATTGTTTGTAGTAACAGCTGTTTTAGAAAGATCTCTTTAACAGACCCACTACTCTTTAATAGACCTTACCAAACACAATTTTTCTTACAACATATGATTGACTTCTTAATTTGGTGTTTAGTAAACAGACCATAGCAGTTGGTCTTTTTATTTATTTTATATTTTGAGGAGTAATTGTCTTAAAACAAGATATACTCTTCTCGTGTTTTCACACGAGATTTCACCTAGCAAATGTATATAAAAGAATAGCACTATGATGACATGACACTCAATGGGGCAACCCTCCACCCCTTGAATGTGCCATGTGGCATCATGTGGTGCATTCTTTTTCATTTTTTAATTTTCTTTTAATCAAATTAATAAATCCTATTTGTTCACCCCCCCCCCCCCCCCCATCTCTCTTCCTATTGTATTTTTCTGAAACCCTAAATCTCACCAACCCCTTGAATTCTTCATTCACTTCAAAACAAGAAAACCCTATCTTTACCTACCTTCATCTTTACTTTTTCATATCATCTCACATTGTTATTGCCCTCTTCATCAAATGCTTCTCCTCTGTATCCAACAATCTAAATCAGGTATAAGTTTTATATATGTATTCTATGTTTGATTTCCTTTCGTAGTATCGTAGATTTTGATTATGTTATTCTCTCAGTTTTCTAGATATCATTGTACTCGCCATTCTGGGTCTGATCAAAAACCTAATTATAACATCGTGATCCTCTTTCTCCGATTAAAGAAAAACTTCCAATCATCGATTGCAATGTTCATGTTAAACCTCAACTGCCTCCTCTTCAATCAACCGATGAATCTCTTAATTTTGGTATAGTTTTTTTTCTGTACCCTAGATTGATATGTGCTTATTATATTTTTCTGTTTGACAATTGATTTTTTATTTTTTGGTTTTATTGATTATATATTTGGTCTTGTAATTGTTTGGTGGGTCTATTGAACTTCTTTTACATGTTTTTTTTATCTATAGGTAGTTAAGAGGAGACGTTTTTCGATTCACAAGCACGGTTAGAATCCGACTATGAATCTGATTTTATGAGTGTAAATGAAGGTATAGTCAAAAGTTCATTTTTATTTAATTTAGATTAGTTTTTGGGATGTGTAATGTATTGTTCTTATTTGGTGTTTGAATTGACATATTGGTACATTTTGGCTCAAGTTGAGAAGATAGTAACCGAAAGGAAGTTGAAAGATGCAGGTGTTACGACACTGAATTCGCTTAAATCCTGGTTGCCAGATATTCCTTTACCACCACAATGTCAGCCCAATCGCCAACCTTTGGTTTCAAGATCTAGCTTATACAATTGCGAAAATCCGAACCCGTATCTGTATCCAAATCCGAATCCATTAATTTGGCCATAGTTTCATGCACAAAGATCATCAATGGTTGGTAGTCTTTTAATTATAGTTTTTATTTTCATTAAATATTAATTTTTGTAATGTTGTAATATAGTTTTGAAAATAATCTTGTAATATAATTTTGTAATGTTTGTAGGGGAATGGGTCATTAGGAGCTACATCACTATTATCATATCTCATGAGTATTCAGATAGAGCCCCCTTCAAAACAAAGCTATTGTGCCAACAAGCACTCATCTTTTCAGCCAGATGGAGACAATGTTTATTACATATATATAACAATTTATCTCACATTTTCAAACTTTATAATTTAATTTTCTTGTGAAAGTGTGAATATTGATGCAATTGATGTGGAAAGATGTTTGGGATGAAGAAATCATATCATTTTAGAGTGGAAAATATCCTTCCTGCGTATCTTTCTCAACGTATTCATGACATCGATAATGAAAAAGTGTATGCCACTTTTGATGAACTCTCAAGCAAGAATCTTGTCACACTTGCAAAAGATTCAAGGTATGTAAAAGCACAAAGTATTAGTTCTAATTTATCTTTTAAGGTTTCTTGAACAACATTTTTCAGCTTTATGTTGAAATGTTTTAGGCATGTAGATAGGTATAGTACTTACTATGGGATCTTAATTTGTCAACATTATGTTTTAAGATATCTTGTTATTCAGATGCGCAGTCTTGAGCGCGTAGGTCATAGAATGCAGTTGTTTATGCCCTAAAGAGAAAATCATTTGGTGTTTGTAAAGAATGAGAGGGATGTTGATTAGCCATTTCTTGCAGAATTGTCATTTTTATATATGTAAATTTAATATCATTCAAACACTATTATATATCATAAATTTGAGTTATACTTATCTTAAATCATGCTTTAAAGTAAAAAAAGGGCTGATTCATTTGTAAAAAAAAGTACTCATTACGATATCTAAAATGTTTTACCAATAGACAATCAACCAGATAAATATTTTCATATCCGTTGTAACACATATAATACCCGAAAATTGTTGATTGTTAGTGTTTGAAAAAGGAGCAAATCATCAGGTTACACTGAATGAGAGTAAGAGAAGAAGTTGAAGCGCAGGCGGAACGCGCCTGAGTCTTTGATTGTTGTTTGTCTCCCATAAGATGGCGACTGGGTAATCCTTCAACACTTCAGGTATTCATCTTCCCCTTCCTTTTTCCTGTGTAAAATCACCTGAACAAGGTTTACGACTACGATGTAGGTACTTTTGACTTTGTTATTTTTTATTTTTTAAAGAGAGTCCACGAGGGAAATGGCGTTATGTTTTATCACGTCATATTAGATTTTTCAACCCCGGGACGCTGTCGGGGTATAAGTTAGTATATAGATATATGAGTTTGAATTCGCATTTGAGATTCGCTTGAGAATACAATTAATCTTCATGGGACATTCAAACACTGACACCATCTATAGGAAGTATATTATTGTAATTAGATTATATCCCTGAAGCTTTTTCAGATAGACAAATCTAATATGAAGTGATAAAATGTGTGTTATGATTTAACATAGAAATTAATATACAAAAATATGAGAAAACAACAGTTTTAATGATGTGAATAAAAATAAAAATGTATATTAAAAAGATGTACGTTTGGATGAGGGCAGAGGAAGAAGCAACCATTGCAGGATGTGATTAAAGCGGTGGTAATGAAGGTGTGGCTTTTGATGGAAAGGAGTGCTTTTAACTTATACTGTACTAAATGAAAATAGAATTCCTATTTATTAGTTTTAGCAAAATTAGTGAATTGCCTGAACATGATTAATGAATTACCTGAACACATTGTGTGTTTTGCTGTATGAAAAAAAACAGACTAAAAATATCATCTTTTTTTTCATTTTTGTATAAGAATGCTACTCGTCGGAAAAATAATAAAATGCTCGTTAATTTGTTGTATATATTTTTTCTAAATCTCGTATATAAAAGTTATTAACGTTTAAAAATTGTGGTGGGGGAATGAGAGAGAAAAAAACTTTTGGAGGGACATAAGGGGGTGGAAGCTTCACCTAAAGCAATGTATCACTCAAGGGTATTTTTTTATATTTTTTATTAAGCCATACTTAATGTCATAGCACACCCAAAAGGGAAGATGACCTAAATGAACACTATGTTAACAAAAATTGTTTTCTTTTACCATATATATAGATATCTTTTTTCTCTGAAACAAAATAATTTGATAGATAAAATTCATAAAATATACTTCTATCACTTTACATTCAGGCAGCTCATTTTTTTTTTTATCAATAGGGCTTTTATTTTATTTTGTCATCAATGAAACATTAATCCGATCTCTTTCAATAAACATACAACTCTTTCAACAAAAACATTGTCCAAAAACATAACATAAATCTGTGTAAGAAAAGAGTCGACAAAACATAGAGGAAACAATCATTGTAATAAATAAAAATAAGTGTTGTTACAACAGAATTCATAAAAAATACAAAACGTACTGTTACAACTGAATCGATAAAAAACTGAAAAAGTGTTTGTTACTAAATGCCTAATGTGATGAAATTACATCTTCACGCATCAGGTGAACCTTCCCTACAGCCATCATTGGTGCTCAAACCTGCATCAGCTAAGACGGATGAATAACTTATTTGGTTCAGAGTTTTCGTAGAAGCATGGCTACAAGGCAGATTGCAGGTTAAGACCTGTTGTTCAATGGCCTTGCCACACCATCGTCATTAGTTGTTCAAAAGTATGGGTAACTCATCATAACCAAATTAAACAACTAAACGACAGGTGACAGATTTGGCGCAGCCACGTTGATGTCCAAATCGTTGATTCATCACTCAAAGGTGTCAACGGAAGTCCAAACATGGGAGCCAATCTTAGAGCTAGATACAGGTGTTAAGAAAATCAGTAACAATAGTAAACAACAGGACAAACACATAAACAACGCAACAAAAAAAGTGATGTAAACGGGACACACATAAAACACAATTCACGGAGTTGGCGAAGCCGCGTTGGTGTCCAGTTCATTGATTCATCACTCTAAGGTATCAACGCAAGTCCTAACGCGGGAGCTAGTTTGAAAGTACATAATTACAAACAAGGGTTCATCACAGAAAAACAGGTAGAATTTCTAAGGCTCAGAAAGGGTGATCAATTGTGGCTGCGACCAAATTACCACCTCGCCATAACAACACAATTAACCCTTATTTATCATCATCGCCCCAAACCCTCTTTTAACCAAACTACAAAACCGCGTAACAAAACAGAGAATGGGTTTTAACATAATGCTTGTGTCATGAGGTACCTTGAAGAACATAAATAAAATAAAAACCCAACACAGCACAATTGAAGCTTCGTTGTCAGAAGAAGATGAACTTTATTAGTGTACAATGGTTGAATAATTGTAATTATGTTATAAAAGGTGTTGTAAACGTGGCGACGAACACACCACATACAGACACGTCTAAAGCACTACAAATATTAATACCACAGACAGAGACATGTAAAGCAACACAAAGATTATTATATGGAAAGAAATTGAACCCCGAAAGAATGAAACCCAGGTCAACTGCATGTGAAACAACGATTTGAATAGTAACTTAAGTTTTCTGCCCTTTATCACGTTTTACATAACATCACTTCTAATAATCATTCAGTATTGTGCTTTGTTTCAGTGCCTTGTGGTCATATTTGACATGCCAAACAATCGAAGTCAGCTGACCAAAGTTATTGTTAAAATCGTTGGCCTATCTGGCCTCAAAATCATCACTGGCTCAGCAAACGCATCATAGCCAAGCTTTTATTTTAAAACATACATTAAGGCTTAGGGAAGGGCAAGTAAACGTGGATGCGATTAAACTATCGCCTCGCCAATACATTACAATGCACCCTTCCTTAAGATCATCGCCTAAAGCCCTCTTTTTCCATTATCGCAACAAAGGTATAAAATACATCATGGGTCAAGCCACAGCCCATGATTAGAAATTATATTATATATATATGCATTAATAGGACAACGATTTAAACAGAATAGCCTATGGCCTTTACTGTTCAAACTGGTTTGATCTTTCCCAATCATCCTGATCGGAACTTGTGTAACCTCACAATTTTTCACAAACATACTTTAAGGCTCAAAGAATGGTGGTTAACTGTGGCTGCGATCAAACTATCGCCTCGCCATAACAATATAACAAACCCTTCTACAACATCATCGCCTTAGGCCTCCTGTTAGGATCTGAGTTTGATTTGTTATGAATGTTTAAGTAATGGAATAGTAAATGAATGAACAATAATGGAAAGTGCAGCGGAATTATAAACTATAAATCATAACAAATGGAGCAATTGTTTTATATCAAATACTTTGCATAAGTCATCACAGATTACAAGTAAATGACTACAATTCTCCCCCTCAACCTGATCACTCAAAACTTTGTCTGTGTAATAGAATGTAAGAGTGACAAATAGAACAGTACAAGCAGTGTTCTATTTATAGACAATCGAAAGCTCTGATGACCTAAGACTGACGTCACCTAGACAATGACAGCTAACAATAATAACAACATAAAACATCTACTAGGAACAAATATTGTTACATTGTCTAAACCTCTGATGACTAAACAACTGATGAGTGAAACTCAGTTGGCTTGAACATCTGTTGGAGCCTATAAGTGTTGTTGGCTCCAACAGACCTTGTATCTCTTGTCAGCACTTTGCCTTGTTTCCTTATCAGCACTTCGTCCATCAGTGGTTTCTTCAATCAGCAGTAGTTTGTCCAGCAGCTGTTTGGTAACAACAGTTAGTGTCAACAGTCTCTGGGAGGATTCTTGTATCAAGGTACTGTTTTATTGATAATAAGAAGTGTAGTATATTTTGGCTTTACAATCATCTGTTCTTCTCCAGTCAGCAGACCCAACAATCTCCCCCTAGAACAGATGATGCCAAAACTCAACTTTATTTCTGATCTTTATTCCTCATCAGACTTTCTCTAATTTGAGCCTTTAATTGTAACTCAAAGTCAAAAGAGTATAAGTCATCAGCATCCCTTTCTAGTTCCGGGTTCAGCAGGTCTTGGAAATTATTTGCATTCAGACCATATGCATCTTCCATGCTGAGCTTTTGAACTTCTCCATCTGATCTCAATTCATGGTTGTCTTTGTTGACTTTCCATTTTAGAATTTTTGAATTAGAGGAGTTTTTGGTTTGCAACTTTATTCTTGATGAGTTTGGTGATGGAGGTCTCCCAATGATTTTCCTCGGTTCTTCACAGATGGGATCAGAAAATTAGTGAACTTGATTGAAGATCCCTCTTTCACAAATGTCAGCAAACTTCTTTTGACCTCCCTCAGACATCTCCTTCTGTCTCTTGTGTTGTCTTTTGGCAGCAGTGGAGATATCAGAGGTTGGAAGTAAGCTTTCAAGTGAGAGGGTCTGATAAGATCTTCTAACCTCTGCTTCATCAGGGTAGACTGGTGTCACACCCCGTCAAGGCGGAAACACGGGAATGCAACGATCGAAAGGTTTTCAAGCACAAGGTTCAAGCAATACACGTTTCTATTTAAATAGTACCACCACTAAGGATGGATATCGTCATATGTGATACAAAATAACATAATAATAACTATAAAGTATGATAGAGTCTAGTATTCATAATATCAAAAGAAATATCGTGAGATTTGACAAAACCCATCTAGTGGTACCACGTGGTGTATGCTCGAACCTCTCCCTCAAATCCCTGTGGCCCTCCATTAGTTACCTGAAACACATGCATAACGAGTTTTTATTAACAATAATGTTGATCTACAGGTTTGAATGTAATAAGTAAAAACCAACGTGTAATTCGTGTATGACCAATCATAAGCTAGCTAAGCAAATGATCATTGTGCAAACCATGAGTCCCATAACCAAACCTCTTGACTGTTATGCCTCGCGCATTGTACACCAAAGACAATGTATGAATAGTATAATACTAACACTATTTTGTATGTAACCGGTTAGAGCGACTAACCAAGAGTAGGGGTGTCAACCCAATAGATCTATTAAAGTGTTACATGGCTAAATGTTTAGCTAATGGTTACAGTAAACGTTGTACGAGGACTAGTGAGGACATGAACTAATATGTCTCATGTTCCACATGGTAGTCATGATAGAATATACACACACTTGAAAATGATATAAGTATTGATGCATGTATTTCCCCCAAAATGTAAAATAGTAAAATGGGGCCGTAGAAACTCACCTGATAGGGATGTAAGTGGTCTAGTGAAGCTGTAGATGGTCACGTCCTGACAAATGATACCCTATTTATCATTACAGACATGGTGAGTCGTCTAGTCTTGTTATTTATCATACAAGTTGTTCACCCGATTGTTTGTGGACCTAGTTATTGTGTGATTCTTGCACGTGTATTATCCACGAGTGTGCTAGTGATGTGTTTAGAATATGTTGACAATGATCTCGGATAAAATGGACACCTTTGTGAGTTGTTATTAGTCCAAATAGTACCCGATTCATCGTGTATGATTGATAAGTACCTTAACATATGTTTTAGACCATATCACCACACTATTCTAAGCTAACACATGTTCTATCACATGCCATTTCATGGTGATCGATTTGGTCCTTGTTGTATAATCAAAAAGCCGATTATTAGGGGATTCAACTTGATTGTTTTAAGCTTGACTAAACCTTGTAGAGTTAACACACGACATGTTCGTGAGTTTTATAACCAAATCGAGCTTGATCACCATGGTGTTGAACTTAGCTTAGAACTTAAGTCAAGTAAGTTTGTTTTCATGAAAGCCGATTAATATATGGTGATTCAAGTTGTGCATCGACTCGAAAATGTGACTTGACTCTTTAAAGTTATTACAAAGACTTAGTTATTGTTTGTGTTAAGACAATGCCATCATTAGTGAGAATAACAAAAATGGAAACCATGTGTGCAAGACTCTTATCCATGAGATAACCATTACTCATGGGTATCGTATGATAGAAAATGGAGAGTTCTAGGGTCGAGGGTCGGGTCAACAAAGAAGCCGAGTATAGTATGTGATGAATAAAGAGGCTTGTTAGTTGAGTATCTTACCTAGATCGAGCAAAGCCAAAAGGTTAGAACTTGGTCTTGTCCCTTGGGGCTTCCTTGCTTGTAGAGGTGGGTTCTTGAGTGAAGGTGGGTTTGGTTCGGCCTAGAGAGAGAGCCGAGCGAGTTAGAGAGGTGAGTTGTGGTTTCAAGTGTTCAACAGTGCTCCTATTTATAATGGATCGATGGGGTGAGGACAAGAACAAAAGAGGTAACGTTCATCATCTTAGGAAGTGCTTTGATCCTTGATGTTAATCATCATTTGGTGTAAGTAAGCATGCTTCCATAGGGGTAGCCGATTTGTGCACATGGGTTTTTAGTTTAGGAAGGTTGACTTTGAGAAATGGCTTTATCCTACTTGTGTTTCTTACCAAAAGGGTGTAAGTGTATATCTCATCTCTCTTCTAGTTCTATGACATCATGCAAGAGTGAGTTGGATCCGATTCATGCATGGTTTCTTTGCATAGATTTGGCTATAGGTAGGCCTAGGGTGTTAGCATGGATAGTGACATCTCTAGGACATGTAAGATCCTTGTCTTTTCCTTTGGTGGGTGTTCGCATAGGGTGAGGGGTCAAGGGTCTAGGCTTAGTGGTGTCTTAGTATGATTGGGTGATCTTGACAACACATGGTTGTTTCTTGGAGTCTTGGCCGAATTCAACACATGTCTTCCCATGTGTTTGCTTCTTAAAGCCGATCACCTAGGAGTTTTTTATAGGGTATTGATGTGTCGTAAAACACATCTATTTTCCTATGTATTTTGAGTCATAAGTGAGTCTTTTGTATATAGTTTTTTATTAGTTTTAGGCATGTATTCTTTTGGTTGTCAATTTTTATTATTGTGTAGTTTTTATTAGTTTTTAGCTATTTTTAGTACTCATTTACACGTTTTTATATTTTGTAGGTGTTCATGGACGTTGGAGCGTAAACGAGCAACTTTGGTCGAGCCAAGAACACCTAATACGAGAGCATGGAGTAATAATAGTATATAATAATAATATTAATAATATAATAATCTACATCTATATATATTGCAAAGGGAGAAATCCTACATGTCATACTCTTATGCAATCTCTCATTTGAAAGATGCCACATAGGATGTGATGTGGCAAGTGTAAACCAATTAAAAAAAAGAATAAATATGATTTAACCTAATCTATTATAATCTTTAACCTAATCTATTAAATACCTAATCTACTAAATCTAAATATTAAAACTTTATTATTTTTACTCTTATGTTTCCTCCCATAACTTTTAAACGTTAATATCTTTTATATACGAGATTTTTTAAAGAAAAAAATTACACCAAATTAACGAGCGTTTTATTATCTTTCCAACGAGTACCATAGTGCTATATAAAAAACGGAGAAAAAAATGACTATTTTTGTAACCCGACAGGTATTGTGTCGGGTTTGGAATTAGTTTAAAAAATTGTGGGTTTGGGTCGGGTCTGGGATTAGGTGATACCCAACCCGATTACCCGAAACAACATACCCAAATACCCGAACTATATACTCATGAATTTTTTAACGCATCACATAACCCTTAGACTAATGCGTTCGATATTTCAATAATTAACTTTTTTTTTCTTATTTCATGTTAGTTCTTTTTAGAATGATCGATTACAAACTTCTGAATTCATTTGTAATGGCACTAGATTTATACACCGGCACAGAGATTCGTATTTTTTATATTTGAATATGATAACTTATGGCGGAGATTTGTTTAAAATAATAATAATAATAATAATAATATATTTTATTATGTCATATTAGATATTTCAACCCGGGACGCTCCCGGGATAAAAACTAGTAATAATAATAATATATAAAAAAAAACAAAATAAAAGGTTAGTTGGGCTCGTGGCCCAACCTAGCACAAAACTACAACATTAAAAAAAAAGTCGGTGATATATGTTAGGGATATAATATTTTTTGGACGGCAGCAATTGTTGATTCGAAGGTTATAATTCATTCGACTTCGACAAACAGAAAAAAAAAAAAGAAGAGCGAACAGGAGGAATTTTAGAATGGCAGTGGAGGAGAAAAGGTCCCGGGCACGTTAAAGATCAATATTCAAGGAGCATCGGGTTTGATTTAGTTTTCGTTTATTTTCTTTATAGACATGGTTAAAACTATTTTTATTTATTTTGTGATGATGTTTCTAAATATTATAGGCTAAAACTTTTATTGGTGACTTGGGATGATGAACTAGATTATGGTTTTTAATTAAAGACTTATGTTTTCCGTTCTGGATGTGTTGGGTTACATGATTTAATTTTTATGTTTGATTTTGAATATTTGTGTACTGACACTTTTTGATTTGATTACTTGTTTGTTGGTTTTGATGTTCTAGGCATATATGAATATCCCCTAGATCTAGAAATCATTATAGTTTGATTAACTTTTGTTGTCGAGCTAGTTCTTGCAGTTAGGAATAGCGCAAGTTTAACAGGTTTTTAAAATCAATTAACTAAGGTGTGCAATCCCTTCCCGAATGTTAGGAATATAATTCGGGATTGCTAGGTTGACTAACTAGGCATTGTTTGGTAGTTTGGTTATCGCTGGGGCGAGACCGGTTACTTATTCGTGTTTAGAGTTTTCTTAGGATTTCATTCGTATTAGTTAAGTCTGCTTCGCAGTTTGGGAGTTTTCGATCCAAGAGTGGTGGATTAAAGGATTACTGTGGGATTTGGTTTCGCTGGCGCGATCCACTTTCATTTTAGCATCTCAATACTTGTCCCGCCTTGAGTCTAGTCGGCTATCCTTGACAGGAGGTTTATTAGATAAGAACAGGGTCTCCAATCGGATTACTTAAGTCAGCTTTTATAACCAGTCTAGGGATTCTACCCAGGTTACCAGCCTTCTTCCTATCTGATTTCGCCTGTTCCTTAAGTTCGTATTAGTTGCCGAGTTAAGTTAAGTTTAATCTATTTAGTTTAATTAAGTTTATAATTATTAGTTTAACCCCCCATATAAGTATTTATTTATTTAGGCTAGTATTCGGTAGAGGTTGTGATCTAGAGTTGCATTCGCGTCTTTGGGTTCTATACTCGGTCTTATCTGTTTACTGCTTTGCGACCGGTACACTTGCCGTGCGTGTGTAGTTTTTAGGTGAGTCGTTTTAATTAAAGCTTGTGTTATTTTTATATATACATTTACACACATCAGGTATTGTATCTTACATGGAATGATGGAGCTTCCTTGGTTGTTTCCTAGTTTAGTATAACATGTGTGAATGAAAGGGACATTTGTTGCCTTGGGGACCTTCGACCGACCTTATCAAGAGGGAAAAGAGATGAGGAATTGTAGGAAAGGGACTTTTCATGTGACTCCTTGTCTTCGGCCGAGAATTTAGGATGGGAAAAGTGTTAGTTTTGTTAGTTATATGGATGAGGAAGGGACTATGGTTGGTTATAGGGTGGTAAGGAGTTGACTTAGCTATTTTAGTGAAAGATTGGAACTTGTGCACCTTCCTTTTTGGGTCCTAGAACCGGCCGAGGATAGGTGTAAGGGGTAGGTTCTTCTTTTGCCAAGATATATCATGTTATGGATGTGTTTATGTGTGTATGGTTGTGTATATACATATGAGTATAGCTTGTGTAGTTCCAAGACAAGTGGCTTTGCTATGATCCAAGACTTAACATATTATGTTAATAGTGTCATGATTGTACATTGTTTTTGTTAAGTAATCTCTAGTTACCCTTTGGTATAGGAATATCATCGGGTCTAGAAATGGTGAGAGTTGATTAAGTTTTGTGCCTCTTGATGACGACATTAACATGTATTTTGTGCATCTTAACATCGTTATTTGTTTCCATGTTCATGTGTTAAAGAGAGCTTACCATACGTTAGGGTATAATAACCATTTTGAGTGCTTGTTTTTGTGATTGTTCGGGTGTTATATGACTAAACAAGTGTCCCATGTTGAGTTTTCTGATCATTCTTGCTTCACTAGACTGGGGGGGGGGGGGGTATAATGCATGGAAATTGTGAAATGATGCACATAAAATGACAATTATAAATGAAAAACGTATGGATGTTGACCGGGTTTATTGACTGTTGTCACAACTGGTTTTCATGGAAGAGTTGGATCAGTTTTTCTTTGTTCTTCCAGCTTCTTATATGTCTCAAGCAACCTTAGCTCAGACCACTTAGAAACAAACTTCATTTCTCCATATTTAGCTTCAACCAATTCAGCTCTCATTCTCTTGAACTTCAAAGCTCTGACAGGGTCTTTGCCTTTTCTGAAGTCAGGAACAGATGCTTTTTGATTTGGTTGCTTGTTCAGTTCTTCAATTCTGTTCAGTTCTTCTTTAAAGCCTGAATGGTCCAGCCAGCAAAATGTTTTCTATTTGCTTTGTAAGGTTGTGCTGCCATAATCTGATCTAGAAGAGAATCTCTTATCAACTTTACCATTTCACCACTAATGGGCTTGTTGGACATAGACTTGCTCAAGTCCTTAGCAAAGTCTTCAATCCTTCTTAACTTGCTAAGTTCTGCTGAATGGATGCCCTGAGCAGTCCTGTCATCTTTCCCTTTACATCCCTCTTTGATGATCAAATATGTCTGCTGTGCCTTCTGTTACAAATACTCATCAACATTTTTAGGCTTAGGCAGATTCAGGCTAGCAAGAGATAGGAAAGATAATTGTGATGAATCCTTAGTATTGTAGAAGGATTGAATTTCCCCCTTGATTATGCCAAGCTCAAGAGGATACTGAATAACCAATGGAATCATGGATGGTGGTGGTCTTTTAGTGGTGGAGGAATGTGGTGAAAATTTTGAAGTGTGTGGTGAAATGGATGATAGTGGAATGGCTGGCATGTTCAGATCATGGTGGTGTAGGTGTGGTTTCAATGTTTTCACCTTGTACTACAAAATTGGATTTTCTTTTTCTTTTGTACAAGATGGTGGGTGATGATGGTGATTGAGGTGTATGAACATTTGTTGGCACTTGTTTAGTACCAGCAGATGCTTGAGGTGGTGAAGATGGTGTGGGTGTGATGGTTAGGACTAAAGCAGTGGTGGTGGTTGTTGTGGTGATTGGTTTAGTGGTTTAGGTGGCAGCAGTTGTTTGAGTAACAGAGGTTTTAGTTTTTGATGTTGGTAGTCTGACATGTTGAGCAGGCCTTTTCTTCCTTTTGGAGGAACCAACATTTTCTTTTTCCCGCTGTTCCATCTCTTTTCTTTTTGAAAGTTTTTCTGCTTTTGTTTCCAATGTTTCAGCCCTGACTTGTTTTGCTTCAGCAGCCTTTTTAGCTAAGACATTGGCAGATTCATCAATCTTCTTTGCCTTGTCAGCTTTGGCAGTTTCAGCAGTGGTTTTAGAAGCAGACCCTGGTGTATTTGCAGGCTTTTGTTGAGTAGACTTTTGTGCTTGACCCTTTTGAGAAGGTGGAACCACAAAAGGATCCAGCTTTGGTAGCCTATCTCTACCACTCTCCCCCTTTTTGGCATCATCTGTTGTGAATTCATCATCATCTTCATCTCTAAGAATGGTTGTAGGGGCAGAGCCAATGGTCTTCAACGGATGTTCTTTTATCTCTTTAATGTCTTCTTGGGTATCATTGAACCTAGCATCTACCATATTTCTGATCATGGTCATGTATGTTTCTTGGGTCTGATCTGCTAGTTTTCTGTGAGATATGATGATGGTATTGACAGATTTCCATAGCTCACTAGCAATCTCTTGGGTGGATGGTTGACTTTGTGTGAGGGTAACCAAGGTTTGCATCATGGTTTTGATATCTGATTTGATTTCAGTCACAGATGACTCAATGGTATTCACTCTCTCCGTCAATTCTTGGTATCTTAATCCATCACCTAACTTAATAGGATCATCTGAATTTCTCAGTGGTAGTTGTAACTGGTTCAGTCCTAGGAGGTGAGTCCATGGAAGAGAAACCAGATGCCCCTTTGTCTTGGTACTGGGGACTTCCAACTGGAGTATGGGTCACTTTTGTGGCCTCAGCAGTTGTTGCCTTCAAGGAAGTCTGAGCAATGTAACCACTGTCCTGAAGTTAGACAATAGTCTCTACAACAGTAGTGGCTGCTTCATTTGAAATAGCACCTTGAGTTGCATGTAACTCAAAGGGTGTGGCCTCCTCAGTTCGTGGGCTAGCTACTTGACTTTTCTCAAGACAAGTCACTTGTTGAAGTATGCTCTCAGTGATAGGTTGTTGAGAGGAACTGGTAGAGTCCTGAGTTTTGTCAATAGCTTCGAACAGTGTTTGCATGGTAGGTGGAATAGGAGGATTTTGTGATGGTGAGGGTTATGGAGTGAAAAGAGAGTTAGCCCTGGGAGAAGGACATGTAAACAGATGTTCAAGTGAACCATCTGTTTCATGATGTGTGTGCCATTGGCTTACAACATGATCCTTTTGAGAGGATGCATGAGGATTTTGGATGGGTAGAGATATATCCAATTGTTGAGAGGAAGTATCAACACTGGTTGTTTGTTGCATTTGTGTTACAACAGGAATTTCCTCTGGTATCTCATCTTCCAGAGTCACCGTTTTGGTTTTCTTTTTGGTGGGCTTAGTGGAAGGAAGTTTCTTTTTGGAAGTGGCTGGTGTGGGTTTCAGCAACAGAGGTTTGCACAACAGTTGTTGTCTTAACACTCTTTGCTTATGTTTTGCAAACTTTTTCTTTCGTTGATTTTTCTTGGGTGTTAGGACCCATCATTCTTGTAAAAGTTTCTTGGGAGAGGCCGTTCATTTGAAGGCTTTCACCCTGTTTGAAATCCTTTTCAGGTAATGTAACATCCGGAAAAAATCGATATGTTTCCGTACGTAATTAGTATATGTAATTAATGGTTTAAGTGCATGTTTAAATTAATTGGATTAATTTAACTAGTGCCGTAGAGAATAGCAAATTCCCCATAAGATGCATAGGAATGCACACGTTTAATGACGAAGCATGATGGGATCATGTGCGAATAAACTTGTCCGGTACGGACGTTGGTGATTACCCGGTAAAAATTAAATAAACGAAAAAAGATCCCGGACACCCAGGATATAAAATAAAGGGTATTTTCATGAAATATAATGTGTTTTGGAACTCCAAAACCATAAATGAAAACTCTAATTACAAATCTCCCGGTAACGAATAAAGTGCACGTATCGCACCCGATACGCGAATAACTTATAATTTCACCCAACGAAAGCCTAACTAACCAACCAACACTTAAACTAGGCTATGTTTAAGGGTAGTTGAAGCTTAATTAAGTGTCTTAAATATCGCGAAATCAAAACAAAACCGAACCGAACCTCGCTCAAAATAATATATAATGTAACATGTGAAAAAAAAAATTGTGGGACCCCAAATCAAGCCTAAATCCGGCAACCTCACCCATCCATACCAAAATCTTATTTTTTTTTATTAAATAGATTTGGATGAGTTGGAAGTATGGTTATAAGGATCTTGAGATGATTTGGTGTACTTGAAGATTTTATATAATATATGGTTGTCTTCATATTTCTATCACCAAAATTCATTTCCTATTTCTTGTTCCTTGGTCGTAGATCCCCTACCCCCACCATAATTTTTATTTCCAAGTTTTAAGCATCAAATTCTTATATAATCAAACCTCAAATCAAACCTTTTTAGTGTGTTATCAAGCTTGGAGCTTAACCATTTGGAAGAACACACAAAAACCCCATCCAAATCAAGAGTTTTTATCTCCCCTAGCCTTGTGCTAGTTATAAGTGTTCTTGATCTTATTCTTGTTCTTGAAAGTTTATGTTTTGTTGTTTTTGAAGCAAGTTGTACATAAGTGTTTAACAAGGTTTTTAACATAAGATGTGATGTGTTTTATCAAGTTAAAATGGATGTTTAAAACTAGTTAAATGAACCGTGGGTTTGATGATGATGGATGATGATGTTTTAAGTTGATAAAAGTCACATAATCATGTTTAAAATGTTGATCAAAGCATAGATTGTTATGGTAACTTGAATACACTTGAAAGTGATGTTGATCATCTTAAAATAACTATCTAAAGCTTAATAACATATTGATCTTGTGAGAAATGTTGAAATATAAAGTTTACATAACATAAGAAACAAACATAATGTTAACATTTTGGGCAAATTGGACTTAATACCCAAAGTACACCTATTATTATCCTTAAGTAAGTTATTATGGACTTTGGACAAAGTTAGAACACAATAATAATAACCTTCCAAGACAAAGTTGATTTAATCAAGATTACTAGTTTTGTAATAAATTGTCACTTTTGGAAGTTCAAGGATAAAAATGTAACTTTTGAAAGTTTTGGGTGTTATTTGGAAGCTTTAAAAGTTAAAGGGTGAAAAGTGTCATTTTAGAAAGTTAAGTCCAAAAATGTGACATTTAAAAGTTTGGTGTTGAAAATGTAAACTTGGATAGTCAATGGTTAATTATTGAAAATATTTCCAAGACTTACAAAAATATGGTGTTTTTGTGTTAAATGTTATTTTTATAAAATTAGGATTTTATAAAAATACAAGTTACCAAAGGTTTTGGAAAAATAAAAACTAGGGCTTTTATTACAAAAATTGGTAATTTTAAAGACTTAGTAAAGTTTTATAAAAATGAACATTTTTATATTTATGGGAATATAAAAATGTTGGAGCGTTTTGGGGTTAAAACAACTAAGTCTTGGTTTTGGAAATACAAAAGTTATTTTATAAATTTCCAAATAAAAATATGGTGAAATTAATAGTGGTTAATTTCGAGTAAATCATATTGTCGGAAATTTGATATGAATAACTAAATACATATATATTTTCGGAAGTAGGAAAATAATATTCGACGTGAAGTATTTATTTCTACAAAATATATATATACGTAACTTATATTATTCGTGGAGCGAAAATATATAAGTTAAACGTTCGGACATGAATATGTTTTAACACGACAAGTTATCGGACAAGATGTAAAACGGACGAGAAAATATATATCGTACGAGACACGAATATATGTATTACGTCAAGGAAATATATATTTTATGAGATAAAATATATGAACTATCATGGGTGAAAAATATATATAACACTTTCCTAAGTGTTGGAACGTATTCGTGGGAGAACTTAATTGTAAAGTGATCTTTAAAGATTGCGCACGTAAAATTAAGTTAAGTCCGAGAACTTAACAAGTTAAAATATAAAATCGAATCGACAAGACCTAAGTATATTTATTTAAATGGGAAAATAAATATATGGAACAGTGAGTCGAGTCGAAAGTTATAAAACGAAAAGTCGAATCGACAAGATCTTAGTATATTTATTTAAATGGGAAAATAAATATATGGAACAGTGAGTCGAGTCGAAAGTTATAAAACGAAAAGTCGAATCGACAAGATCTTAGTATATTTATTTGAATGGGAAAATAAATATATGGAACAGTGAGTCGAGTCGAGGGAACATCAAATTGACAAGATCCTAGTATATTTATTTAATGGGAAAATAAATATACGGTAAAGTGAGTCGAGGCGAGTGTTGGAAAATGAAATCTCGATCGACAAGATCCTACTATAACTACTTAATGGGAAAGTAATTATGCGGTAAAGTGAGTCGAGTCGGAGATAAGTTTATCCGAGTTAGTAAATATATTGAAAACACATATATTAAATAATAAGATCATGATGTGATAAAATCGGGAAATGATCTTAGTTCGCGGCGACGAACCTAACTAACTTCAAGGATAATGTTGATATGTTTATTAAACATAAGTTAAGTGAAACTTATAACGGGGGTAATCCATCACCAACGGACCTAGGCACATGTTTTAAACGGGGAATTGTATAACAATTGTGTTGTTGGGAGTTGGGTGTACAACTTGCCGGTAAAACACACATGATAGGCTTAGTGACTCATACGTCTAAGAACGCCTGTAGGTATTTGACCTTGGATACCTGCTATTCTCTGGTATTTGTGCACGCTGAGTTTGAGGTGAGTTTTCACGGCCCCATTTTAAACTGTTTTTACGTTTTTGGGGGAAAGATATGTTTTGTTAAATTGCTGTAACACGTGGAATATAATATTTAGCACGGTGGGTACCTGGGTAACTGGAAACCACTTGGGGTAAGACCTCGCTGTTTACTGTAACCATTAATTCAGGGAAATGAAACCAAAGGGATATCTGGGTAGTACTATCGGTGCCTGACAAGGCCCACCTCTGGTTGATAGCGTCAACCTGGTAAAGACAAGAGGTGCATGTATTCTGAACTGAGTTGTTGTCCAAGAAGCAACTCGCGGGGCAATCTGTTGTATAGTCTTGGTTTGGTTATGGGCCCGGGAGGGAGTCGCCATCGTGATGTAGGAGCTAGCTACTCCACATATATGACACTACTTATATTATATTTCCGTTACATGCCGGTATTGCAATGTTTTGCTAGGTGAAATTAAAACCTGTGAACTCACCAATATGTATATATTGACGTGTCTTTTAAACATATCTTTCAGGCAATTAGGCTGCTGAAAGGAATGGCTAGTGCGGGGGAAATGGGGACGTCGGTCTTTTGGGGGTTTTACTTTTATTTTCCGTAGGTTCGGAATATAGTCGAAAAACCCTTTTGTTTAAACTAAACTTGTATGGATGTGTACGTTTGGAACAACGGAAACATCTTACGACGTCTTAATAATATGATCTTTTCTAAATAATTATTGTTTGTGTTAATCTCGACTTTGATATACTTTTCGAGCGTTGCGCCACGTGCTTCCGCCGTTGGCGTGGTGTGACAGAAGTGGTATCAGAGCCAAGGTTATAGCGAACTAGCATTTTGTAAAATCTAGATTATAACCGGTTTTGGCTCGAAAACAAAGTTTTCCAAACTAAAACACAACAAAATGTTTTTAGAAAAGAGAGAAATTTGTACATGGGATGTACAAGGGGAAATTCCGACCGACTAGCCATGTGTGTCAATGTATGAAGTATTAGAAAATACGGATAGGAATGTTTAGGTTCTGTGGGAATCCGATTTTCTAAGATTAGTTAATACATATACGTAGTACGGATATTTTGCCAGTAAGGATGTTGTGTCACGCTTCACATTAGTCCGCACTCTTTTATCGATCACCGGTACCAGCAAGTGGAAAGGATGCGGTAGTCTATGAGGAGCTCACTCGCTCACCGGTAGATGGGATGATCAGAAGGACTAATCTCTATCGCGATATTAGATGTCGCCGTGTTGTTTATGATTTGGAGGTGAAACTAGACCAAGTCTTTTGTTGTATAAAACCTTTGTTCGTTGGATCAGGAAACTCGGAACTAGCGGGCAACAAGATTACCTGGCAACGCAAATTATCATTACGGGTGCACACGTAATAATAGTTTGGGGTGCACGGTAACCTTGGTGGGCGCTAGGGCCGGGGTTGGTGATCATTCCTTGTCTTGTTGTTCTTCTTCTTTAGATTCAGTCTTGGTTTTGATTGACTAATGGGTTAAATGGGAGGTCTCATCGACGCCCTTGACTTCGGTCCTAGCTAGCCTAATGAGCTTTCTTTGACATTACCTTTAAGGTGCGAGCACGGAAGAGCTCGAACGCCTATTCATACGAATAATCTGACGCAAACCCTCGCTCTAGATAGGAACGGGAGATGAAAGCTTCCTTCTGTAGGAGTTGAATGCCTCCACCACAAAGTTCTTCCAAAGGAGCGGACTTACAAGTATACACGGCCTACCGAAGTGAGAAATGTCGAGTACGGTGCGTGGAAGGTTATACCTGGAACCTGGTGAAGACCTAGGGTGCGTCCCTACAAGACCAGTGCGTTTTGGGAACGGGACCCTGTGAGGATCAGATATGAGAATCGTGGCCGTGTGCTGCTGGATTGTTATTATAAATAAGTCATTCTCGATCCAACACATGCCCAAGTAGTCTTCCAGAGTCGGGTATTTTTTCTTCTCCTTTTGGAGGACAGAATTGAGGTTGCTAAGTTAGGAAGCTTGATCATTGTTACCTGGAAGGCTCGATAGCCCTCGTCTGAATCGACAGTATTGGTTGTGCCCATGCAGTCATGGACTGATGGTGAAATCAGTGTGCCACATTGCACACCCGCGAGTCAGAGGGCTTTGCTAAATTTCGATGATGTCAAAAATTCGGCCACTAATCACGACCGCGGCAACGATTGCCAGTGTTATGATGGCGGCGTGTAGTGGAACAACAAGCCCCAGTTGGCGTTTGGCTATGGACTCACTCGGAAGTGCATACGATTAACTCATGGGAAGCCACTGCTCGATGTGTTGAGTGTTCAAGTATGGATTAACACCCGTTGCAATAGCGCTGGATCGTATTCCGGAAGATGACTTGTGATGGGCTTAGCAGATCGGTGCTTATGTCATACTACTTTCCCAAGGTGCAAAGGTTGTCGTAAGACTCCTCTATCTACCTCCTGTTTGTTTTTCAAGGATTATTGGTAATCACGCTTCAGTCGATGAACGCCAGAGTAGGTTCGATACGTGTGTTGTGCCTGAATCCGGCATAAATTCTGGGGAGTGGAACCACACTTTGGGAATCGTAATTGTAAGGGTGTGTTCCATAAATGTCAAATGTTGCAAAACGATTTTTGCTGACATTGAAGTTCCCCCCTCAAATGAAGGACTACTGGATGTGGTCACGTTACTCTGTTAAATTAAACCTACCCATGGGACGACAATTCCATTGCTCTTGTTGCAATAACGTTCGTCACCTTCATCATGACGACGAGACTTTTTATCTATTTGGGGCGGAAATTGACGCGAAGTGTTTTCCATCAATCCCCATAGATATTGAGACGTTGCGTTCCCTCGTCACGGTGGTTTATAAACTAAGGTTGCAAGATCCATTCGTTATGGACAATGTGACCTGTCAAATCTCTTGTCATATTTCGATACTCTCACTGCGTGGCCTATCAGGAAGAAGGTCCACCGGTCTCACTTAGGTAGCAGAAAGGCATTCCAGTTGATGGCTATCGGTGCTAGGGCCAAAATAATATGCAAGAGGACTCTAATGAGAAGGATGACTCGGCTGGGTTGCCAGAGTCGGTATCGTTTTCATTCTATCAGGGTGTCTCGATATATCGTGATCCTTCTGCTTCTACTTGCTATTTTCGTAATGACCACTATCCTTGATATTGGGATAGACGGTGGTTGGTTTCTAGGTCCTATGGATACTAGTTACCCCACATATAATAACTACGACTAGTCTAAGGCTCCGGCCGAGCCTGATGTCGCTGCGGCTGTTATTGATCTATGGCTCAAGTAGATCCCGATGTTTTTGCTAAGTGTGTAGCTCTTGCTGAGTTTGTTGTTGTCAGTGAATCTGTAGCACTTATCGAGCTTGATGCCGTTGTTTCCATGTGTGTTGTTGAGCTTATGGTTGTCATAGTCTCTATAGTCCATGATGGGCTTGATGTTGTTTCTATGGCGCTTCTTGAGCTGATGCTGTTGATGTATTTGAAGCTCCTGCAAAGGTGAAGGTCGTTAACGAAGACGTCTCTATGACCGTTGTCAAGCTACTATGACCATGTCTGTATCTCCGTAGAGTTCGTTGTTGTTACTTCCATTTTCTTCGAGGCTTTCATTGAACTACTCATTATCTTTCCTTGGGCTCCTGCCAAGACTAATATTGACGATAGTTCTCAGGCTTGGGTTGAGTTTGTCAATGCTGCAGTTGCCACTATTCGAATGACTTATATTGAGCCTACGATCATTCTCCCTAAGAACAAAATTGGTCTGACAGTCTGCTAAATTATGCGGAACCCATCGTTTCCATTCCTGTTACGACTACGGATACCTTGGTTGACTCAATTGTTCCTACCATTGAGTCTATGGAGGATAGGTTTAAGGTCGAAGGCATGGATATAAATCCCGCCCCCACAAGTGAGCTGAGACGCACCGGGATGCGTGCTCACCATAACAAAGCTTTCTGTTGATGTGGACTGGGGGATTTTCCATATTGAGTGTCATATTGTCGTGTGCATTCATGCTGCTGTGTTACCCTTAGCGATTGTGCATGCTTGCAGTTGCATTATTTGCCGATTGCGTACCCATGTGGTTGCGTTTAGTTGCGTTGTTGACTATGCATTCTTGTTGTTGTGCTGCTCCTGCAGTAGCGTAGCCTTGTTTTCGTGTTTCCGTATTGTCGCATTGATCTTGTTGCGGTGTTGCCTTGTCGTCATGCTTCACGGTCGTCATGTTGTTCCTGTGCGGTGTTCCCTAGTTGATGTACTTCGTGGATGTGTTGCTGTCATGTTGTGTTATTTATACTATCGTGTTGCTCCATGGAGGTATTGCTGCAGCTGTTGGATTTCCTTGATGATATGATGACTTGTCGTTTGCTTCACTCTTGGTTTCCCTTGAGATGGAGACATCACCTAAACCCCTCGTTGCTGTCATTGTTTTACTTGTTTGATTGTGCAGTGCCGACATTGATTAGGCAAGATTTCTGGTGTCTAACGAACTTCCTGGGAGTCATACTAAGACACTCTAGTCTTAGTGTTAGCACATGTATCTCCCTAAAGTTCGAATCTCGTGGTAGTTCGAGTAAGTTGACCGAATCATGTGTCGACCTCTTTATATTCTCGCGTGTTTCGTGAGCATTACCTCTTCAAAATCTAAGGCATCAGTGACGCCTTAACATTTTACGCGCATTTTGGTCGACTAACCACATACGAATCATGTCGGAAAGAAATCCCGGGATCCACACCTGACGAGACGAGGCCCGTCCTTGTGATAAGGGATTTCGAATACGTCTCGAACCTGAAGGTATCGAGTAATTGCGAGCGATATTATGACCCATACCCTTGGGACTTGTAAGAGTTGAAGGACTCAATACATTATTTCTCATCCCAGTGGGTTTGTTTAACGAAATACGTGCCGGTGTGTCACACTGAAGATTATGGAAATACCATGGTGGACCGACCCATGGCGCGTGCATTGGTGGAGTCCCTGATACATGATCTCAGAGGTTTTGTGAAACCCTAAATCCAGAAGGGCGTATAGCATTGTCTACTCTATAAGGGAGCTACCCTATCATTATGAGATGGTCGATCAGCTCAGCCCTTCGATTAATATTGTTATTCCGCTGATGGTGGATTTGTTTTGTCTTGGTGTCGTTGCGTAGGTTCTTGGGATAGGGGAACCCTTTCGAGCTTGGGTCGATAGTGGTGTTCCCAGTTGTCCTTAGGAAGCATTGCTCGCGTTAGAGCAAAATCCCTTGTCTTAGACAGCCACTGTTGGGGGCACCATAGTAATGTAAGCTACCAGTCAGGGCGTATGGTACCTGACTAATCAGGATGAGCTTGAAGGCTTACGTATCGCGCCCATATATGTGACTAACTGGGTCATCGAATGGGATGCCTTATGGGAAGACTCAGGACTATCGCTTGTGATGCGATCTCAGTCGTCGTTTGTTTTTAAGTAACGACTTGGGCGCGTGAAGCCGTCAGGCCAAATGTGAAATCTATGTCAAACGCATGCATCTATGACTCGATTTCGCCATTTACCTCGAAAGATTCCGAAGGGATGGAACCTTCGACGAGTAAGGGTTCCGGTTTCAAGACTCCTTTCACTCAGTTCTCTGCCAAGGATCTAAAAGTCAATTTAACGGCGTGTGGCCTGGATTATCCAGAATTGACTTACTAGGTTGCTAATATCGATAGGACACCAGTGCCCATGAGGCACATATAACGGAACAGGTACTAGATACCCTAGTTTTGGGTAGCTACCGGTGTTCTGTATACCGTGTCGGTGGAGACCAGCATGTCGAGATACGGTCGAGATCCTATCCCTTGTTTATTGCGGCAACCACATCGTGATAATTTATATGCATCATTTTCGTGTCGACCAATGTGACAGAGTGATGTGAGCCTCTAGTCCTATGTGTTTAAGTCGGCTTTTAATTCGCGGGGATTGTGGAATCGTACGGACTGGGTGTTATATATACATTGCTTACTGTCAGGGAGCTGAGGGGAGAAGGCGACAAAGAAACTTTGACCTCCATCAGTCCCTACTAGACGCCCTAGTACCATTAACCACAATTGCTCGGGTGGGAGGTAGCAAATCAGCACCTAGAGGATCCTACGGAAATGAAGTCCCATTTTTAATGTGGTTGTTCGGTCGACAAGAACCTGGTGTATTTATCTTAATGGGGAGATAAATATACGGTAAAGTGAGTCGAGCCGAAGGATAAATAAAATGGAATACCCGACGAGGTTTCCAAGTGGACTTTTATGATCATTATGTGGTGCGGTAAGATCACTTGTTTGACGTTACCATACCACCCGAGGGGTCCCGTGGTCGGGATGTGACCTGAGCGATGATTGATTGCTGTTGCGAACCCTCTTATTTTTTTATACTCATCCGTAGCTCCAAGATGGGGCAGTTGGATAGCTACCTGTACTCTTGGAGAGTCGTGGCTAGACACTGGATTGCCGACTTCTTTATATCGGATTGTAGTAGTCACTCTATCTCAAGTTTGACAAACTATGTACCCTAGCCTGGGATACTCGATTTGAGATGGGTATGGCTTGTCATTTACGGAAAAATTGAATGTACTTGACGGGATTGTTCCGTGTTGTCACGATTGATGTCCGTGGCACATCGAGTTCGTGTGCTTCATCGCCAGAATTTCCTATGTGATAAGAATTATCATCCCAGCGTTCGGGGTGTACTGCTCGAAGCCCTTTGGAGGGCATACGTGTACATCTCTAGTACGTCGAATGACAAGCGGAGATAGGCACATAATCTGGGTTGAGCTTTTCAAGAGATGGCCAATAAATCTTGCAGATTAGAAACCATTCGGATCAGATGCGAACCTATTAAGAAGTCATACAGACAAGGCGTAGGCCTTAAGAACTTCAAACTGATAATAGGTTTACACTAAGAGTCATACTCTGGGAGAGTGTTGGTAAGCATAGAAATTATAGTAGGCCAAATTCTTGATACTCCAGTGGCACGGAGGTATCGATCAAAATTGGTCTAGTGGCGATTAAGCTCGAATTATCGCAAGAGCTTAAATGGGGCTCTTGATGAATCCCGCAAGTCTGGCATGAGGAAGCATTGTCAATTTCCTCGACCGACGGAAGTTCGGTTGACGTTAAGCTCTACTATTTCGGGAAACCGATAAATGTATCAAAGTGGGGTGCCCAAGAGCTTAGCCATAGTTGGACTGTGATACTGTAATCGTTAGAGCACTAAGCGGGAACCTAGCATGAACCTGGGTTCACTTAGGGAAGAGGAGATCTCGTGAAGCGCAAACAACCCGCCCTGTTCAAGGATATTATTGTAATGGACAACTTGAACTGAATTCCGGGACGGAATTCTCTTAACGGGGGGAGAATGTAACATCCGGCAAAAATCGATATGTTTCCGTACGTAATTAGTATATGTAATTAATGGTTTAAGTGCATGTTTAAATTAATTGGATTAATTTAACTAGTGCCGTAGAGAATAGCAAATTCCCCATAAGATGCATAGGAATGCACACGTTTAACGACGAAGCATGATGGGATCATGTGCGAATAAACTTGTCCGGTACGGACGTTGGTGATTACCCAGTAAAAATTAAATAAACGAAAAAAGATCCCGGACACCCAGGATATAAAATAAAGGGTATTTTCATGAAATATAATGTGTTTTGGAACTCCAAAACCATAAATGAAAACTCTAATTACAAATCTCCCGGTAACGAATAAAGTGCACGTATCGCACCCGATACGCGAATAACTTATAATTTCACCCAACGAAAGCCTAACTAACCAACCAACACTTAAACTAGGCTATGTTTAAGGGTAGTTGAAGCTTAATTAAGTGTCTTAAATATCGCGAAATCAAAACAAAACCGAACCGAACCTCGCTCAAAATAATATATAATGTAACATGTGAAAAAAAAAATGGTGGGACCCCAAATCAAGCCTAAATCCGGCAACCTCACCCATCCATACCAAAATCTTATTTTTTTTATTAAATAGATTTGGATGAGTTGGAAGTATGGTTATAAGGATCTTGAGATGATTTGGTGTACTTGAAGATTTTATATAATATATGGTTGTCTTCATATTTCTATCACCAAAATTCATTTCCTATTTCTTGTTCCTTGGCCGTAGATCCCCTACCCCCACCATAATTTTTATTTCCAAGTTTTAAGCATCAAATTCTTATATAATCAAACCTCAAATCAAACCTTTTTAGTGTGTTATCAAGCTTGGAGCTTAACCATTTGGAAGAACACACAAAAACCCCATCCAAATCAAGAGTTTTTATCTCCCCTAGCCTTGTGCTAGTTGTAAGTGTTCTTGATCTTATTCTTGTTCTTGAAAGTTTATGTTTTGTTGTTTTTGAAGCAAGTTGTACATAAGTGTTTAACAAGGTTTTTAACATAAGATGTGATGTGTTTTATCAAGTTAAAATGGATGTTTAAAACTAGTTAAATGAGCCGTGGGTTTGATGATGATGGATGATGATGTTTTAAGTTGATAAAAGTCACATAATCATGTTTAAAATGTTGATCAAAGCATAGATTGTTATGGTAACTTGAATACACTTGAAAGTGATGTTGATCATCTTAAAATAACTATCTAAAGCTTAATAACATATTGATCTTGTGAGAAATGTTGAAATATAAAGTTTACATAACATAAGAAACAAACATAATGTTAACATTTTGGGCAAATTGGACTTAATACCCAAAGTACACCTATTATTATCCTTAAGTAAGTTATTATGGACTTTGGACAAAGTTAGAACACAATAATAATAACCTTCCAAGACAAAGTTGATTTAATCAAGATTACTAGTTTTGTAATAAATTGTCACTTTTGGAAGTTCAAGGATAAAAATGTAACTTTTGAAAGTTTTGGGTGTTATTTGGAAGCTTTAAAAGTTAAAGGGTGAAAAGTGTCATTTTAGAAAGTTAAGTCCAAAAATGTGACATTTAAAAGTTTGGTGTTGAAAATGTAAACTTGGATAGTCAATGGTTAATTATTGAAAATATTTCCAAGACTTACAAAAATATGGTGTTTTTGTGTTAAATGTTATTTTTATAAAATTAGGATTTTATAAAAATACAAGTTACCAAAGGTTTTGGAAAAATAAAAACTAGGGCTTTTATTACAAAAATTGGTAATTTTAAAGACTTAGTAAAGTTTTATAAAAATGAACATTTTTATATTTATGGGAATATAAAAATGTTGGAGCGTTTTGGGGTTAAAACAACTAAGTCTTGGTTTTGGAAATACAAAAGTTATTTTATAAATTTCCAAATAAAAATATGGTGAAATTAATAGTGGTTAATTTCGAGTAAATCATATTGTCGGAAATTTGATATGAATAACTAAATACATATATATTTTCGGAAGTAGGAAAATAATATTCGACGTGAAGTATTTATTTCTACAAAATATATATATACGTAACTTATATTATTCGTGGAGCGAAAATATATAAGTTAAACGTTCGGACATGAATATGTTTTAACACGACAAGTTATCGGACAAGATGTAAAACGGACGAGAAAATATATATCGTACGAGACACGAATATATGTATTACGTCAAGGAAATATATATTTTATGAGATAAAATATATGAACTATCATGGGTGAAAAATATATATAACACTTTCCTAAGTGTTGGAACGTATTCGTGGGAGAACTTAATTGTAAAGTGATCTTTAAAGATTGCGCACGTAAAATTAAGTTAAGTCCGAGAACTTAACAAGTTAAAATATAAAATCGAATCGACAAGACCTAAGTATATTTATTTAAATGGGAAAATAAATATATGGAACAGTGAGTCGAGTCGAAAGTTATAAAACGAAAAGTCAAATCGACAAGATCTTAGTATATTTATTTAAATGGGAAAATAAATATATGGAACAGTGAGTCGAGTCGAAAGTTATAAAACGAAAAGTCGAATCGACAAGATCTTAGTATATTTATTTGAATGGGAAAATAAATATATGGAACAGTGAGTCGAGTCGAGGGAACATCAAATTGACAAGATCCTAGTATATTTATTTAATGGGAAAATAAATATACGGTAAAGTTAGTCGAGGCGAGTGTTGGAAAATGAAATCTCGATCGACAAGATCCTAGTATAACTACTTAATGGGAAAGTAATTATGCGGTAAAGTTAGTCGAGTCGGAGATAAGTTTATCCGAGTTAGTAAATATATTGAAAACACATATATTAAATAATAAGATCATGATGTGATAAAATCGGGAAATGATCTTAGTTCGCGGCGACGAACCTAACTAACTTCAAGGATAATGTTGATATGTTTATTAAACATAAGTTAAGTGAAACTTATAACGGGGGTAATCCATCACCAACGGACCTAGGCACATGTTTTAAACGGGGAATTGTATAACAATTGTGTTGTTGGGAGTTGGGTGTACAACTTGCCGGTAAAACACACATGATAGGCTTAGTGACTCATACGTCTAAGAACGCCTGTAGGTATTTGACCTTGGATACCTGCTATTCTCTGGTATTTGTGCACGCTGAGTTTGAGGTGAGTTTTCACGGCCCCATTTTAAACTGTTTTTACGTTTTTGGGGGAAAGATATGTTTTGTTAAATTGTTGTAACATGTGGAATATAATATTTAGCACGATGGGTACCTGGGTAACTTGAAACCACTTGGGGTAAGACCTCGCTGTTTACTGTAACCATTAATTCAGGGAAATGAAACCAAAGGGATATCTGGGTAGTACTATCGGTGCCTGACAAGGCCCACCTCTGGTTGATAGCGTCAACCCGGTAAAGACAAGAGGTGCATGTATTCTGAACTGAGTTGTTGTCCAAGAAGCAACTCGCGGGGCAATCTGTTGTATAGTCTTGGTTTGGTTATGGGCCCGGGAGGGAGTCACCATCGTCATGTAGGAGCTAGCTACTCCACATATATGACACTACTTATATTATATTTCCGTTACATGCCGGTATTGCAATGTTTTGCTATGTGAAATTAAAACCTGTGAACTCACCAATATGTATATATTGACGTGTCTTTTAAACATATCTTTCAGGCAATTAGGCTGCTGAAAGGAATGGCTAGTGCGGGGGAAATGGGGACGTCGGTCTTTTGGGGGTTTTACTTTTATTTTCCGTAGGTTCGGAATATAGTCGAAAAACCCTTTTGTTTAAACTAAACTTGTATGGATGTGTACGTTTGGAACAACGGAAACATCTTACGACGTCTTAATAATATGATCTTTTCTATTGTTTGTGTTAATCTCGACTTTGATATACTTTTCGAGCGTTGCGCCACGTGTTTCCGCCGTTGGCGTGGTGTGACAGGTAATACCTTTTGTAGGATAACACTTAAAAGTCTTGGGTATAGTAGAAAAGCATTGTTTGACCCAGACTTGACAACCTTCACATTTGCTACCAAATCTAGAAACAGTCCTTGGGATAGATTGTAGTCAGTGATTGACAAAATGGCATATCCAAAGTACTGAACTTTCAATCGGATTTCATTAAAAGAAGTAGTTTTAGCAAAGAGGCGTATGAGTAAAGTATGAAAGAAAAATTTCATGGCTGGGAGGAAAAACTTTTTGAAAATTGTTGCCCCAGTCATTTGACCTTCATAACCTCTCTCTATGAACTCTGTGTGAAGTTCAGTTTTATCAAAAGAATCTTTACCAGCCAGGTCATTCAGTGAGAAGGTTGTGGATATGGTTTGGGGGTTATGGTGACATGTGTATCTCCAATTTTTGAGATAATGGATGTAGTCTTTTTATCTGTTAATAGGGTTTCAGCATTCAACCAGAACTCTTGGAGAGTGTCAAGATATATCAAAGAAGTGTTAGTGAGAACAAGCAAGTATTTGGGTTCAGTTAATATGTCGATGATAGAATGAAAATGACGGTTTTCCTCTATTTTAGACAGATATGGTAAATAATTGTGAGGAGCTTTCAATTGAAGATCCATGTTTTGGATTTCAGTAAGAAAGTTGATGAATTTAGGGTGAGGGTTTAAGGTTGATGGAAAGCGGTTTTAAGAATTTTGAATTCAATGAGACAGTGGAACAACTGTTGGGGATAAACAGGGTTTTTATAGTCTCAGGTGGAAACCGCTGATGTGGCCAAAGCACTGCTTTTAAGAGCATATGTGGCATACATCTGATGGAAGGTCTATTTTGGTGGATGACAATTGTTTATAACATCTGTTGACTAGTCAACAGATGTTTGTGAAAACAGTTGTTTTATTTGACAGATGTTTGAAACAGATTTTTCAACCAGCAGTGGTTGTGTTATCTGATCAGAGTTTTGAAACATATTTTTCAACCAATAGATGATACAATTAATGAAACAGTGGTTGTTTTATCTTGAATAGATTTTTCAACCAAAACTATTTATAAGGGTGGATTTTTTATTTTCTGACAACATTTTAATGCTTTTATTCATGAAAACATTTTTTGTTTTAATCCATGTTTTGCATTCCAATCCGAGAGATCAGATTTGCAAAGGTAGATGTGTTTAAAGCTTTTGTCAACACATCAGCCAACTGATCCTCTGTTGGAACATGGTGAAGAGAAATCAAACCTTTTTCATAGCTTTCTCTCACAAAATGGGAAACTGGATTTTTGATGATATTTTCAACTGCTTGACTATCCAGCATGAGTGGAGTCCTCAGGGCAGTTATACCAAAATCTAGTAGCTGATTTTGAAGCCACATTAGTTGGGCTATACAGCTTGCAGCAGCAATGTATTCAGCCTCTGCAGTGGATGTTGAAACAACTGCTTGCTTTTTGCTTTGCCAAGAGACCAAGGCATTGCCTAAGAATTGGCACCCACCTGATGTTGACTTCCTTGTGGTTTGACAACCAGCAAAATCACTGTCTGAATAACCTGAAAGCTCAATATTCTCATTAGCAGGGTACCAGATACCAAGTGTGGGAGCACCTTTTAGGTATCTGAATATCCTTTTCACAGCTATAAGATTTGAATTTCTAGGTGATGCCTGGGATCTTGCACAGACACAAGTGGCAAACATAATGTCTGGACTAGATGCAGTTAAGTACAATAAAGACCCAATCATACATCTATAATGTGTCTGGTCAACCAGTTCATCTTTACCATCAACAGTGAGTAACTTGGTGGTACTCATGGGTGTACTACATGGTTTACAATCATTCATTTCAAATTTTGTAAGCAGGTTTTTAACATACTTATTTTGGTGAATAAAGTTCCATTTTGCAATTGCTTGACTTGGAGACCAAGGAAGCATTGGAGTTCACCCATGGCACTCATTTCAAACTCTGATGTCATGAGTTTTCTTAACTCTTCACAAATTTTGTTACATGTAGATGCCGTTTTGCGACTAATGATTAGATAACTAACATGTGTTAATGGGCAAATGTATATCAGAAGGGGCGAAGGAGTTTTAGAGTGGGCGAAGGAAGATTGATCATGGACGAAGGAAGATCAGGAATACACTGAAGATTACATTCGACCAGTTCACTGGGCGAATGTGGATTTGGCTTACCTTCGACCAGTAAGTATGGGCGAAGGAACAGTGGCTATAAATAGAAATCAAGTTTTTGTAATGTATAACGAGTCTTAGAGAGTGTGTGTTTTGTGTGTGTGTTCCTGAGAGGTTAGAGATTATCTGTTTGAGGTCTAGATTAACTATTATCAGTCTGTAAAGGTTTAATTGAACAAGTTAATCTATGAAAAGCATTTAAAATGATCTTGATTGTGTTTTGATTGAGTTTACTTCAGTTTGTTCTAAGCTAGGGTTTCCGCACCTGGTTTAGCAACTTGTATGATCATATAATCCTGTGTTTTTGTCAAATCCGTTCCTCTACAAAGTGGTATCAGAGCGTAGAGGATCATACAACAACAAATTGATAAACTCAGAGCTGATTTGAACATAATTTTCATCAATTCACATCTGTTTTCAACTAAAAATGGTTTTTGTGTGTTTTTGAAAGATTTAGAGGTGATTTTGTGGTTAAAATTCAAAATTCCAAGTTTTAAAGTTGTTTCAAATCATCTCCGAAGCATAACCTGATCAAGATCAATCAAATCCACAAACTTTTGAAAATCTGAGATCAAAATAACCGTTTTTCAAAGTGTAACCGTTTTTCAAAACAGAGATATGGGCGAACCTGAGTTTAGTGGGCGAATGTGTGAGTGTTTGGTCGAAGGAGAGTAGATTTTCGGGCGAACGTAGTTATTTTTGGACGAACGTATAAGTTTTCACTTGAATTTCTTACATTCGGGCAGATTTTTGTTCCTTCGGTTCATCGGGGGTACGAAGGTGAAATCTAAACGGACGAACGTAGGGATTATTGGACGAACGTAGGAAGATTTTGTTTAATTTTTACTTTCTGGTGAATCCTACTTTCGGGTGAAAGTGTTTTGGGCGAACCTAAGACAAAAGGGACGAACCTGACAGCTTTGTGGACGAACCTAGAACAGTTTTTGTGAAATTTTTTTAAGTGTTGAATTTTTCGAAGTGCGTGACTATGTGGCGTTATCAGACTACTCCTACACCAGCAACTACACAACCACAACAGCAAGTGATGGACCCATGGACCGTGGCAGCACAGAAGACGAACACACAGTCTTCGCAGCCGGTTAACTACATGACTCAGAGTGCACCTACAGTACCACAGTCTGACTACTGGGGAGTAGCAGCAGCGGTGGTAAACACTCAAACTACTAATGCTATTTCCACACTGATTAATGATTTGTCTTCAGGTAGCGGGACTCGGCCACCGAAGCTCATGGAAATTCAGGAATACAATCAGTGGCAGAAAAAGTTCAAGATACACTTGGAAGGCATGGGAGTAGAAGGTGCTGAAGCATGGAACATGATAGCTAAAGGATACACACCACCAGTTCTGGAGAACACAGGTGAACCAGTGCCATTGGAGAGCATGGCGGAGGATGAGAAGAAAAAGTTTGCTGTGGAAAAGAAGGCGTTCTCACAACTGACACAAGCCATTACTAATGATCTTTTGCATCAGTTTGGGACGTGCACAACTTCGAAGGCTTTGTGGGATATGCTTAAAAGGAAGCATGATGGGAATGAGAAGACTAGGAATTTGAGGATGGAAGAGCTTGTTAAGGAGTTTGAGAATTTTTCATATGTTGGAAATGAAACTTTGAAAGAACTAACTCCTAGATATAATCATTTAATATCTGAATTGTCTAGTTATGGTGTACAGATCCCTATGGCTAAACAGGTGGACAAGTTTGCTGAAGCATTACCACCTAACTGGGATCAGCATGTGGATGTTTTGAAGGAAAAGGATGCTTTTCAATACTGGTCGCTTCAAGAGTTCGTAGAGAAGCTGGAGAACAAAGAGTTGGAAGAGAAGAGGAAGGCTAGGAGAGCACAGATTCCTCAGAATCCAAACTTATACTTTGGAGGATCTTTAGTTCCAGCAAGCACAAGTTCTGGAGGGCTAGTTTCACCACATGTTGCTTGTATATCCAATGCTGTAGAATCACCCATCATTAACTACCATCAACAAACTTCATCTTTATCACAACCACAACCACAAATTCCATATCAATATTCATACATTCCACCATTCTCACCAAAACAACAAGCAGCTTTTTACACTGCTGGTCAAACTCAACCACAACCACTGAACCAACCTAATCAACCAACTGTGGTTTTGGAGACTTCCAATCTTGGAAATGTGACAGTTGAAGTTGCTCAGCAACACATTGCATTAGTCTCAGCAATGGTTTCTTCCTATAATGGATTAGTGGCTAGTCAAATTGGTAATAACAACTTGACCAATGAAGACTACGCACAGATTGATAAGGAGGAAATGGAACTCATTGATATTCAATGGGCATTTGCGAGTATTATGCGAAGAGCAACTGAGTTTATTGAGAAAACAGGTAGAACCGACTTGGGTACTTCTCCTAACACAACCTACGGGTTTAATAAGGAGAAAGTGACTTGTTTTAATTGTGGGGGCAAAGGTCACTTTAAACGTGAATGTACTCAACCACCGAAACAAGGCAACAGGAATCCATTTAATGCTACCTATCAGAACCGTCAACAACAAAACCAAAACCAAGTTTCTTCCCAAAATAACAACAACTACCAAAACCGTCAAAACAACTTTAACAACAACCAAAATAGACAACCAACCACCCCAAACCAGACACAAAACCAAACACCAAACAATACTAACCGAACAGTCATACCAATCACTACACCAGCTGAAACACAAAATACCAATCAAGCATTGGTTACCCAACAAGATGAAAGGTTTGACTGGTCGAGCATTCAGATAGGTGTTGAGGAGATAACCACTGGGGGAAATGTGGCGTGTGTTGCCTATCAGGTTGATCTTGAAGAGTCTGTGACGGTAGAGGAGAAGGTTGAAACTGAAGTTGTTAGTGATGAGTCTGAGGCTGAGACAGATGGAGATTTTGAACCTGTTGAGGTTGATTCTGAAGTGAATGTTGAGGTTGAAAAAGAAGAGACTAATTCAGGAGTGGTGATTGATACTGTTTCTGACATACCTGAGGAGTGTGAATCGGTTTATTCTGATTCAGACAGTGATTCGGATACAGAAGCTAGTGTTAATTCTCTTGATGAAGACATTGATCAGTTACTTGCAGAGGCAGATTTTCTGATGACTAGGAAGTCATGTATTGCAGATGATGCTTTCACAAAGATTGATTACTCCAGATTCTTTGCAGGAAAGGAAGCTCATTTCGCATTGATGGCCATGACTGACCCACCAAAACCTGTAAGTTCTGCTTGTAGTACTGACAATACTAGTGAAAAATATTGTGGTGCTTGTGATAGATTGACTGAGGAGGTTAAACAACTCCGTATTCAACGTGATAGTGCTATCATGAACAGTCAATCTACTCGCAAAGAGTTGAATGCTTTTAACAAAGTGTTAGATGGCTACAAAAAGGACATTTCTGACTTGAAAAACACTTTGTCATTAAAACAATTGGCAATTAACAACTATATAAATGAAATTGAAAATACCAAGTTAGAAATGGCCGCCATCAAATGCTTTGCTGAGAAAGTAAATAAAAAGTTAGAAAGCTACAAGAATGTTGCTTATGTGGTAGACCACATCATTGATGACAAAACAACCAACTATCGGGCTGTACCATCTCCGGTTCTTTTTGAAAACCATAATTGTCACTCAGTGACACCGGAGAGTTCGGTAAAATCTGATTCAGCATCGGAAAATGAATCGAACACTTCAAGTGTTGGTGATCCAAATTCCGATGTTAGACCGATTTTGGGAATCAATGATGAGGGTGTTACTGCTGAAAGTGTTGACTCAGATTCAGAGAGTGATGAGATTGGTTGTAACCAAACTGTTAATGTATGTGATATTCCAAAAGAAAATCACATCATTACAAATGAACCAGTTTCATCATCTCAAATTGTTCCAATGAGAAATGTTCATCATGTGGAAAAGTCTGAGAAAAATGTTGTGAGGAAAGATCTTAATGTGATTAAGAAAGATCTTGAGAAGAGTGAGAAAAACGAACAATGTGACAAACCTGTCAAAGTGTTCTATCGGATGGAAGGATCCGATAAGATCATCTCTGACGAGGACTTTCCAATAAAAGATGTTAACTATGCTAAAATTGACAAAATTTGGCAAGAGAGTACTATTTGGTTCCCTAAACATGAGAGAACAAATGAAATTCCACCAGCTTTGTTGAAAAAGTTGTACTTGGATGTTCCTCAAGAACCAAAGGTCCATGTCACAGAGTTTGTTAAACCCAAAAACAGAGCTAATGGTTTCAATGAGCCTACTTACTCTAAAGGGCCACTCCCTGAGAGTTTAAGAAAGCAACAATATAATGATCAATACCCTGTTAGATCATTTGCTCAACCAAATGCTCCAAATGTTTTTGAAGAGTACCGTGCGTGCTTTAAATGTGGGGAACGCGGGCATTTACTTGCTCAGTGCCCATATGTAAGGCACAAAAGGCACGAAGTTGAAGTGAGGAATTGTATGCGAAAGCCGATTGATCATTATGTGCCACCTCATAGGAGAGTTGTTCCTCAACAACAACAACAGTTTTATAATCAAAACCATTTTCAAATGAGGAACACTCGTCCAATGCACTATGATAGAAGAAATCGGATCGCTATGGAAAACTCGTGGAGAAAGCCTTTGGTGAACTCAACTTTTGATAGACAAAAGGTTTCACCCAAACCAATTGTTAAATCGAATGTTGGACCTAAGTCTGTTAAATCAGATAAGGTTACCAAGAAAGTTACCTTTGCTAACAATGTTCAGAAACCGACTGAGAATCCAAAGTCTCAGATTCGTATCCTGAAAAGGACTGAACAATCTTGGACACCCAATGGTACTCCAGGAGCCTCATCTTCAAAGGTTAATGAGAAAAAGGAAACGATTTTGAGCAATCAGAAAAAGATTGATCAAAATAGTGTTAAAAATGTTTGTGAAAATGTCATTGTGAAACCTGATGTTGAAAGACCCAAGACTCAGGCTTGGGTCCCCCGAAAGCACTAAATGATTTACTTTATGTGTGCAGGGAGCTTCAGCTGGCCCTATTAGCAGTCTTTGGATTGTTGATAGTGGAGCTTCAGGCCACATGACAGGGGATCTTGCGTTGTTGTTCGACGTGAAGAACATCAATGGAGGGTATGTAGCGTTTGCGGGAAACAAAGGCGGATATATCAATGAAGAATGGACTTGTCGATGGAGTAAATGTGAAACATTTCCATCTCAATGACAAGTGTGTGAGTTGTAAAAAGGGGAAGCAACACAAACAGTCCCACAAAGTGAAAAAGGTGAACTCTGTTGAGATGCCACTAGAGCGATTGCACATGGATCTTTTAGGACCGGTCAAGCGCAAAAGTCATCTTGGAGAGCTTTATTGTTTAGTCGTCACTGACGATTACTCAAGATTTTCATGGGTGATGTGTTTGCAAAATAAAAGCGACACTTTTATCAATCTAAAAGTTCTGTTCACTCGATTAGAGAATCTCTACAATGTGAAGATAAAGAGGATTCGGAGTGACAATGGGACGGAGTTCAAAAATGCCAAGATGGATGAACTTTGTGAAGACAAAGGGATACATCATGAATATTCGGCTCCGTACACCCCTCAACAGAACGGTGTTGCTGAACGAAAGAATAGGACTCTAATTGAAGCGGCTAGAACAATGCTCGCTGATTCAAATCTTCCAGTAATGTTCTGGAATGAGGCGATTTATGCAGCAAATTACACACTTAATCGGGTTTTAACAGTGAAGAAGTTTGGAAAAACATCTTATGAACTGTTACACCGAAGGAAGCCGAACTTAGAGTATCTAGAACCTTTCGGGGCGCCTTGCACTATGTTGAATCCAAGCGAAAAGTTTAGTCCTAAAGCCGAGGAGGGTTACTTTGTTGGATATGCAACCCCACTTAAACGGGTATACAACAAGAGTACTCGTCGCGTGGAAGACTGGGCTAACGTGGACGTTCAACGATATACTCAAAATATTCAAGGCACGGGTCCTGATTGGATGTTTGATTACAAAGATTTCTTTGAATCATTCAATCTAGATAGCTTGGTTGAAGAAGCTGTTATTAGATTACTTTACGAGTGTGAAAATGCAACAACTTCATCGTTGGTGCGTCCGATCACCGTGAACCCCCTACCAGCTTCTAATGATACCAATGCTCCTATACAAGAAGAAGAGATTTTTCAAGAGGCTTCAACTTCATTAGACACTTCAGAATCTGAAGATGAACAATTTGAAGAAGCTATTCTTGATCAAGCTGAAGAACAGGAGGCACCAACAGTGAACCCAACTCCAACTACTGATGTGGCTTCATCATCAAATACGGGTCATGATCTGGATGCTGTAGAGAACTTGACTATTCAGACGGGAGTGCAAGTACCTGATTATCCGGAATCTCGGATACATCGTATTCACCCGCTGGAGCAAGTTATCGGTGATCCTGGAAGTAGTGTTATGACCAGAGGGCAGCTTAAAAGCGTTAATACGCCAGAGAGTTTTGGTGCTTTAGCTTTATATGCCAAAATTCAACAATCTGGTAGTCAAAATGATTGGTCGTTTGCGTGTTATGTGTCGCAGGTGGAGCCAAGGACATACAAGGACGCTTTGAAGGATGATGCCTGGGTGGAAGCTATGCAGGAGGAGTTATTACAATTCCAGAAATTAGGAGTTTGGACGCTCACAGATTTGCCGCCGGATAGAAAGAAGATTGGCACCAAATGGGTGTTTAAGTGTAAGAAGGATGATCGTGGGGTAATTGTTCGGAACAAAGCCAGATTGGTCGTGCAGGGTTTCCATCAAATCGAAGGGATTGATTACAACGAAATCTATGCACCGGTAGCACGAATCGAAGCTATTCGGATGTTCCTCGCGTTTGCTTCTTATAAGAAATTCAAAGTTTACCAGATGGACGTGAAAAGCGCATTTCTGTACGGGAAAGTCAAGGAAGAGGTGTATGTCGGGCAGCCACCAGGCTTTGAGGACCCAATCCACCGGGATAAGGTCTACGTGTTGAACAAAGCTCTTTATGGCTTGCATCAGGCTCCGAGGCAGTGGTACGAGGAGCTGAGTACATACCTCATCAACAAAGGATTTAAGCGCGGCCTCGTCGATTGCACCCTCTTTACGAAAAAGACGGGAGATGACTTGCTTCTAGTGCAGATATATGTTGATGATATAATATTTGGTTCAACTAACGAGCTTTTATGCAGGGATTTTGAATCTGTCATGCAGGAAAAGTTCGAAATGAGCGCAATGGGGGAGATGCAGTTTTTCCTAGGCTTGCAGGTGGACCAAAGACCCGACGGGATCTTCATTCACCAGACGAAATATGTCTCCGACATCTTGAGCCGGTTCCAGATGGAGGACTCAAAGCCAATGGATACCCCGATTCAACCCAATCACGGGATTGGAGTGGACGCTAAGGGGGAGCTGACGGATCCTTTTACATACAGAGCAATCATCGGATCTCTGATGTATTTGACGGCGTCTCGACCAGATATTATGTATGCAACATGTCTCTGTGCCCGCTATCAATCGAAGCCGAAACAAAGTCATCTGACGGCGGTCAAGCGTATCCTTCGATATCTGAAGGGTTGTCCTTCAAAAGGACTTTGGTACCCTAATGATGATAATTTTGATTTCATATCTTTTAGTGATGCAGATTGGGGCGGCTGTGACAAGGATAGCAAATCTACTACAGCTGGTTGTCAGTTTTTCGGGAGCAGGTTAATCACCTGGCAATGCAAGAAACAGACTTCCGTAGCTCAATCTACCTGTGAAGCCGAGTACATTGCAGCCTCGAGTTGCTGTTCTCAAGTACTTTGGATTCAACAACAAATGGTGGATTACGGTTTGCAGTTTCTAAAAACTCCGATTTACTGTGACAACGAAGCCGCAATAGCATTAACTAAAAATTCGGAAAATCATTCTAAAGCGAAACACATCCGGATCAAATATCATTTTATCCGAGATTGTTACGCTAAGGAATTGATCGATATGATCAAAATACACACTGACTACCAACGTGCAGATCTGTTTACTAAAGCCTTTGATCGTTCACGCTTTGAATATCTTTTAAAAGTAAACAATATAAAGGAAAAACAGGACTAATCGGCACCTCGGTTTATCGCTTTTTAGTTTTTAGTTTTTATATTTTGCTAATTGGGAATTTCTCTTTGCTAATTGGGAATTTCTCTTTACTTTCATAATCCTCAAAGAAGTTGATGCTTTCGAGGGGATTGAAAAATCCTCAAAGAAGTTGATGCTTTCGAGTGGATTGTTTCTTTTAAATTTTGTTTTTGTTGTGTTTTCAGAAAAATGAAAATTCAAAAATATGTTCTTTATTTTAGGGGGAGCCATTTTATCAGAAAAGCCAAAAACATTATAAAATTCAAAAAGACCTAAAAATTAGAAAATCAAAAATGATTTCCTGGTAAAACAGAGGAAATGATAGTACATCAGTGGGAATCTGACACAGGCTAAAGAATTGTATAGTTTATGAGGCGTGTGTTGAATACGTGTGATATGCTGATAGGCTTCGTAGACTAAATATTGCGTGCATTAGTGATACAAACATAACGAACTACGCGTTCGTGGCTGAACACCTCATGGGCATATGGTCTTAGTACCGTAATTTCGTTTGATAGGATTGCCAAAATCTGAGGTTTCGGGTCGTTATGTTATAGTTATCCGGGATATTCTGATAAACTTTTGTCGTATTGATTTACGGACCTAGTTTTATCAGAATATTTGCTAAAAGAGCTTAATTGCCAAAACCGGAAGTTACCGAATTGAGGAACTTTATGTTTTAATTGATCATAGATCATTATTACATCGTATTGATCATCTGATGCAAATCAGTGATTAATATCAGCCTCAACCTAGTGTATACGCACATGTTACTCTGCTGCATTCATTTGCTGACCTGTACACCTCTGTGCTATATACTTTGTAACTTTTACGGATAACTCTGGCATAATCACGCGTTACGACGAAGCTTTGTGCAATTACTTGATACGGGAGTATGTCGTGTGTGTGGGCACCACATCGTGTTAGTCTAATACACCTAACTCGTATCATTTTAAAGCATTGCGTAATTGTCTGCATGTGAGCTTACGTGGACCACAATATCAGCAATTGCCGTATCACATACTGTTTCTAATGATAATATTAAACAAAAAGATCAACGCTGTAATCAGATTTCTCAGAAAACTGATATGATCCTCTGACCGGATTTCACAAAATGTTTACAGTTTTCATTTACTTTGATGCATTTTATTTTGTTGCAATTTTACTTTTAATGTCAAAAAGATACAAAATCCAAAAAGATTTTAGGTGTGTTTTGATAAAATTTCAGAAAAATCCAAAATTTTTGCATTTCTGCTTTATTTTTGATAACCGGGGATGCTTGATAGTCAATTTCTGAGATTTGACACCACCATCTGGGCTTTGTATTATTCAAAAAGTGAAAATTTGTGTTTTGGAAGCTTAACGGATTGAAAAATGTTGAACGGGTTTCGAATTTGTAATTTGGTAAAATTTTTCAAAATTTTCATTTTACATTCGCCCTTCATTGTGGAAGAATGTGGAAATTTTTTACCTTCGGGTGTTTCTGTTCTGGGCGAATGTGGATTTTACACCACATCTCACTTTCGGGTAAAATTGTTCTACCTTCGTGCCATTGGCTTGGGGCGAAGGTGGAATACTTGTACATTCGGCCACACAGAACGGACGAAGGTGGCAATCTATAAATAAGCCAAGACAGGTTCGGCCAAACAGTTCTCATTTTTCAAAATTTTTCATCATAACAAGACTTTGTTGCTTTTGAATTTCCTGCTTGTGCGTTTTAATCCCTGCTTATTGCTGATCGTTTTCATATAAAAATTACAGGTAATGGACCCCGATTCAAGCCGGAATCGTTCGATGTTTAATAGTACCTAGGGTTTAAGGGTTTGAGATTTTTAGGGCTTCTTAGTGTCTGATTTTGATCAACATTCATTCCACATCAGTTTTAGGGGGAGAATGTTTCAATAATTAGGATTATAACACTGATAAATTGTTTGATTGATTGTTTGAAATATTAAAACCCTAATTATGCTTAAAAACTGATGTCAAATGAATGATTAAAGAAATTGATGATTGGCGAAGCTTAGTCGGCCAATTTAGAACAGATTTCAATCAAAATCAAGGCCTGAAAACATGAGTTGAAAATTTTTAAATTTTGGGTTAAACTTTTTCTACCTTCGGCTTGTCGATTTGGACGAAGGTGCAACTGAATGGACGAAGGAGACATGAATTGGGCGAATGTACATTTTATTCAAAATAAGTTTTTCATTCGACCAGAATTGTGCACCTTCGGCCAAAGTAATTTACATTCGACCAATTATTTTGGGCGAATGTGAAATTTGAAAACCTAAAAATTTGAAATTTTGACGATTTTGTGTTTTGACGTTTTATTTTGATTTTTCATTTCAGATGGCTGAAGAACAACCAATTGCTGATATTCCTGTGGAAACTGAAGTGAATGATCCTGTTCCAGAGACGGTGCAAGAGGAAGGATCATCAAGCGGATCTAAATGGCCGTTTGAGAAAACCCATAACTGTTGCGCGTATCTCGGAGATGTGGAGAAAAATGTTGAATTCACTGAGATTATTAAGTTCTTGAAGAGATGTAGAGTGGTTTATGCACTGGCAACACCAACTATTATCTACAAGGATATAGTTGAGGACTTTTATAATAATGCCAAATATGATTACTTCGATAATCAGACGATCATTAAAAGCAAGATTCAAGGAATGGAGATGTTCATCACTGAAGCAGATATCAGAGAAGCTCTCCAGATCCAATTTGAAACAAGTGAAGATCCTAGAGAACTTTCATGGACTGAGCAAAAGGCATGCTTTCTAAGGATGAAGTACAAAGGACCGATTACTGATGGTTCTATGTATAAAGGAAAGCTGAGCGTGCAGTTCAAGTATTTTGCTCACGTCATCATTCTAGTGTTTGGATGTGTAAGTGGTGGTTATGATGTGATGAGAAAAAGTTTAAGCTCATTAATGGTTGCATTGACTCTCAATAAACCATTTAATGTTGCTGGGATGATTCTAGACCATATGTTAGAGATGTTGAAGGGTTTGAAGAAGAAGTACTTTATGCTTTATCCAAGATTTCTGATGATGATCTTCGATCACAAGTATCCACACTTGAAGAAGGATCCAACTCAGATACTCAATATGGATCATATGAATGTTAGAACCTTGGCAAGAATGAAAGCTTACAAAGGTATTCCTGAAAAAGATAGACCACCTTTCAGAAGGTTATTCGGAGCTTTGGCTAGAGAGGATTATGAGGATCCTGGAAAGAATCTAGCAAGGCATCCTAACAGTGATAGTGATAACGATGATCCGTTAGTCTATGCTGATGCAAGCACAAAACGGAAGAGGCAAGTTGTCAATCCCGGAGCCAAAGGGAAGGGCAAGGGAAAGACAGAGCAGGGAACATCAAAACAACAAACAGTGAGGAAGAAGACTACGGCCAAGAAGGGGACAGGTTTGGTAGATGAGGAATCTGTTGATTCTGAGGAGACTGAAACTGAGGAACAATGGGATTCGGATGCTGAAGATGTCCAGACTACCAAACAAAAGGCCACTTTGGTTGGTGAGTCTGAATCACTGAATAGATCGATAGAAGAAGCTAATAAGGGCAAGCAATCTATTGATGCTGTAGATGAAGTATTGACTGTTAATCTGGATGAGTTGAATGAAGGAGAAACAGTTGTTGTAAATTTGCCCAAGCCCAAACACAAGTCTATGGCTAAGAAGACAAGTACCAAGCAACTCAGAGAGAAGGAGTTGAACTTGTTGTTAAAAGGAAAGAGATTACCGGATGCTGGAACATCATCAAAACAATCTTCACCAGCTGCAAAGAAACAAAAGACAAAAGAGGTTACAACATTACCAGTGGAGGAATTTAATATTGCCCTGGATAATGTTCTTGATATGTTTACCAAGCCTCAGAAGGGTAAAGAAGCTGAGATTGAGCCATCCAAGTCTAAATCCAAATCTAAGAAGATCACTGTGGATGATGAAGTGATGAAACAGATGAACAAAAGAATGGATGATATGATGAAGATGCTTGTGGCTCAACAAGCTGAGATTGCCAAGTTTAAACAGAATGAAGAGAAAATGCTTCAGATAGTCGTTGCTTCTAAATCTAATCAAGATGAAATAGATGAGAAGGTAAAGAAGCTTGAAGCAAAGAATCAGAAGCTTGAAGGTAAAGTTCTGAGAAATAAGAACAGATACAAGGCAATTAAGGAAGATAACAAAGAACTGAAGGCTGAAAACAAACGCCTTAGTGATCTGATTCAAAATCTGTACAATGAAGCACCCAAGCTGAAGGAGGGTGAAGAAGATGAAGAGAGAGAAGTTGAGAAAGTAGACTTTGAACCATCCGAATCTGATAAAGAGGAGGATGAGGATGATGATGAGAATGAAGAATCGGATAAGAATGATGATGAAGATGACAACAATGATGATGATGATGATGCTGAAGGTTCAGGGAGTCAAAAAGATGATGATAGTAGTAGCAGTGATGACAATGAAGGAGGGGATGATACTGCTAAGTTTACTTTTGAGAAGAGACCACCTTCTAAGAAGAAGAAAGACACAGGTGAGTCTAGTTCGAAGAAGAAGGGAGAGAATGTAGATGATGAGACTGTGTTCTGGAACGAGAAGGTGAGGTCACTATCTGATGATGCAAAACAAGTGTATAAAGACATGTTAGAGAAGAGAGAGTGGACCATTGAGTTCACAGGTCGTTTTGCAGAAATATTCCAAACAGATGACATGAGATATGAGTTGGAATATAACGATCCAGATCTTGAAGAGGGGGAAGTACCTGCTTCTGTGGCAAAGGAGATATTGGATGGTCTTGCACAGAGAGTAGGGAAAACTTTTGAAGAGTTCATTGTTGATGAGTCGATTCCACCTATTCCTGAAAAGGATGTTGGAACTCACTCTGATGATAAAGAAACCCCTGAGTTTGAGGAAGTTGAGATTGAGGATATTACACATGAGGAATATCCACAGTACTTCAGACAAAATGATGAAGACGTGGTGTTTCCTGATTTTACAGAAAGGCATAATACGTCTGCTAGGCAAAAGGCAAGAAAAAGAAGTGCTGAGTTTGTTGAAAAGGTACTTGGAGCTGATCTGCCAGAATCTTCAAGCAAAACTGATGAGTTGAAAGAGTACTTGAAGAAACTAAGATTGATGGATGAAAACCGACCAAAACCCGAAGCTCAAGGAAACTTCTACAGGTTTCATAATGCAAAGTTCAGAGGCAGAGCTCTTGGGTGGACTTACTTAGGCAGGCTGAAGTGTTTAGCTGCTAAGTGGGAATCAGGGATCTTGTATTTCTACAGATTCATTGACTTGCTAACTCTACCGTACTGGGCGGTTAGAGATCTATGCAGATTCCCTATGTCTGGTGCTTCAGTGAATAATACGCATGTTGGTTGGTGTGCAGACAAGTTGGTTTGGGAGAGTAGGACGAAGTGGAATAGATTCAAGCCACAATATCCTCGGAGGAAAGTTCACAAGGATATTGATCCCAGAACCAAGTTAAAGAGGGTTACCTTGATTTATAAGGCACCTGAAGTTATGAGAAAGATTCCTTTGATGCCTATGCCTCAACACTTCAGTGCTGATTTCATATTTTGGTATTATGATTGGAGGAAAGCAGAAGCTGTGATAGTGCTGAAAGATGGAAAGGATAAATACAAGCATGTGCATGTATTTGATCCTATGTGGCTGATCAATTGCACCTTCGAAGACATCATCATGTTATTCTATAATCCGATTCATCATGAGCCAAACGATGCAGATCAAGCAAGGAAATACACACAAGTTGTGGGTGTTTGCTTTGCTTATGATATCAATGCTGGAAGCAATCTGGAAGGGAAGCTTGGCAAGAAGGTTAAGATGGCGAATGTGTCAAAGCCGGTTAAGAGACAGTTAGAGCCGGAAATGACGAAAGAGCAGAAGAGTATTCTGAGGATCAAGCTGTTAAACAAGGCCATGGATGAAGATAGGAAAAGATCTAATCAATAGTCGAGGGGGAGTTTGTAGATGCCGTTTTGCGACTAATGATTAGATAACTAACATGTGTTAATGGGCAAATGTATATCAGAAGGGGCGAAGGAGTTTTAGAGTGGGCGAAGGAAGATTGATCATGGACGAAGGAAGATCAGGAATACACTGAAGATTACATTCGACCAGTTCACTGGGCGAATGTGGATTTGGCTTACCTTCGACCAGTAAGTATGGGCGAAGGAACAGTGGCTATAAATAGAAATCAAGTTTTTGTAATGTATAACGAGTCTTAGAGAGTGTGTGTTTTGTGTGTGTGTTCCTGAGAGGTTAGAGATTATCTGTTTGAGGTCTAGATTAACTATTATCAGTCTGTAAAGGTTTAATTGAACAAGTTAATCTATGAAAAGCATTTAAAATGATCTTGATTGTGTTTTGATTGAGTTTACTTCAGTTTGTTCTAAGCTAGGGTTTCCGCACCTGGTTTAGCAACTTGTATGATCATATAATCCTGTGTTTTTGTCAAATCCGTTCCTCTACATTACATGTGGACCCAAAAATGATGTCGTCCACATATATTTGAACAATCATTAAATCTTTCCCATTCCATTTCAAAAATAAGGTTTAATCAATTTTACCACTTGTGAAACCAATGGATAAGAGAAAGTGGAAAGAGTTTCATACCAGGCCCTTGGTAACTGTTTCAAGCCATACAAAGCTTTGTTTAGCTTGTAGACATGATCAGGATGGAATGTGTCTTCAAAACCAGGTGGTTGACTTACATAGACTTCCTCCTGAATTTTGCCATAAAGGAATGCACATTTGATGTCCATCTGAAACACCTTGATGTTGTGGTTTACAGCAAAGGCTAAGAAAAGTCTGATGGCTTCTAATCTAGCTACAGTGTAAAGGTTTCATCATAATCTATTCCTTCTTCTTGTCTGAAGCCTTGAACCAAAAGCTTGGCATTATTCTTGACAACAATACCCCTTTCATCTATTTTGTTTTTAAAGACCCACTTTGTGCCAATTGGACATACATCCTTTGGCAAAGGTATAAGTTCCCATACTTGTTGTCTTTTGAACTGAAGGAGCTCTTCTTGCATGGTTTCTACCCAACTGTTGTCTTTTAGTGCCTCTTGGTACTTGACAGGTTGTGTGAGGGATAGGGAGCCTGCAAAAAGACAAATGTTTGAGGATTGACATCTAGTGAGCACCCCTTCACTGATGTTGCCAATGATTTGGTCTGGTGGATGAGCTTTAAGGAAGATTAAATCTCCCTTGTATGGTACTTTGGCATTTTGAGGTGAGGGACAGAGGTTTGTGGCATCTATTGTTGTAACATTTGTTTGCACTTCTTTAGTGCCAAGAGATGTTTGAAATGGAAGTGGGGGAATAGGCCCAAGTGGTGTTAAGGTGGACTGACTTTTGTCAACTGAGGGTGGACTTTTGTCAATAAATGATTGATCAATGGTTGAGCTGGATGAGGCAGTGGTTTGAGGGTAAGACTGATCAACAGTGGTTGACTCAACTGTGACAGAGTTTTGAACATTTGTTTGCCCTGATGCAGAGTAGACTTTGCTGTGAGACTGTGGAATCATAATGTCAAATATGTAGTCTTGTTGTGGAGATTGTGGTGTACCTGCGTTGTTAAACACTCATAGTTTCTTCTATTGTCCTAGTCCTTGTGCTAAACACTTTATAGGCCTTGGAAGTAGAAGAATATGCTAGAAAATATCCACAATCTACTTTGGCTGCAAACTTTGAAATGGAATCTTTGAGATTTAAAATGAAACATGGGCAGCCAAAGATTTTGAAAAATGATATCAGTGGTTTGATTTTGAACAAAATTTCATAAGCAGTCTTTGATGTCTAGAGTTGATTAAAACTCTGTTTTGAACATAGCAAGCAGTGTTTACAGCTTCTGCCCAAAATGACAGAGGTAAACCAGAATCTGCTAGCATAGTTCTTGCAGCCTCAATAAGAGTTCTATTTTTCCTTTCAACAACCCCATTTTGCTCTGGTGTTCTTGGAATGCTGTACTGCCTCACAATTCCTTTTGACACACAGAAGTCATCCAACTCCTTATTTTTGAACTCTGTTCCATTGTCACTTCTAAAGACTTTTACTGGCAAGTCATATTGTTTTTCAACTTTTGTGACAAAGTCCTTCAAAATACATGCAGTCTCATCCTTAGAGTGTAAAAAGTAAGTCCATGTAAACCTAGAAAAATCATCAACTATGACAAGACAAAATCTCTTTTTCCTTTGACTCATGATTTTAACTGGGCCAAACAATTCCATGTGCGACAATTGAAGACATTGACTGGTTTTAGACTCATCAATGGATTTGTAAGAGCTTTTATGTTGTTTACCTTTTAAACAGGAAACACAATGCTCATCACATTTAAATTCTTTTGGTGGAAGACCTCTTACAAGGCTTTGTTTGGAGAGAGAGTTGATAGTTTGAAGGTTGGTATGACTCAATTTCCTAAGCCACAATTCTGTCTCTTTTGTTGAGGCAGCAGAAAACAGACAGACATTTGCCATAGGATTATCCTTCAACATATCAACTACATACACATTGCCACTCCTATGAGCAACAAGTTGTGCTTTGTTCTCAGCAATGATGGTGTTAATCTTTTCAACCACTTCTGGTCCAATAATCTTACAAGTTTTCTTAGTGAAGAATGACCCAAAACCTTTGTCACTCATTTGTGAAACACTAAGAAGATTAAATTTAATATTATCAATCAGATTAACGTTTTCAAACTTGCGTCTCCCAGCCTGAACAGTCCCTGAACCCAACACCTTACTGTTAGAATCATTACCAAAAGATATATCACCCCCTCCATGAGCAAGAAAGTCCAGAAGAAGGGCTCTACATCCTATCATGTGCATGGAGCCTCCACTATCTACATACCATAAACTATCTAAGCAAGCAGAAGCTCCCTACACATCAGTAAAGAATTAGTTTTGGTGAGTGTCCAAAGCCAAATTGGCTTTGGATGGGTTCTCAGACGTTTCAGCCTCAAGTTTAGGAGAATGATCAGTGGTTTAAACTAGTTTTTGAACCAGGTTCAACAACTGTTGTTGACCATTTGCCAGTGTTTGTATGTCAACACTTGGTGCAACAGATGTTTGACCATTTCCTGTCAGATGTTTGTAACCATGAGGATGTCTGTTCACTCTTGGTTTTGCAGGCCTTTTTGGCTCTTCATAAACATGTGGCAGACGATGACAAGGTGGTTGTCCATGTCCTCTTGGAAACTTGTTAGAGGGTGGAGCATCTGTTACTTGAACATCTCTGGGAGCAGAGTTTTCATTCAGATATTTGACAACAGATGTTTGGACTGGTGTAAAGGTTTGTTTGGGTTTTCCTATTGAAGTACTAACCACTTGACTCACTTGAGTCTTAGCTTTATACTCTTGTATTTTGACATCAAAATTTTTTAGATAAAGACACTCCTTGGTTTTATGATTCTTTTTACCACATGTTGAGCAAATTGGTTTAGAATCACACACACTTGTTCCTTTGTTGATATCATATGCTTTTAGAAGAAAACAGTTTTTAGTAACATGGTTCTTCTTTTCACAAAAATCACAAAACAAGTTTTCTTTAAACTTTCCTTTTTCCTTCTTCTTTTCAACATTTGTTTGAACATCTATTGGAAGATCTTTTAAGGGAATGATTTTAACCTGTTGTGCCTTTATACCAGCAGGGGTTTTGAAATTCATTGGTTGGAAATTTTCAAGAACATCACACTCATCTGACCAAGTTGGTTTAAACTGATATTTTTTCAATTTCAGCAAATGATGAGGAACCTTCAAGTTTTTCAAGAGCAATTTTCTTACCATTAGGTTCAGTGACTTTCATTTCCTGACCTTTAGAATTTGTTAAAATGACCTCAACCAACTGTGGTTCCTTTTTGTCAGTGTTTTGAGAAACTTGAGCAGTGGTTTCATTGAAGCCAAAGCCAAATTTCACATGACTTTAGGTCAGTTGGTTAAGAATCATTTCAAAACCTTTTGATGATTCCACCCATTTTTCACACTCAACTTGGGTGGACTCAAGCTCCTGTTTACAACTTTGATATTTTGTTATCATAGTTTGGAGCTGGTCCTTGGTTATGCTTGCTTCATGTTTTAAACTGCTGATTTCAGATTCTTTTTCAGTTAATTTTGATTTTAACTCTTTTGTGAGTTTTTCAAACTGAATTTCATCCTCTAAAATTTTCTTTCTAAAGTTTTCATTCACCTTTTTAATGTTACCAAAAGCTATTACACATTTGTCTGAACATAAATCATTTAAGATTTGAGGTGATACCTTAGTAGCAGCCATCAATGCACAATCACACTTGCACTCACAATCATTTTCACCCCATGGGTCTGAGAGATTCACAACCTCAGCTTCAGACTCTTCAACTGAAACAACTGTCTCTAATGCCATCAACCACATCATTAGACACACTTTCAGACTTAAAAACCACTTCCTCATATTCAACTTCCTCAACACTTGTCTCTAATGCCATGAAGCAGAAATTTCCTGGTTCATTTTCAGATTTAGCAACTAAAGCAATGTTTTCATCTGTTAACTCATCTGGTAAGCTGCTCCAATCAACAAAGCCTTGTGTGAAAAAGCTCTGTTGACTGGTCTCTGCTGGAGCAGAGGGTGGAGTAGCAGCTAATGGCATTTGAGCCTGAGCAACAGGGGTTTGGACATAATGAACCTGGGGAACAGTGGTTTGGACATAATGCATAGGAACAGTGGATGAGGACTGTGCAAAGTGAGCATTTTTTTGCACATTTGGTCCAGGGGTATTTTGGGAAAACTGATAAGTGTTTGTCTGATGCCTTTGATTTGGGTAGGTAATCATAGGTGTTCCATTTTGACTCATACATTCCCTAGCAAAATGACTCATTCTATGACATTTGTAACACTTATTATTTGATTTATCCAACGCCACTCTTGACTCACCATGTAAACCTGGATATCTTCTGCCAGTTTTCTTATAGAAATTGTTAGTTCTAATACTGAGCAGAGCCAGTTGATGCAAAATGTCCATTTCTTCTAAGTCCACAGGGTCAAAATACTGAAGGTCATTATACTCAAAGGATGTATTGTCAGATGCCTGGATGTCACCACTTACTGCAAAGACATAGTTAGGTGAATAAGAATCAGTGTTAAAACCACTAGTTATGCCAATATAATGATCATAACCCTGATCCTTACTACTACCAGGCACCTCATCCTGACCCAAAAGTGTTGTATTCCCAAACACATAATCATCAGACACTTTTCGAGAATCCTGAAGCTTTTTTTTTGTTAAACCCTCTCTAATAGGTCAAGAGCTTACCATGAAGTTGGGTCAGAGATAAGTCCTTAAATCAAATTGAGTTTCTCATAACAATTGCTATAGTGTCCCATTTGTCTGGTAGTGATCTAAGAAACCTATGATTCAATGTTGATTTTGGATAAGTTAGACCCACCAATTTTAGTTCACTAATTAAACAAGTGAACCTCTCAAATTGTTGAGTTAATGACTCTCCCTTCACATGACTGAATGTTTCATATTGTTAATTCAATATTTCTAGGTTGTTTTCAATAACATCCTCAGTCCCACCGAATTGTTCTTTTAAAGCATCCCACAACTCCTTTGCACTGTTACACATCAAGCAACAGACTAGGGTCAACACATCGATCCCTTCAATTAGAGGCCAACTGATGACCACAATCATCTAAAAAAATATCGACGATAATGGCTAGGGTTTAGGAGGAAAGGGGCCTCGACCCTTTCAATCACATGCAACCCCACAACCACCATCAACTAACAACTGAAAAAGAAACGTTGACGATGGCGGCTAAGGTTTAGCACACAAACACACAAAGAAAACGACTAGAGTTTAGAAACAAAGTGGCCTACATCCCTTCAATCATAGGCCAACCCACGACCACCATCATCTAACAACTGAAAAACAAATAAAGACGGTGGCGGCTAGGGTTTAGCACACAGACACACACACACACACAATTACCAGATACAGATTATAAAGATAATCAAAGAGAGACAGAGACTGAGAGAAAGAGTGTAAGAGAAGATCAATACATGCCATTCGATTCCGGCATAACACCATATACCTATGATAGTGGTGGTTTCGAAAAACAAAGATGGTGATCATAGACGGTGGATCAAAGAGGAAGACAAAGGGGTTGTAGAGAGAGTGAGCAGGGATATGTTACACATAGGTTGTAGAGAGAGAGAGAGAGATGTTATTATAAAGGGAAGAAGGCTAATGAACCGCCAATACCTAACCATATTCTTTTTAATAATTAGTGTCATTATTCGGTTAGAAGTCGGTTTTATTCATTATCTTGGCTAGAAGAAAACACTAAAACCAAAACACTAAAAGAAATAAAAGTATAAGAACTATGTAACCACTAAAATTTTTTATAACAAAAATTGACGTTTTGTTTTCTTTTGAGAATTTATAAATTTGTATTGTGATTTATGAGAATTAATTAGAAATGTAAGCTTGTTTATAATTGATTATGTTAAAAGTGTTTTAATTAAAAATTAAGAAACAAACTAAACTAGAAGTGAACCCGTCCGCTGGGACGGGTCCCTAAAATTTGCAATATTCAAACTATGTGTATTAAAATCTCGTTAGTGTCTTATCTATCTGGCAATAGTAGGCGCAAAAGTTGGTCAATTCAGAGATTTTAAACTGAAATTTTGTTATTTAGTGGGCGCAACTTAACATCTTTGCTTCGTTGTTTATAATCCAAAATTCTCTAAGGGAAAAAACAAACAATAGAGAAACAGCAACAAACATAAGATGACATATTTGAATTATAAATGCATGAAAAAGGACACCCAAAAAGCATAAAACAAATACAAGATATAACTTCCCATTACTAAACACCAGACCTGGTGACGGCATCTGAAAACCATGTTAGCATTTAAAATACATCAATAACATCTTACGATGCTATATGAATTGATAGCAATAAGTTACAGTTATGCCATATGTTATATTCGTCATAATAAACAATAACATAGTTCAATTTTTTTGGACTTGTTTACGAACCAATAGAAGAAGATTGTTTCCTACGTTTATTGGAAGACGACATTCCTAACAAAAAGTAAACTAAAATGGCATGCAACACCTTAACAATATCAACAACCTAAGAGTAAATAGTAGACATGCTCTTACATGAAAAAACAATAGTGATGCAGGTCAGTCAACAGCGGCGTACCTAACACACCTGCAAACTATAGATTAAAAAACGAACATCAGTTCTCAGAAAAATTATTGAACAAAGATAGGAAAACATACATAACATGTAAGACAAAGAAATCAATCATTTCTTGAGTTTAGAATAAGCAGATAAACTTCCAAAAGTTTCTTTCAAAACTTCTAAACCTTTTGATTTAAGGTAATCTTTGGTAGTCATCTTGGACCATGTTGACATGGCGCCAAGAAACCAACTACCTGCCCAGTGAAGGTTAAAGATTACATTATGCCACTTCAAAGCTGACCTTTAAGCCCAAATTACACCCTATGCAATCAGTCCAAGCAAAAAACATTCATGTAGCATGGTTTCTTTTAACAAACGCACATATTAAAGAATCAATTTATCACCTAATTAACTCATATTTGATTTCCAACAAAGTGAGTATCTCCATCAGAATCTAAACCACCACCCAATAGTAGCTATAAAATTTTCTAACACATAAGACTTTAGTAGTAACGTAAACCAATATACTTAAAAGTAACCAATGTACATAGATGTTAATAAGAACGAACAACATTCACTGCATAAAACTAACCAAACGAAGAGAATGCAGCCTATAAGCAAACACATATTTTTCCTGTAGTATAACAACGACAACCTAAAACGATAGAAACGAATATACTAACATAAGCGATGAGTGTTTTAAGCCATAAAAAAATTATTATATGAGGTCTTAAACATGCCAGCGGAAAGCATAGGTGCGTAAATTAGACTAATGAGCGCAAGGCAGAAACCAGACATAAGAATTAATAATCCATGGTGATTAGATTTACGGTCTCAAATAAGTGGTAGCGGTAAGTGAAACCAAGAAAAAAATGTTGAAAAACTTGGGAGCCTAAAAAAATAGCAAAAGTTAACAATCTAGCGCATTAATAATTAACAACCCATGTGGATGTATAAACATCAGGAAAATACATGACCAGGTGTAAAACAAACAGATTACCGAGATCATGTTATTAACAGCAATGTACATATTCAAACAAAAGTAACACCTATGACCCTGAACTCAAACACGAAAAGCAAATAACTTAAAAAAATCAAGAAACAATGACAACACAATGAACATAAAACTAACATAATATACAAAGAAGAAATGGTAAAAAGAAAGGCAAGCAACAACATATACCTCAGAACAAAGGAACACAAACGGAAGATGAGGAACACGCTATAAGGGGATCACCAACTAACGACCTGAATAGTTAATGCCAAAAACATTAGTAACACATCAGCAACATTGCAAATAGGCATCATGCGATAACCATTAGTATCGAGCATTCAGTAGGCCTTTACACCCAAGAACATAAGAAAACTATAAAATGACGAAAACCATCATACACTATGAGAATCACATCTCATTTTCGCAGTACAACAGTACCTTAAAACGCCAAAAACGTATATGCGCAATAATTGATAAGACTCATTTTACTTGTGGACAGTATTCAATTTCTCCCCACGGCCCACACCACTGGACACATTGTTGTTATTGTTTCCATTATCGCCATTTGTTTTTAGTCGCATTTGTTGTTTAGCTTTTTATTTGACCCACAATTGCTCCATGTAAAGCTCACCGGGTTGTCTCTACACCACTAGAAAATGAAATAAAAATTACTATAATATGCCGGACTATAACATGCAAGTGCGCACATGGGGGTGTTTGTGTGAAAGAGTGAACTCTTTGTTCATCTTCCTTGTTACGCCTTACCCATTCTAACTCTTCTTTAAAACGTTTTTGTTTTGCTCTTTGTTGTCCTTCTGATGATGTTTTTTTTTAAGTTGTCTGTGACATTTTCAGGAAAAAAACCATAAATGACACTATAGCTCTTGAAATATTAGGCATTCTACATGATCAGAAAACTCAGCTCTATACTTCTTCAATCTCAGCCAATGCATCGTTATTAGTTGACACATTAAAAGAAAAAAAATGACACCTGACTATTGTTATATGAAATTATATCATTATGATAGCTAATTTCTAAACATCTTTTGCTAACATCTTCAAAAACACAATCCTCTAACTAAAACTACAAACACTTATTATATTGCGTCACAGAAAACGTAAACCATTCAACAATATATATCGCAAGACACAATAGGCACTGGATATATATTGTGTTTGCTATTGTTTGCAACATGAGGTTGAAAATACAATGAAGAAAATAAGCCCCAATTTTGAGATTGAAGGATACCTGATGACTCTTAGTGTCGAACGAAACAACCTTCACCACAAATCCATGGATTGTTTGGTGAGCTTATTCAAATCCCCAGTTATTAAAAAACAAAAATTACTAACTATAAGATTGCATTCCATAACAAAACACTTATTGAGAAAAGATCGTTCATGGTGGGTTGAAGCTAGTTCTTGCTTCTATACCAAGGTTTTTGCTCTTTTGTGGATCAGAATTGGGTTTAGGTCTGTGTTTTTTTGAGAGAGATAGATAGAGAGCAAGAAGACACGTGTAAATAGGCGAAGACATGTGTCATTTGGAAAACATAAACGTCTGATGACAAGTGAGTTCACCAACATTTCAAATTAAGTAAGTAAATCAAAACGATGCTCTTGTTGGCAATTCATCGAACAATTAGTCTACAAATGGATATCAATGAACAGTTAGTTACCTGTGAGGCAGGTCAAATTTCCCCATTTTTAAGGGATGAGAAGAAGGATTTCATATGGGAGTTAGACATGAACTAACCAAAAGCTGAGAAGGAAGGAGAAGAAGAGCAGGGTCGCCTGCCATTGATTATTGAAGTTCTTCATCTTCTTGATGAACTGAATACGATGTCAGAGGGGAGTCAGACAACAATTAATCAAAAAAATGGCAGAGCGTATTCAAATTCAAGCTAAATAACCATGAAACTAGAAATTAAATGAATCAATTAAGAAAACCAACATAAATCGATAAATGATCTATGAAAAAAAAACTATTAAATACAAAAAATAAACAAAATCGTCTGGAATGGAGAGAAGAAACTGAGAACATACCTTGATGGTTCCAGAACATGAAGGTTGAAGGTGCCAGAAAAATCGATTATTCAATTGAAGATCAAAATTAACTTGAAAAATTGATTAATCAGAAACACTCATGTGAAGATAGAGAAGCAAACGCCAGTTTTTTGTTAGTTGAAGGTTTGAAGGGAGAGTATAGGTGTGCAAGTGGGATTTATAATGTTTGAGGGGTAGTTGAGACCTAGAATGTTGAGACCTAGAATTAAGAGAGGGGAAACGTGGAAAAACCGAATCCCAAAAAAATAGGAAATGTAACTTGCTTTGAAAAAATGTAACTGCCAAATTTTTGGCATTTGGATGGCTTAGATTGTTTTAGAGAATAATTGATTGAGTTATTGTGGTCAGGATTAGCTCAAAATTTAGTTTTGGATGTGTTGAGAGGAAGTTATTTAGTGGTGAAAAATAGTATAATAATTGAAATTTGAAACCTAAAATAATTAATTGTCTTTGTTAAATGCTAATTATCACCCATCAATAATGTAAGAGAATTCACATCCCCTCCACCAAATCTCCCCCATCAAATTAAACTAAAAATCACTACTCCACCTCTAAATCTTCTCTCTCCTAATTAAAATAATAATACTTTTTCATATGTTTATCATTATATTTTTTCTCTTCTCACTCACAACCACTTACAAAAATCTATATATATATATATATATATATATATATATATATATATATATATATATATATAGGAATGGGATCATTTGAGAACTCACCTGAGCTGTGAGAACTTGAGAACTCCAATGGACCAATCACCAACTGCCACATCATCAGTATTGTATTTTTTTGCATTTGTTTAATCAGGGGCAAAATAGTCTTTATACACAACTACTTAAGGACATTTTAGTAATAATAACACCCCACCCACCCACCCACCCACCCTTTTAAATAATAATAATAATAATAATAATAATATTAATACAAAGAACTCCTCTCTCTCCCCTCATTTAAATTTCTGCTCTCTCTCTCTCTTCTTCTTCTCTCTCTCTCGTTCTTTCTCTCTCTCTTCTTATGCTCTCTCTTTCTCTTCGTCTCTCTCTCATAAAACAAAGAACAGATCTGAACCGATAAAGTAATGTTGATGATAACGACGACGTTGATGATGACGGACGACGTTGAGGGTTAGAGGGGGAGGAGGGGGTGGATCTGACGTTGATGATGACGGAGGGGGTTTTCAGGTGGGGGTGATGGTTTTGGGGGCAGGGGTTTTCAGGTGGGGGTGATGGTTTTGGCGGTGACGGGGTGTGACGGCGGTGACGGGTTTTGGGGGTCTGACGGTGGTTTTTCAGGTGGGGGTGATGGTGGTTCGATGGGTGGCGTCTGACGGTGGTTTTGGGGGGCTGGGATGAATCAACAGACGGTGGTGACGGGATCGACGGTGGTGGTCCGGTGATGGTGCAGGTATTAATTTATTATTATTATTATTATTATTATTATTATTATTATTATTATTATTATTATTATTATTATTATTATTATTGATGGTTCTTGGTGGTTCGTTTGGCCTTTGAATAGATCTGGATGCGGGAGTGGGTGGTCTTGGTGGGGGCAGGGGGCGGTGGACGGTGGTGGGACGGTGGGGATGAAGATGCCGATGGTATGTTGTTATTGTTATTGTTATTGTTATTGTTATTGTTATTGTTATTGTTATTGTTATTGTTATTGTTATTGTTATTGTTATTGTTATTGTTATTGTTATTGTTATTGTTATTGTTATTGTTATTGTTATTGTTATTGTTATTGTTATTGTTATTGTTATTGTTATTGTTATTGTTATTGTTATTGTTATTGTTATTGTTATTGTTATTGTTATTGTTATTGTTATTGTTATTGTTATTGTTATTGTTATTGTTATTGTTATTGTTATTGTTATTGTTATTGTTATTGTTATTGTTATTGTTATTGTTATTGTTATTGTTATTGTTATTGTTATTGTTATTGTTATTGTTATTGTTATTGTTATTGTTATTGTTATTGTTATTGTTATTGTTATTGTTATTGTTATTATTATTATTATTATTATTATTATTATTATTATTTCTATTGTTATTATTATTATTAATTTTTTACATGGGTTTTTTTTTGTGTGAATGAAGATGGTTAAGGGAAGAAACATGTTGAAGATGATGGTTTTTTTTAAATGTAAATAAACAATGTTGTAAAAATTTTTAGTTATGTGTAGTATGGAGTGTGTAGAATGAATGTATAGATTTTTGGTTGTTTTACATTGATGTAATACATTTTTTTGTTGATTTTGTGGCATTTACAGTGGTGTAATACGATTGTGTAGATGTTTGTTTGGTTTTACACTGGTGTAAAATAATTACACTGGTGTAGTAGTTGTGTGTATGGTAGATTTACACTGGTGTAAAATAATTACACCAGTGTAAATAATGGTAATTTACACTGGTGTAAATAATTACACCAGTGTAAATCATCCTCATTATAGGTTTGTTTAGTTTTTTACACCAGCGTAATTTTGTAAAAGTTTGTGTATCGTAGATTTACACTGGTGTAAATAATTACATATCACACAAAAAAATATGAAAGTTTAAAAAAATATAAGTTAATTTAAAAATAAAATTTAAAAAAAATGATTTTTTGAATAACTGAATAAAAAGTTAAATCAAATAAAGTTAAAAAAATAAATTTTCAAAAAAAAAAATTGTGTGTGACAGAATATTCAGTAATATTTATATAATATTTATATATAAATATAATAATGGAATAAAAGTTTAAATAATATTTATATTTAATTATTTCTCTCTCATGTGTATTTTACTTAAATATCCTTAAAGTACTTTAATAGAATAAAAAAATCCTTATTAATCAAGTCAAGACAAAAAGTTCCATCATTGAATCTCAACCATTAGATCATCAAGATCAATGGTCCAGATGGGTTCCTATGGTTCTCACAACTCAAGTGAGTTCTCAAGGGATCCCTTCCCTATATATATATATATATATATATATCAAAAGGCTAAATCTTACATTCCACTCATATAGTCATTATCCATTTTGAGAATGCCAAGTAGGATGCCATGTGGAATTAAGTAATTTTAGGGAAAAAAAATTAAAAACAAAATTGTATTTTTCTCTCTTATGTTTCCTCCCATAATTTTTAAAAGTTAATATCTTTTATCTACGAGATTTTTTAAAGAAAAAGATGACACCAAATTAACGAGCGTTTTATTATCTTTCCAACGAGTACCATAGTGCTATATAAAAAACGGAGAAAAAAACCGACTATTTTTTTGTGGGGTTTTGTTCATACAGGAAAAAAATATGTGTTCAGGTAATTCATTAATCATGTATAGGCAAGTCACTAATTATGTTCAAACCAGTAAATATGAATTTTATTTTCAAACAGAGCAGAATAGGTTACTAGAGTTATACATTGTTTTAGGTTAGGTATCAATATTAGTATGTTAGAGTTATACATTTTTTTAGCATTTAGGATAGGTGTTAATATTAGAGTTACAATGGAGTTATACATTGTTTTAGGTTAGGGGTTAGCATTGGAGTTGTAGATTGTTTTAGATTAGATATTAAAATTAGAGTTACACATTGTTTTAGGTTAGATGTTAACATTAGAATTATACATTGTTTAAGGTTAGGCGTTAACATTGGAGATACATTGTTAATTGTTTTAGGTTAGGTTTCCACATCTTTATTGAAACCCGTCATCTCCTTCCAATAAAAAAATACAGAGAACTTTCTTCTTTTTACTAAATCATAAATGTAAAGTAGCAACATATTAGAATTTTTATTTCTATTCATAACTCTGATTCAAATCATATATAATTTTGCTTATATCATTTTAATAATAGGGGTGTTATATATAAACAATTGTATTATATGTTGTAAACTGGTGAATAATATAATTTATATTTTATTACGTCATATTAAATATTTCAATCCCGGGACGCTCCCGGAATAAAAGCTAGTATTAAAATATATATAAGGATGAACAGTAGCTTTTCATATATAGGGGTGAACAGTGCTTTCCACTCACAACAACTCACACCCACCCCATATATTTGAGGTAACCCCTCACATAATTTGGTTCCCGGGTTGTGAATGCTCTAACATATCATTTAAATAGAAAATGAGGATAAACTTGTAACATACAACATCCATATTATATAAATCGAATCAGTTTCAACAACTCGAGGTAGAACTGTATACTCTTTTTTCACTCTCTATTTTAATTCATTCTGACCACGATTCTCCGAGGACAATTCCGCAGTGGCCTGCTTGATTTTTTGAACAGTTGTTTACTTTAAATGCGTGCTTAGTCTCATTGTATTAGGTAAAGCTACTGCCATTAAGCATTTTTCCACCTAAGTAGATCGGTTAAGCATACACAATTTTTCGGTGACTAGGAATAGTCACCAGAGAATGTGACCTAGACCCTGAACTGATTGTTTATCATGTATATGAGTTCTCGGTCCATCATGCATGAACTATCCATGTCATGTATGTATAAGAGGCATGTTATTTACACAATAACAAAATTTAGGTTTGCACAGCCCTCTACGGGCCGTAGAGGGCTCTACGGGCCGTAGAGGGTGTCAGTGCAATAAATGTGGGTTACCTCTACGGCTCGTAGAGGCCTCGACGGCCCGTAGAGGTGGGTTGTTGGGAGGCATTTAAACCCTAAACGGCCCGTTGAGGCCTCTACGGCCCGTGGGTCATACGAGTTACGAGAACATTCAATGATCAGACTGACTTGCAGTGTGTCAGTCTGAAAAAGGAGACCCTCTACGGGCCGTAGAGACCTCTACGGCCCGTAGAAAAGCAGGTTGGTGGGAGCATTAAACCCTCTACGGCCCGTAGAGGGTTAGATATATTCTTCTTCCTTGTCTCCTTTTCTCAGACAACGAAATTTTTCAAAAAAACCGGAGCACGAAAAATCCGATCGATTCCAAGCTACCGCGATGTCTTCGGGCCACTACAAAAATGTTTCGGAGCAATGGGAGCATTCGTATAGCATATCTCACATCTCGGAAAGCCTTTACGGACCCGTGGTGGAACGTGGTGAGGAGGAGGTTAGATCCGTTGTTCACTGTGATGACGGGAATGCGCTACCCGCTTTGAACCTGTTGCCCGGTTTGAACTAGGAGGGAGGTGATACCGGTGGCGACAACGGTGGCGACGAATCTGTCCCGGATGTTTCTTTTGAAACAAATCAGGTGTGTTTATGTATTTACACTTGTTTATAATTTAGACCCGTGTATATTTAGTAGTGTACATATTTAGACTCGTATATTTAGCCCCGTACATAAATTTGTTTTAGGGTTTGTGAGATTTGAACTCGTATATATTAGTTGTTATTTGAACTCGTAGGGTTTGTGAGATTTGAAGTCGTATATATTAGTTGTTATTTGAACTCGTATATAAATTTTGCAGGTATTCGGGTCTCTTAAAGACCTAACAGATTGGGTTTATGAAAAGGCCAAAATTAATGGTTACATTACCGTATACGGACGTACTGTTTCGGATGGCAGCGGGCCGAATAGGAGGGTGAAGACGGCATGGATACGATGTGACCGTAGTGGCGTACATCGTAGTGTAGCCACGGTTCGAAAGACAGGCAGTAAAAAATGTGATTGCCCGTTTGAACTAAAAGGGAAATACCACTCCGGCCACAATGGTTATATTGTAGAGGTCGTGAACCAAAAACATAATCACGAACCTTTCCAACACATTGAGGGTCACGCGTATGCTAGGAGGCTGGGTCCGGGCGAGTTAAAATTGGTGTATACACTTTACTTTCAAAATGTTACGCCAGTAGACATACATACGGCCGTTAGAAAACAAAACCCGGATAGTCCCTGCATCTTCAGAGACATACATAACACAATAACCAAGGTTAGGCATTTGTTATACGGCGGCAGGACTCAAATGCAGGTATTATTATCTCTTATTATTATTATTATTACTACTACTACTACTACTACTACTACTACTACTACTTTATTATTATTTTTTAATTATTATTATTGCCATGCAGGTACTCGAAACCACATTGGTGGAAAAAGAATTTATTTACTTCACCCGGAAGAATGCCTCTACAAAAGCGATCGAGGATATTTTGTTTGTCCATCCCATCTCGCACGGATTATGGCGTGCGTTCCCACATGTGCTGATGATTGATGCGACCTACAAAACGAACGAGCATAAACTTCCGTTTGTTCAAGTTGTGGGTATGACATCAACATCCAAGTCGTTTTGTGTCGCCCATGCATTTATCTCCCGTGAAAAAAATGATAACTACCTGTGGGTGCTACAAAGGCTTAAAGAGTTGCTAGAAGATAGTACGGAGCCCCGTGCTATAATAACTGATTGTGAGAAAGCCTTGATGAATGCATGCGACATTGTATTTCCAGCAGCTTCGAAGTTGTTATGCAGGTAATACATATTATTATTATTATTATTATTATTATTATTATTATTATTATTATTATTATTATTATTATTATTATTATTATTATTATTACGAGTTTTATTATGCATTCAGGTATCACATTCACAAAAATATATTGAAGCACTGCAGATAACCCTTTGGAGATGAAGATTGGAAAATATTTGTGAAATCTTTTAAGCGACTATGTAGATCTTCATCTCCAAAATGGTACCGGCACTGGTTAGACCGATTCTACAAACGACTATGTTAGGATGAACGAGATGGTACATATTATATTAATTTAGTTTAAAACGCATACACACATTAACAAATATCTTTGTTCTATTTTTACAGGTGTTTTTGAATATGTAGACCGGGTCTGGCTCCGTGACTACAAAGAACGGTTTGTTTCTGCATGGACAGACACAAACTACAACTTTGGTCAGTATACGACCAACAGAGTTGAGAGCCAGCATTCAAGGTTTAAGATGCACATTAAGGGGCCTAACAACTCGCTCCACAAACGTGTGATGATTGTAGACGATGTGGTAACGTCACAAGAGACGGCAATAAACCACTCGTTTGAAGAGAGTCTGTCGGTGAAAAAGGTGCACGATGACATACCGATTTTTGAGGACCTACTCGGTAAAGATTCCCATGCAGCGATCGAAAAGTTGTTAACTGAGATAAAATATATAGAGAACTTGAGGAAACAACAAAATAGTTGTGGTCACCAGCTTTTCACGAGTTCTGGGTTGCCATGTGCATGTCGATTATTATTATATTATTAATTATTATTATAATAATTATTATTATTACTATTATTATTAATATTATTATATTATAAAATACACGAATACAAATACAGTTGTCCGAAGTAGACGTCTTATGGAGACGACTGAATTACGAACCGGAAGTAGTAGGGGGGGGGGGGGGGGGAACGTGACCTTGCGAGTGAGTGGGAAATAGTAAAAAAAACACTACAGTCTCAACCACCACTGGTTCAAAGAAATATGTTGTCAAAAATAAAGTCGGTGGTAAATCCAAGTATGACTGACACTCAACCTCCTGAGAAACAAAAGAATACTCGCGGGCACCCAACTAAAAAATCACAGAAAAAAAAAACAGGAGGAGGATGCGAAAGAAGAAGTTAGTATTATTATTATTATTTTTATTATTATTATTATTATTATTATTATTATTATTATTATTATTATTTGGGAAACTTGTAGACAACTTGTGTTGTCTGGTTTGAACGAAAACAGGGGAAACTCTGCCCAATTTTTTTATAAAATCTTTGATTATTTTTATTATTATTATTTAATTAATTATTTATTGTTATCCATTGTAGGAGGACGAGCCTGTTAGAAGACGTAGGCCATCAGATCCGGGTAAAGATTAAATGAGAGTGTGTGATAGAGATTTTCCACTGTTAGTAGGGAACAGGTACATTAATAACTATTCATACATACATACATACATACATAGATACATACATACATATATACATACGTAAAGATCCCCTAATCATGATTTCCCAATGTTTGTCGGTGACAGGTATAAATTTGTGATTCAAGAATTTAAGCATGCGATTCATCCCCTTTTTCGACAGTTTATCACGCACATTCAAGATGTTCAGCCGGACGGTAACTGTGGATTCCGAGCTGTAGCTGTGGCTTTAGATTGGCAGGAGGGAGACTGGGCTTGGATGCGCCAAATTCTTCTACAAGAGATGATGGGGGACAACCGCCATGATTGGGTAGAGGTTTTCAACACATTACGAACAAACGGGTTCGCCCACATATACTCGACCTTAGATTGGAGGGGAATGGGGAATGCACCCAATTCAAAATGGATGGAAGTGCCTTCGACTGGATTACTGATTGCTCAGGCATTTGGTGTGGTTCTTCAACTCTTCTCCCCTGATGGAGCGTGCAATGTCTTCCCTTTGCAAACTCATCCTGATAGCGTACCAGAACATCGTATCATATCGATAGCCTTCGTGAACGGCAACCACTACATCATGCTTAAGCTAGCAGACGGCGCTCCAATGCCATATCCGAGTGGAGCATGGTCGACTTGGGTAGATGTAGAACACAACCCATGGTTGGCGCTATACAGGGATCGTCTAGATGAGGGACGTACGCTATCTCAAAGACCTCCAGAGTGGTTTGACCTAACTCGTAGTCCTTGTAGTTCTTATTCTTCTGATTCTGATAATCCGGTGTAACTTTGTTTTTATAATGTATAATGATTTATAAACTAGATTTTTTTTATTATTTTACCTATCCTATAACAAATGCAAACGTTTTTTTATAAAAAAAACTTATACAACATAATTAAAACTAACAAAAATCCAAAAAAAAAAACAAAACTCCACTTGCCCGTATAGGGAGACATCTACGGGTCGTAGAGGGCTCAACGACCCGTAGAGGAATGAAAGCTGCTCGTAGAGGCCATCTATGGGTCGTAGAGAGCCAGGTATCAACGGCCCGTTGAGGTCCCCACGACCCGTAGGAGAAAAAAAAACTTTTTTCTAAATAAACTGTTATTTTTATAATTAAACTTCAAAATTTTTAAAAAAAATTGTTTTCCTACGGGTCATAGAGACCTTTACGGGCCATTGGAGAGTTTTTTTTTAAAAAAAAAATTGGCTTTTTTACTTATATATTATATATTTTTTTTCCATAATGAAACCAGCGAACTAGTAGCCCAGATGGTCCCCATTGTTACAATAAGAATGTTATGTGTGTGTGTGTGTATGTGATAATATGCTCGAGTTCGATCCCCGTCCCAACCGTTTTTTTTTGTTTTCAGTCTCATCTACGGCCCGTTGAGGGCTCTATGGGCCATCGATTAAAATTTAAATCTGATAACTTCGAGCCTTCCCTCTTTTCTGTTTCATTTCCCCCAAAACCACCATCAAAATCAAACCCTTCCAACCCTAATACCCAATCCTCCACCACCACAACAATCATCCTCAACCCTCTCCCTCACCCTCTGTTCAACCACCACCACCACCTTCGACCCACCACCACCAAACCATACCCCCTGTCAACACCACCACCAACCACCACTACCACCTCCGTCAACAACATCACCACCACCTTCGACCCCAAACCACCATCTCTAACCCTCACCTCACCCCTCTCTGGCTCCTCCTCCACTATAACCACCCACCTCTGCCGCCTTCTCCACCAAAGGTTTTTTTTTCTCTTTATTTTTTTTCAGTTTAATTTTTTTTCTGTTTAATTTGTTGATTGTTGTGTTAATGGTTGTTTGATTTTGATCTCTTTATCTTGTTGTTAATAGTTGTGTTAATGGTAGTTAATTTTTTTGTATTTTTACTCTCATTTTAGTCAATTAGGGCCAATAAGGTTAGCATATGATTTTGTTCCGGTCGATTATGATAATATGCTTTCATTTGGTGTTCTTGATGTGTCTTTGATTTGTGTATGGTCGTGTTTGTGTATGGTCGTGTAGGGTCGTTTTTGTGTATGGTCGTGTTTCAAAAGAAACGCCTAAACTAATATAGTTTAGGCGATTCTTTTGAAACGCCTCAACTATGTTAGTTTGGGCGTTTCTTTGAAATCGCCTAAACTATATAGTTTTGGCGTTTCTTTTGAAACGCCTCAACTATGTTATGATAATATGCTTTCATTTGGTGTTCTTGATGTGTCTTGCATTTGTGTATGGTCGTGATTGTGTATGGTCGTGTAGGGTTGTTTTTGTGTATGGTCGTGTTTCGCGCGCGCGTTGGGCTGAAACTAGGCTGAAACAGGTCTGAAACAGCCCTTCGCGCGCGTGTGCAGCGCTGAAACAGCCCTGTTTCAGCGCTGCGCGCGCGCGAAGGGCTGAAACTGGGCTGAAACAGCCCTTTGCGCGCGCGTTAGGCTGAAACAGCCCTGCGCGCGCGCAGGGCTGAAACAGGTCTGAAACATCTCTTTGCGCGCGCGCAGGGCTGTTTCAGCGTTGCGCGCGCGAAGGGCTAAAACAGGGCTGAAACAGCCCTTCGCGCGCGCGTTGGGCTGAAACTGGGCTGAAACAGCTTTGCGCGCGCAGGGCTGAAACAGGTCTAAAACATCCCCGCGCGCCCTGTTTCAGCGCGCACGCCGCGCTGTTTCATGAAACGTCCTAACTTTAAATTTTTGCTTTTGCAGTTATGGAGTTTTTTGACAATGAGGAGCACCTGCAGCACGAGGACGAGGACGAGGAGGATGAGCCCGTGCGCGTGGGGGGGGGCCCAACCCCAAGGCAGGGGGGGACCTGGCGGACTGGGAGCCTTGCAGGTTTCGACGCTTCAATTACGCGAAGCCAAGGTTTGAGAAATTGAAGAAGAAGAAGAAGACGTCGAAGCCGCACGGGATTTGTTGGGACTCGCTTCGTGATACCACGGGGGGTGCAGAGGAGATGGCACGACAGTGGATCCCGGAGGGTAGCCCATGGGACAGGTTCTTCGCCGACTGCAACGCGCCGTCCCATCGGCCGTTGGTGATTGAGTTCCTATCGACCTTTCGCCTTCGGCCACGATTGCCCGGTGATGATCCTGGACAGGTCCCACCGCCGCCGCCGGAGGTCCAATTAGGGGGCTACGCACACATGGTGGTACACTGAGGAGGAGCTTAGAGAGGTATTATTATTATTATTATTATTAATTTTGTTCTTATTTTAATTTTAATGTTAATGTTCATGCTCAGGATGTCTACACTGGAGCAGTTACTACTGTTGCTGATGATGTGTTGTATGCGTGGTGGCCCACCATCGGGGGTCCAGAGTTCGGGAACCCGGCCCAGAAGTATTGTTTTTATTATTATTATCATCATCATTATTATTATTTATTGTTATTGTTATTCTAATTATTATTATCCTGTGCAGAGATAGGTCTGACAGGGCCACCAACATTCGTCACCCCATCATACGGTACATTCACTGTTGCATTTCCTATTCCCTCAATGCACGGGCCACGTGTAATGAGCGGGTGACGAAGACGGACCTGATGTACCTGTATTGCATCATCATCGGCACGCCGTGTGCCCTGCATCGGTGCATGGCAGAGTTCTTTGCCTCCTTTCCCATTAAGCAGGTGCGGGGATCCATTGCATGCGGGGGGATTATCAGCAGGATAGCCGAGCGCTGTAATGCCGCGGATTATTTCGGTTATGTTGACCGGAACCGGTTTCCGCCACTACAGCCTAGGTATTATTATTATTATTATTATTATTATTAATGGTTTTGTTTATTTCTTTCAGCCCAATAACAAAAACCACGCTCTATAATATATACTGTGCGGGGAAGACGGGCAATCCATCCGTCTACTTTCTTGCTACGGGAAAGGATCGCGTGCCGTTTGTACCAGAGCCGTTGGTACATCAGGGCCTTGCAGGTATTATAACATTATTATTATTGTATTGATGATTATTATTGTGTATTAATTATCTTTTGGGAAATTTGTAGACAACTTGTGTTGTCTGGTTTGAACGAAAACAGGGGAAATTCTGGCCAATTTTTTTATAAAATCCTTGATTATTATTATTATTATTATTATTATTATTATTATTATTATTATTATTATTATTTATTATCATTATTGTGTATTAATTATTTATTGTTATCCATTGCAGGTGATGCTGTTGAGGTTGGGTTGCGGTACGTTGCTCAGGGGGAGGGGGCGCTGAGAGGGACGTACGTTCCTATGGCTGAGCCGCAGCCTGAGGAGGTGCAGAATCTAGGACGCGTTTATCACTCTCTGCGGTTGCCTCCTGAGGTTAGGGCAGACATACGTGCGGCTGCGTTAGAGGCTGCGGAGTCGCGTCAGTGGGGATGGACGCCAGGTTTGAGCAGCAGGAGGAGGCGCTGCGCTGGTTGATTGCTGGCCAGCAGGATATGTTTCGTCACCTGGGCATGTAGCCTCGTGTCGCACCGATTATAGGGCCCAGCACGCAGCAGACCCCGCATGAGGCCGGTACGTCCTCCCAGCAGCCCGAGACGTCCTCGCAGCAACCCGGGACGTCTTCGCAGCAGCCGCCGACTGATGATTCGATGTTTTTATTTTGATCATATTTTGTAAACGCTTTATACAATTTCTATTTTGTATTTACTTATTTGAATTCTAATTATGTTAATTAAAGTTTATATTTATCTATTTGTTTATATAAACGCATGTGTTAACGTTTACACCCCAAAGATTGTAAAAACAGACGACATTAAAAAAATTATAAAAAAATTCCTCTACGGGTCGTATAGGTTCGAGACGACATTAGTAAAAACAGACGACATTAAAAAAAATTTAAAAAAAATTCCTCTACGGGTCGTAGAGACCTCAACTGCCCGTAGAATCCATCTAACATTTGTATATGTTTTATTTATTTTTTCGAACATAGAAAACAGCGAACTGGTAGCCCAGATGGTCCCCATATGTGCAATAAGACTTGTGTGTGTGTTTGTTTGATAATCTGCTCATGATCGAACCTTGTCCCAAACGTTTTTGTATTTTTTTTGGGTCTAGGGCCCCGTAGAGGCCTCTACGGGCCATTGACAAAAAATTATTCAGCATACCACCAACATTCATCCCCAGAATTAATAAGAAGTTATCGACGAGCCGTAGATACCTCTACGACCCGTAGATGTGTATGACAATCATTGGCAATCATTGCTGTGCATCAAAATCATTGTAAATCATTACCTACGGGCCGTAGAGGGCTCTACGGCTCGTAGAAGGTAAAAAAATGCTCCCGACGGGCCGTAGAGCCCTCTACGGCCCGTATAGGGTTGTGTGGATAAAAAGCAAACTTGTGTGAATATCCGGAGCCATGCTTAAAAGGCCACCATGTTATTTAGTGTAAAATCCACTCCTTTATGTAATTTTGTTTTTTAATTCTTTCTTGCGGAGAATTGTTTAGTAAATTTGAAGTTAGATGATATGTTCTAACTGACATCTAAATAATTTGGTGTCCAAAGTATGATGTGTATCACTTGGATAAATAACCTTTAGAGTGGGTAAATTTCAAAGAAAATAGGGGAAATATTAGACTTGAGATAACTCTCTTTTCATTTCATTCATAATCCATAATGAAACCTAGTGGCTATTATATAGCCTTACATAACTAAACTGAAATTAAATAACTCCTGCCACTAAACCACTAACATTAATAACATACTACAACATGAAGTAAATAAAGGAAATAAATTAGAAGACATGATGCATGGAGTGGACTACGTGGGGTAGGGGAACAATATGAATGATGCATGGCCTACGTGGTGGTACATAACAAAGTAATTATTGGATCGAGCTAAACAAATTGTAATATGTCGTTGATCAACATAAAATGTATAAATTATTTATTGTGATGCCCCAAACCTAAAGACCTCACCAGTTGGTTAATTCATCACACAAAATCATAGTTCTTAGACCGAAAATTTATCATAAATGTGCAGCGGAAATTAACACCATCAAGTACAAAACATCAAGTTTCTCAAAACAAACATAAAAGTGGCAAGGTTACGTCTATAGGATGCCAGTCAATTGAATCTTTAGGGTAGCATTTAAATCCATGCCAAGGACTATCTAGGGCGCATTAGCCTTCTTCTTAGCTGACATAAGAATCAGCTACGCAGAGCGAGTTCTGTTTTTAATAAAAATAAACAAGTTGTATATAAATAAACTACCAACCTAAATCAGTGGTAACGTTGTTTTTTAGTTTTAACGGGGTTAGTGAAATGAATTTTACATAGTCATCTTAGTTATGAGAATGCCGGACAAATATCATCACTTGACGTTTGCACTATCTCTGTTAATCAATTGTGGTACAGGGCCGGCCCGACATGCTTAGCAGGCTAGGCAAAAGCCTAGGGCCCTCAAAAAAATAAGGGCCTCTATTTTTTTCTTCATATATTACATGTGTATTTAGCTTAAAGTGAACAAACGAAAACTAAAGACATAAAAGACTAAACAAATAAAATGTCTAGACCCAAAACTTGAAGAACTAATGCCCAGATCCCATTTTTCTTAAATGCGTCCTTAGCTCCTACCCTCGTTACTTACGACCTCGCTAACTACAACCGACATGGATAGCGATTCACTACAAGAATTTTTGTCTGACACGTGACCTATCCCGACGACACCAAGTCGTCGGCATAGATACACTTCCCCCGACGATATGTGGTCGAAACAAGTCAATAAAAAGATTAAAAAAAATAGGCTATCCCGACGACCAGTCGTTGGGACACAATTAGGCGGGTGAAATTTAGATGGGAGGGAAATCTTGGCGCCATGGCAAAAACATTTCCCGACGACCCGACGTCGGGATAAATGTTTTCGATTTTCTTTTTCAATTTCTTTTTTTCGGATACTTAAAAAATGGATTAGTGTTTGTACCTGTCCCGACGACATGTCGTCGAGATAAGGTTTTTATTTTTTTAAGTTTTTTTAAATATTAAAAGTTACTAAACGGTGCCGTTTTGCGCTACCTATCCCGACGACTAATCGTCTGGAAAAGTTAAAAACCCTAATCCCTTTATAATCCACTTGTCTTTGCAAAACAAACAAACCCAGACAAATAAATGGAGACCGATTCACCCCAACCCTCCCCTGCGTCTACCACCACCTGCTAGCGTCGACCACCGCACCACCGGCCACCACCTGCGTCTTCCTTCTCCACTCCCTTCGACCACCGCACCACCGGCCACCACCTGTGTCTTCCTTCTCCACCTGCGTCTGTGAGAGCCGGTCGTTCACCCCACCGCAACCGTCTTCCCCTTCCATCTTCACACGAAGGTACCTCCATTCCTTTCCTTACGTTTCTTTTTAGTTTAAAGTTAGTTTAGACAGTACCCATCACTGTGTTCTAGTAGCCTAGCCCTAGCCATAGCCAGACGACGGCTCGTGAACAATAGATATTAACTGAATGAATTAAAAAATCTTATTTAAAGGTAATAATAACTTTAGTTTGTGCTGCATATGACTCTTGGTTTTGTGAAAATGAATGAATCAAAAAATCTTTATTTAAAATTCATCGTTATGTGCATTTAATCATGTCAAAGAGGTTTATTCTGATGCATTCTTAAATCTTAACCCATGTAACTTCATTTATATAAACTGGTTAAATGGATTGGTCAAGTATTCTGTTTATATAGATATTAAATAATTTTCATGGTTTAATTTTGGTTTTCCCAAAATTGGGGATATTGTGCTTAAAGATAAAAGGGGTTTGAGAGGAAGCTACCCCGACGACATCCCGTCAAGGTTTTAAGGCTTCTCCGGACGACTTCTCGTTATTGAAGGTATTTTTTAGGAATTTGAAGTTATATTTGTTTATTTAGTTAGTTTTAAAATTATAACTGTATATTTTGAAGGTATAGATATATTTTTTTTATAAAGTTTATATGTGTGTATTTGAATGTTTGAGGCTTTTCACAACTTGAAGGTTTTCTACAACAAGCTTGAAGGTATGATATTTTTTATGTTGTTAATTTGTATGTAGGTATATATTTGTATATGTGTATGTATTTGTACGTAGTTGTATATGTAGGTATGTATTTGTATGTAGGTATGTATTTGTATGTGTATGTATTTGTATGTAGTTGTATATGTGTATGTATTTGTATATGTGTATTTATTTGTATGTAGGTATGTATTTGTATACGTGTATGTATTTGTATGTAGGTATGTAGGTATGTATTTGTATATAGGTATGTATTTGTATATTTGTATGTATAATTTGTATGTAGGTATGCATTTGTATATGTGTATGTATTTGTTGTCCTACAATAAATCCTATTCTAGTACACCGTTTTCGCATGTTGACCCAAACACGACCTGGTTTGATCCGATATTGTATGATTAGTTTTTTCAAATATTAATACTTTTATTTTGAGTAACATAACTATCCAATTTAACTTTATTATATAAATTTTAAAAAAATAAAATAAAAAACAAACGGGTTAAACGGGTCAACATGACAGACGTATTCGCATAAGATACCCTTTAGAATATACCCGTCCAAAATTTATCTAATAGAGATAAATCTTGGATTGTCCCCTTTGGGACTGCTTTTTGAATATTCTATCTCTTTTAGGATGTGTATATATTTTAACGGGTTGACATTTAAGAAAAAACTGGTAGCTATTTCTCTTACTCTTTCGAGTTTGCGGTTTATACGCATACTTAGATGATCTGTTTAATAGTCGTGGCAAGGTAAAGATACCCCTTGAACTTGATCCCAATGGTACGTATTTTGTTGGATCAATTGGCCAGATGTTTATAAGGTGCCTCTCAAATGAGCTTTGGCGAGTTCCTTTGTATCATGACGGTTGGGAATATGTTGACGAGATCGACAAATTTCGAGTATATAAACAAGTTGATGTACGTATCGAATGTAATGTAATATTTGTATTTCACTTTATTTAACTTTTTATATGTTATCTAATTACTTTGTTTTGCAGCATTATTATGATCTCAAAAGCTGGATTGACTCAGAAGTTTGGAATAAAATAAGGCCTGGTATTGAGGATGATTGTGGGCGAAGATACAAGGACCACAGAGCAGAATTGAAAAGGCATTTTGATAAAGTTGGAGGGTATGATGATATTGAAAATGCAAGGAAGCATCACCACCCATATATAACCCAAGAGGCGTGGAAGGAAGTTATTGATAAGTTGTTCCTCGATAAAAAATATAGGCGTCGCTCCGAGAGAAACAAGGCTAATAGACAAAAACAACTTTATCCAAATCGATGTGGAAGCAGGTCATTTGCCTCATGGCGACACGAGGAGGTAAAGAAATTATTTACTAAAAAACATATCACACAATTAAAGAATACATAATTTTAATGGTATTGCAATACAAATACACTACAAGAATTTTGGTTTGATGAACATTTTTTTCTTGTTTACAGGTGCAAACAATTGGGAGGACTAGGCTTATCGACATGTGGAGAGAGATGCATTTCCACCCGGTGAATGGATGGGTAAACGAAAAGGCGGAAGAATATTGGGTAAGTATGTATATAGTTTAATGTTGATGCTGCTAATAAGCTATTAAAACGACATCTTAACAGTTTTTAAAACAACTTTTTATGGTTGCACATTAACAGCGGCTGATTAGCATTTAAAACAGCTTAACAGTTTAATGTTGCTGCTGCTAATTAGCTATTAAAACACCTATTTGTAGGGACAAAAATGATTGAAGAAACCACTTTTTGATAACCTTAGTCCAAATCATATTATGCTAAGTATAGAAGGAACTGCTGAAGAAGAAAACACAAGTGCTGAAGAAGAAATCAACAAAGTACTGAAGAGCAAACTGATCAGTAGTTCTGAGGTCTAACCAGACACTTCACTTCAGAACTACTGAAGACAAAACTACCCATCAGTAGTTTGTCTTCTCATCAGTAGTTTAGTATAATATTGTTTTGTTAAAGTCTTTGAACAAGTTTCAATGCTACAGCCTGTTGTAAGCATTATCCTAAGTAAAATATCTTAGCTAAATATCTTGTATTACTTAGTACAACAGTCTTGTATATTCGTCTATAAATAGATGAGTTTGTTCATCTATTTTAGATGTGTGATAACATTGATTTTAATTGAAAATCCTTCAAGGCTTTTATAAACTTATTATCCATTTCACATCTGAGAATAATTCAATACTTGCTTATTGCTTTATACTTTCAATTGTTTTTTGATTCTCATTAACTGCCTAGTAAAGGGGGAGTAATAACTCCTGTAAAAGTGATACTTCATACTTAGAACATTTATCATTCCGCTGTGCAAATAACTTTGATATAACTGCAAACACATAAGTGTTCTAATACTTAAACTGCTATAAGAGACCACCTGATCCAACAATTGGTATCAGAGCGTCTGGTTTATCTGATCAAATATCAATCTATCAAATTGAGAATCAGACACAGGCTCTTATTGATATCCAATAAAGGATTAAAAGGTTCACTTTTACTTTAAAGAAGTATTGACAAATCCAAAACTTCTTAAAAATGGACCCTTACAATACTGGATCTGCCAATAAACCTCCTATGCTAGTCAGAAATGAATATAATATCTTGCAAAGAAGGTTGGCACACACTATATCTCAGACCAATACTGGGTGTTGGAGGTCTGTAATCTTTGGACCTCACAAACCAGTAGTAACAGATCCAGAAGGTAAAACTGAAAGACCAAAAGACCCTAAAGACTACACTGAAGAAGATTTCCAAAAATTTGAGCTAGATGCAAAAGCTTTTTCAATGTTGGCTATGGCTCTCCCAAACGAAATTTATGCTGGACTTTTACATTGTGAAAGTGCCAAAGAGCTGTGGGATTACCTAAAAGAACAGTTTGCAGGAACTGAAGAGGTGATAGCCAACACCAGAGAAATCCTTGCCCAACAATATGAAACTTTTACTCATTTAGATGGTGAAACATTAACTCAACAGTTTGAAAGATTTTCATCACTCATCTCTGAGTTAAAAATTAATAATCAGACCTATTCAAATGCATCTATGTTACATAGATTTTTAAGGTCTTTACCTTCAAAATGGGAAACTTATTCAATAGTCCTCCGATCAAGTTCAGATTTTAACACCCTGAACCTAACAAGGTTACATGGTAAATTACTAACTTTTGAAAGAGAGATCAATCAAAAGAAAAAGTTACAAGAATCTGGTAAAACTGCTGATGACTATACTCCAGGTAGCACAGCCTTATTGGGACATGACTCACCATCTTGTTCTAATAATTTTGGATCTTTTGATCACATTGACATAACAGCTGGGATCTCATCAGATGGATCTTTCCCATCTTATGACAATGAAGATCTAAGTCAAACTGCTGATAACATGTGTTTTATCATGAATGACGTAAAATATTTTAGCAGTGATGACTTAGAAGAAATGGATATTTTACACCAACTGGCCTTGTTAAGCATAAAAACTAATAAATTTTACAAAAGGTCAGGAATGAAATTTCTAGGATTAAACAACTCTACAAAAGTTGGTTTTGACAAATCTAAACTTAGATGTCATAAGTGTCAGAAGTTGGGACACTTTGCTAGAGAGTGTAGAAGCTCTAGCTACAACCAACCCATGTCTGGAAATCAATTTAACCCCAATTATAATAGGAATAATGGAACTCAAGGGAGTGCTCATTTTGTACAGGCACAAGCTCCACAAATCCAATATGTGCCACAAGTACAATATGTTCAAATGCCTGCTAACCAATAGCAACAAATGCCTCCTTTTCCAGCTGCTCAACAACCTGCACAAACTCAACAACCCCATCAACAACAAAGTCTATTTACATCAGGGTATGTTGACTGGAGCAGTCTTCCGTTTGACACATCTGAATGCAGTCAGGATGCAGACAACAAAGTCTATGTTGTCAACTGGGGAGAACCTGATAATGGCAGAAAGAACTTTGCCTTAATGGCTTTTGAAGGATACTCCTCGAATTCTGCACTAACTCAGGTATCACAACAATCTCTTTTAAAGCTTTGTTCAAAATCTTGCAAAGAATCTTTTGCTTTAATTAGAGAAACAAATGTGCATTTACAAGGCAAATCAAATGATATGGAGAGAAAATATACACAGATGAAGTGTGATTTAGAAAGAAAAATTGCTTTGAAAAACAAAGAAATTTCTAAATTAACTGATAAATCCATTGAAACCCAGGCACAAATTAAAAGCATGATAGACAACCTAGGTAATGTCAGAAAAGAGCTTGCTGACACTAAGGTTGATTATGAAAAATGGGTTGAGTCTTGTAAAGGATACCAAATGCTGCTTAACAAGCAAACTGCTGCAAATGTTAAGTTTGGCATAGGGTATACCCATACTGAATCACCAACTGATTTCACCTACAAAACTGATAATGATGGGAAGAAATTGATTCAAACTTCTGATATGGAGGAATGCACATCCTACCATCAGAACTTTCTCAAAAATGAAAGTCCTGCAGAAGTAAAAACTACTGACAATAAGCCATCCGTAGTTTCATCTACATCAGGAGTTGAGACTCTGAAAACTACTGATGACCTATTGCAAAATACTGATATTGTCAGTAAATTGCCTTCCAATTCTCTTGTTGTATCAAAAAGGAAAGAAAAGGCAAAAGCATGTGAAATATGTGGTTTGTTTAACCACATAACTGAACTTTGCAGATATAGAAAGGTAAATCAGTTTAACAAGAAAAATCAACAACTGGTTGTGGGAAAACAAATTAGACAAGATTTTGAAAACACTTTCTTTCCCAACAAACAACAACCAAGTAAAAACCTTTCTCAGAAAAAGATTTTATCTCAACAAAAGCCTTTTTCTCAAAGTTCATCTTCAGAAGTTACACCTAACCCATCAGTAGTTTCACAAACTACTGAAGTTAAAGATTTGATAAATTTGGTTAAACTTCTGATGACCAAAGTTGATGGTGGTCACCAAAAAGATACTACCATTGTCCTTATTGAAAAATCCATTGCCAAAAAGACATGGATTTCAAAAATTGGTCCTCAACAAGCTGCACCTGTTCTCAAGAGCAAACCCAAAGCCAAATTGGCTTGGGTTGCCAAATCTAACTAATTTGCAATCTTGTGCAGAGGGTCTCCAGAGGTTTGAATAGCATTTGGTATGTTGATAGTGGAGGCTCAATGCACATGACTGGATGCAGATACCTGATAAACGATTTTATCAGTCAAAGAGAAGGATCTGTGTCCTTTGGGAACAATGCAAAGGGATATGTGCTAGGATATGGCAATGTATCCTCAGGCAAAATGCAGTTTGACAAGGTCAATCTGGTTGAAAACCTTGAGTACAACTTGCTCAGTGTCTCACAAATGTGTGATAAAGGATATTCTTCCTTTTTCACAAAGACAACATGCAAGATCATATCACCAGAAGGCCAGAAGTTGATAGAGAAGATCATTGAGGATCATACTTTGCTGATTGCCAAAAGATGTGGCAATGTCTATGCAGTGGACATTGAAAAAGACAAAGTATTGAACAAAATGCCTGTTTCTTCTCAAAGGCATCAACTTCAGAAACTGATCTCTGGCACAGGATACTTGGCCATGTGAACTTTAAAACCATCAATAAAGTCACTAAAATGGGCTTGGTCAGAGGTCTACCTTTGAAGGAATACCAGTGTAAAGAACACTGTGTTTCCTGTCTTAAAGGTAAACAGCATAAGTCCTCCTATAAGTCTATTGAAGAATCAAAAACAACTGCGTGTCTTCAACTACTCCATATGGACTTATTTGGACTAGTAAAAATCATGAGCCTTGGTAAGAAGAAGTACTGCTTGGTCATCATTAATGACTACTCAAGATTCACATGGGTCTTCTTCTTATATTCCAAGGATGAGGCAGCTGAAATAATCAAGTTCTTCATTCTACAAGTAGAGAAGCAATATTCTCTCTCAGTCAAAGTCATCAGGAGTGACAATGGGACAGAGTTCAGGAACAAATCTCTGGATGAATTCTGATTGTCTATAGGGATTGTTAGACAATTCAGCATTCCCAGAACTCCTGAACAAAATGGTGTGGTAGAAAGGAAGAATAGGACATTGATAGAAGCAGCCAGAACAATGTTAGCTGATTCAGGCCTACCTTTGTATTTTTGGGCTGAAGCAGTCAACACAGCTTGTTATGTTCAGAATAGAGTTCTTATCAACAAGAGACATACCAAGATTGCCTATGAAATTCTTCATGGCATAAAGCCCCTTATCTCCTTCTTCAGAGCTTTTGGATGTCAATGTTTTATCCTCAACATCAAAGACTCTATCTCAAAGTTTGCTGCTAAAGTTGATACAGGTTATTTTCTTGGTTACTCTTCAATGAGAAAAGCTTACAAAGTCTTTAATTCAAGAACCAAGATAGTTGAAGAAACACTGAATGTCAAGTTCAATGAATCAAAACACACTCTTATTCCAGCAAATCCTGCTGAACTCTTTGACCTTGACAACTTCCATTTCGGATCTGAAAAGACTGTTGAATCATCCAAACCTCCTCAAAATGGTTTTCAAGGATTTGAAGATGATGGTTCTACACCATGGACTCCAAACACAGTCATTAAATCAACTTTTAAACCTTCAGAGGTTTCACAAGCTTCTACTTCAAAAACTACTGATGAACATTTTAAAACTACTGATTCAGCTGAACCAAAAACTCCTGAATCTCAAACAACAGTTGAACCAGATATTATCAATCTCAGTGGTTTATTTGAAGAAATACCAGAGCCATCCTCAAGTACAGGCTTACAACAATTGATTGAACACAAGGATCATCCATTGGAACAAATCATGGGTGATATTGCATCAGGGGTGCTTACAAGAAACCAGCTCTCCAACTTTTGCTTTTTCTCAGCTTTTATTTCTCAGTTGGAACCAAAGAAGTATCAAGAAGCCCTTAAAGATAACAATTGGGTTCAAGCCATGCAAGATGAGCTGCTTCAATTCAAGAAGCAACAAGTTTGGGAAATTTGTCCCTTACCACCAAACAAACAACCAATTGGTACTAGATGGGTCTTCGGAAACAAATCAGATGAAGCTGTATGATCATCAAGAACAAGGCAAGATTGGTAGTACAAGGCTATTCTCAAGAAGAAGGCATTGACTATGATGAAACCTTTGCACCAGCTGCAAGACTTGAAGCTATCAGGTTATTTTTTAGCTTATGCAATTTCCAACAACAAAAAAGTTTTTCAAATGGATGTCAAAAGTGCATTTTTGTATGGAAAAATAAAAGAGGAAGTGTATGTCTGTCAACCTCCACGGTTTGAGGATCCTTCTCATCCTGATTGGGTATACAGACTTGACAAAGCACTTTATGGGCTAAAACAGGCTCCAAGAGCCTGGTATGAAACACTTTCCAACTTTTTACTTAAGAATCACATCACAAGAGGCTCCATTGATAAAACACTTTTCATCAAACATGTTGGGAATCATGTCTTACTTGTTCAGATTTATGTTGATGATATCATTTTTGGTTCAACAAACACCAAATTGTGTGATGAATTTAAGAAACTCATGCAATCAAAATTTGAAATGAGTACAATGGGAGAATTACAGTACTTCTTGGGACTGCAAATCAAGCAACAATCAAATGGAACATTTATACATCAATCAAAATATGTCAAAGAATTATTAAACAAATTTTCTTTACAAGACTGTAAATCATGTTCCACTCCCATAACACCAACCACACAAGTTGAACCAAATGATCAAGGAAAACAGATTGATCAAACCATTTATAGATGTATGATAGGTTATCTTCTATATTTAACTGCTTCTAGACCAGATATTATGTTTTCAACTTGTGTCTGTGCTAGATACCAATCTGCACCAAGAGAATCACACCTAATTGCTGTCAAAAGAATCTTCAGATATCTAAAAGGAACTCCTACTTTAGGAATTTGGTATCCTGCTTCAAGCAATACCAAGTTAACAGCTTTTTCAGATAGTGACTATGCAGGGTGTAAAATGTCAAGAAAATCAACATCTGGTGGTTTTCAATTCTTAGGAAACTGTCTAGTGTCCTGGCAATCAAAGAAACAAACAACTGTGGCAACTTCATCAGCTGAAGCTGAATACATTGCTGCTGCAAGCTGTACATCACAGATACAATGGCTCCAATATCAACTTCTTGATTATGGAATCAAAGAGACCAAGACTCCACTCTTAGTAGACAGTAAATCTGTCGTTAGCATCATTCAAAATCCTGTTCAGTTCTCAAAGACTAAACATATTGAAATCAGGTATCATTTCATAAGAGATTGCTATGAAAAAGGCAAGATTGAAATGAAACATGTCACAACTGCTAATCATATAGCTGATGTGTTCACCAAACCCCTTGACTCAACAACATTTCAGAGGGACATAATCAAAGAGGCTACTTCGAGAAAGATGAAGCCTGGTCCCAATACGACGAAATCATTGATTTAGTCGTCAAATCCCAATATTACACAGCTTTCACCGTTGATCCTCCCATTCATGTAGAAACTCTTAATGAGTTATGGGCAAATGTAGAGGCGGTCACAGTGAACATTAAAGTGATTTCCCTCAACTCAACAATTCAAGGGAAGCACATGGCAATCACACAAGAGTCACTGGGAATAAGGCTTGGCCTTAATGATACTGATGCTCCTGAGCATATTCCCACTTCTGACATTCATCTAACCATGACTGAGTGTGGTTATCAAGGTACTTTAGCACAAGCAACAGTTTATAAGAAATTTTTTGATCCACAATATAAACTGTTATTTCATTATATTATAATGTGTTTAAGTCCCAAAACTGGATCATATGATCAGATGCCTTCAACCTTTCAACCTATTTTTCATTCTATAATAAATGAAACAACTTTTAAGGCATCTTCATTATTTTTCAATGAGTTGGTGTTACATCACCAAAATGATAAGAAAAAGTTTTTGTTATACCCAAGATTTGTTATGCAATGCATAATAAAGGAACTTGGTGAGGGAGTACTTGTGGGGGAGTCAAAAACTTTAAATCCATTGACTTCACAAGTATTCTCAAGGCATAACAAACCGGCACTTTTGCCAGAAGATGACCAAAGGGAACAAGAACCAGTCCCTGAGGAACCCACATCTTCAAAACCCAAGACTAAGAAAGCCAAAAAGCCTAAACAACAAAAACAAAAACCCACCAACCCAAAGAAAAAGATAGTTCAGGAAGTGGAGATCCCTGAAACTACTAATGTGCAATCTGCACTTGAAAAGGTAGTGGCTGAAACATCCTCTCAGTCCACTCCATCTCCATTACCCAAAAGAAAACCAGTTACAGTTATTTTTCAAAGAAAAAGATTTAAGAAAACTGTAACTACTGATGCTTCTTTTGATCCCTTACCTACAAATGTTGAACCTGAACCCTCCCATACAACCATAGAAATTGCCCAACTTCTCTCAGGACTAAAAGAATCCCATCCAACTCATGTCACTCCCCAAACACATCAAACAGGGGAGATGCCTTCAGAAGTTGACATGGATGTGGACTTCATTAGTCCTAACCAGGGAGATGAGGATGAACCAGGGTTTCTAAGCCCAAACTTAGATACCTTAGGTACTTTTGAGGGTGCTACTACTCACTTATCACCCAGTGTTGAACCTGAGGACAGTAGTAACATTCCTAAGACCTCAAATGTGGCAACTACTGATGAAGGCTTAATACCTGAAGTAGGAAATCCTCAGTACCAAGACAAAGAGGTTCATGAGAAGACTAGTTTGGGACTAGCTCATGATTTAACTGATGCTGCCCTCATTGAGGACACTATCAGGGATTCAGATAATTCCATTAACTTGGATGATGATTCACATACTCCACAACATGAATTGACGGCTAATGTTGAAGGTCCTGACTCTGATGTCTCTAAGCTCAAAGAGCTGGTCACAAAAGATCAGGTTAAAGACCACTTGAACCCTGATTCCCCTAAAGTGGCATCTTCAGTACATTCTGAAGATCACCCAAAAACACCCCTTTCACTTAAACAGCCTACCCAATTCCCTGGGCTTTCCAGCATAGACTTGAACCAACTATGCAGCCCAGATGGTCCCTTGTACCAGATAATAACCAATATCATCTCTGAGCAACTCAAAAACTTCACAACTACTTGGGAGTTGAAGACAAATGAACAATTTGAGGTGCTGAATACCTAACTTGAAGAGCTGAACAAGAAGATTGATCAAAACACAAGACAGCTTGCATTATTATCTGCTACAACTTCTCAATCTTTGAAGCTTCCAGAAGTGGATGAAGCCAAAAAGGGGGAGAAGATTAAGGAACCAGTTGAAGTATCTCTTGAAGCTGAGAAGACAACTTATAGACCAGGAAAAGAGATCCTTCAAGAGTTTAGACCATCACCAAGGCAAACTGAAGAAACTTCTGATGACTATACTCAAACTGCTGAAGACAATCCTTCAGTAGTTGTGACAAGAACCAGTCCAATCAACCCTTCAGAAGTTTTAACTTCCAAGACTGATCAAGGACAGTCTTCCAAGGCAACTGATCAAGAACCAACTCACATTCCAAAGCCGGTACATGTAACTACAACAACTGTTTTAAACCCTTCTCCAATCTCAATGTCCAAAGAATATTTAGAGAAGAGTTTAAAAGAGGCTCAAAAGAAGGCTAAGGAAGATGAAGTATGGAATAGCCTGGAAGCAAGGGATGATCTAAGCTATGAAGAAAAACTTGTTAAGTATCAAGAAAAACATGATGAGTTAGAAGCTGAAGACAGAGCTAAAGAAGCTGCTGCTGAAGAAGACAAAATAGCACAGCTCATACAAATGATTATGAAAAACTCAAAGGCTAAACAAGCTTCTCTGAACAAACTCTCCACAGAATCATTAACAAGAAGAGCTCAACTTGTAGCTGACAGGTTGGCAACTGAAAAGGAGAGAAAGGCAAAGAGAGCTGAAATAATTGATGAACTTGTAGCAAATGATTTTGGTTCAAGGGCCTTAGTGTCAAGATGGAAAGAAGACACTCTTTATGACACTTACAAGAAATTCAAGGCCAGCAAAGCTGCACATCCAGAAAGATATACAACTCCTGAAGCCCAACAAACTTCAATAATCAAAAGATCATCTGGTGCACTACAGAAACCTGTTACAAGAAAAAGGAAGCAAGAGGAAAATGTAAAGACTGATTTCAAGATGGTGCTGTTAGAAGGAAATCAGTTAGTACATGGAGACTTTGACATAGAAGAAAAACCTCTGCTCACACAATTTAGGAATCCTGCTACATATGCTTACCAGATACAACATACAATCAAAGAAAAATCTCACACCAAAGTTGTAACAACACATCACTTACCCAAATTTGCAACTCAAAGTGGTGTTGATCTTGAAGATAGCAGAGAATCCCACCTGAAGGTCACTGAAATAGAAGACATACCTCAATCATCAGGTCAAACCCAGGAAACTAGCTTGGTTTCCTATGCCTCAGACTTTGACAGGTCTAAGGTGAATATTGTTAAGTGGTCATTCACTGATTCCAACTCAGTGATGGTGACCAGAAGAGATCGTTCAAACAAGGTCTACAAAAATTCAAAGGAGTTGAACATACTGTCAACTAAAGACCTTCTCACCATTCAACATCTTGAACCTGAACAAGGGTCTCTCTCAAAGCAACAACTAAAAACGCTTAGTATCAAGATGTCTGCAGAAGTCTGGAGAATACTAGAAGCGAGAAACAATGAAGAAAAATAAAGATTGGATAAGGTTTTGGCTTCATCAATCCAGGGGGAGATTGTAGGGACAAAAAGGATTGAAGAAACCACTTTTTGATAACCTTAGTCCAAATCATATTATGCTAAGTATAGAAGGAACTGCTGAAGAAGAAAACACAAGTGCTGAAGAAGAAATCAACAAAGTACTGAAGAGCAAACTGATCAGTAGTTCTGAGGTCTAACCAGACACTTCACTTCAGAACTACTGAAGACAAAACTACCCATCAGTAGTTTGTCTTCTCATCAGCAGTTTGTTGATCTTATCTTCTAACCGACTTAGACTTCAGTAGTTTAGTATAATAGTGTTTTGTTAAAGTCTTTGAACAAGTTTCAATGCTACAGCCTGTTGTAAGCATTATCCTAAGTAAAATATCTTAGCTAAATATCTTGTATTACTTAGTACACAGTCTTGTATATTCGTCTATAAATAGATGAGTTTGTTCATCTATTTTAGATGTGTGATAACATTGATTTTAATTGAAAATCCTTCAAGGCTTTTATAAACTTATTATCTATTTCACATCTGAGAATCATTCAATACTTGCTTATTGCTTTATACTTTCAATTGCTTTTTGATTCTCATTAACTGCCTAGTAAAGGGGGAGTAATAACTCCTGTAAAAGTGATACTTCATACTTAGAACATTTATCATTCCGCTATGCAAATAACTTTGATATAACTGCAAACACATAAGTATTCTAATACTTAAACTGCTATAAGAGACCACCTGATCCAACACTATTAAATGTTGTTGGTGCTGATTTGCTGTTAAAACAGCTTAACAGTTTAGTAGTAGCTGCTGATTAGCTGTTAAAACAGCTCAACAGATCAACGGATTCACTATTATTGCTGCTGTATTAGATCCCTACATATGTAAAGTACAGCATGTTAAGCAAATTATAATAATGGCTGACAAGTTAGGAGATTTTGAGTCATAAATATATAAAAAATGTGCAGCCATATGCTGCTACTAGTAGCCTTAACAGTAGCCTTTAGTCGATATAGATAGCCTTTAGTCGATATACATAGCCTTTAGTCGATGCACAGTAGCATTTAGTTGATATATAGTAGCCTTTAGTCGATATACATAGCCCTTAGTCGATGCACAGTAGCATTTAGTCGATATACAATAGCCTTTTGTCGATATACAGTCGAAACTTTAGACGAAGCTGCACCTTGATCAGTGCGTTATAGGTACACATTATTGAATGTTAATTATGGTAAAATTACATTAGTTTTAGTATAAAATACATTAGTTTAGTTTTTGTATTTGATAGGTCATGGGGGACATAAACTCAAATTAGAATTGTTAGTTGATATTAATAATGAACTTGTCATGTGTTTTGTGTAGTCACGATTAGACAAAAATTGAATAAAAACACTATAACAATTTTCATAATTATAAATATGCTTATTCGGAGTTTCACCTGTATGCAGAAGTATTATTAAATCATCAAATGGATTTAGACTACATTTTGTATGGATGCACAAGGTTTAAAGAGCTGCCATGTGGTGCGAGATTTTAAAAGAAGAATTATGGTCTCCAAGTTGGTTTCCATTGGGTTGAATCAATTCTTTATGGGCTTGGGTTGTTATCAATGAAACAAAGGAAGCAGGCCCAGAATAATAAGTCGGTGGGACTTGTTGCAATCAAAGAGGTTTTGATTATTATTTTTGTGACGCAAAAACGACTGACGGCAGAACAACAGAGGACACAAGGCAGCAGCCTTGGAGCTGCAACCACACGAAGAAGAAAAATAGAGGAGAAGCTGCAATTATTGAAATGCTGGACTAAATTGTTTATAACCATCTCCGCGTGTACGGTTCGTTTGTGAAATTCTAACTCTTGTTTGGTTTGGTTTATGGATTGTCTTTTAATTGTTTGAAAGATATTTGTGGTTTGAGTTATTTAAACAAGTCACGTTTGTGCAATTGCTTATCTTTTAGTCATTCGCATTCGGTTTTCTTGCATCGTGAGCAGTTTGATTAACGGGAAGGTAGTTGTTATTCGTGGGTTGGTAATTAAATTGTACGAGTTATTATTAAAAACTTGTGTTTGATTATCACTTAACTTAAACCGTTCAACAAAACTATGTCTATGTGGTATCCAATCATCTAACCAAGGGTAGGGTGAATCATTGAACCGGAAACCTGGAGGGGGTTACTTCTTTAATATTATTGTTTACAACTAATAAAATTCGGTTTCTTAAAACTCAAAACAACCTACAACTCAGTTAGATTTAATCTTTTAGTTCAAACAATCAAACAAAAGGTGCAATACTAACCACATGCTCCTCGTGGATTCGATACCTGACTTACCCTATCTACCTAGGTTATTTAGGTTTTTGCATGACCCTAACGACAGGTCATCACACCTCTTATTTTTTTGTGGTATCAACTTATATATTATCAGCAAATCTAACTCATGATAGTAAATCTAACTCAACTTGTATTATTGTTTACTATAGGATCGGAATGAATTAGAGCGCGCCCGGATGCAAGAAGAAGCGGGTGATGAGCCAATTGATGAAGAAAAATGTCTCAAGAGCGTCCTTGGTGAAAGAAGTGGTCGGGTCCGTGGAATTGGCCGAAAAGTAAGAAATACAAGGGTTGATGTGTCGTGCATATACAACCACGCTTCACAAGAGGAATACAATGCATTGAAAGAAAACGTCTCCCAACTTAATGAGCACGTTGAATCCTTGACCGCCAAAGTTAAGGAGTTGGAAAAAGGCGGGTCATCGTCACAAGCCCAAGATGAAGATGAAGACGCTAACTTGAATTAATGGTTTGTTAGTTTGGTATGACTTGAATTTATGGTTTGGTAGTTTGTTTTGATACTTGAATTCATGGTTTGTATGTGACCAAACACATGTATTTTGTGACGATGGTTGATTATTAGTTGCACGCATCTTAAGTTTTAATTTCAAGTGTCGATTTATATTATTGTTATTGATGAGAAAAACAGGAAATATATATATATAGGGTAGGGTTCCTGTAGGAAAATTGGTTTGTGTGAGAAGTGTAGGAAGGATTAAAAATTGATATGTATGCATCATTTTTTTGGACGTATTCATGATGTTTTGGATTGTTTTGCTTAGAAAAACAACAAACATAACAATCAATAACCGAAAACAATGTGTTTTAGGCTTAAAACTTAAAACACTATGTCAATAACATTTAACCAGAGTGTTTTAAGTAATTACTAGGGTGTTTTATCTGTAATTTAAATTTAATGATTATAATACATTGGATTGTGTTTTAAATTTTTGTATATTGTTGTGTTAAGTGTTTTTCAAGCCAAAACAACCCAAAACATCATTCCAAAATAAAAAACATGATGGCTACATGTCAATTTTTAATCCTTCCTACACTTCTCACACAAACCAATTTTCCTACAGGATCCTCTACCTATATATATATATATATATATATATAGGGTGGGGTTAACATACAATAAGTGTGTTTTGTGAGAAAGGTAAGAAAGAAGTGTGTCCATTGGATCAAGTTATTGGATGGTTGAGATTAGATAGGGACCAAATTTGTAAATTGTGTTATAAAATTAACTAATATATTAATGGTTCAAGGGCACAATTGTAAAAACACACGTACCAATTTAAACCACCCCACTCACCCTCTCTGATCATTACGTTCCTTCCTAAAAAAAACGAGTAAAATTCGGAGTTTGAAGAGTGTGTTTAACGAAAAAAATGGAAACCAAATCAACGATTAATGTGGATGAAGATAAATGTTACACCTTTGTATTATTAAAATTTATAACACACTTCGACTTAAACATAGTTCTTGTAAAATGTTAAAACGCTTAATCTTTTATTTGAATTTAAAACACATCACGTCAAAAAACTTAGTTATTATAATGCACTACAAGAAAATGAGGCTAATGCAACCCCAATAAAATGTTGCATTAGGCCTTTAAAAAGTTGCATTAGGCCTAATGCAACCTTTTATCAAAGGCTTCATTAGGTGAAGTTGCATTAGATGTAATGCAACTTTTTTGTTAGATAATGCAACATTTTTTAAAGGGTTGCATGTAATATTCAAGTGCAACCTTTATATCGTGCAACCTTTTCACATGCTAATGCAACTTTTTTTTACTTTTAAATGCAACCTATGCTACCTCAAATGCAACCTTTGCTACACTAAAATGTAACCATTTATATGCTTTTTGTAGAAAAATGCAACCTTATTTTAAAATCAAACGCAACTCTTGACATTATTGTTTGAAGTACTAAAATTTTTTATTAATATGCAATGGTATGTTAATTGCACCAACACAACAATATAATAAATATAATAGATAATCTTATATCAAATTTTAACATATGTCCAAACTCAAAAGAACAATGTAATTAAAATAAAGTTGCAAATTACAATTATAAAAAAGTATCGAAAACATCCTACTCATCTCTAAGATCATGAAGTACCCCATTAGGTAGTTTTGGCATTATAGTAATCATTGTAGCTTCAAAGTTTTCTCATCGGTTACCAAAATCTTTCTACATAGCTTCAAGCTCAACTTTTTTCCTTTCATGTTCCAGCTCAATTTCTTTTCACATCTAAAGCAACTATGCTTTTCCAGCTTCAAGACTCACTTCGAATGGTTCCCTAAGCCCGCCCTGAATCGTTTAGGTAAATGCATTCATTGAATGACATTCCTCGTCTCTCTCGTATCCTGAAGTGACAGAAAAGACGATTGACGTTACAAAATTTATGAAAAGTCACACATTGCCTAATCTACTAATAAATCCTGCACATAGATTGAGAAAAAAAATTAACAAAAATCAACTGAAGAACAAGCAATCTGTTGTGTCCATTATCTATAAACTTAATACTTGTAGTAGAAAAACTTGAAGTCCACTGTGTATGCAAATGGGGTTCTAAACATACCTGTATGTCTCTAACCTTTATGGGGCTGGAAAATCCACCCGATTCATTTGAACAACCAATTCAAACTGCCGAAACAGATCATTAAGTTCCCACCAAGAAATTAATCATCATGAGTAATAACCTTCTAACTTGATCAATAAGTTCCCACTTTCATCTAGAGATAAATAAAAATGTTCAAGGTTCTCCCTTCAAAAACTCAGTTGAATAGTTAAAAAGAACAAAAGTACCGTGCATTCACAGCCTTCATCGAAGCCACAAATAACGCATGTGAGCTGGGGGGGGGGGGGGGTGTTAGAAAGTGACTCTTGTAGACACCATATTCACTGATCTGATATATTTACAAGGTGCCGTATAGAATAATTGTTTTGTGCTGCAAAATGGAACATTTTAACAATCAATAAGAGCATCTTACTGTGTATAACAAATGTGTTGTACCTTGATAATAATCACTAAACTAAATCAATATCAACTTTTAATAAAAAAAAAAGCTTATTAAAACAAAAACTGTTAACTAACTAAAACTTATAACTAAAGAATTTGAACAATCCGGTATACGACTCTAATAGAATTCAAGAGTCTTAGGGCGAGTGTAATGAAAATTGGATAGCAAGTATAGTTGTATAAGTTTACAAATAATCATAAAGGCGGCTTCAGTCAATTCGATTCAGATTTCAGATGTTCATGAAATCATAACTGAATCCAGGTTGATTTTAAGATGACGCTGCTGAGTTTGAAGACTAGAGAATAATTTTTTTAAAAAATTACCTGTTTTAAGATGCTGCTGCAAGTCTGTTCATCGATCAACCAGTGTAAATTTAAAAAACAGGGCTGGAAATTGATGAGAACAAATATTAAAAACAAAAGAAGTTATATCATATAGCCAGCGCATATCAAAGTTTAAAAGAACGGAAACGAGCCTCAAGGCGAACCGAGGCGTAAGGCCGAGGCGCAGTCAAAAAATAAATATAAAAATTATGTATCTTATAAAAATAAAATAATTGACCTAGAAAAGTCTAAAACATCAAAAACACACATTGAAAATAAAATAATTGACCCAAAAAGTCAAAAACACCAAAAAAAATACACATAAAAAACGGCCTAAACCACCTGAGGCGCACATTTTCTTAGTACCTCAGCCCTTAGAGGCGTGTGTGCAATCTGAACCCCATGAGGCGCGCCTTAGATTCGTTTTCTTGGCGTTTTGCCTTGAGGCGCGCCTCGAGGCGCACGCCTCACCCGTTTTTTTAAACCATGGCGCATATAAACCATAGTATTATAATAGTGCCATCATAATTTCAATATAAAATCAAGAATAATGACGTAATATAGTACAGAAACTTATTTAAACAAATGGAATAAAATGAACAAACCTTAGCCTTTTAAACGGATATCATTGTTTCAATAAAAAAACATGTGATTCACATTCGACATTTGATCTAACAGGAAAAACAAAGGTATGAAGGTATCCTTACAATGCTGAGTTGCCAGTGTACCTCCCTTTAAATTCCAAATGATTAACAGTTGGTATGGCTGCATGTATTACATAAGTTTGTAAAATCATATATTTGAGTGTCCATTATGTTCTTGATGATAACTAGCGAAATAATGCATTAATATAATGTTTAATCTAACACATTCCTAAGGATGTAAGCTCAAAAGTGATGTAACAATTGATTTATTTCCGCCACAGCAAACAGAGGAAAGTAATTCAAGAATATATATCATTCAATAACAAAAGTGAAAACACATGTTAATTAATATATCTAGTAGTTTGTGAAATTAAGCACTAATGGAAACACATAATAAATTAGTGCGTATCATTTTGACTTCTAAACCCTAACAGAAAAAAATAAATCACACATTACCTACAATACTGGAACATAAATCTTAGTCACACATATCAACCGATTGTAAATTCAATTGGCAAGAGCAAAAAATTCATATAAATACAAAAACATTTAGGTTTTTGATGTTCTAAATCAAAGATCAAAATAAGAACCTACTAAAGGAGAGCAACAATAGCATATAAAAGATTAGAAACAAAACTGTTGAACATAACTGGTCAGAAACAACATAATTATAGCATATAAAGGATCAGAAACAAAAGATCAACAACTAGAAACACTCGGATTTAATGTTGAACTGTATTACATATAAAAGCTTAAACAAAAAGCAATTAAATTAACATATTCATTTAAGTAACCTCCAAAAGGTCTTAAACACTCAACTAATTTACAAGATTTCACTTATGAAGTTTGCAAATAAGTAAAAGAACATATTAGCAACACACAAATTTTGATTAGCAATTTGCAAATCAAAATAAACATTCATGAGTCAACATCGATGTAGGATTATAGACAAACTAATAAGGTCCCTAGTGGTAAAAAATTCACCGAACAGTTGGTGGGCATGTTGTTAGTCACCATTACATTTTTCTACACAATCTTCGAACTACTCTAAATCAGATTATGTGGATCGATCAGAAGAATGAAACACTGAATATAATAAAGAACCCCTTACGAAATAGCAGTTGTGAAACATACATGTCTTTGGTGCCCTAAAACTCCTCCAACGTTGTTGCCTAGAACCGCCGCCATTGCCACTGATTGGTTTATAAGGAGGGATAATGGAGAGAAAAAGGCAGATGATTGAATGGGGGGGTATGAGAAATTAGCGGATTAGGTCATCGGGAGGGAAGTTGATCTAGGGTGTGTGGGAAATCCAAATTATTTTGGAGGTTTAAGTGAGCGGGAATTAATTTGTGAAGGAGGGAATGTGAATAATTAAGTATGGTGGATTTAAAATTGGGTATGTATTCTAACTTACAATACGGATTCTTAAAAGGTCAATGTAAGACAAATATAGTTTTCTCGTTTTGCTATTTTATTAAAATACTAGCCGATTACCCCGGGAAGGTCCCGGGGTTGAAAAATTTAATATAATTTAATAAAAAATGATAAAAAAAAAGAAAACTCAAATCACGAAAAGAGTAAATAACTTAAACATAATCAATCTTAGTTAAAAAACATTTATTTAAAAAGTTAAAAAAATAAAAAGCATAAACCATATTAAACATAATAAAGTATTAAAAGGATAACTTTCAACATATAATCATCTTCACGTAAATTAAAATATGTTACAATTTGATTAATGAATAACCTGAACACTTTGTGTTTTTTCTGTATGAATATAACCCCACAAAAATAGTCGTTTTTTTTTCGTTTTTATATAGCACTATGGTACTCGTTGGAAAGATAATAAAACGCTCGTTAATTTGGTGTAATTTTTTTATTTAAAAAATCTCGAATATAAAAGATATTTATGTTTAAAAATTATGGGAGGAAGATAAGAGAGAAAAATTTAAATTTTGTTTTTAAATTCTTTTTTCCTAAAATAACTCAATTTAATTTTAGTAATTGAGAATTAAGAGATAGAGAGATAAATTTAGAAAAATACTCAAAAACACCAAAAACACTCAATTATTAAGCCACGTGGCACTCTCAATGGGCATGTATGCTTTCTTTTATATATATATATAGATATATAACAATTTATTATTAAAATGCATTAAAAATTAAAAAGTCGTATAACCTATGTACGTATTTTAGTCAAATTAAGTCGTAACGAATTATAATTGATCATATACGTCTCAGTTGGCAGTATTGATCCTTTAAAGTAATGTTAACTCTTAATAGATAATGATGTGTTTTAAAATACATATTTGGTGTAAATGTAGAGGGGTACACATTAGTCGTTCAAAAAAAGTTATATTCTCTTAAAGCAAGAAATAGTTGTTGATTTCAATAAATTTGCAACCTTTGGAGAAAAAGGTTACCAATTTTTAGTAAACCTTGCAACATTTTAATGAAAAGGTTGCAAATTCAATATACTTTTGCAACTTTTTATTAAAAGGTTGCATTAGATCTTCTAATGCAACCTTAATTTTCAACAAAGTTGCATTAGAATCTAATGCAACTCATACAAAAAAAGTTGCTTCTAAAAAGTTGCATTAGGCCTAATTTCTAGTAGTGATGTTAACCGCTGAATCCTTTATTTGAATTTAAAACACATCACGTCTAAAAAATTAGTTATTATAGTATTAACCGCTGAATCCTATATATGAATTTAAAACACATCAGAACTAAAACTTAGTTATTATACTACTAACAGAGAATCAAAACTTAGTTATTATGCTGTTAACCGCTAGATTAAATTTAAAACACACAACACAAATGAATAAAATGAAATACTGCATGCATACAAATGAATAAAAAAACACATAACACAATAGAAAAAAAATTTGAAAAACAAAAACACAACATACACGTTACAAAAATTGAAAAACACATAACACAATTGAAAAAAATATATTGTCAGCCATGGTATTATTCATTTTGATTGGCGATGCACATAAAACACAGTGGTATATATTCTGGCTATCTCTTCTACCAACTTCGAAAATATGAGACTCAAAAAACACAACTAATTTGCTGAATTTTAGAAAGATAATATACTTATTTCGGATGAAATCTTTAAAATAATATCAATATTATCAATCCAAAAATAAGAAAATATGTTTGAAATTGTTGAGATTCGGTTATGTTAAAAACCAACGAAAATTTTGAAAAAAAATCTCCTATAATCACTCTGCATTAATCTTCCAATAATTAAATTAATTATTTTATTCATTGGTTAAAATTACATATTTGTCCTTCTTGCTAGTGACACATGTCACTATGACATCCTTTCTTACTCTTCTCACAAAATAGAGTTTTTGTATAGTAACCCTTACCTATATATATATATATATATATATATATATATATATATATATATATATATATATATATAGAGAGAGAGAGAGAGAGAGAGAGAGAGGGAGAGGATGGTTCAATAGAGAACTCATTTTAGGGAGAGAACTCGAGAACTCCTAACTAAATACAAAAAAAAAAGAATAAAAAAATCATAACTCAAAATTTAAGTAAAAAAATCGAAAACTAGTTCGGAGCTTCTCTTTCCCATGTCATACCCGTTCAGAAAAAAAAAACAAAAAAAAAAACACCTAAAAAACGTTACTGCACATGTGTAGTATAACCCAAAAGCCTAAACCCCCCACCCCCAACTTACCCCCACCCAAAAACCTAATTCCACCCCACCCACCCCCACCCTCACCAAAAAACCTAAATCGCTTACCCAAAAACCTAAACCACCCATCCACTCACCACCCAAAAACCTAAACCTACCCCACCCACCGCCTACCAAAAACCTAAGCCCCACCCGCCACAACAAAAAATCTAACCCCCACCAAAAAACCTAACCCCTACCCAAAAACCTAAACCCACCCTACCCACCCCACCCCCAAAAACCTAAACCTTACAAGCGAAACTTAAAAAAACTAACCCTAAAAGCTAAACTAAACCCAAAAACTAAACCCAAAAACTAAACCCTAAAGCTAACCGGACATTTACTACACACGTGCATTAGAAGTCGCCTATTTTTTTATTTTTTTATTTTTTATATTTTTTTTCTAAATGGGGATGACGTAGGAAAGAGAAGCTCTGAACCAGATTTTTGGTTTTTGACTTAAATTTTGAGTTATGATTTTTTTTAGTTTTTTCTTAATTTAAGTAGGAGTTCTTGAGTTCTCTCCCTAACTATGAGTTCTCAATTGAACTTTCTCATATATATATATATAGGATTGAGATCAATTAGGAACCACCACCATAGTTAGGAACCATAGGAACCAATCTTAGCCTTTCATCTTTCATTTTAATCTAAAGGGTATTAGTGTAAAAATACATTTAAATAATTATCTTTTTTTTAATTATAATTGTTAATCATGGCAGTTACATGGTTTCCTTAAATCTCTCATCCACATTATCTCTAATTCAATTCATATTATTAACACAAAGTTTTATTTGTATCTAATCATTAGAACCCTAACTCCCTCTCTCCTTTCCTACAGCCATCAAGGCCTTCATCACCTAGATGAAGAAGATTTCAGGGTGATCAACCAATATGATCATTATTCAAGTCACGTTTTATCCACAACCATTCTATTTCTTGTATTTAGAAGACGGCAATGGCGTGTTTTGTCAAAAGGGGTTTGTAAGGTTAGATGTTCAAGGCAATTGTGAAATTAATTGTTTGCCATCTAATCTTCTGTTACTTTCCCAACAATCTTGGCGTCATCAACTATCAAAATCATACACAAATTTAATGTTTGAAATTCATTTCATTTCGTCTTTTTACCATTTCGTCATACACAAATCATACACAAATTTAATGTTTGAAATTTAATGGTGGAAAACAATTAATTTCATTCATTTTACCATTTCGTCAGATATGTATTTGCATTTTTTTTAAAATTTTTTTTTAATAATTTATATCTCTCAAAAATAGCATCTTATGTAATTCTCCAAATTTAATGTTTGAAATTCTAATTCTTAGCATGTGATTTTCTTGCTTAATTGCAGCTAGTTACTCGATGGTGTATACACAGGTGTATTCAGTTTCATATAGGTTCCAGCCAGATATACACCAATGTATATTTCGTTCATATACAAAAAGAAAGAAACCTCAACATCTATTATGGGGTACACTGATTTATTAACATACATTTCGACAAAGATATACACCAATGTATATGTGTGTCCAAATTATAGTAATGTAAGCTGGAAAAAACGGATATACACCAACGTATACCTGTGTTGATGATGATGAATGAAAGAAAAAAAAAGAAACTGATATACATCAATGTATATATGTGTCAACGATGATGATGATAAATGAAAAAACAAAAAAGAAACTAATGTACACCATTGTATATATGTGTTGATGATGATGAATGAAAAAAAAAACTGATGTACTTTGTATACATGTGTATTTCTTTTATGTACACCAATGTGCTTTTAAATATACACTAACATTAAGATATATTTTTGAATGTACATTAGTGAACATATATAACTACATTTATGCTTTATTTTTCGTCAGAGACAAGTCTTAGGAATTTTGAATCCTTAATGAGGAAAACAATAATTGCCTTTCCTATAATAATGGGATTTTAATTAAAATTAAAATAAAGGAAACTAATTAAATCTATGTTTAAAGACTAATTACCATAATACCCCTTGATTTAATTAGAGAATTAACTAATATTTTACTTATTTACAATCATGCCATTAGAAATCAATGGCTAAGATTGGTTCCTATAGTTCCTACTTAAGGTATGGTTCTTATTTGAACCCTACCCTATATATATATATATATATATATATATATATATATATATATTAGATTAATTAAAACGCAGACTTTTAGCGACGACTTATCGTCACAAAAGTTTTGAGATTAAAATTAAAAATTTCTATAGCGACGACATTCTGCCATTATAATGTTAACACATTGAAAACGTGTTACCACATCTCCCGACAACAAATCCTCGGTATAAGGTAATTAAGTTAATTATTTTGATTTATTTTTAAAATTTAAATTTCTCTTTCGACAAACCTTTTTGCGACGACGCGTCGTCGCTGAAGCCTTACATCTCCCGACGACCATTTACCGACGACCTTAAGAACTCGTGCCGCCGAACCTGTGTACACCAGATCTATCCCGACGACGTGTCGTCGGTATAGCCTACAGCGATAACGTGTCGTCGGTATAGGTCGACGTATCAGACAAAAATTCTTGTAGTGATTGGGAGAGAAATTATGAGCGAAATAAAGGGTAACCAATCACCGCCAATGGTTGCTCAATGTCTCAATAGCAAGCGAAACAAGGATTACCCAGGTTAACGACTATTTTTTATAGTAATATACTAATCTATATATGTAGTGTGATTTGTGATTGAGTAAAAAAAATCAATTTTGCATTTTGATATTTGCGAGTTCGTGAGTAATGAGGGTAGGAGTTGAGGACGCGTATATATGTGTGGCCCTCGGGGGACAAAAGTAAAGTTGCACTAATTTTAACGTTATTTTACCAATTTCGTGAAAATAACGTTAAAATGATGGACGGTTAATCATGCATCATTTGGTAGCGTTGATAGCTAAAAGACAAGAGGATACATGCACCAATCTAGTTTGTCCCGATTGCTAAGTGTTATGTGCCTTATGTCCATGGCTTGATACAAAGCCACTATCGAGCCGGAGGTCTCACTGGAATCTGCTTCTCTTTTCCCACATGTTAGAGATAAGGCTCCCTACAACTTACCCTCCTTAAACCCTACCTTAGCTTTTGCTATTAGTGGGATTAACAGAGTATGATGATGATGATTGTATTTGCGATTTTTTATATCAATTCAAAGGGCTTCCAACTTTCATGTTCGCCTACGACCTCCAAAAACTTTGGATCAAAAGCATGAAAAGGAATTACATTTTTTCCACAATATAGTTTTTAGTTTTTAATTAATAAATTTTGTGTAATGAAACCACTATAAAACACTTCTTATTGTACGAGTTGTTTTTAAAATAATGTATTTTTTTCTTGTAACTATACTGCTTTCCGGTATACTGTCAATAGTGTTATTTAAACCTCCATATTTAATTCCATTGTTTTTAATTCATTTAAAATACTTGTGGACATATTTTTGGGCATATCTTATGGGTTTTCTTTCAATTGTTATACTGAGTGTAGGTACCGTAACGAATTAAACTGATACTAATTGATTACAAATATCTAACTAGGAGTCGTGTCGTTTAGTATTTGATTAGATGTAACACGTCAGCTTATTCCATGATAGAGTGTTACATTGTTTGTCATGTGAGATTTCTTGGTCCTTCACTCATTTCTTTGACATGGTAAGGAAAATAGAGGTAGTGCCAAAAGGGTTTATAGAGTTTTTTTACACTATGTGCCACCGAGAAATTTTTTTTTTTTTTTTTTTCACTCTCTTATAATCAGTGGCCGGTGCATTAGCATACGTCAAAACCTTTTCCATAATTAGGTACATAGTATTTTAGTGGAAAAAATATCCATAAGTAGAAAATGAGACTTTACATGCAATCAATACTTGGTATTTTGATTATACACTGATCATATGGCAAATGCATTAGTATGAATCCAACTATTAATTAAAATACAAAAAATATATATAAAGAACAACTATAAAATAAATTACCAGAGTAGAAAATGCAATCCTAATTTTATTTTAGATGAATTTAGGAAGCATTATGAGTGTTTGGTGCACACACAATTAATTAATTGGGTCTGGGCCAAGATCCTTCCTCCCAAAGAATTTGCAGTTCTTTGTTGAACCTGCAAATACAATATGTCAAGAAAGGAGAAGCAATTACTTGGCCTTCTTAAGAAAGTAGCCTCATCATCATCATCATCACGTTTTGTACACGTTACTTCACTCGACCCAAGTGAAGCACGAAATGTATACCATTAGCGACGTCATAAGCCATAAGCCCGATTTTCCCCCCCATCCAACTACCCAATGTGCTTCCAACCAAATATCCAAATCTTCCAAACATTTCCTCTCCTAGGAATCCAACAATATATGTCCCACACAATGTTCCTGCACCCCTAAGAGCCCCTTCAGTCACATACCCTTGGTAGTAAATGACTTCAAAAAGATCCCAACAAGAAGAAACAATAGGTCCCAGGGTTCGATTAGCATTTTTGTTAGCTTCTTTGGCTGCTTTGTCTCCCACTTTCTCGGCTTGGTTGGCTGCAGTTTTGCTTTCAATGCCTTGTGAGCGTGCATCAGCTAGTGAAGATTCAACGGCTTTTTTTCTTGCTAACTCAACATGAGTTGTTCTGATGTTGTTAATATATAATTTGACACTCTCTTTTACGACAAATACTAGTGTACCGTAACCACCATCCAAACAGTCGAAGATACCAAACATCCCAATAGCAGTTGTTCCAACCACCTTTCTACATAATCCAGCTAGAGAAAGGGGAAATACAGTTAGAAACAAGGTTATGTGAAAGTGAACGTACAGCAGATTCAGATAAACCGCACACTATATACTACTAGGGGTGTAAACGAGCCGAGCCGAGCCCGAGCCTGATTGGGCTCGGCTCGGGCTCGTTAAGGTTTTCTGAAGCTCGAGCTCGAGCTCGGCTCGGTTCGAGCCTACAATCTTGAGCTCGAGCTCGGCTCGCTAGCAAAATCCAAAGCTCGAGCTCGGCTCGGCTCGGCTCGAAGTGATTTGAGAATCTCAAACGAGCTCAAAAGCTCGGCTCGAGCTCGCAAAAGCTCGGCTATAACTTAGGCTCGCGAGCCCAATCGTTAAGGCTATAACTTAGGCTCGGCTGTAACTTAGGCTCGGGCTCGGGTTCGGGCTCTAGCTCGTTAAGGCTCGATTAGGCTCGCGAGCCCAATCGAGCTTTGTATCTAGGGCTCGAGCTCGGGCTCGATAACTAAACGAGCCATATTTCAGGCTCGGACTCGGGCTCGAGCTCGTTAAGGCTCGGCTCGTTCGAGCTTTTTACCGAGCCGATCCCGAGTCGATCCCGAGCCGCTACGTGTCATTTACACCCCTATATACTACTACTTATAACCAAACCTAGGAAGGAAGTAAGGAGATGAATGAGCACTATAACAAACTAGCTATTTAGTTGTGCATGACTTAAGGGAATTAATGTTTTTTTCGGTAACCATGAGAACCATATTGGAAAACACATGGGACCTTAGTTAATACCATGCCAATCAACGGGATCATGTAAAATAAACTTTGATGGTATTTCCGTGATGGACTCTATGCCTTGTTTTCCATGAAGAATAAGCCTTGGAAAATTTCAAAACTATTAATCATGTTCGAGTGTTACCAAAACAGATGTGATTATCAGTACCTTCGTCAACACATTCGAATTTCGGGAATTATATAAAGAATTTTATATTTGCGTTAGATTTGTAGAATGAGAACATCTTGTCTTGATGATTAAAAATAAATAAATATTGTATATCGAATATGAATTTATAAATGTATGAAATCATAAATGGTGGAGGCCATTGTATGTACCAATTAAAGTGAGAGAGACATATCCAACAACAAACGCTAGAAATTGTAATTTTCTCATCTGAACCGATGGATTTTGTATGTCGGACAGCAGCCTTAACCACCTGATTCTCGAACTGATGTATGTATTTTGTGGGTAATATCATTGGATCAACAGTCGCTCTTTGATGAGGAATACAAACAGGCGTATGTAAATTCGATCGGTTACCAAACACGTACCATCCCTGTAAAATAAAGAAAACTAGGGAAATGCCCGGGTTTGTAATTTCTTCTACACAACCCTCAATGCCTCCCTATATGTGTCAATATCAACCCGTACCCGAAAACCAAGGCGCATCCGGTAGTAGCAAGCCTCGCAGATATCATAGGAAGCAACCTGACGAAGAACGTGCTCCAAAGTCACACGAGAAGTGGACAGCGAAGGAGGAGTATGCTCTAGCATGAGCAAAAAGGTTTAATTTGTTAACATAGGCGACGATCAAGAGCAACCCTTGTTTTGGCATCACATTCGCAAGAAATTTTTCAAGGAGATGAACCGCACACTATACCGTTCCAACGACTTGTTCCCAGGAAAATGGACCATAATGAGAACAAAAATCACCAACTTCAGCAACATTCACAACCGCCTTACCAACAATTCAAGAGTAAACGGTTTTAGCGATGTGGACGTCATGACGGCCGCCTATCAAGAATTTAGAGCTAATTCTAGTATTGCGCTTACTTTTGAAAACTCTTGGAACCTACTTCGAAAGTCTCCAAAGTGGTATCTTGTGCCACCAGCCCCTACCGATCATTCGTGTAAGCGCTCCAAGACTACCTCTGGCACACCGGAGCCTCACTCGTCTGTAGGTAGATCATATCCTCGTTCCCGAATCAACTAAACGACAAAATCGAAGACCTTGTGTCACACCCTCAAATTCCCACATGCGGAGTTCTACCGCGAGGCGTGTGACACACCAGGATCCAAGTCAACGGTCACAATAAACGACGTCTAAATGTAAAAACATACGTAAATAAAAACCATGCATAAGATTTAAAACCAACATCTGAAAGTGCGGAAGCATTCAAAGTTTACAAGTCATGAGTAAGTAAAGACATGAGTTCCAAAAGTTTAATATCAAAAGATATGCATAAATGATCCTAGACGCGAGTACGACTCCAGTGCGACTCCGTGCGCCTAGCTGACAGCTGCTACCTTAGCGACCTGAGAAAACATGCTAAAAGAGTCAACATATAATGCTGGTGAGTTCACAGGTTTTATTTAAATGTTTAAAGCAATCCTTTGAAAACCGTTACCGTTGCTGTTACTACTATGCTTATGAGAACGCTAGCTAGGCGTCGGGTAATATTACTACTACGGGTGAAACCATTGCTGACTATGCCGTTTCTGTGACCCTTAATTCCTATGGACTACCGTCATCACCGGTAGGCCTTGTGTTTTTAGAGACAATATGCACCCGCCCGGCCTCCAGCCGTCGAGTGGGGCTTGTCAGTTCCCAATAGCGCTATCCACATTTCCCCGCCATATTCCCATGTTAGTGGTTTCTAAGGGACTTTTTGATGAACCGTATAGTAATAAGATGAAAGCCATAGTATAACATGAAAATGAGTCATAAACGAGTTTAAGCATGTTTCTCCCCCAAAAGCAAAAACCGTAAAATGTGGGGCCGTAAACTCACCTTAGGTTGCGTCTTCTATTAATGAGTAAACCGTTTATGTGATATGATAGCCCTAACTAGTGGCGACCTATCATAAGATATGTGTCAAGTTAGACTAATAACCCTAAGGCTATCTAGTCCCCGATTGTCCAGATCTTGTCTCTGTGTGTTTAAAAGTGTGTTTGAACGTTAACTGGACATCCCAGATAGACCCGACATCCCGTTGGTGACCCATTACATTAATTAACCAAGTACATAGTATTAACATACAAGTTTCAAGCATACAACACTTAGTTTGCATCAAAAATCGCATATACGAAGTCGTAATGTTGAACCGGGAGATTTCTGGGTTTGGTTCGACCCCAAGGGCTTCTGGTTCGACCCATGGTCCCTTGGTTTGACCCTCATGATGTTCATTCAACCCATTCATAAGTTCATTTGGCCTAACACATGTTTATATGACCCTAACACATATTTATTTAACCTTAACGTATGTTAATTCAACCTTAAAACGTGTTAATTTAACCCCAGATTCCCAGATTCGACCCCAGGCACCCAGATTCGACCCCCAGACTCCCAGGTTCGACCCTATGGTGCCACATTCGACCTAAGTGAGCCACATTCGACCCCCAGGAGCTACATTCGCCCCTCAGAAGCCACATTCGCCCCTTAGAGGCTACATTCGACCCCCAGAAGCCACGTTCGACCCCCAAGCACCCAGGTTCGACCCCTAGGCACCCAGGTTCGACCCTTAGAGGCCACATTCGCCCCCACATGTTCCAGGTTCGCCCCCTGCAGTTCTAAACATCCTAAAACGCACCAAAACGCATCGAAAACATCACGAAACATCACCAAACACTGCAGTCAATTATTATTAATATGTTCCTACAAAACCCTACCAATTTTACTCCAAAAACAGTCCGTTTTACGGGTTACCCAAAATGGCAAAAATCATGGAAACATCACATCACGCATGAAAACTTTACCCAATTAGGAAACTTTCTGAAATCATTCAATAATCAACTCAAGATGTTCAGATTATCATGTGTAACAAAACCCCTAACCATTTCATTCATAATATCATCTTGAATCAAACCCTAAATCTATTAAAGATTCCCAAAATGAACAATATATCAACATCTAGCAAACAATAACCTAAAATACCCAAATCTCATCATTAATAACAGCTCTAGAACATTCCTATAACATCTATATAGCATCAAATCACCAAATAACACATAGTGAATCATAAAACATCAATAATACCTTATAAAACACATGTTAACTTGTATGAACCTCATGTTTTATGATTAGGTTTTGTTTAGAAAGATGTTATATTTAATTGTGAAAACCGTCTTAAAACAGATCTGGACTCTTGGGGTTTCATAAAAACGAATTAAAATGCTTTTAAAAGGGTTTAGGATGAAGAACATACGTTAGATCTTTGTTTAGAAGATGTTTGTAGGTTAGGTTATGAAAAACAAGATCAAAAACTCCTTCCCCAGTGATTAATATTGATAGAGAGTGTTTAGAGGCGTTTAGGGTTTGTGAAATGATGAAAAATGACAAAGTGTGATATTTATACCCAGTCCAGGTTCGCCCCTATCGTGAGGGCGAAGGTGGGTATAAATGGTCGAATGTAGAATTCTGACCAACTGAAGGCCAGGTTCGACCCTCCCTTATGGGCGAACAAGGGAAGGCATTTTTCCAGATTTTCCAGTTTTGTCGTTTTAACGCATTTTAACACATTCTAACACATGAACATGCAATCCTAACCTATGTTAAGCATATGTAATCACGGATAATCATCTAAACAACGTTTAAACACGTATTTGCATATACTACACCATATACGAATCAATTCATGTTCGTTACTCGATCTAATTCATGTAATTCACCAACAACGGGACTCGTAAACGTGTGCGTGTGTGTTTAACCCAATGATCCTCCGAATCATTGAACCCTGGACAATACGTTCTGTGTTCTGATTCGACTGACCTTACTAAATATGTTTAATAAACGTTTTTCGCTAAGGTAGACTTATGTGTTTGAACAAAATGTTGACCTAAACATGCCGGGTGTCACACCTTGAGTTTGAGGAGCCACTTGAAGTGGCACGCCCACCCGGGAGAGATAAATGTAAGGTAGCTGCACGAGCGAAGTCCAAAGGCAAAGCCACCTCGTCATCAGCAACAGCGGAGACCGATGGTGGTTCAAACTTCTCAAAATTGGACGAAAAAGGTGCTCGTATTCTTTCGCTGATGGAACAAGAACAACGATTGCTTGAAAGACAAGGGGCTCATATCTTAAGTTCCTTCAGAAAGATTCCTCACATCTTCCCGACGATGACCGGAAGATATTGGAGCTTGAGAAACAACGTATTCGAGATAAATATCTCAACAACTAGTAGTCGTTTTTTAGTATTAATTTTTTTTACTTTTTAGTTTAATTTTATTTTTTAATGAATGTTATGTTTTATTTAAATGTTATTTTTATTTACTTTAAGTTTATGTCTTACTTAAATTTAAATAAAAAACAAAATTTTACTAAAAAATAAAGAAATGCTTTGGTAATGATTAAGGGGCTCTATTCTGTTTCTTGTTACTTATAGCGGGGGAGGCTTTATTCTGGAAACCTTTGACGTGACGCTAATGGAGCCCCTAAGGGCTCCAAACCACACTATGTAACCTAAGGGAACAAGGGGCACTTTATTGATTTTCACCAATCATATACTGCCACATTACTTTATTGATTCACTTCACTAAAACACAGTTTTTAATGCAGCACTATACTGAAATGTTTTTGAGTTTTCTCTTTACTAAGAGTTTAATTAAAAATAACATAATACTAATAAAAATAAAAATAAAAATACATCAACTTAAAAAAATACAAAAACATCAATTTAAAAAAACATAGAATTAAAAATAATCCATCGGTCGTCTTCGTCGTCGCCTTCCACCCAATAACGATCCCAATCGTATTTCACCGCGATTTCTTCTTTTCCTTCGAAACCAGTTTCAAGGTTTTACCTTTCTGGTGGTCGTATGGTTTTGAATACATATTCAAGTTATGCTCATATTCTCTTTGCCTCATCAATTCACATTGTTCCTCAAAAAATGCTTAAGTTTTTTCTCCTTGTTGAGTTTGTAGGTTGACTAACTGGCTCAATTTATTTTTTTTTTCATCGCCCGGTATGACCCAACTTCATCAACCAACGTTGTTTTTCTTGAAGACTCGGCGACGGCGAATTTCTTATTATTTTTGCGTTTTTGACTCGTTGGATGAATATCTTCATTGAGATCCAGTATGTGGCTAGTGGGGGTGGAGTCGTGCGGTGTAGCAGACGCATACCCATGATAATTGCTACCTTCCAATGACTTCCATCTCTTGTCGAAATGACTATCGGACGGTTCTTCACTCATCAACGCTTGCTTTTCCATTAGTCGTGATTTTTTACAATCCCCTATGCCGCTTCATGATTAAAACCGGAATGATTAGTATCTCCGTAATCTTTCGGCGCCCGTTACATCATATTAAGATCACTACATCCACTCCCTCGCGCTTTTTGATGAAATCCGTTAAACTACTTCATTTGTGAGTTCATGGAGGTCCATTTGAAGTAATTTGATCGATTCTTTGATTGGTTCCTCCCAACAATTCCTTGTAATGTTTGAGAACCGCCCTCCAAAACTCTTCTTACTTCTTGGATTACTTTTCTCCCCTTTTTCTGATACATAACACCAAGATTTTACCAAAGCAACCTCTTGTGTCGTTGTGCACTTTGTAGGATTTATTCGCGAGCCCAATGCCCCCCCCCCCCCCCTATCAACTTTGGCAAGTTCGTATTCTAGAACAAGCATGTATTCAACACATCGCCTTAGTTATATCCTTTTTCATTATCATGTGCCTTGTATTGTGTATCTGGCATAAGTTCTTTCTCATTATCATGGCACAAGTTCTTCCTCGTTATCATGTGCATTTGGACTGCCAGTCAAATTCTTATGTCAAAATTGTCTCTTTTGGCACTTCATTTTAATATTACATTGTTTTTCTAACACTTCATTTAAGTATTTCATTTCATTATCGAATATTGGCTTGGGAAATAAATTATTTAATGTATCAGTTTCGGCCTTGCTTTGAAACTTTTGAAAGCTTTTGATTTCTATTTAGATTCATCTAATTTGTTTATCTAGGTCGACATATGTTTGTTTTTTTTTTTTTTTTTCATTTTCTCTTCAAAGGGTTACTTCTACATCTTATTAACATTTTTTTTTGATCGGCCTACATCTTATTAACATATTTTAATTGATTTACTATGGTTTTTGACATAAATGATGCAGATCCATATGTGGATTCAATATTAGCTTCACTCACTAAAGTAATAACATGTTTCTTGTTTTTTTTATAGGGAAAATGGATTTAATTACTTCAAACTATCGCCTATTGGCGGATAATACTCCCAACTATCACTTTGACCAATATCACTCCCAACTTTCAACTTGTTTACTTTTATCACTCCCAAACTAACTGAGGTTTAACCTGGTTAGTTTTCGTGGCCAAAATGTAAAAATCAAAACATCTGTGTGGCCAAAATGTAAAAACTAAAACTTAAAGGGCATTTCTGAAACTTTTTATTATTATTATTTGTTAAAAGCCCCTTGCTTTCTTCTTCCTGAGAATGAACGTAACCCACACACGTTCTGTTGAGAGCTCCACCAGACAATCACCATCACCGGCCGCCTTCCTCCTCTCCGGCGAACCATCCTTCCCTCCTCCTTAACCCGATTAACACCAATCTTTCTCCTCTGTTTCTATTGTTGATATCGAGACAGTCACCAAGCTATGGTGGTGACTGTTGGGAACTCTGATAACCATCATCATCCTCATCGTTCCACAACCTCTCACCCAAATATTATTGTGGGAAGAGAGCTTGCAGAGAATGAGAACGAGACAGAGGAAAGAGAAAGAGAATGAGAAGCAGAGGAGAGAGAGAACCGGGAGAGAGGAAAGAAGGAGGTGAAGCTGTGGCCACCGCCGCCGTCTGACCTCCTTCTAGCTCTCTCTCTCTCCCTCTCTCATCTGCTTCTCTCTCTTCCTCTGCTCCGACGACAACACAACACAGCATCAGTAGTGATTTAGGGGGTTTAGGATTCCGATTAGGGTTGACGGCGGCGGTTGTGATACTTACCGGTAGTGATTTAGGGGTTTAGGATTCCGATTGATGGTTGGTTTAGAAACAGAAGGGTTATCGGGTTATCACAAGGTTACCGAACCAGAAACAGGGGAGGAGGATGAGGGTTGTGATACTTACCGGAGAGGAGGATGACGACGGCGGCGGCGGCCACCGGTCACCATCACCGGTGACCTTCTGTGTGCAGAGAACAAATGAGGGGGGGGGGGGGGTTGGGTTTATAAACTTTAAAAAGTAATAATAATAAAAAGTTTCAAAAATGTCCCAAAGTTTTCGTTTTTACATTTTGGTCACGAAGACTAACCAGGTTAGACCTCCGTTAGTTTTGGGGTGATGGAAGAAAATAAGTTGGAAGTTGGGAGTGATATTGGCCAAAGTGATAGTTGGGAGTATTATCTGCCAATAGGCGATAGTTTGAGGTAATTAAATCCATTTTCCATTTTTTATAATACAAATATTCACAATAGAGTTTTGGTTTCATGAGAAGTTTTCTGTTGAACTTAATATTTTAATACTTTTAATAAAGTTTCAAATTCCGACAGGCGATCATTGGTGGTAAGGTTGATGTACTGATTCTATTTGGAAAGATGAGCAAAAGTGAGTTTCTCTCCGTATTACTCCCTCCGTTCCAATTTAAATGTCCTTATTTCCTTTTTTGTTTGTCTCAAATTAAATGTCCCTTTCCAAAAATAGAAATGTAATTTCCAATTTTGCCCATAAAAGACAAAACACAATCACCACTTTTGAGGATATTTATTGTCATTTTACCACATACAAACAAAAGATTTCTTAAAATGTGTGTTTTTTAACTTAGGACATTTAAATTGGGATGGAGGGAGTAGTCTTTTAAGTGTTATTTTCCAAGTGATCTCTCTCTCTCTCTCCCTCTCCCTCATCTCTCTCACACACACACCCACCACCCCTTAAGCATGTCAGAACAGAAAGACTTCTGTGCATCTTCATTTATGAGAGATTGGTTAGTTTAATACATCCTTTGAGTGGTAATAAGAAATGTGTTAGTTTACATTGAGACACATCAAAGTTGTTAGCAAACAATTTTGATACTCTGCTTCTAAGGTATCTAATGTGTTTATTAGTATTTGATAATTACATTAGTCTTTCAAAATTTGATGAGCTTTATTCATCCTAGGAGTGAATCTTCAAGTAAAAGAAGAGCTGATTGTTAGGCTGAATCATGTTTACAATGCAATCTATATGTTAGAGTCTTCAGGGTTTTAACTAAATTTTGCCTATGTATTTGATGCTTTTGTCGGATGTACTCTCGCACTAGGTATAATACGGAAAAATATCGATTATCGGTCAAGGACCGACATTTGAGATATCGGTTATTGCGGTGAGATATCAGTAATTATGTTTCATATATATTTTTTTATATTTCTCACACTTCTATCATCACATACCAAAAACATAGATATAATTAAGCCCTATATATAATTTAATAACTTGTAAATACAATCTAAAGTATGTATATACAACCTAAAGAAGCACAAAATTTCTATGATACACTCAATGTACAACTAACCAAGCTATATGTACAACAAATAAAACTCAATACATAAGAAAATATATGAAATAAAAAATTAGAAGATGTATAAGGATAAATTTGATAAAAAAACCATTACATCAAGGTTGAAAATGTAATTTAAGGGTTGTTTGGTAACCCTCTTAATCATTCAGTGCTGAATGATTCAGCATTCAGCGTGTTTGTTTCAACTTCTGAATGGAATGGTTAATGCTAAATCATTAAGATTTGGGATGTTACTGAACCATTAAGCACGGAACTATGTTGAACCTTAATGAGACTCTTCTACCAATATTGGACAAGAAAATTAACCATTCAGACTTCTTAATGATTCAGCACTTAATCAACCAAACAGCCCCTTAGTTAAAAAAAGGTATAAGATATAAATTTTGGTCAAATCTTGTAAACCCTTAAAAAACATAACCACCGTCACTTTTGTTTGTAGACTTCATCTCCTTCCTCTACAACCATTCCACTCCCTGATTCTCTTTATCCTTTTTTGCAGCCTCTAAAAGAAAAGAAGCAGTCTACAGGCTATCGGGAACCCAAGGAAGAACAAGCATATGGAAAACAAGGAAGACGAAGCATGTTGCAGCTACAGGTTTGTTATCTTCTTCACGACCATAGAATAAAAATGGGCCAAAAAAACAAAGAAACTGATATATCGGATCCGGTTACCGATGTAAATGAGGGCATATCAGCCAATATATCAGTCATATCTGCCGAGATTCTTGGCTCCGATATTATTTCCGATATTTAAGACCGAGATACACCTTCATGACCGATAACCAATATAAAACTGAGATATCACCGCTATAGCGCCGAGATTGACTGCTTAGCTCTCCCATTGATGTTTGTTAGTTAGCTTATTATGTTTGTATAAAAAACTATCGTATAAAAAACGTGCCCCGCAGCAACGCGCGGGTTGAGATACTAGTTTTATATACAATTAGATAAAAGCTTTTTCAAACTCTAATGGGATAAATATAATTGATTTTTTTACCCCTGATGTAGGTGAATGGGTATCAACCGAACAAATTCAATAACAGGTATTCGTTTTTACTTTTCCCGGTATAAATATTGTTCTGATTACAATTGGACAATATTGAAAATGGATTTGTATATAAAATAGAGTACTTTGGTAATGTACTGGTGCCGTGACGAACCGAACAGATTACGACCAAACAACATCGGTATCAGTGTAGTATCTAAATCGTTATCGATATTCGTTTTTATGGTTTTCTGTCGATGTAAAACATGCATCGATATCATTTTAGACATATAAGGGTTGTATCTTTAAGGTTTCTTTTGGTTGCTACTTCTGTAACACCCCAACCGATGGCGGAATACATCGAGGCGCGACTTGTGATAGATTGTTCAAAGGTTTCATGACCCTAGTATTGTGACAAATAATTTAAAGATGGATTTCATTCATAGCATTGATAAGTCTAAAATGGGAAAATACAAATTGTCTCAAATTAAAGAAAGTACAACATCAAGGATAACAAAAATTAAACTAGGGTGTGTTTCTAGTCCAATCCTATCATGTTTCTTGATTTCCTTGCATCAAACATTTCCTGCAACATGTATAAATATCCGTCAACACATAAAGCATTGGTGAGCATACTAGTTTTTGGTTTACATACATAGTATTAAAATGTTTTACTCAAATCATCGTGCTATAGCTTTGCACACATAGAATCATACAAAAGGCATAAATCAATCCCAAGAATCCACTACGCATACCTAACACTATCGTGTTAGGCCGTTAAAACTTAACAATGACCCATAAAGGGGGCGGGGTGCTACTCCTATAGCGCTATACATGTTAAGGTGGGCTAAAAATAGTTAATCAATTATGCTAAGGCTTTTGTATCTTAGAATTTGATTATTAGCATGGCAATAGCATATAAGCATGTTTGATAGATTGAGCATGTGTATATGAAAGCATTTTAGTGTATTTGCATAATGATACATGTTAAGTCCCAAAAGTGATAAAAAGTAAAAGGGGACAAGTATGAACTCACCTTAGGCTGCGTTGATAAGATTCCCAAAAACGGGTCTTGGAAGAATAGGTCCTTAGCTCCGATTAACTAGGATTAGAAATAAAGGAATCTTAGGTTCGAGTTTTAGGTATAGATTCAAGAGAGTCAAGCAAGCCTTTTAGGCGAAACAAAGCACAAATTGCCTTTAGGGCAATTCGGATGGTCATGAGTTGAAGTTAGACCAAGCACAAAATCATCATGAAGATGATTCGGATAATATGAAAGTTAGGAATGTGAATCCATTAGAATGTTCATGTCATGACCACTTTGTTAATAGATAAAACATGGGTCTTGGACACGGGATTTCCCCTTTCTTGTATGGAACTAATCCGTATTACAAGATGGGTCAAGAGATTGGTAAGGTAGGGTGTAACCACAAACCTTCCAAGTTAATAGATTAATAGAGTTTTGAAAGTATCTATTTTAGTATTTACATAATATAACTAGAAGATTAAAGTAGTGCATGGTGACTTAGTTTGGAAGAGCCTTTGTCAACCATTAACCATAACACAAGTTCATCAAACATTAAGTTGTTGGTGAACTTGGTTGGTATCACTACAACTAACCTTTTAGTGCATAAAAACAATACAAGATAAACCACCTTTGAGTCCTTATTTTGGTGTCCTATTCATATTTATTTGCCATAGCAAACAAGAGCAAGGTCCTAGAGGTTTCCCCAAGGGATTAGAAGAAGAGGAGAAATGAAGAAAGAAGAGGAAAGTTGGAGTTTAAAATGAGAAAACTCACTTAGAAGTGGGCTTCCAACACTTAGGATTTCTTGAAGAATTTGGAGGTTTAGAAAGGATTTGCGATTATGCAAGTGTTAGAATGGGTAGGGAGTGGAGTATTTATAGTTGGGGTGAAGGGGTTGGGTATTTAATGGAGTAAATAAGGTGGTTAGGAGTGAATTAGGTGGGGGTTAAGTTTGGTTGTTTATGGGATGGTTCTAGATTTCTAGTTGTTTATATTTGATGACGTGGGTCCTAAAACGACCACATTTAGTCCCTTGTCAAAAAATAAAGCAATGTAAAGCGTTAAGGTTTGCTTGACTTAATGGAGCTGAACAACTTATGTAGGGCAGCGTGGCTGCCATACGGTAACTATGCAGCATAAAGCAAACAGTAAACCTCATTGGAAACATAAATAGATATTTTGGCTTCTTACTATGGTCAAGACAAAAACATCACACAGCTCCAAGTAAGACCTAGGAAATAGTAGAAGCTGAAAACATACCAAATGGGCAAAGTGTCACTACAGGGACCATATAGAGAGTCAATCTTTACAAGGTATAATAGGAAGGCTACCATAAGGGAGCTCCTGGGCAGAATTCCACTGCCTATATAAGGAGACCCTTGGGTTGTCATTCCACACATTCACTTCACACTTATTCTCTTCACTCTTACACTATCTATTTCATTATTTCCCAACTCCAATCGAATATATACTTATTCTCACGCTGGAGTCCAAACGCAGGAGACCCCCTCCTGCGTTAAGGCTAACGGTGTCTGTTACTTTGTGTAGGTCCTTCCAGGAGCTTGAGGATCCCCTAAACCTAACACATTCCTAACCCTATACATCTCTTAACCTAATCATGGTCATTTTCCTTGTTGTAGCAACAAGTGGCGCCCACCGTGGGGCTGTCGCTACTTTGAACAAAATCGTTGGAAGTTTCTACAGTCCCGTTTGTTTCTAAGTAACCTTCTTTTGTGATGACCGGTGGAGATATCCACCCAGATGGGGGTCCTTCAGAAACTCCGGCCAACAGTCACACTTTCGGTGACGCTACAGGCCGAGAAACACCTGGAACGGACGGACCACGTGTCAAACCGTCTGTAGGAGACATGCCTGACTTTCGAACTCCACAGTCCTCAAGGGCTGTCAACTCTTCTCATAGAGAAACATGTTGTTACCTATCGAACGTATGGATATCACCCCGGAGGGAGTACGAAGAAATTTCTTGCAACTCCGAGACCTCATGAACGGCTACGTACGGGAGGAGAGATCCCGAGGTGTGAGGGTCAGGTTGTCTTATGACGAAGAACCTACTGTTACCCTCTCGCCGGTCACCCGACGAGCCACCACATCACCGGTCACCCGACGAGCCAGCACAAACCATCACCCCTATCTGAATGATCAGGGAGGTATTTTTTCGGGAGGAGGCTGTACTCTCCCCCGGGGCACAAGAGTATACGGTAGAGCAGCTATTGGAAGGCACACAAGTTTTCCTGTCGTCTTCAACACCACTCTTCAGGAGCAACGTACCCCAGCTACTTACATCCTCAATACTCACCTTATGTGCCACCGTATTTCCCTACATGGGCAGGAGGTTACCCATGGCAATTTCCATCTCCCTTAAAGCAAGTACCAGGAACGTCTCTTCCTGGAGGTCAGGGTTCGGTAACCTCCCAACCACCTGTTCTCACCTCTGCGGCAGAAACAAGAACCGAGGCTACCCCCTCAGAGCCATACCGTCCCAAATCGTTGGAATGTTTTGCCGAGCACATAGCCCACTTTGATTTCCCTAATAAAATCAAAATGCCGGCTAACGTAAAAACGTACGATGGGACTGAAGACCCCGACGATCACCTAAATGACTTCTCGAAGGCAGCCACTGTAGAAAAATGGAACGCCGAATGCTGCCATATGTTTATGCAAACCTTGGTGGGACCAGCTCGCCTCTCGTTTTTTGGTCTCCCAGCTCGGAGGATCTCCTCCTTTGATGATCTAAGGAGGAGCTTCACATCCAACTTTAACCCCATGAGGAAATGTACCAAAGATGCTGCTATACTACACCAGATCCAGCATGGGGAACATGAGGATCTCCGAAGCTTCATCGAAAGATACAAAAGGGAAGGCCTACAATATAGTGGAGCCACAGAAAAGATCCTAGTGTTGGGATTCATGGAAGCTATTCGTCCCAAAAATCTGTTGAGAAGATTTCACGAAGATGTTCCTCAAACCATGGAGGGAGCCTTCGAAAGAGCGGAAGCCTTCCTTCGGGGATAAGAAGCTCTCACTCGGCAGGACACCAGGAAACGGGATAGAGGGAGCTGGAGAGACAGCTCGACCGGCTCCCGAAGACCCGGGTTCCAGCCTTATAATGAAAGGCGATCTGGCAGGTCATTCGAATCTAGAAGAAATGAGGAACGGAGACGGTCTCCCAGATCAGGGAGATATCACGATAGAGAAAAACAAGTGTCCACTGTCCTCACCAAGACACCTCAGGATATACTTTCCACTAAGGATGTCAAGTACACCTTCCGACCTCCCAGGCCTTTGTCCAAACCAGCTAACAAGAGAGATGCCAGTAAGCATTGCGCCTTCCAAAATGATACTGGGCATCACACTAATGTTGCTACCAAATGAAAAAGAGAATAGAAGAGGCTGTTAAGTCCGGTGAGCTGGCTCACTTGATCAAGGACACTAAAGGGAGAAAGGACGATGGGAAGAAGGACAAAGAAGTCAACATGATCAGACAAGAGGGGACCCAGCAGATCAAGAGGGCTCGTACCGAGCCCTGGAACAAGCAATACATCTGTCTTCCCCCTACCCCGGATGAGCAAATCGTTACCCCAGTGATAGTGGAAGCCGAACTGGATGGCTTCCCGGTGGATAGGGTGTATATGGACTGTGGTGCCTCATTAGAGGTAATGTATGAGCGATGCTTCGAGGCATTAAGTCCAGCAATAAGGTCCAAGCTCAAGCCATCAGATGCTTCTCTTGTGGGCTTCTCTGGGGAACGTGTACATCCCCTAGGGAAGCTCACTTTGAGCGTTTGCTTTAGAGATGGAGACCTGTCAAGAACAGAGGAACTAACGTTCTCGGTAATCAGGTACCCTTCAAGCTATAATGTCCTCATCGGGAGGATGGGCATTACTATCTTCGGTGTCGTAGTATCAACAACACATGACCTGATGAAGCTTCCCACTCCGAATGGAATCGCAACACTGAAACCTCCAGCTGAAGCTTTGCTTATAGCCTCCGTGGAGGATGCCAAAGACCCTCGGGAGCTAGAGACACTAGGCAGTAATCCTATACGGGAGGTCAGCATAAACCCTGCCTACCCGAAACAGACCATTAAGGTGAACTAACTGCTCCCGGAAAAGGTTACGTGTGAACTAATTGATCTTTTGCAGGAGCATAAAGACGTATTTGCCTGGTGCCCTGGGGACATGACTGGGGTCCCAAGAGATCTGACTGAACACTCACTCAACATAGCTCCCTCCTACAAGCATGTCGTTCAGAAGAAGAGAAGCTTGGCCCCGGCCAGGAGCCAGGCTGCTTGTCAAGAGGTTGCAAAGTTGGTAGAAGCTGGCATCCTAAGGGAGGTCCAATACCACTCTTGGGTTTCAAATCCAGTCATGGTAGCGAAGCAAGACAGAACTTGGAGGATGTGTGTGGATTTCAAGGATCTTAACAAGGCCTGCCTTAAGGACTGCTACCCCCTGCCCGAAATTGATTGGAAGGTGGATTCCCTCACATGTTTCCAATACAAGTACTTCTTAGATGCCTACAAGGGATATCATCAAATACAAATGAAGCAGGAAGACGAAGAAAAGACAACCTTTCACACCGAAAGGGGATCTTTTGCAACAAAAAGATGCCCTTTGGCTATAAAAATGCAGGGGCAACTTATCAACGTCTGGTAGATCAAGCTTTCTCGAGACAGATTGGGAAAAATATGGAAGCCTATGTAGACGACTTGGTCATTAAAAGCAAGTCTGGGGAAGCCATGATTAAAGACATCCGGGAAACCTTTGACAACCTCCGAGGGATAAACATGAAACTCAATCCAGTGAAGTGTTCCTTTGGGTTGGAGGAGGGAAAATTCCTTGGCCATATAGCTGGAAAGCAAAGTATCAAGGCTAATCCAAGAAAAATTCAGGTTGTCCTAGACATGAAGTTGCCTGCCACGAAGAAGGAAGTGCATAGCCTCAACGGTAAAATAGCTGCTTTGAAACGTTTCTTGCCCAAATCCGCGGAAAAATCCTTGCCTTTCTTTAAAACACTCAAAAACTGTGTTGATAGGAAGGATTTCCGTTGGACAGTAGAGGCAGAAGCTGCCTTCCTTGAGCTTAAAAAACACATAGCTTCCTTGCCAGAAATGGCTGCACCTGGAAAGGGGGAAGTAATAACAGTTTACTTGTCTGCAAAGAGAGTCAAGTTTAATGGTTTAAGAAGGGTGGTAATAATGGTACACCCCCAAAACTGTTTGTACACCCCTCTATATGCAGCGTATAGCTCTGTACATGTACGCTGCGTATTGAGGGTTGCACAAACTCCAGCGCATCACTAATACTCATTAGTCGGAGTCATGCCAGGATCTATACAATGCATATAGGTCTTTACATGGCATATAAGCCTACATGTGACATACATGGGGCCATAACATTCTCATTGTCAGCCCCCAACCCACCCCTCTCCAATACAATACAATGCGTAGACCCTGTATGCGACGTATACGCTATGTTCCCGAGTTTACTTAAGGAGGGAAAAAAAGAAAAGGAAACGGGGGAAAGAAAAGACAGGGAGGGGAGACATTTTATTTTGCTTTCTTTTCTCTTCTAATCTCTCTAATTTGAGAGGATCAAAATAATGCTTATTTTTCTTCATTTTCATTCCTTTCCCTTCTTAAAAAAACTTTGGAACACCTATCCCCCTTTTCCTTTCTTTCCTTAGTTAAAAAAAAGAATCTAGAACAAGACTTTTTTTTCCTTTCTTTTGTTAAATGAGAGTGGAACACAAACAGCAAATAAGGGTTGAGAGCGTGTCAATACATGAAACCTTAAGAAATAAGTAAAGTGATAAAGACAAAAAGCCAAAGGAAAAAAAAAAGAACTAAGTTTAATAAGTCAACCAGGGATGGACGCTTTCTAGTCTTCTAGTGGCGTGACACGAGTTCCAGGTTGCTTCCCCTCCTCCTACTGCCGCGTAAATGACGTGTGTTCAACAGACCAATTGGCCTTGATAAAAGAAATGTACTCGAAATTTCGTCTCTCTCACCTTGAAAATACCATCAGAAGATCATCCCTGTGGCTCAACAATAATAATCTGACTCATTCAGGTACGTACATTCGCGATCACTATCTTGTTTTTGTTATCGTATTTGTACTCAGGGGTTGTCAATTATTCCGATTACATCTCATTAACAATCACCGGCAGAAAACATAAATTTGGTGACAAACATGAACCTACTATCTTGTTATTATGAAATGGAAATATAATTGAATTCTTCTGAATATTATTTTTCATTTATTGTGGTTGCACCTTGCACTGAATCTACTCTGTTTTAGAGGATGTTTGGGATTGATTTTTACAAACAGTCTTTGCATTTTGGAAAAGCAGGGTGAAACTGCTTTTATATTATTGCGTTTTGGTAGTCTGAAAATTCATTTCAAAACTCCACCCCAAACACTAAAAACTGATTGTTTACGTTTTCAAAATACAATAATCTAAAAATCTATTTCAAAACGCAACCCCAAACACCCCCTTACTCGGGGTGAACAGTAGATGGAAATTGCAATTAAGTTAGTTTAGATGAAATGTTGATTATTTATTAATTATTAGTTTGAAATTCTAATACCTCATTCTGTACCAAAAATAAATATTAAATTCTTTAACCATTAGTTATAAATCTTTATACAATTACAAAGACCCTAGCTCTATTCACACTCAACAACTCAATTTGTGCAACCTCCACCACTGCTTACACTTATGGCTAGCATGATATTGTGATGGGCATGTGATCAAATAACATGACAACTTATGTGTCTAATTGCATGAATATACATGGTCTTAAATAACTGAAAAAAATAGGAACACTTAAATCAAATCATGAATTGTGCAACACATATAAAGCCATAAAGGAGATAGTGATTAGTGATTTTTATTATAATTTCACAAATTAATCTCGGAAATGCATTAAACTAAAATCACTTTAAAATTTAAAATTTAAATGTACATTGTTTCGTGTTTTTTTTTTTTTTTTTTGAACGGCCAACAAGTCAAGCCCAGGCACTCTCGGGGCACCATTTCAACAAATTCAAGTACTCTGAGAGTACCTGAGTTGTCAAACACCAATTCCATGGAAAACCCTGTAACCCACCCGCCCGTACGCACGACAATGAAATTACCGGCAAAACCCGTCTGGCTCAAGAATTTTTTTTAGATAATATGTTATGCCTTTATATCTTAGGTTCTTATAAAGAGCGAAAATAAGTGCATCAAAATGAACCATGCTTCATTCATCATAAGACTATACACTATCACAACCTAACCCAACCCAACCTTTTATTAAAAAACTAATTTCTCACCCTTTCACCTACACAACCCAACACAATCTAATTTTTCACTCCCATTCACAACCCAATCTAAACCAATACTTTCGATTTAAGATATTATATAAAACCATTTCAGATAATAAAATGAAAAAAGATAAAGTATTAAAATAATCAATTGGAGGTTGCAACCTTGGGTTGGTGCAACGACCCTGTTGAGCAGCTGTTTAACTTTTTTACATTATAATAATCAAAAGATTCTTTGTGTTATTTGAAAGTTTGCAACCTGTTGTAAAAAAAAAATATCACGACAGTGGATGGCGTAAGTATCAAGAATTATAATTTGTAAGGCATGATAGTCATTGGCATCAAGTGAACTAAAATTCGTTACATGTTTAATGACCAAATGCCTATTCACCACCATGAGAACGTTTTAGTTAAGACAATTTATAGTCATGGTTAATTCCAATGTTTAAAAAGGCTGAAAGGGGTTTCGAGGCGTTGTCCGTTAGCCTCACGAGGCGTAAGCCTCAAAACATTATTAAAACTAACAAAATATGTATATAAATATATCATAAAAATACAATATAATATAAAATAAAACATCATGAATATTATAAAATCTAATTTAGTAATGAAACAAACATCATAAAATAGTTTTAATAGAATTTTAATCTTTAACTTTAGTTTGGATAGCAAATGTAAACTAGTTAACATTGAGGGAGTTAAACTTAAAAATACCAAAAGTTAATAAAAACCATAAGGTATAGGATTCGGTAGACTCCTAGTGATCCATGAGAAGTAGTAACACCCTAAACTAAGTTCATTTATCGGTGAACTTTCGGATCCAATGAAAATGAAACAAGGTCACAACCAAAATGAATGCAATTGTAAAGCTCAAAGCTTTATTTATTGGGTTGAAAAGGAAATAACAATATTATTATTAGGTGGTTATCATTAGATTATTATACAGCTGGTTCTGATAAAGTTCATGTAAGTGTGATTAGTTATTACAAACCATTAAGCAACCATAACCACTAGAAACCATCGATCATTCCTTGATGAATCCAAATCTGTAACCTTGTGGTGGCTAAAGATGAATTATCACAACCTTTTCTGGTGTGTTTTCAGAGACGATATCAGGGGACAGAGTGGCAAGATGATGACCTAAGATTGTGATCCATGCTCGGGAGCGGGTTGGGTTGGGTTGGGTAATGTTTAAACATTCACTCTTCTCTATACTCTAATATATTTTTAGATTATAACATCTTTATTTTTAATTTCCAAAACCTGTAATTAAATTAAGAAAAACTTGGTTAAAATATGAAAAAGTCAACCTCAGACGTAGCTTCTTCCTTATTTCAGGGTTTCTTCTTCAACGCGTTCTCTGTTTACCATTAAATTTAAATGTTTATTTGATCCAAACAGTTAAAGTGATCAATGGGTGATTTAGTTGGAGGAGCTTTGTTAGGAGACGCAGTTTCCAAACTATCAAGTGCCATCATAGTGGTAATAAAGAAAACATGGCACTTCAAATCCCAACTCAAGGAAATGAAACAATCTACAGACAGCATGAGCCCTCTCTTTGCGGATATGGAGACGCTAAACAAAAAACTGGATCGGCGGAAAGAGGAAGCAGAAAGGTTCGTCAATCTGCTCAAACAAGCTGAAGACCTTGTCCTGAAATGTCAACATATCAAACTGAATTGGTGGAAGAGATACAGTCACGCTTTGAAGTTGGACGATATGAATAAATCGTTGGACAAGTATGTGCAGATTTACCTTCAAGTGCAGATCGCGAGGGATGTAATGGAAACATTGGCGGGGGTGAATGAGTCGAATAGGGGGGGATTAGAGAAAGGGAGTTCAAGTAGTTGGCGGGCTGGTGTTCCATTGCCAAAGGGTAATGTTATTGGATTTGATGATAGAGTTACCGAGTTGAAGGCCTTGGTGCTTAAGGATTCTCCAGATGGTGATTGCTTGGTTGTAGTTGTTTCGGCTGTTGGAGGTTCTGGGAAGAGCACTTTGGTAAACCTGTTCCGTCGGGATCCTGAGATTCAAAGTATTCATCCTCTCCCTTGTTAATAATTTTTTAAGCTATATAGAATTGAAACATTTAAATTCTTCATAGCTTACTATGAAAGCATTTTCTTTTACTTTTCTTTACTTAAAGAAGTTTAATGTTGGTGTTCTCATATATGTAGGAAGATTTGATGGAAACATTTATCATGTTACAGTATCAGAAAGGTACGACATCAAAGTCGTCATCACAAAATTACTCGGTCCGCTGCCTAATATTACTAATAACGAGGAGGCAATCCAGCAATGGGGCAGCTTTTTGGGTAAAAATGATGAATCTGAGATACTATTGATACTTGATGACGTATGGTCTGAATGCGTTATTACGGACTTCATGTTCAAGTCTCCTAGATATAAGATTCTGGTCACATCTCGGATGACTTTTAAACGATTCAAAACATATCCATTGCCAGCTATGAACGATGAAGATGCCACTCGTTTGTTCTGTGGGTCAGCATTTTCAAAACATGGAGATGAACATAACAATATACCAGATGACCTTGTTCACAAGGTATAGTGAAACATTTTTTTTTTCTGTTTTCAAGTATTCTTTTTGGATTCTTATCTCGTAACCAATATGACTGCATGGATTTATGTAGTTGGTCAAGTGTTGCAAGAACCATCCACTTGCCCTTAGTGTGATCGGTGGTTCTTTAAAGGGGGAACATGTGGCAAACTGGGAATACATGTTGAAACAACTATCTGAACAGAAAATATCGCTTTTGGATTTGCACGAGTCTGTACAAATTTGTTTAGAAAAAAGTTTGCATTTTTTCGAAAAAGAACCTGAAATGAAGCAATGTTACCTGGACCTGGGATTGTTTCCTGAAGATCAGAAGATAGCGGCTACAGCACTTATGGACATGTGGGCGCATGTGCACGTGAACCATGATGAGGAGGGGTTGTCTACCTTTAACATTCTCTCTAAGCTCTCTTCTAGAAACTTTGCAACTTTGTTGCCAATAAGGTATATGCCCAGGTTTCTGCTTAAAATTCTAACCATGCTTTACCTTAAATTGGAGTACCTAATGTATGCTCTTATGCTTTGCTAGTTATGGTATAAATTATTATGGCACTTTACCTTTTTTTTAATGTCTACAAAATAAACATTCATTTGATCATAAATATTGGGGATAATCCTTAAAATATTACTTTCGACACTACCGTCCTTAACCTTTTCTATTAGGATTAGATGGCTAAAATTCGGTCAATGGACTTGATCAATAAAATTGTGAGAGTTAGTTGGTTGTATCCACCAAAAACTCGACATGCAAGATTTAACTAACTCAAAAAAAAAAAAAGGCAGAGCCACTAACATTTAAAGTTTACGGGTTAAACCACCAAAACGGTTAAAGTTATAGGTTTATTTTTTTATGAACCCTTAACATTGTATTTTGGACTGTAGGAAACATGTACCTGTTATGGCCAACTATTGTGAGGAAGAATCTGTTGTGCAACATGATATGATGAGGGCGTTAGCTATTCAATTAAGCAGCCGAGAGCCAATCGAACAGAGAGAAAGGTTAATTATAAATACAGATGGACAAAATCTTTTCCAACTACCTCAAGTTGTCAACACTCGCATATTGTCAATATCCACAGGTTTGTTAGATTCTTCGCGGTTGGTTTGGAAGTTGATATATATTAAATAAGAGCTTACTCTTTTATTCTGTGTATTATGCATGATGACAGATGAAAGATTCTATTCAACATGGAAAGAAGTTCAATTTCCTAAAGTGGAAGTTTTTGTGTTGAATTTCATGTCCAATATGCATCCCTTGCCACAGTTTATGCACAACATGGAAAGTTTAAAGGTTCTAATCATCACAAACTACGGATACCACTCCTCAGAGATTCAGAACTTCCCTGCACCGCAATGTTTATATGGTCTAACTAGAATTCGGTTGGATCATGTTTCAATATCTTCAATTAGTACAACCATACTAATGTTGGAGAACTTGCAGAAACTGTCGTTGATCATGTGCAAAATAGGCAACAGTTTCATCCAAGGAACCACGAACATGTTGCCCAGCCTTCGGGAGATTGATATTGAATCGTGTGATGATTTAGTTACATTTCCTGCAATGTTATGTAATGTAGCTGGCCTTAAAAAACTTAGCATCACCAATTGCCACGAGCTGACTTCACTTTCTGAAGAATTTGGAAAACTGTCAAATTTGGAAGTGCTGCGGCTTGCATCATGCTCAAAGCTCCAAACACTACCTGATTCAATAAGAGAGCTGAAGAACCTAAGAATCATTGATCTATCCCACTGTCTAAACCTGCGCGAGTTGCCACAATATATAGGTGAGTTGAGTAGCCTACAAACAATTGATGTTACAGGTTGCACAGGTCTGGCTCTGCACGAGCTGCCAAAATCAGTCAAGGATTTTGATAAAGTGAAAGTGGTTTGTGATGAAGAAGTCTCTCACCTGTGGAATGATTTCATGAATGTGAAAGTAGAAGTGGTGGTAGAAGATGCTCTTGATACCTTTTACAAGATCATCCCAAAAGGACATAATAAGTGAATGGTAAAAGGACACAATAACTTAAAGGTATGTTTCCATATTGGTTTTCTTATGTTTTTTTAATGATTTCAAATCTTAATATTATTTTTGTGTTTATTAAACATTTTGTGCTGATGGTATACATACAGTTTGTTTATTTTTTATGGTCATTTAGGTTCTTAAAATACATGTGCATATATTATCATCTATATTGTGTGGTAGATTATTATTATTATTATTATTATTATTATTATTATTATTTTACTGAATTAACCCTTTTTTTTTACAGAAACAGAACTCCCTTGTGTTCACTGATGATAAATCAAGATGGGGCATTTACTTTTTTCTAGTGTAAAATACATTAATGGGGAAATCTATTAAATTCATTTTTTAAGAGCGTATTATTAGTTGACATATGTATTGCTTTTTGTACAACAACATGATACCATGATGAATTAGTAGGGGTGAGCATTTCGTGGTTCAGACCCACAGGAACCTTGGACCCGACCCACGAGAATCTTGAACCCGAACCTTTTTAAATATATGGGTCGGTTTCCGGTTTTAGATTTATATGAATTATCGGTTCCGGGTCGGGTCGGTTCCAAACCCACGGTTCTAATATAAGAACCACAAGAACCGTTTGTATTTTAATTAAAAAATAAAAAAATATTTTTTTTTAGTCTTTTCACTATTCGTTTTTACGTTTTATTGTAATCGATTTCATGTAATGTTAATACAATATTAAAAATATTATTTATAATAATAACAATATATTTTTCTTGAAATTATTTTCGGCTTAATGGATATGCATAGATGTGATATATTATATTATATAATATTTATTATATCCAAATTTGAAGTAAGTATTTATATTTATCGCTCTGATGTGTGTATTTATTATGTATACATAACGGATACACATAATGTTTCTATTGATGAGAATGACAAAATTGTTATGAAAACATAAGTCGAGAAACGAAAAATGACTTAAAAAAACTCATGGGCTATTGTTAGACTGTCCGTTGTGGAAGCGCGGGTAGCACGACGCGAACGAGGTTTCAGCGCTCGTGCTCACCCCCAGCCACAACAGCCCCACGCGAACAGTCCCGGCGCGAGCACAAGCGATGGTGGTCGCGTGGGTTAACGGAAAAGTGACCGGATTACTTGATAGTCACGTCGGTGGCTTGCGCACATTCGCTCGCGCGTCCACAACGGACGGCCTTAGAACCATATGGAGGAATTCTTTTACGAGCATGGTAAAAGAATAGGAATATGTAAATCCTCTAAAAGTGGCTATTGCATTAAAGGGTTCTAGAGGGTCAGACCCTTTTACCCGACCCATCAGAACCTTTAGGACCCGGAACCACATAGCCTTTTAAGGTTCGGTTCGTGGTTCCTAATTTCAACAATAAAAGGGTATACGGTTCTGGTGGGTCTGGGTCGGGTCGGGTCGGGTCGGTTTCTGACCCTTTGCACAGCCCTATGAATTAGCATGGATTTTAAAATGTTAAACTAATTTATTGTCGAGAGAATTGCATGATTGGTCCCTAGGGTTTATAGATATTGCATTCTTGGTCCTAATGCTTCAATAATGACACATTTAGTACTTGAGTTTAATAAATCCGCACTCGTATGGTCCCTGTCTCTAACGCTAGTTAAATTATTCAGTTAAATGAATATGAATTGACTATTTTACCCTCATCTTCTTCCCCTAATCTAATCCCACCCCTAAATAACGTGGCTTTAATTGACAATAGTAAAAGAGTTAATGGACTAAATCCGTAAACAATCAAAACCAAAGAGCAAAATAACTAAATTGTGGTTGATCAAAGATGAAGCTCATTGACTATCATCTGCTTAAATCAATAAACCCTCCACCGTCGCTGTCGTATCTGTGCAGCCGGAGTTAGCAGTGTACAACTGATTTCTTCGACGCCGATGTCGCTCTTGAATCTAATCTTCAATAGAGGTCTTATTGGTCTAAAATGGTTAGTTAAATTCCCAGTTTCATATTGTGATTTGGGTATTCAAGATCTGCAAGTTTGTGCAACACCCTTAACTTTCTTTTTCTTTTTAAAATCTGAACCCCTGAACAATTACAATATATCTAATCTGAATAAATATGTTACAACTTAAAATCACTTTACTTAGCAACAGGCTTTGACTTTTCATTGTCAACGATTATACTTCTAAAAATTGAAACTGACGTCCATTTATTCAGATTTAGAAGGAACAATAGTACCATGAAAAAAAATATAAAATGGAATATCATGAAAAGGGCTAAGATTTTTTATGTAAGAAATTAATAAAGATAAAATAGGATTGTGAAATTGACCAATTTTGACTTAAAAAAGTCAAAATTTATCTGAAAATTTGTGACAGAGGAATGCACGTTGACAAGATTAATGTTGGTTTTACAGAATTGTTTTCAGCTGTGAAGAAAAACTTACTGATTTTTGGGTGTGTTATTGTAGTTAAACATGCCTAAATAGCTTTTGGAGGTGATGGTTTGTGAAGATGAGTGGTGGGAATGGTGGATGGTAAAGAGAGGTGGGTTTGGGTGAAGAAAATGAGGGTAAAATAGTCAATTGATACTCACTTAACTGATTAATTTAACTAACGGTGTAATTATTAAATTCAAGGACCAACGGTGTAATTATTGAACTCTTAGGATCAAGGTGAATTTATTAAATTCAAGGACCAACGGTGTAATTATTGAACTCTTAGGATCAAGAATGCAATATCTGTAAACCACAGGGATCAACCATGCGATTCTCTCTTTATTGTCAATTCATACATCCATCTAGTGAGTTAGATTTTGGTCTTAAGGCATTTATTTCAAAGCCATTGAGCAAAGAGAGTATTGTTTTGGTGAAGACGTACATTTGATGCAATAGAATATGTTGTGACTTCAAAGGCATAGTATATACACAAAATTTGAAATACTTCCGGTAAACAATAACACTACTTTTACTATTATTGCTGTTAGTGATCTCAAATTATAATATTATTTTTATTGTCACAAATCATTCCATATCATATACAAATGCATGCCACTTCGGTTGTGGCCCTCTGGAACTATTCATTGGCTACTTTAGAGAAAACCAGATTCAATTCTAATGGTAGTGTGAGATGTAGATTTGATAAATTTACGGGAGGAGAGATCTGTTAAAAAAAACTACTTTAGCCATTTGACTTTAAAAAAAATCCTCGTTACGCTCAACCGACTTCAAACTACTTTACTCATACCCATCTTAATTTATTAATAATACACCTTTTTTTTAAAAGAATAAACTATGTTAGTGTATTCACTAGTATACACTAGTAATATGATACAGTTTTTAATAATGTTTGGTATTTGACGTGTGCGATTAGTAACACAAAGAACTAAAGATGCACATGTTTGTTTTAATCGTAAAATACCAATTTAAGCTAAACTATTTATGTTAACAAACACGTGTGCCTATCATTATGTAGTACTAGCTTAGAGACCTATGGGTACCCACGATGCATACAAAAGATAAAATTAAAAAATATTAAATAAGATTTGTACTATTCAAGTTGTATATACATAACGTTAATAAAGATAAATTAAAAACAAAATCATCAAAATGTTATAAAATTATTTATAAAGCTTCAAACACTTCTTTGTAGTTTGTACACAACATTTGATGTTTTGTTCGTAAGTTTGCCATCTTGATCTAGTATTACTATCTTTTGTCCATCTCAACTTTTGACCATTGATAACGCAACATACAACTGCCCGTGTGAAAAAACAAGATCCTTAAAAAACAACCCAACTCTAAATAAGGATTGGCCTTAACTCTTGTTTATTGTCATTGCGAAAGAAACAACAAGTGGGAATTTTTTTCTGTTAAATTTAAAAGGAATTCTCTTATCCGAAGGGGACAAATTAATTCTTGGGATAAACGTTCGCATTCCAATGTTACTTCCTGAAATGATTTTAGCTTCTATTACACGTTTCCCCATTTTAACAAGTTTTAACCTTGTTCCATTACACAAACCGCTTTTCTGATCAATGTTTCTGAGTAACATTACCGGGACACCAACTTTCAAAACCAATCGGTGGTTTGGTGTTCCAGATAACTTAAGACCATTCAGAATATCAGGAGAAAGTAAGCTTTCATCAAACTGTTCATTTACATCTTCGGACTGACAAACATATCTGAGCTTAGATACTCAATTTCATCCCTAGGAAACATTGACAGTTATCGATCATTGATTTCTTGAACAACTTCATTCTTTGGTGCTAATATAGCTCTGTCTTGAAAATAATTCGGAATGTTAATGTTATCCAAAAGTGTCGGATATACAAAGGATATCAAATCAGAAACAGGATCCGAAGATTGAGTAATAAGTAAGTCGTCAGGTATCTCAATAGCATCTTGAACATCACTTATTGTATCCACCTTTCCTTCTCGTATATCCAAAAGCCAATCTGCAAACTTTTTAGTTTCCTCGATATCAGACTTGCAACTTCCCGAAAGCAACCTCATATTTTTTGTTAATTTTAAAACGACTCATTTGTGCCAAATGTATGATGAACATAAAGAGGCAATAACAATATCGTGCCTAGCTAGTTCCATTTGGTACAACTGATAGAATGTGTCTAAAGTCACCCCCAAACACAATGACCTTTCCACCGAATAGTAATTCAGAAGAGTGAACATCATGAACACCAAATACATCTTTTAAACTTCGATCTAGTGCTTCAAAAGCATGTTTATGAACCATTGGTGCTTCATCCCAGATAATCAAATCGGTTTTTTAAGCAGTTGGGCAACATCACTATTTGATTGTATGTAGAACATAGAATCTTCAGTTAGGTTTATAGGAATATGAAACCTGGAATGTGCTGTCCTACCACCTGTCAATAGTAAAGATGCAATACCACTCAAAGCAACATTCAAAACAATTTTACTTTTAGACCTTATGGATGAAGATAGTGTCTTCCATAGGAAAGTTTTACCCGCACCACCGTAACCATAAACAAAAAAACTCCTCCGTTCTTCTCCTTAACATATTTCATTATACAATTATAAATCTTTTTCTGTTCATCTGTTAAAGAAGCAAACTGAGTATCAAATTCTTCCAGCAAACTGTTTGTGTCATATCCTAACTCCTCACAAATAAGGCGATTGTTTAATGATGATACAAACTCATGCTCAGGATATGGCACACCTACAAAATCTCGTAGACTGGAACTATTGCGCAATAAGAAAGTCTCAACATCAAGTAAAGCTAAATTCTTAATTTGATCTTCTAAAAGGATCACGTCTGAAAAAAATTTGAATAAAAGAAATGTGTTAAACTAAAATATGTAATATAATTAACAGATAAACGGGATAAGTGAATATGTGAAACCATCAAAATAGTATACTTTAGATGCCTAATCATTATTACTAATTACTAATATTAAATAAAAAAATTGTAGAAACTATGAATTAGTAGTATATAAAAAAAATTGAAAAACATGGACAATCTGAATCTATTCTTCTCTGCCGTAAAATGTCACCAGAAAAATATTTCCATGTTTTCTCCCACACAATGTCTGGTCTTGACAAACTGTTGGACATTAACAGAGTTGCAAATAAGTTCCTTAGATAAGGGTCGGACCCTTCAAAAGCTGCTTCCTTTATTGCTGCAATATATTCAGAATCGTCATCCAAGAGTCCCATAGCATAGCATGCATCCCTAAAAGAGGATTGTACTTCTCAATCAACCGTAAGAATATCTTCAAATGATGTTGGTCCTTTAACCTTGTTCAAAAGAATTCTCAAAAAAATAAGCTTCACCAACAGAAGCAGGAACCGAATGAATTCGACCAATTGACTTCACTCGTTGTCTAGGCTCCCAACGTTTATCTTTAGATTTCCAAACATATTGTGAAGGGAATTGGATGTAATTTAGTTGTTGTGCATTTTCATTAGTTTTGTTGCGTTCCATCCAACCCAAAAACATTGATGAAACAACTAATAGTCTGTTGAGAACATCATCAATATCCTGCTTGGCATCGAAAACAATTCTTTGTTCACCTGGTAGATGAAAAGGTAATCTCATTACAGGAGGTGTCCTATAATGAATATAATATGAGAATATTCTCCATGAAGCCTCACATACAGATAGATAACGACAGTCATAAATCTTTGACTTCATCAACCACTCCCTCTTCACCTGTACTTTCTTGCTTTCCACAAAATTAACAGTAACTCTATATGGACCCTTGTTAATGTATTTAATTAAATACTTAATGGATCCAGCTTGGTTACACCACGCAACGTTGATATGTGTTTAGTATCTTTTAAGAAGAACCTTTTTATATGGAACGACACGTCTGTTATCTAGTTGCTCACATGACTTTTCTACAAAGAAACCATTATCTCTCCTTCTATACACTTGGAACCATCAGTATTGATGGATGTTTCATTCTGGAATTTCTTTGGGAAGGTTTTTGAACATATGTTATCGATCATACACAGACAACCCATGTTAGAAGGTCCATAAGGACCATGAATCATAAATTCACGTAGAAGTTTATACAATTCTGGCTCTTCATCTTTATTTGGTATCTCATCTGAAATGAACTTGTCAATATGGTCAACTGGCGGAAGTTTATATCCAGCGGCCATAAATAAACAGATGTGTGCATGTGGTAATCCATGTTTTTGAAACTCAAATGTGTATACAACTGCAAAGTATTGGGAGTAAACAAAAGAGAATAAATTAGAAAAATTGTAAAGAAAATAAAATAATGTTATAAAAACAAAATTAAGTTCCTGTAGTAGTACCTGCTTCAACAGTTCCAAATAAGTTTTATCTTTCAGGTCTTTAATGATAGAGTCCAGTTTAATTTTAAACAACCTGCATAAAATGTATGGCCACTTCTGGTTTAAGAGTGGTATCTTGAAGATGTCTTTTCATCTCTAGTCATTTAGGATTACAAGTAAATGTAATAAAATAGTCCGGATATCCGAACCACTTACATATTGCCATTGCGTCTAGATAATTTTGCATCATATATCTAGTGCCACTTGTAAAGAAGATAGAAGATAACTCGTTGACCCATGCTTGATATTTCTGTATTTCCTTCTTCTTTTTGTTTGTTAAGGACATTATATTTCTCACTCCTAAGAACGGTTTACTTACCCTTAATGAAATTTAATCTTTCCATTTCAATCATAGTATATGAATCAACTATAAATTGCTGTAGAAGTCCTCTTGCGTTAAGAATTAGCGAGAATTCGATACTCCTATCTTGAATCCTATAAGCAAAAAACTCTCTCATCGTTAAGCTTTCATGTTTTTTGTTCTTTGAATTTGAAGATGAGCTTTCCGTTGGTAAGGGAACATTTTTGGGAAGGATGTCAATTCTATATCCATCATCACCATAAGGTAGCAACAACGAATACTGAAGGGCAAGATACGAAGGATGTAACTCACTAACTCTTTTAAGCTTTCCATCAATGGTCTGCACAATAATATCACGTTTATCTTTTTCATCATTATGTTCACTAATTGTCAATGCAACAACTTCAGAAGTTGTGAGTAGGTTGTATGTTCTATCATCTCGTTTCCTCATTCTGTTTATCGAAGCTTGAGTTGTACATCAGGATTCTTCTGAAAGCAATCTCTAGCCATTCTATAAGATTTCACCAAGGAGTTTTTCTCATCCAACATTTTTTTCAACTCCTTTACAATTTGAACTTCAAGAGCTTTTTCTGATGAGTACATGCCGTCAGAGTCACTATGAATAAGATGAATATATGACTTTTGAAACTATTTGAAAGTATATATAATTTTATAAAACGGACAATAATAAAAAAAACATACCCAACAACATTAATTCTATTCAAAACTTCATTCTCAGTATCATAAATGTATAACTGAGAAAATACTGACATTTCTCCACATGATGGTAAAAGATTAACCAAAGAATGGTAGTTCTCACCACTTATTCGATAGATGAATGGAGCGTTACCTTTATTTATAGACTTATCAATTTTCCACTCATAGACGTAAATGCAAACATAGAGTTGTATCGTCGTATGTTCTTTAAAAAGAATTTGCTTTTGGAATCCACTCCATTAAAATATTCTTTATAATTCTCTGGGGCCTCCTTAAAAGGAGGAAGCAAAACCTTGCCATAACCACAACATAGAGAGAAATTTCTTTTTTACTATTACTTTTATTCCCTCTAGTAGATTCACTTCTCCACAATCTTGCATTACAATCCTCACAAGTCACATTCTAATTACCATGGTCCAAGTAATCTAAAAAAATACATTGAAAATGTATAAATGCCACATATTTTAAAACTAATTGTGAGTTACTATTTAATATACTTTATAGTATCTATCGATAAATAATACCTGGAGATATGCCTTTTATTCCATTGTTTGTCGGTACTCCATCCAGATTTTCTAAACATTTTGTCAAGTCATGTACTATATTTGGACATGCTTTATTGTTTTTATATTTAAATTTAAATGTTAGTTTCCAAATACTTTTTTATTATTATATTCTATATGTTGATGATGATGTTGTTGGAGATGTTGATTTGGATCACAAATTGTATATAGATATAATATACTTTACATAAATTTTTAGCGATATACTTATTATTATTTGAGTTTGTATCTTTCCAAAAATAGCATAAATCCCTATTACATGAGGAGATTTAAAAATGTTATTACAAAGTTATATTTAGGTTGTATAAGATCTGATTTTGTAAATACCGAATAAACATACTGTTTTCTATATAATAAATAAAAGTAAACATAATTATGATAATGTTAATTTTAAAAGGAAAACCAATTATTGTAATGAATTGGTTTTTAGTTCATGTTGTTACTTAATAAACAGTAAAAGTATATATTATAATAAGGTATTAACATATAAATATATAAAATAAGATAAAATGATATTTCATTATTGAAATTAAACCAAGTATGCAAATCCAAATAAAATACGAAAAGTAAAACAAATGAGGAGATCAAATAAGTCTAGTGAAAGACAATGAAAAAGAAATAAAGTCAAACAATTTGCCTCCATCAAAGTACTAATCAACAGAACTTGTCATTCATTGTCACTAACATTATTACTCTTCACAGTAGACTCCATGTAAACTTCGTTTGCCAGATCATCGTTTTTAACAGCTGCTATAGTTGAGTTACCGATCAATTCATATACCGCTGTCAGTTTTCACTTACTTTTACAATCACCAGAAATCAATGAACATTCTTTAGCAGTTAAATGTTCTTTTAGCTTATAGAAAATAAAATACATTTACTTTTTTATAAAAAAAACACAATGGTAAAGATCCCAAGTGTAATAATCATTAATTTACATAAACAATGAACATTCTTTAGCAGTTAAATGTTCTTTTAGCATATAATTGTTCTCATCTAATTATATAGTTGAAATATAAAAATGGAGGGATTGGTCTTTGACGTCGATTGGTCAACAACGCTCAAAATTAGCACAAATATTGCATGAATGATTTCGTTTTCATTTATTGACAATTGAATTGAATTAGGTTTAATTTGAATTAATTCATAATTATCTTCATAGCAGGAAACCGATTATTTTTATTGTGATTAATTTAATTTAAATATTGTATATATTTTTGGAATCAATCATTTAATTATCAATTAAATCGGTTTTAAAATTTAGGTATTCAATTTACAAAGTTCAATTCTTTTAAATATTTTGAATTCAAAATATTTGAGATAGTACATAAAACTCGCATGTACTATATTTGGGCATAATCTATTGTTTTTATATTTAAATGTTATTATGGCCATGATTATCGTTAATCACAATTAATTATAGACTTGGTAATATTAATAAGCCTTTTCTAACAGATATGGTTCGTATCGAATATCAAAACCCAATTAATTTGTTTTGCAAACACTTATCTATAAGTTTATATCCGAGAATGCTGTTCCAAAATTGCATTCCATCATAAATTCGTTAAGTTTATCAAAGATATTTAAATGAAAATAGTAATACTATTATTGTTACTTTAAATATCATATATATTTTAAGAAACTGATAATCAAATGTAAATTAAATTAATTATTAACTTAAATTTTGTTAACATTTATTGAGAATGAATGTGAATGAATACATTAATCTCTTCAAATTACCATTTAGCACCATTATTGCATGATTGATTTGGTTAGCATTTATTATTAATTTAAATATCGTATATATTTTAGAAAAGTGATAATCAAATTTTTCTTTATATTAATGATTAACTTAAATATTGTGTTTATCGTAGCAATGTGTTGACTAAAGTTAAATTAAAAATTTCAATCACTTACCAATTTATTGCCAATTGAATTATTGATTTGGTTAGCATTTATTGACAATTGAATGAGGGTCAATTTAAATGAATACATTCATCTATTCAAATTACCATTTAGCACAAATATTACATGATTAATTTTTATTAGCATTTATTGACATTCTTGTAATTTTTGTAATAACAATATAATACAATTTTTTTTCTGAAAATTAAAAAAAAAAAACAGAGAAAAAATTATGAAACCTACCATTGTTAATATATATTTTGGGAAACACTTTTTATTAATAAACATATGTAAATATTATACATCTTCTTACAATCATAGGAAGAATTTTATTACTATTCTTTTATCTGATGATGGACAAAGGAACACTAATATAGAATGATAGGCTTGGTAATAATAATAAGTCTTGACTAACACATATGGTTCGAATCGAATATCGAAAAACAATTAGATTGTTTTGGAAATACTTAATATCCAAGAATGTTGTTCCAATATTAAATTCCATCCCAAATTCGTGAATTTTCATTTAAAGATATTTAATGAATATCTTAATATTATTATTATTAATTTAATATCGTGAAACTGTTAATCAAATTTAAATTATATTAATTATTAAATTAAATATCGTGTTTATCGTAGGAAATTGTTGACCAAAGTTAAATTAAAAGGTTCAATCAGTTACCAATTTATTGACAATTGAATGATTGATTTCGTGAGCATTTATTGAAAATTGAATGAGGATCAATGTGAATGAATACATTAATCTCTTCAAATAAGTTCAATCAGTTACTATATATCGTAAATTTATAGAGGGAAACATTTTAATGTCAATTACCATATTTCCATAAAATTCTTAATAAATAACATTAAAACTCATACAATATCACTACCACTTATTAATTGCAAAATCAGACTTTAAATTTCAAATCAATAACATCTGCTGGTGCAACCTTAGAAACAAACATCCTGTGTTGGTTTGAACACCATTTGAAGACACAATATTGGCCAATGGAAATATCTTCTGATTGAAGCAAATCAGGCCATCCGACCACAATAAACCTTCACAAAATAATTATGTATTGAATAAATTAGAATGTTTAACTAATTATAAAATAAGAATATTGTAAACATATATCTTGAATATGCAAATAACAAACCTAGCAACTTGAGAAGCAATTTCTACACGAATAGGCACAAACCAAGCGTAGCCATTCATAAATTTAATCTTGATTTTCATTGATTCATTTAAGTTGGCCAATTCAGCAATCGTATTAGGAATTATCTATAGAGTAATCAGAATTACATAAAGAAAAAAATAAAAATTACATGTAGCGAACTAATAACATGTAAGGTAAGAAAAAATAAAAAAAAGGAATAAACATACCAATTCATTGTGATAAGATATGATAGCGTTTGTGTGTTCGGATCAAATCCTGTTTTTTTAATTTTTTTAAATAAGAAGCAGAAAATGATAAAAATATCAAAATACAAAAATCGGTATTTCAACTCATAAACGACTATCAAACTAGCGCTGGTTAAAATTAAAAGTCATCAACTATCAATTGTATACATTAACTGATAACTTACAGAATTAACATATAAAACAGGCATAAACAGTCCCAAAATAGGTCACAATTAGGCTTATATTAGTTATAATTGATGCTTAATTCGTTCCTATTTATTTATCTCAGGAAACTGGAGCTCCAAGACGGAAACGAAGGATTTCCGGGTGAAAACAAGCAAAAACTGGAGATTCCTGAAGATACCAGACTTGAAGCATGTTCCCTGTATGTCAGCTTCTGGTAGTCCCGAACTAGATCCAAGGCGAGAAAACCGGTAGTGAGATAGATCCTTCGGGCTTCTGATATCCGAACTGGGTTCTAAGTAATGGCTTCTGAAGTGGACCAGATCTGAGTGACACATTTCTAGAACTTACCAGATGATTGGGTGATCTTCTTGGTAAAGAGAGGTTTCTCTAAAGGCTCACTAGTGATCTCTTGTATCATACGCCTTCAGGCTTATGTGCCACCTTTATCAAGGGTTTCATCTAGTTCGGGAGGTTAAGGGTTGGGTCATTAAGTTATAATTGATTTAACCAACTTTATATTTAATTAATCACTAAATATTAAGTGTCACATAAAAGATAAACAAATAACGAATTCTTTATCTAGTTCTCGTTAGTACAACGCCGTTAACCAATGGGGGTACAGTCTCCTAATATCAACTGTAAGAGAGATCCTTTGATCTAGTATCGTTAACCAATGGGGATTCGTTGTTAACCTACTCGGGAATGACCATAAGGCGAGACCCTTCGGTACGAAACGCGAGAGCTAAGACGAGGTGTACGGTGTTCCCGGTCGGAAGTAAAGCCTCCACTTTAAGAAGAAGATGAGTTCGAAGACCAGATACTGGCGGAGACCCAGGTGGACGCATGCTGGAGAGGTTTAGCATTCTATACAGTAGTAGCCTCCACTAGTCTATCAAAGAGTCAACACTTCAAGATCCCTCTCGTCTTCCTCACAAGTTAACTAACTTAAATTATTAATCTTAATAATAAACTTAACTATTTACCGAAAGGACCCCGAGATATGCATAATATACTACTCTACTATTTTTATCTTTTTATTTTACAAAACCAAAACCTTTTTCAAAAACTATTTTTTATCAAAGAATCCCCCAGTTTTATTTTTCTTTTTAAAACCCGATCAGTAAATTGATGTAAGGTTGAGTAGGAGAAAGTGTGATCCTTGGGGATACGATACTCAATACTTACCCTAGAAACTATACTATGCACGTCAGGTTCTCTGCCTATGGGTTGGTTTTAGTTTCGAAAGTAAATATTGTTTACTTTATAAATTTAAAACCTGGTAAAACCGGTTTAGTAAAAATCAGTCATTTGACCCAAACGAAAGTTTCTGAATTAAAACACCAAGTTTTTGGCACCGGGAAAATGATATCTTTTAATTACTAAAACCACGCAAACTATTAACCAAAAACAAAAATCAAACAATGAAATCGAATATGATGAACGTACCAAAAGATTTATCCACGTTATTGGCGTTTAAAACTTTTTTTTTATTAAACCACCGATTGTTAATCAAAAGAATAGTAAAACATTATGAAAAGATCCGGAATTGACAAACAAAAATTTGAGTAAAAATAAAAATCAAGTAAAACATAATAACATGAATCAACGTTATAATAGTAGGATCAATCATTATCTTGATAAAATTGAATGATTATATATGATGGAAGATTCTGAATCGGTTTTGGAGAAACAGTATGATACCTTATTGTTTATCTTGGCACAAAGACATAATATTATGCAAAGATAATGATATTGACAAACAAAAATTGGATTAACAATAAAAATCAAGTAAAACATAAAGATTTGAATCAACGTTGTAACAGTAGGATCGAGCATTACCTTGATAAAATTGATTGATTATATATGATTGAAGATGTTGAATCGGTTTTAGATAAACAATATGATACCGAATCTGTATGTTGGCACAAAGACATAATATTATATCAACATCCGTATATTGACAAACAAAAATTTGATTAACATTAAAACTCAAGTGAAACATAATAATATGAATCAACGTTAGAATAGTAGGATCGATCATTACCTTGATAAAATTGAATGATTATATCCGATGGAAGATGTTGAATCGGTTTTGAAGAACAAAAGCTTATGAAAATGAAGGAGGAGAATAGAAATCTTTCTTAGGAAGCATAGGAGAGTTACATTTGGAGAATGAAAAAAAAAAGGTTTGTATATGATACATCCGGAGCTCCATTTTCAGTTGGATCCTATGTGGACACTCTCTAAGGTCTCCATTCAACCCAAGTCTATTCTTTTATTATATAGATAGACAGTAGTGGTGCCATACCAGATTTCAATCAATGAACGTAGTGGCTTGTGATATTCGATCCTCTATTAATATTTAGTTGATGAAAATGTTGTTTGAAAACAAGTATTTAAAAAGAGAGAGAGAAACTTTATATAATAATAAGCAAGTTTCTAGATTAATCCAATTAAGTCACTCAAACCAACTTTTGTTTCAATTAAGTCACTCAAGTTTTAATAATGTGTTGATTCCAGGTAATTTACCTATTTAATAGAGTACCATGCTGAAATAACATATGTTTTTCTTTTTTTAATATTCAGAAATGGCTATTATAATGACTGAGCATTTAAATCTCATCCCCTATAACCAACCCTATTTATAAATTCAGGGGAAAATGACAATATATATATATATATAACACCTTTACATCTCATCCCCAATTCACATCCCCCATATATTTATTTGGGAAAACAATTCAAGCCCCTAATATTTGGTTCCCACATTAGATCCCCATATCTTTTTTAATACCTATTATTGATGTATGTGAGCGGAAGAAAGAAAAAAATAACTAAAAAAAGAATAAAGTGGTATTATCTGATTGAATATAGATAAATATAGAGAATAAGATGTGCGAGGTTTTAGAAAATTATACATAAATTTAAGAAATTATGACTTTTAGTTAAATTATAAGTATGAGAATCGGGAACTTACTATGAATACTAATAGGTATTCTAAAAATAAAAAATTATACTATGTATGGTTTAAGATGGCAATGAATATTGCCACCCCTCTTATTGGTTCAGAGGGGCGGTGGTGGAATTTATATATATATTTTTTACTTCCTTAAGTATTTTCATCATATATACCGTTTTTCCCTGGGTTAAAACAACTTAAACATGGGTGGTGTGTTGGTTGAAAGCGCTCTTCTTCAAGTGGTTCACCCAGGTTATATGGAGTGGTATATGGAACGTACTGTTGTATACGTTTCCGATCCGAGGGAAGCACCCGTGCCTGCTCCTGGTTTTCAAGAGGACGGGGCAAGACTTCAACTGATGGTATACGTTTTTTCGTATTTTTTTAATCTGTTGACTTATTAATCGATCAATTTAATTTAATAAATTTTGTTGTTTTTTTGTAGAGGGACTCAATGGGTGTGATATACAAATCATCCTCTCAAGTTGAAGCGATTAATTGTCCCAAGGCCTTGGACCATCTCCAGTTCGTTCAAAATGTCGCCTATCAGACTATGCAAATGTTAGATGCACAAGGATATTTACAGTATTAGACGCGTTTGGCATCAGACCCGGTCAACCTTTCAATGGCTCCTAGAGCTTAAAGGTTAAGAAGGGGACGCCGTCACCGTACCCATCACGATGATACATTTTTTGATGGAAAATTTCTTGTTGTGAACACCGAACAGGGGGGTAGGACCGTGGGTTATGAACCTAGGGGTACGTCTGACGGCGGGGTTGGAATGTCCGGCGGTGGGGTTGATACGTTTGGCAGTGGGGTTGGAACGTCCGACGGTGGGGTTGGTACGTCTGCCGGTGGGTTTAGTATGTCCGGAGGTGGGTTTGATACGTCCGTTGGTGGGTTTGGTACGTCCGGCGGTGGGTTTGGTACATCCGGCAGTGGGTTTGGTATGTTAGGTGGTGGGGTTGGAACATCTGACGGTGGGTTTGGTATGTCAGTTGGTGGGGTTGGTGTCAATTTTGATCTTGAAGAGACTTTTTTTCTTGATGACGATACTGACTTTAGTCACTTTTTAGGAATGGACATGTCATGGATGGATAGTTTACCAACTATGGGGGGTAGTTAATGTCCAACATGAAAATGTGGGGGGTAATATAGGAAATGTCCAACATGGTATTGTAACCCCACAACAACAGCAGTTAACCCCACAAGCACAATTGTTGTCTTTTATGCCTGTTAATCACACTGATTTTCTGTATTTTCAATCAAATCAAAGTCAACAAGACCACCGTGCACAGTTTGCTAATCTAACACCATCGCCCCGCCTGGACTTGAGCCTGAATTTAACGTACAATATCCTGTTGAGATCAGCAGTCAGAACGTACAAGAACCACCACCCACGGAAGATCAAACACATCAACCGGGGAGGCCACCACGCAATAGAGGCCCATCTAACTTTTATATGTATCAGTAATATGTGTTATTAATGTTCGTTATTGCAAATGTATGTTTTGTTAATATGTTTTTATTAATATTCCTATAACTGATGTGTGCAAAATTGTTTTTTTAGTATTTCGGTATGCGTTCCAGTTGTTAATGGTTTACTATTCGTTTTGGGTAGTAGGCTACGTCTTGAAAATGGCCTCGAGGGCCATTTTTGGACCGCTTTATCAACGCACTCGACTAGTCATCACGGTTGTTGGGTCGGCGACTACGCATTTCCTAGGAGATACTTTAACGTTCGTATATGTTTAGGCCTTAAAAACCTTGCCTCTACATCATTCGTCATGTGACAAAATGCTAAAAAGTAGCTTTTTGATGATGTATTTATTACACATTCAGGAGTTGATGTATTTTTAAATTTTTTAGGTTTATTCGAAAATGGCCCGGGGACCTCTCTCAGGCATATGTTTCTATGTTCCGGGCCAGTGGTTCCTGGTCGTCGGGTCGGCGAACGTGCAGTTCTTAGGAGATACTTTAATGTTCCTGTAAGTTTAGGCGTTAAAAATGGTCTCGACATCATTCGTCACGTGAGAAAACGCTGAAAAATGACTTTTCGCCACTGTTTTTATTACACGTTCAGGAGTTCATGTATTTTTTAATTTTTTTAGGTTTATTCAAAAATGGCCCGAGGACCTCTTTCGGGCATGTGTTTCTATGCTCCGGGCTGGTGGTTCCCGGTCGCCGAGTCGGCGAACACGCAGTTCTTAGGAGATATTTTAACGTTCCTGTAAATTTAGGCCTTAAAAAATGGT